>OZ023264.1:111704640-112447140 GCA_964006375.1 Tillus elongatus
TTCTCTACTTAAACAGTCCTGAAGGTGTGGACCGAACCCGCACTATTGACTCACCCTATATATATATATATATATATATATATATATATATATATATATATATATATATATATATATATATATATATATATATATATATATATATATATATATATATATATATATATATATATATAGGGTCTTAATTGAGTACGGCGGAAAACTCCAGGATGCACTCCTTCAGTCAATTCTAGGCCAAAAAGTTCATACAAACGTAGCCCTTTGTTTTCCGGATACAGTGTTAAATATTTCTCAAAAAAATGTTTCGTCCCGATATCGAAGCCCAAGCCAGTGTAAAACCGAAACCCGGTGACAATTATAAACGTATCAAATAACATCATTCGCACGATACACCTTTTCCAAATACCACCAGTGCCGTGCTTACGGTTTACCTATAGCTTCAATTTGAAAAAAAAAAACTATATGCCACTGTTTTTTCCCAAACCTAGCGCCTGGTACGCTTCCACAATCAAAAATAGACACCAGTCTTCTCTTGGCTTTTTTTTTGTCAAATGAGCCTTTTTCGTTCACACTTGAGACAATCTTGCGATGATTGTTATATCACATAGTGCTGCTAATTGAATCATAACATCCACATAGTTGTGATAATCTACTCTCCTACGAAATACTTTCTCATGAAATGAATTTAGGATCCATGACTTGACCACACAGAAAACATTCGTATTCCTATTTCCATAAACTTCTCAAACGTTATATTACTCAAGTTTTAACGACAAAATGTCAATTTTCACCAAATCACCCCTCATTTATTCTCTACCCCTTGAAGCGATGTTATCCAAAAACAATTCGAAGCGTTCCTTTGTCGGTGCTAACTTGATACCAAATTTGAAGATGATATCTCAATTCGTTCGAAAGTTATTGCGCCTACTAACAAACAGACGTACAGGCCAACAGACAAAAAAAATTTCGTTTCAGAATCAAGTTTTCTATATGTTTTGAGAGTTTTTTCGCCGTTTTAGCAACAGCAAAAATGTCTAAATTTCTGTCGTCGATGTTCCACGCCCACACATTCAACACCTAGCGATACCACAATTAAGATATTTCGTTTGGTGAAAATATCTGTATTCTTTTATTATCTCTCGGACGTGCCACTGTCGGTATCAGTGGTGGCTCGTAAGATGATGTTTTTCGGTTAAGCTAAACTTTTTTATTAAAAATCCACCATAATATAAATTTTTTTCATTCTCTCAAATTCATTTGGTACAACCACATAAAAATGTCTTGTTACCTCGCGCCGCAGTTAATAATGCATTTTTATAGTAATTTATGGTACGATATAATTTGCAAGCCCGTCACTGATCACCGAATTGAATGTATACATGCCTCAACAACTACTGTAGAGCGTCAATCAG
Organism: Tillus elongatus; assembly: GCA_964006375.1. NCBI lineage: Eukaryota > Metazoa > Arthropoda > Insecta > Coleoptera > Cleridae > Tillus > Tillus elongatus. The sequence continues at coordinate 111,706,053 of OZ023264.1, forward strand.
CTGCGGACTGACTGAGGCAGATTTGTTCGTATACAAATCCTGCGTCTGCTTCGAGACGCTTGCATGAGACGGTTGCCATGGAAACGGCACGCGCAATGGTAGGTTGGGCCACAAAAGTGATGCAACCTTCTGAGTCTGCTTCAAATCTTAGTTTCTGTCCTTTTTTTAGATTGAGTCGGATCGTCAGAGGCGTATTTTTAATTTTTCTATGGTGCCGTTAAATAATCTGGTATGTGTCACATTTACAGACTTTGAAAAGCTGGATTTTTCATGTTTCTTTTTGGTAAGCGGAATTGATTTGTTTGTTATCACCTCTAAAAGAATAATTTCAAAATAATAAAATATTAGATATAAAATTTCAAGTTGTAGAAAAAGAGCAGGGAGGGCCTTGAATTTGAAAAAAAAATGCTTGTAGCTCTTCCCTCTGTAAACATATTTTCATAGGTAATACGCGCCGTATTATATTACCGTATGCGTGCGTGTACAGTATGTGTACAGTGTCCTATCATCGAATATTCTTGGTCATTATTCCGAAAATTATTCCTTGTGTTGTACAAATGGATTTTTTATTTAAATACTGAAGTGCTAGGTGATCGCGTGGCTTTGAAAATTAAAAAAGTTCGTCTGCGGCGCAGAGGGGGGGGGGGGGGGCGTCTCTCTGAACCCCCTTTGGGGCCGCGCGGGTTCTGCTTCACCCACTTCCAAGGTCACGAGCCGCCACTGGTCGGTATTTACTTTACAAAGCAATCTATCAGATGGCTCGTCATAGGCGCAGGAGCGAGGTTCATACATTTTTTATTATTACTATACTTAGCAATATGTATACTTTCGAAGGTGTTTAGCTGCTAACATTTATTATTTATTTCAGATTCTCCTGATTAACCTGGTGACCATTATCCCAAATATGCGGAAGATCTATCTATAGTACCGTATTTTAATTGCGCTAAATGTTCTTTGAATCTAATTCCAATAGATCTTCTTGTTTGTCCGACGTTTTTAATATTACAATCTTTACAACCTATTTCATAAATATCCGACATTTTGGCCGTACTGTTCTTGTCTTTTGAGTTACCTAGCAAGTTCTTTAAAGTTTTTTTTTGTCGAAAATGTAAGTTGTAAGTTGGCTTTCTTTAAAATGCTCTCAAGACCCCTCGTGATTCGAGGTTCAAATGGTAAGCAAACAAAGTTTTTTCGGCTTTCTCTCTTCTAAAGGTCGTTGATTCCGCTAACATTTTCTTTGTTTTCTGTTTGTTAATTAATTTCTCCACTGGGCAAGCAGCGTATCCGTTATATTCGGCCACGTTCTTAATACAATTTAACTCTTTGGTATATCTACTTTTACTTAAAGGAAAATAGATTAACCTGTTTACAGTCTGAATTTATTAGTAAACAGGTTGATTAATTTTGCTTTAAATAAAAGTAAGTAGTCAGATGAATTATTACTTTCACATCGTCAATACGTGTGGAAGTATGGCATCGGCGACAAAAATTTCGATTTTTTTCCCTTAAACGTCGTAAAAACTGTCAAAACATATAGAAAACAAGATCTGAGAACGAACATTTGTTGTGTCTGTCAGTCGGTCGGTCTATCGGTCTGTAGGTCTGTCTGTTTGTATGGCTACGATAACTGTAGAACGAACTGAGATATCGTTTTTAAATTTGGTATACAGTTATCCCCGACAAACGAACGGTTCGGATTGTTTTTGGGGCATAATCGCTCCAGGCGGTAAGGGATGATTTGGTGAAAATTGACATTTTTTTGTTAAAATTTGAGTAATATCACGTTTGAGGGTTTTCTTATATAAAACTTTCAATTTCATCAAACATCTGGTATTCTGTGTTGAAATTAAATTAGGGTTGAATGCGTGCGGGGGTAGAATATCAGTTACCGAAATTTCGGATTTTTTTTGCTGAACTGGCGTCTCAATAAACATATAGAAAACGTGATTGTGGAATGAATTTTTTTGTCTGTTTGTCCTTCGGTCGGTCTGTCCACCTGTACGTCTGTCTGTTAGTATCCGTAATTATTTTCGAACGAATTGATATATCATGTTCAAATTTGGTGTACACTTAGCACCCGACAAACGAACCTTTCAAGTTGTTTTTGGCTAAGATCGCTTCAGGGGTTAGAGAATAAATTGAATAAATATTGGTGAAAATTTACATTTTTTCGTTAAAACTCGAGTAATATAATGTTTCAGGAGATAGTAAGTACAGTGATACGAATATTTTCTTTAAATTAAAGTCGCGCGCTTTTCTTGGCTGCGGATAATTATCCATTAGCCCATAAATTAAAGTCATGGACCCTAAATTAAATTCATGAGAATGTTTTTCTGAGGAGAGTAGATTATCAAGGCTATGTGGAAGTTATGATTGAATTTGCAGTACTATTTTTTTTACTAAAATGGAGAAGTTTATTATTTTGCAAGATATCCCTATACAGTCGTATACCAAATTTTAAAAAGAGCTTTAAAAACAAAAGACCGAGGTTGGGCACTGTGTCTGGAAACTGAAACAAAAAGCAGAATCACTCCAAAACCACCCCAAAAATCACCAAATAATAACGGAGAGTTATGCGCTGAATAGGTATTTCGACAATGAACTTGTCTTCATCAGCAGCTGTCACTAAATTGTTTAACGTAGATTGTGGTAAATGTCAATTGTTTAGCTAACTTTTTGTTATTATTTTGTGTTCTTTGGGGTGACGGCTTTTTATTTCAACTTTAAAAACGCAACGAGAAATTATTATCTCTGCATTAGGACAACATAATACAGTGTTTCCAAAGCATTTTTGTATGGAAAAATGATGCTAACTTAAGTGCAAAAATAACTACTGCTCTCATATGTGGCGATTACGGCTTTAATTTTGCATACATTTGGGTTCGGGGAAATAAGAAATATGTCTAAGGAATCTCCTGCCTATCATAAGAGGCACCTAACTGGAGCAGCTTATGCCGCTGCCCTTTCATGGTCCTGAACCACCTAATCCATTTCCACTCATCTGCCTTCCTTCCCATCGCATCCCATAATCTCAAAAGACGGTAGATACTTGTTCTTGGCGCGAAGTAATATCGCCATATTATGACTTTATAGATGCTGATGACGTGGAATAGTCTATGGTCAGTATTTGGTCTAATTACTGGGAATTGCCACTATTGAATTGCAGCGACCCGGAGGAGGTCCAGCAACTGGTGGTCCGGTTTTTTTTATCGAGGCTACGTCTTTGAAACAGTTACTCAGGCCCACCGACAGTCAATACAGTACCCCAGCACATTGGTCGCGCTTGGGAGGCTGCCACATTAACTGAAGAAAAAAGCCAGGGCACCGGTTCTGCTAGGACGCGCCTGGGAAGAGTCCGAACCTGTGTTTCGGAGAGGATTGCCGAAGCTGCGATCTCTTAAGACAGCTGTCTAGGACCTAAATGAAATCTGCATAAGCTGATTGCCTAACTATAACTCACCCAACAAAATCAAAACGTACAAAACCACAAACATGACAAAGACAAGAGAAGGAAAATGTTTTATTGCTGGTAACTCCAAAAAGAGCAACTTTACAATTGATCTTACCAACATCCGGGGACTGCACGCTATTCTGAATGCTGCTTATTACCATCTCCAAGACAAACAACCTCATCTCCTAGATATAACTGAAACTCAAATTTCTCTAACCGCAGTGTCTCCCCATATCGTGTCTCCCCATATCACGTGGCCAAGGTATAAATTACATAAGAGTCTCCGGTTTGAAGGTGGTGTTTGCGTATATGCCCGGAGTGACGTTTTAGTTAAAAGAGGCGGAAGTTCAGAGGTCTTTAGAGGCCATTTCTTATGATTTCATGTGGCTTAAAAGTTCACTCTCGAACTCCACGAAGTTTTTAGGCTGCGCTTAGCGTTCCCCCAATGACGATCTCTACAACGAATGTTTTGATTCTAATAAAGTCGATTATTTGGTGCAAAAAGAAGCTTCCGGTCTATGGCAACAGTTACAGGTAGAAGTTTCACCACCAGTTCTTTCCCTCAGCTGACTCATATGATGGAGCATTCTCTGTATCGTTGAAACAAAAGACCGATTTATTCACCTGTCTATTTTCTTCCAATTTCACACTTAATCGGCAAGGAACGAGCCCACCAAATATTACAGCTGTCAAAAACGGGAGAAATATTTTTCAGATATCGTACTGTTAAGCACATGATGGAAAATTCGGACATCAAAATAGTTCTTAAAATGTGTTTTTTTTGCTCAACTGACTCCAATTTTATGTCGATTCTTTTCGATGTCCTAGAAGATGGGGGTGTCTTCATCTTCCTGGAAACAAGCTCGTGCTTAGTCTGCCCTAAATAAAGGAGACAAATCCGATGCGGAGAACTATGTGGGATAACGCGACTAGGTATCAATGTTTTAGTGTATTGTAACACAGTTCGTTAATCAAATGAATTTCTTTTTTACTGTTTGTTGCAATAAAATGTAAGACCATATCATTTTTGAATAGAGAGATCTTTCAAGTGAGTTATCACAAGCCCATTATACTTCCTATTTAAACATTTTTGGGTTACAACTGTTACTCGGTTGTTGGGTTGAATGTAGGGGTGACGTTCCTACGTTGAAGGGTGCCATTTTTAAATGTAAAATTAATGTGTTTCGGGATTGTTTTAGAAATATGCGTAATAATTGAGATATTGAATTTATTCCATTTGGCTGTTCTACACTGTATATAGGTATATCTAACTGAAAACTGTAATTATTTACTGATTATGATAACATTTCGTAAAGTCTTTCTTTTGTTTATACCTTGTATGAATTCATTAGCCAGCCTTATCGGAACAGTTTAAAAAAAGTCTGAAAAAATATGTGTATCTTGGAAAATAACCAGGTGATTTTTATGAATTTTGGTAGACATGTTGCCTTGATAGTGGATTTAACATATACTAAAACTTACGTTTTTAAGGTTAATGAGTTAATTGATTTACTAACATTTGAAAAATATTATGTAAATTCGTTACCATAACGCACTTGCTGCTTTCCGAACTTTGTACTTTTTAGTTTATATTAGCTGAATTTATGTTCGAGTGTATACATAACTTTTAACAAGATTAAGTCACGAAAAGAAGAGTGCAACAGGATTCCGCAATAAGCATTTTTATTACATTATATCTTTATTGCTCACTTTAGATCATATTTATTATACTACATGATTTACTCATTATGCCAAAAATCATTAATAATAATTGTCCTGTATAAAAGAAAATGAAGTACAACTGAGACTCAGTTTTGATTCTGTATTATCTGTAATCGTTAACAAATAAGATGGAGAAAGTCTTGCATGGACCAAGCTTACTGGATGAAGTACCAAAAGTTAACATGGGTAGATTATTATTTGATAAGCTCAAATCAAGACCACCATTAGAAGTTTGCTTAGTAAGTACTGAATGATTTATTTTAAATTTTTATATAATACCTACTGGTAAAAACATATAATCTTTTTGAACTTTGTTCAAATTATAACAATATTAATATACAGACGTCTCAAAATATTTGATAAAAAAGGTATACCAGATGAGGCATTACCTACAAAAGAAAGCTCCCCTAACATGTGTACCCTTTAAAAGAATCAGTTAATATTTTAATAGAATTCGATGAAACCTTTTTATATTTTTACTAAAATACAGGCTGGCCACTTGAAAACAAAATAGGCGGGCTTTAGGTCTCTTTATGCGATCTTGTTGAAAATCCTTTAATACGTAAATTTTGTTTTCAAGTTGGAAGACTTATTTTCAACATAGTAACACCAACCTTTAGGAGGTGGTGCGATCCACCCCTAAAAAAAGGGGGGGGGTGTCAAGTAGCACGTCATTTTAGAGCTGGTATAAATCCCTTTTCAACGGTACCTTATTTTTTAAATTGGTATGGATAATATGGAAGTTAATTGCACTTGTTGATATTAAATCCATACGTAAACATTTAATATAACTTTATTACTTCACTAACTAAAAAAACTATATGATACATTTAACTATAATACACTTTATGATATAATAACAATTACAACAGCACACGAGTACCGAGCGTGGCGAACGTGTGTTCACTGTAGCGGTTGGTAGAGAGCAGAGAGGGAGAGAGATCGCCTGGTGTCTCTTATAGTTGCCGTAGTTCTTGACAGCTGGCTGTCGCATAACGTAACGTAACGTTTAACTGTCAAGAGTATTTATGCAGAAACATAGAGTAGTGTTGACGGAAACACTGCGGTCGGAACCACCGCCACATACTCCCCTCTCAGTGGCAACGCTATTAGTTCAAGTATCTTCGTGGAAATCGAACTCTACGTCCATGGCGTGTAGTTTGAACGGGAACGGGAACTTCACTTTCACTTTCAGTTTCACTAGGTGTTGGACTTTCACTGTCACTTTCAGTTTCACTAGGTGTTGGACTTTCACTGTCACTTTCAGTTTCACTAGGATGTCTCTGAGGCTGGAAAGTTATCTGTTCGTTATCACAAAGAATGAATGCGGGTTTAAGACGGTCAACAGAAATTGTGTCTTCTCCGTGTGATTTCTTGATTTTGAAGCCTTTGTCAGTTCGGGATAATACTTCAAAGGGGCCGTCATAAACTGGTTCGAGGGTTTTTCGCGGAATATCAATGCGAACAAAAACAAAAGGAGCTTCCATAAGCTTAGGATGGACAAATATCTTTTTTGCAGTATGATGTTTAAAAGGTACTGGTCGAAGTTTCCTTATGTCTTCTTTCAGAGATATAAGTGGTGGAACATCATGAGCTTGTGTGCTGTTGAAAAAGTCGGTGGGAAGTTTGATTGATTCTCCGTAGACTATTTCAGCGGGTGTTGAGCGATATTCTGGAATTATGTACGATCTGAGTCCTAGTAACACAATTGGCAATTTAGCGACCCAGTTTTCGTCCATATGAGCTTTCAAGGCCTGTTTCAGCACTCTAGCCATCTCTCGATTACAGCATTTGCTGCTGGGTGGTAAGCTGTGGTCTTGATGTGGTCTGCACCTAGTGTTTTAGTGAGGTGTGTGAAAAGGTGGCAATCGAATTGTTTACCTCTGTCTGTGGTGATGTATTGCGGAACACCGAAACGAGAGATCCAGCATGATAAAATAATGTTCGCTACTGTTTCTGCTGTAATATCTGACAATGGAATTGCTTCGGGCCATAGAGAAAATCTGTCTACAGTTAACAGTTAACAGTTAACAGATAGCGTTGACCTTGTGATGGTGGTAATGGTCCCACAATGTCAACATTTATATGCGAGAATCTTCTCATGGCTGGGGTGTATTGTACAATGGCACTGGAAGTGTGTCTCCATATCTTGACTTTCTGGCAGGGAATGCAAGTTTTAGACCAAAGACATACATCGCGTTTCAATTTGGGCCAACAAAATCTATCCTGGACCAGATCGACTGAAGCTGATATGCCTGGGTGAGATAAATTGTGGATAGAATCGAAAATCTTTCGGCGAAATTTGAGCGGAATGAATGGGCGAAGTTTCTTTGAAGAAAAATCGCAAATAAGATTCAATCCGTTGTCAAGAGGCATGTTTTGAAATTTGTATGAGGAAGATTTAGACTGCAGAAGGTGTTTGAGTTCCTCACAAGATGACTGATCTTGCGCAATTTCTTGGAGTGACACAGTGGAAGAAAGTGAAATTGTTTCAATGCGAGAACAATAGTCTGCGGGAATGTTTGTAGGACCTGGTATGTAGCGAATGTCTGTGGTAAATTGACCTAGGAAGTCTAAATGTCGTAGTTGCCTTGGAGATGCTTTATCGACGCGTTGTTCAAAAGCGTATGTCAAAGGTTTGTGGTCCGTATAAATGGTGAAATAGCGACCTTCTAGGGTATATCTAAAGTATTTAACTGCCTGATAAGCGGCTAGAAGTTCGCGATCGTAGGTGCTGTAAGATTTTTGGGCTGAAGTAAGCTTTTTAGAGTAGAAACCTAGGGGTTCTAGTGTTTGATCACGTAGTTGTTGGAGGGAAGCACCTACGGCATAATCAGAAGCATCGACATGGAGAATCAGTGGTAGCGAAGAAGACGGATGAGCTATTAGTGTAGCGTTTTTTAGTGCCTCTTTCAAACTTTCGAATGCTTCTCGAGTCTGAGGAGTCCACTCGATTTTACGTTTGTCGCGTTTTTTGGGATTCTGGCAGAGGTCGAATAGTGGTTGCTGAATTTCCGCAGCACGTGGAAGAGAACGACGGTAGAAATTTATGAGACCTAGAAATCTTCTGAGTTTTTCAATGGTATCGGGAAGAGGTAGGTCGGTAATAGCTTTGATGCGTTCAGGAAGTGGAAATCATCCAGATTTATTTACACGAAAACCTAAAAATGAAATTTCGGACACTCCGAATTCACATTTAGATGAATTGATACGGATGCCGTTGTCTTGAAGTGTCTGAAAAAGTTTTGCTAGATGCTCTTGATGTTCTTTTTCAGAGGCTGATGCAACGAGAATATCGTCAAGATAGGAGTAGGCAAAGTCAAGATGTCTTAAAATTGAATGTAAATATCTTTGAAATGTTTGTGCTGAATTACGAAGGCCAAATGGGGTTTTAACAAATTCGAATAACTCAAATGGAGTTATGACTGCTGTTTTGGGAATATGTTTAGGTGCTACTGGGATGTGATGGAAAGCGCGAATGATATCTAATTTTGAAAAAATACGTTTGCCTTCTAACTGGGCATTAAAATCCTGCAAATATGGAATGGGGTATTTGTCTGGGATTGTTTTAGCTGATTGTTTTAGTGCTCGGTAATCCCCACATGGTCTCCATGAGCCATCCTTTTTTTGCACCATGTGGAGGGGGCTTGACCATGGACTTTTGGAGGGTCTACAAATTCCCAAGTTTATCATGTGCTGGAATTCTAGCTTTGCTTGAGCTAGATTTTCCGGGGGCAATCTTCTAGCTTTTGCAGTGACAGGTGGTCCTTCCGTACTTATAGTATGGAAGAACTCAACCTCTGGAAGGTTGCTAGAAGAAGTCTCCTTAAAAAGGTCAGGAAATTGTTGTAGCAATTTGAAGTACTGGTGTGTCGGGTCTACGAGATGAATTTTAGAATTAGTTCCTGGTGGTGGGTTAGCACCGGTCTTAGAGAGGTTTGTCTTTGTATCGATTAAACGTCTATGTTTCATATCCACAAGTAAAGCTAACTCTGCTAGAAAAGCAGCGCCTATAATTGGTTGCTTGATATCGGCCAGTGTGAAGGGCCAGCAGAACCTACGGCGTAAACCTAGATCCAAATCTAATAGTTGTTCGCCATAGGTATGAATAGGGGTCCCGTTTGCAGCATACAAGGTACGTTTCGATTGAAATTTCCGTTGGTCGTGAGTGGGTGGAATAACTGAAATATCCGCTCCAGAGTCGATTAGAAATTTCATATTGGAGCGTCTATCAAAAATAAAAAGGCGGCGTGTTAGGTGGCTCTCGTATCCTGCCGCGTGGAGGGAGTGCCTTATTAGTGTTCCGACACATGTTTTGCTTTAAAATTGCAAGGTTGGATGCAACGTTTGGCCTTGTTGCCAAATCGTTCATGATACCAACACGTGGAGGTTGAGGAATTTGCGGTTATGGAATTTCGAGAAAGCTTGGGTCTTTCTCGGGAGGTAGATCGGGAACGCGTTCGCAATTCGTTGACTGATGCTGTAAGCTTCTCTAATTGCGCTTCTAAATTGGCTAGCTTGTCGGGCTCGCGTGACTGAATTTCAGCCACATTGTATTTATCGCCGGAATATTCCACGATTTTGTCTGCTATAACCGACAAATTTTCTAGAGAATCGTTGCTTGAAGCCAAAATTGAACGAACGTTGACTGGTAAACGTTGTAGAAATAAAATTTTAAGGAAATCCTCTCCAATCTGACTACCGGCTAAAAACTTCATTTCGCGTAAAAGTTGCGATGGTTTTCTGTCGCCTAATTCTAATTCTGTTAAAAGTTTATTTATTTTGCGACTTTCGGACTCTTCAAATTCTAATAAAAGACGTTTCATTAGATCTGAATAGGGGGTTGATGATAATGGTTGGGTTAAAAAATCTGAAATTGACTCTGCGACATCAGGATCGAGTATAGCGAGTACATGACTGAATTTTGTCTTTTCAGAACTGATTTGCGATATATCGAACTGGGCGTCAACCTGCATTTGCCAGATTTTCACGTTACGTCTCCATATAGGAGGTAATTTTATTGCAACCCTTGCAATGATATTGCTGCTTGAAGAATCTTCGGCCATTGTGAAAAAAAAAATCAAATAATTTTTAAATTAGAAAGGACTTACCTGTTTAGATATTTGTCTTCTGTAGGCATGAGCACGTGCGTGGAAGTTAGGCGACGTCGGCTGAAACATCAGGCTCGGCATCTTCGGCTTGCGGCACGAGGTCACCAATATGGAAGTTAATTGCACTTGTTGATATTACATCCATACGTAAACATTTAATATAACTTTATTACTTCACTAACTGAATAAACTATATGATACATTTAACTATAATACACTTTATGATATAATAACAATTACAACAGTACACGAGTACCGAGCGTGGAGGACGTGTGTTCACTGTAGCGGTTGGTAGAGAGCAGAGAGGGAGAGAGATCGCCTGGTGTCTCTTATAGTTGTCGTAGTTCTTGACAGCTGGCTGTCGCATAACGTAACGTAACGTTTAACTGTTAAGAGCATTTATGCAGAAACATAGAGTAGTGTTGACGGAAACACTGCGGACACAATTGGAAGTAGTGGGTTCTGAGAAATTGATTTCTAAAAGGTTATTTATCAAAAACTTACAAGTCAGTTTGTCAAATATTCATAATTTCAAACACCAACCTCCATACAAGTTTTGTTCAAAACATTGGTGCACATTCTGTTACATTTCTGGGGTGATTTGGCGTCATTGGTTTATGAAACGCTGACGTAAATCTCGTAAGAAATCTTGCTCAGTAGAGTAATATTTTTTCTTTCAATGTCACCTCAGAAAGAGAAATCTAGTGGTGATCAATCTGCGATCATGCTGGCAATTCTATGTAACCTCTTCTCCTAACCCACTGATTTGGAAATTTGTGGCCGAGATATTGTTGAAGCGTAGTGTGGAGAAGCTCCATCCTGCTGAAATACCAACTGGTCTTCGAGATATGCTTATCATTCTCGATCAATGGTGTTTTCCAACAAATCCAGGTACATACCTGCAGTCAGATAACTAGGTAAAAAAATATACCAAAAATATGGCCACTAAAAATTCCAGCCCAAACATTGAGTTTTTCCGGGGGTTGTGTATGAATGTCGTGGAATAATCTGAGATTATAATCGGCTCAATAGCGTCAATTATGACGATTCATTGTACCGTTCAGGAAAAATGACCACTCACCCGAAAAGCAAGTTGGAAAAAGAAAATTCGGATCATTCACCACTCTCTCGCTTACCACGTCACAAAAGTCCAGAAGACGGTCAAAGTCATCTTCATTCAATTCGTGTGCGAGATGGATTTTGTATGTATTTAGATATCTTCAATACTTTTTAGTAGACATTTGACAATAAGACAAATAAGCTGGAAGATGTTCTCGGTTGTTTTGATGAAGCCAAAGTCAAATATTACTATGAAAACATTAAAATTTTATAACGTTTATCAAAAACCAGTCCATTTACTCATTTGTAATGGAACTTAAGAAGCAACTCGCTAGTTATGGATGTATCTGGACCTGATCATATGGTAGGTTGATGAGCTGTGTACAATAAAACTTGCAATTCATCAGATACACAATAACTTTACCAAAGTATGCTTTCACAACCAGAATATCCAAGCTGTTCGTGACAAACATCGGGCATCGGGATATGGAAATAGCTTTAGAAGTCAAAATCAAGTCCGTGGCAGCAGAGCAGAGAGCAACCATACAAGAGAAGGGTCAAAAGGTCTGATCCATGACTTTCAGTTGTAGTTTTTTGTAAGTACAAGTGAGTGTGATTTTGTGGCATATTCTGTCCAATTTAGTTGTATTCTATAAAGGTATAAGTACTATTATGTAATCCAATTCCATTAATACGACACTGAAAAACTGTAGGATCAATAGTCTACCCAGATTTCAACTTACTTCAGTGGGGTAACCTCGAATATTAATCTCGAAAACTCTGTGTTTGGTTACTAAATTTTCTGGCAACTCGAAGAACTGTATCTTTACCTATTTTATTTTTATGTGATTGAAATTTTACTTGTTTTATTAATGTTTTGTTCACAAATATTTCTTTGCATTCGTTATATTAATTAATCTGAATAAATGTGCAATACTCGAATTGTTGACTTTACAAGTATCTGAACGTGAGTTTACAGGTGTGTGTAGCCACTAGAATGATGGTAACTCTCACAAGGGTGACTGATAGAAGATCAAATTCTAACATATATGGCGTGTTGGGCTTGCTTATACGAAAATATATACAAGGCCAGTTGTTAAATGGAGAAAAATTAGTAAATTTCGAAGATAAATCAAATATTTCATAGCTTTGCATTTCCTTAATTTCTGTGTCATTCAAAAAATGTACACAGAGTGTTTCGCATAAGAACCGACACAGAGCAGAGGCATGTAGGTAAACCTAAAATATGATGATTTAACGCAACTTACCCCTATACTAAGTAGTTGCACCACTGAGAAATTATATGCCTTTAAAGTGGGGTTTTAATTTCGAAAAAAATCAATGTCTGCGTAATTTAGATATTAACTTAGAGAAATAAATTTTGTACACATTCTGAGTGTACCAAGAGCATTAATCTATGGTAAGTAGAGTTCAATTGAGGCATTTGAAAGGGTTGATTAGGGGTGATGCACCCTAAAAATGTTACAATTTTTTAACATATTGGCGGATTTAATAAATTACTATTTAATTTTATGAGGAAATTAACTTTAAAACTTTTCTTCCTCCTGTTATTTTCGACAAACATTGTTGGTTTCAAGAAAAACACAAATAACTAAAGAAACATATTTTATCAATGTTGCTAAAAATCATAGAAAATTCAATATTTGCCAATAAAATAATGTATACGTTAAATTTGACAATTAGGGAAAAAGTGTGAATAAGTATAATTTATTAGAAAACAAACAACAGAAACAAAGAAAATTGTTACCGATAAGTTATAGAAATTCTTCAAAATGATAATTTCATACGCATCCATTGAAATTTTGATAATTCTAAGTTTTAAGTAGGGTAGACTGGGGTTGACTGAACAGGGCGGGTTAAATGAACACTTGACCTTACTGCTATCTAGTGGCAAAACGAAGAACAGACCTTGCCTTCTTTTAAGCAGTTGGTGGTAGCGCTCTATTGCATCTAGGTTTCGGTTGATTATTGTTGTTCGTTTAGAGGTTATGATTACAAAGCTGTTTGTCATCACAAAAAGTAAATTTTCGGCGCCCTATATCGAAGTCCCAAATTAACACTTATATTTGAAGGAAGTTTTCGGTAAGTTTACTATTGTTTTGTTTACTCCTTCCTGTGCGATTTTCAATTATTATTTTGATTATTGTCCTAACTGAAACTTTTTTATGTGGCTTTTTTCCTGAAAAGTCAAGATGGGGTTAACTGAACACTGATAAGGTAGGGTTAACTGGACATGTTCAGTCAACCCCATTCAAGACAAATAAGCAAAATTATTTCCTAAGAGCCTTTCTTTTCTTCTCTTTCCTGTAGTACTTAACAACTAGGATGCCTCGTAACAGAATAAGAACAACTAACAACAGAGACTACTCAACGGATGCACTAAAAGAAGCTATTCAGAAATGCTTGGCTGGTGCAAAAATAAAACCAACTGCTGCCGTTGCCGGGATTCCACGTCCCACTCTAATTCGCTATGTTAAAAAGGCCAAAGCAACTTCACTGGACCAGCTAACATTTAAGCCAAATGTTCATCGTCAAGTATTCAAACCTGTTGATGAAAAGTTGCTAGCAGAATACATGACTGAAGCATCCAGTTTCCATTATGGCCTGACTAACCTTCGAGCAAGATCTTTGGCTTTCGATTTCGCCCAAGTCAACAATATTGAGGTTCCTGCTGGTTGGAAATTAAATAAAGCAGCAGGTAAAGATTGGCTGAGATCCTTCATGGAACGTCACAGATTGCCTTTTCGTACCCCAGAGGCCATTAGTTTAGGCCGCGCAACAAGTTTCAATGAAGCCAATGTGAAAGGTTTTTTTGATAACCTGCGAGAACTAAAAACGAAATATAACTTTCCACCACAGGATATTTACAATCTGGATGAGACCGGCTGTATAACTGTCCATCGTCCACCTAAAGTTATTGCTCCGAAGGGCAAGAGAACAATTTCGCAAATGACCTCCGGTGAACGAGGAACTCTGGTTACATTGGTTGCTATCATTGGTGCCACAGGAAAAGCAGTACCTCCATTTTTGATCTTTCCCAGAGTGCATTACAAAGATCGCATGCTTTGCAACGCTCCCCCAGGCAGCAAAGGTGCAGCTAACGCATCTGGCTGGATGGTTTCAGATTTATTCTTTCCAGTCTTGGAGCATGAAAGACCAACGAAAGACAATCCTAAGCTGATAATATTAGACAATCACGAGTCCCATCTCAGCATATCTGCTATTGATTATGCACGTGCAAAGGGCATCATCTTGTTAACATTGCCTCCACACTGCAGTCATAAATTACAGCCGCTAGATGTCGCAGTTTTCAAATCTTTCAAAGCATTTTCCAACCAAGCAGCGGACAAATGGTTACTGAATCACCCAGGTTCTGCGACCAGCATTTATGAAATCGCAGAGCTAGTCGGTGAATCATTTCCCAAAAGCTTCACCCCACACAACATTTGCAGTGGGTTTAAAAAAACTGGTATCGAACCGTTTGACCCAAATGTCGTTGGTCCAGAAGATTTCCTATGCTCCTACGTTACAGATCGGCCTGATCCAACCAATGTGCAAGCAGTTAACGAAGTTTCTGTTGTGCTCCCTACGAACTCTACGTCAAGATCATTATTGTCTGCGGAACCTTCTAATGTCTCGGAGGCGCTCACTCCCCAGGCGGGACCGTCAACAAGGTGTGCAGACACACCGACATCCTCTAAAGCATCTCTTTCCTTGGTTTCTCCTAAAGAGGTGCGGCCTTATCCAAAGGCAGCAGCTAGAAAAACGATGACAAAACGAGCAAAAACAATTTCTGCTGTATTAACAACGACGCCAGAAAAACAAAAATTGGAAGAGAAACAGAGGTTTAAGAAAGAAAGGACAGAAAGGAAGAAACAAGCTGAAGAGAAAAAAATTTTGAAGACAATTTTTCCAATGAATGCTGCTAAGAAACAAAATCCTTACAAGAAGAGGTTTTTCTTAACACCGATTTAGACGATTCTTCTGATTCAGTGGACTCTGAAGATGTCTCGCTCCATGATTCAGACTCATCGAATGAAGAATTTGATTGTGATGAACCTCCGAAAGACTTAGAGGAGGGTGCGTTTTCCCTGGTTAAAGTTTACAGAAAATCTAAAGATAACTTTCGTTTCTATGTTTGTCAGATCGATAGAGCTTACTCAGTGGGTTACGACGTTACTTTTTTCAAGAGAGTTACGGGGACATTCAAGTTTAAGGTTACTGAGGAAACAGGGTTTGTAAAACCTCAAGATTCCATTGTTAATTTACCTGATCCAATAAAATTTAAGGCAGGCAGATGGGTATGTTTGCTTTCAATTTTGATTTTGATGAGTTCAGTCCTATTTTTGATTAATGTTAGGTTAAACATTTATTGTAATAATTTAAGCATTTATACCTGTTTCACTTGTTTAATACAAGTTTTTTCTCTCAAAAATATGTTTTTTTACACAAGCGTTCAGTTGACCCACCCTTGGTGTTCATTTAACCCACCCCATGGGGTTAACTGAACACTTGTCCATTTTTTTTTAATCTCAATTTTGACTAGGGCAAAAGTGAAAAATTAAGTCAAACAATTTTTTTTTAGATACCTTAAACTATATCGAAGACATTCTTCTTTACAGATTTTCTCTATCTATAACCAGACAAATTTGACAATTTTACAAAAAAAACGGTGTTCAGTTAACCCCAGTCTACCCTAACATTGAAAAATATGTCTTTAGTTATTCGGATTTTTCTTGAAAAGGACAAATGTTTTTTGAATAATAACAAGCGGCAAAAAGTTTTAGAATTAACCTCCCCATAAAATGAAATAATCATTTTTTAAATCCGCCAATAGGTTAAAAAATTCTGTCACGTTTTATGGGTTCATCACTCTATTCAACCCTTTAAAATGCTTTAATTTAAATCATTGTATGAACATTTTGACAAGAATCATTGAATGTTCGTGGGACATTTTCAGAACATACTGGACGCTCCTCAGAATATTATAAATAACATTCTGAGAACCTTATTAGTATGACAGAATCTGTGCCATTGTCATGTTCATAGAATGTTCTATGAATATATATTGTAGCTTGTGAGAATGTTCTGGTGAATATTCTTTCGAAATATTTCTGGTATATTCTCAGAATGTGTCTGTGCTTTCTGGGCATTGGTTATTTGAAAAAAAAGTGTAATCATTTTTACCAGTTGCGGCACGTGATATAAAAATTTGGGGCACAACTCTAAAAGACAAGTTATGGAAAATCCCTACGCAGCCAAACTCAAACTCATTTACTTTTTCTGATAAATTTTATTTAAAAAATTGCTAATATATAATAATAAGTAAACCTTAGCAAAAGACACTTATCATAAAACGTTGAAGAGAAGGCTGTGAACTATTGCTTATAAAATACAAATAAAACAACAGCTTATGCCTTTCAGCACACCCACATAACCACGTAAACCTATCATACACGTTTATATTAAAATATCTATAAAATTTTCACACTATCCCTGCAGTCGATTTTTTAATATCCAACGCTGGGGTAGTCCTGCCAAGTCTTTTTATAGGTATTTTATCCTCATAATTTATAAGTCTATTTTCTAAAATAAAGGACGCCGATGAATTTACTTTCAAATAGATTATATGCGACACGTTATTAAAGTGAATGGACGGATGCAAAACGGCACAACGCACAAAAGATTAACGACAATCGAACTGTTATAGAAGTACATATCCAAAATGTGCGCCGCGGCCAAATAAAAGTAGTGGGATATGCATCAACGACAACTGGTTTATCGCGTATACTACCGTATCGTTCTCGCTACAGTGGCGAACTCATTTTACACGTAGAAATTTCAACGGAGGGCACGTGCTCTTGTGCCCCTGGTACCAGTCGCCAGTCCACCCCCTGTGCAATCTAGTAAACCATTATGTTGAATAACTGCACAAGCAACAATCACCCGTTGGACAAATAAAATGAAAATCACAATTTGATAATTATCAGTAACAACGAAAAAAATTATCAACTCGCACTTTTTCGTAAGTGATAATCAGAAAAAATAGGCAACAATACGCGATGATGTTTATGGAAAATTTAAGAACACCCTTTCAGCGAATTTTTCGTTTTACGAAAAATTCACTAATGAGGAGATGTATATACATTCATATATATATATATATATATATATATATATATATATATATATATATATATATATATATATATATATATATATATACTAATAAAGGGAATATAACTACCAAATTTCATCCAAATCTGGCCTCTACTTGTTGAATAAATCATGCCATACATACAACGTAAGCTTGTGCTTGTAAAAACACGACTTTAAATGCATACATGTGAATATATATATATATATATATATATATATATATATATATATATATATATATATATATATATATATATATATATATATATCGTACCGATAAATCAAAATATAATGGGCCGCTTTTGATGAATTTCGGTAGATACCTTCCTTTTGTGAGCGGTTTGGATAAGTTCGTTAGGCAAAAAAATGGAGCAGTTTTTCCGGGAGAATTTTGGGTTTCCTTCCAAAAAATCTTTGTATCTTCGAAAATAATAAAGATGTGAGAACCAAATTTGACGTACACGTTTCCAATATTAAACTTACCTTACATGCCGAAATTCAGATCTCTGAATTAAAAGAACAAAAGCTATAGGTATTTAAAAAAAACTTTTGGATGCCACTGGTGATCAGAGGGAAGCACAAGCAAAAAATATGTTGTGTGGTTACAAAAACCAAATAAATATTACATACAAGGGCTAACTTTTCTTGGCGTAACAGATCAAGAAGGAGCATACAAAATTATAATTTTTGTTCTTAAAACGTCAAAGTCGCGATTTGAAACGTCAAAATTTGCAATTTTAAGACAAATAATCTGAAACAAATAGATTATGTAGAAGAAATGTTGTAATAAGTGTGTTTTACAAAGTCTTTAAGTTTCAGCTTCAATGTCAATGTCCTCCATTTTACAAAAATATTTTCGGAAAATCCATATCAAATAGGGGTCTTTCTGTTGCTTTGGCACTAGTTTCAGCTATAGAGTTAATAGTTTACTAGTCTGTAATTTTAGCTAATCTTCGTGGAAAAAATTCGTTATTGAGAAGACCCCGACTTAAGAATTTTGTAAAGATTTCTTCAAAGAGCGTGAACTCGAATACGGGGTCAGTTACAGATTTTCTCTGTTTACATATATACAGCGTGGCGCATTTCTACGCTAAAGCTCAATATATCCGTTATTATACAAGATATGAGAAAAAATTATATACGTTAATTATTGGGTGTCTCGATCTGCATATTATAAACATATTTTGACAGTCACAGGGTGGCCCATTAGTCGTTGGCGATACACACTTTTTTTAGAACACCCGCTATATTATTGCATTTTTACATTTTCGATCGAATTATATATAATGCATGTTTGTAAGGAGAAAAAAAATTATACCGTTCATCGCTTTTTAGTTATTTCAATTGTTTTGCAATTTTCCACGTTTTTGGCACAAATCACAAACACATATCACAAATTGCGATTAGACATTTTTACCAATAGATATACTGCCGTACACAGGCGCTCTCAAATAGTGGCTGAATTTAAAAAGTTTTAAATTTTTTTTAGTGTTTTCTTGGAAATCTTTTTTTTTTGTAAGATTTTGTGAAATGTTCGTAATTAATAATAAATGTTTAGTAAGTTATTGTAAGATAAAAGATGTCGAATTTTTGTGAAAAATCATAATTTAGTGTAACATTACTGAAGGCAATTTCTGTAAAAAAAATGATGAATTTTTGTAACAGAACTTTTTTTTTGAATTTTGGCCATAAAGCTGTTTGTGAATGATTATATCTTGGCAGGTGTGTAAATAGATTGAAGAGGTTCGTTGGCCAGGAAAAACCTGACCAGTCTTTCTGGAGCTTTTAAAGTTTATTTTCGGAAAATGTTTGTAAGTTTTGAAACAACAAAGCTTTTATTGAAATATGGTACATTGTTACTACTTTATAGGTTTTGCTGCTAACTAAATGTCCTTTTTTAAAAAAACAAGACATATTCACTAATAGAGAGGTATCCATGGTGAGACTTTCCAAAAAAATTTTCAAATGAGCGCGATTTAGGACCCCTAGAACCCATATCCGGGGCCAGCTTCAATTTTTATAGGTTTATATATATATATATATATATATATATATATATATATATATATATATATATATATATATATATATATATATATATATATATATATATATATATATAAATTTTTCTCCGAAAATTACAAAGCTATTTTAATGACACTTGGTGGATATGTTGCCCTAGGAAATACCTTACCACATACAAAAATCAACTTTCTAAGTTTATTGAAAATTGAGTTATCCAAGTTTGAAGCATTTAATAAAAATTCACTACCATAACGCACTTGCTGCGTCCCGAACTTTTTAATTTTATGCATCTTGTTAACATACAAGCGTACAACAAATACTCTTTTCGAAAATAACATAATGTTTAGTGGTAAGGATTTTCATACGTACTTTAGTCTGCGGCAAAAATAGAAGAATACTCTATATCTAAACGCCCCCACAGTGGAGTGTTTGAACGATTTAGCTGGCCAAAAATCAATTTTAAAAAAGTCATAATCAATGAAGATTTGGTACAACCTTTTAAAGTTACGTAATTTGGGGACATGAAACTTCCACGCTATGTGATATAGCGGCAGCACTGGTGTCATGGTACTACGGTCAACTTGACGTTTGCTTGTAGTGCACATTGCTGCTATCGGTGTAATTAAAAAGTGCGTACAATTATAATACGTGATGTACTTATATTCGAAAAAAGTTATATATCTTTGGAACCATGGAACATCTTAAAGGGCGTAACTAAATATATGTTTATACGATTTTTGTTTCATATAAATTGTTATTCCATTTCCATAGTGATATTAAAACCAGTGAGTATTTAAGACATTTTTAAGCATTGTTTTAAATTGAAAATGGTTTTTGTTATGTTTCCCGAGAACTCCCACGGCTTTTTTCATAAGTGAATAGTCAACGGCCTTAGTTTTGAATACCTGCTAAAAACGTTTCCGGGTTCTTCCGATTTTTAGTGAATTTTCATTTAAACAATTCGCTTCTAGAGCGGTCACGACTTTGAAATTTTCGATTTTTTTTTAAATGAGCAAGATTTAGTCCCTTTGGAACCCATATCCGAGGTCAGCTTCAGACTTTATGTAATAATAATAATAATAATAGAAACATCGTAACCAGCACGATACCAATTAGGAGAGGTACACTTCAAGGCGACTCGCTTAGCCCATTGTGGTTTTGCCTCGCATTGAATGCACCATCACACCGCCTGAACTCGAACATATACGGCTTCGGTATAAAAAGCAATGGCAGGGAGCAAATGAGGCTAAATTATTTATTGTATATGGATGATCTTAAGCTAATGGCCTCCACAGAGAACCACCCGGAACAACTGGGTTTTTCAGAGATATTGACATGCAGTTTGGGCTTGACAAATGTTGCACCTTATGTATAGTCAGAGGGAAGATACAACCAAATGTATATAAAATGCAGAATGGCTAGAAATACCTGGAAATACAGCACAGAAAAATGAGCCAATCAGTAATGAAAAACGATCTGATAAATGAGCTTACGAAACGAGTAAAGCAGGTGGTGCGAGCACATCTCAACAGCAGCAACCTGACTAGGGCTCATAATACATACACATTCTCTACACTTAGCTATTCATTTAGGATTGTATCTAAATCTACAACGGAAGGTGCGAACACTCCTAATAAAATCCAAAAAGCATCACCCCATAGTGCTCTCGAGTAACGCTACCTAGACACCAAGGTGGAAGAGGGGTGTTGGATATTGCTAAACAGTTAGATCAGCCGATATTCAACCTACCTACATATTTCCATAAGCGGGCGGTTACTTCTGAACTACATCGTGCCATATGCGAGACAGATGATTCAACACCGCTACAACTAAAAGAAAGTTAAATCCAAAGTTATCATCGGACTGGTCGCGACAAGCTGCAATCTTGGATGCAGAAGCCTCTTCATGGGCGACATCTGAATGAGACCTCCCAGGCACATGTCGACAAATTGGCGTCGAACTACTGGTTGGTGCCCGGGCAGATGTATCCAGAGACAGAGAAGTTTTTGCTGGCTATACAAGATCAGGTCATGACAACAAGAAACTGCCTGAAGTATATAGTTGGAGATAATTCGGTCCAAGATGGCAAATGTAGATTTGGATGTCAGTTATCATAGACTATTCAGCATGTCGAGCGTTTGCTGCAATAGAGTATAAAGAGAGGCACGACGCAGTTGCGATAATACTTCATACAGAACTGGCTCTAAAGCTGGAAGTGTTACATGTTCGTAAGGTGCCCTACCATAGATACACTCCTGAGCAGGTTCTCGAGAACTCAAGATACAGGTTGTACTGGAATCGGATTGTGCTCACAGACCCACGAGTTGTCCACAACAGGCCAGATAGAATAATACTGGCCAAGTCCTGTAAGCACGTGACGCTGATTGATATAGCCAAGTACCGAGACCTCGAGACACAAGTATAGAGACAGTGGAGGGCAGATAGTGTCCGAGTGATTCCAATAGTCATCTCGTCAACCGGTGTAATTCCTAAGAATCTACGAGAGAACATTAAGAGACTGGGTCTTAGAGAGCACTCTTATAAGGTTATGCAGAAAGCAGTAATACTTACAACTGCCCACATCGAGCGGATATTCCTGGGAAATGAGGATCGGATATACGTTGACGTTCAAGGCCCGATAACTTCGAAAGGGCTGGGATACCTGAGATGAGCGAATGTTCCCCCTTGAGGCAATGTGGAAGCCCTTCAGGCTAAAGTCATTTATAATAATGATAATAATACTCATTCTAATAATAATAAAAATAAGATTCCGAAATATGAGAACTTAGCTATTGAAATAAGGCATAGTAAGTGTCAACTAACTAGTGTCGCTATAGTAGCTTTGTAATCAACAATAATAAGACGTTCTCCAAAAATTTGGAAAAACTTCAGCTTGCGCACCGCATACTGCTACTTGAACAAATAGGGATGCTACTTCAAACTTGCTACATAGTCCGAAAATTCTTTAACTACGAAGGATAAACTGAACTTTTTTCCTATATATATATATATATATATATATATATATATATATATATATATATATATATATATATATATATATATATATATATATATATATACTTTATTTGTTTGCTGTACTTTTGTTGATTTTTATTTGGTTACGTGGACTGCAGTTTCGAACCGTCCCGGTTCATCACCACCACGCTACTGATGCGTGAATGGTGATGAACCGGGACGGTTCTCAGTCCACGTAACCAAATAAAAAATCATAAAAAGTACAGTAAACAAATAAAGTGTATATTTAAAAGTAGTGCAACATTCTAATATATATATATATATATATATATATATATATATATATATATATATATATATATATATATATATATATATATATATATATATATATATAGGCATGTATGCATTTAAAGTCGTTGTTTTTACAAGCACAAGCTTACGTTGTATGTATGGCATGATTTATTCAACAAGTATAGGCCAGAGTTGGATGAAATTTGGTAGTTATATTCCCTTTATTAGTCGCTTGGACAAGTTTGTTAGCCAGCTTAATCGGACCTATTTTTCCCAAACAACTCTGCAGCATTGCGAGATAAAACTTATTTAGTTAACACTGTATTGTATAAATAAGTGTGTGTATGGTCGGCCTATATGTTCCCAGATTCTATCAGGGGCTGCCAGGTTGTACTATTTCATTTCTGAATAGACGTTTCTTTTGAGCAAGTCTATTTAAGAACATTTTTAACCTTATTTACTAATTCTTAACTGGTGATTATATTAATTTAAAGTAAACAGTAATTAAGTATCTACGTATTTAAATCTTGAAAAATAAAACAAATGTTGAACTGAACATTTAGAAAGCATTTTATTTAACAAGCAAAACTTCCAAACATTTGACTTGTACCAGATCATATTCTAATTTATGCGTCTACAAAACCACCATTAAGCATTTATATTCATTAAAAAATATATTAGCATTCTTTAATTTGCACCTTGTGAAAATTTTAATATGAAAAAAAAACATTTAAGTTCAATAGTGTCAGACAAAAACCTAATTTTAGACAAAGAAAGCACTCACTCAGATGAAAAAAGCGTTTTTTCACATTTACAATGATAAATATCATTACTAAGTCATAATTTTTTTAGAATATTGATATATTGTTGTAGTATTTAAAAAGGGATTGCTACAAATCTAAACTAAACTTTCTAAGTTTATAGTTTATAGGAAATTGAGTTAGTCAAATTTGAAGCATTTAGTAAATATGCGCTACCATACAGCACTTGCTACGTCCCGAATTTAAATAATTTTGACCAGCTAGATTGACCAAATACTCCACTGTGCACCGTACCAACCACGTCGAGTTATCAGGTGGGTCTGGTATATATTATATTAGACCACGTCGAGGTATTTTAAACTTAGCATACAAAAGGAAATTGCAACAATTTTTAAAACAAAATTTTATTTATTCAACACAATCTACTCCAATACTAACACATTTAGCAGAATACTAATAAAGCAATTCTAGATCCTTAAAATTATTTATATTGATCTTCAAACCACTCCTCAATAGTACATATGACTTTTGGAACAAATAATATTCTGATGGTGCTAAGTCAGGAGAATAGGGGGGGTGATCAACGAACCCAAAACCAATTGTATCACTTGTTTGCAATGCAATCAACGACTTGTGA
This sequence comes from Tillus elongatus, assembly GCA_964006375.1. Lineage (NCBI taxonomy): Eukaryota > Metazoa > Arthropoda > Insecta > Coleoptera > Cleridae > Tillus > Tillus elongatus. Next base: position 111,730,272 of record OZ023264.1, read on the forward strand.
GCAGGGTCTTTGTCTTGCAAAAACCACGCCTTTGGCCAATTTCCCGCGGTGCTTTTCCACAATTTCTTCGCGTAGTTTAGTTAGCAACTCCCTGTAGTATGCTCTCTTCACAGTTCTACCTTGTTCTAGCAAATTTAGCAGAACAGCCTCATTTTTATCGCAGAAAGCTGAAGCAAAAATCTTATCAGCCGACTTTTGAACACGGAACTCTTTGGGTCGTGGAGAACCGGAGTGCTTCCACTCTTTAATGGCTTTTTAGTTTCTGGACCAAAGTAACAGACCTACGTTTCGCCCGTAGTAAAAAGACGACACAAATAGTTTTAGAGATCTTCTTCAAAATTGTGGCACATTTCGTTCGACATCGTCAAACGAGCGCGTATTTGATCAGCGTTCATACATTTTGAAATACGTTTTGTTCTAACTTTTTTATTCCCAAGTTGTGATGAACAGTGTGAAACGCATTTTAATAGAAATGCGCAATGTTACTAATATACGTTTCAGCCTAGTCGTTTTTCTACGATTGTCTTATGGACCGAATCAATGTTTCCTTGAGCGGTCACAGATATTGGTCAAGAACGGTGCTCACTTTTGATATTTAATCGTCCTCTTTTAAATTTTGCAAATCAGTTTTCAATAGTATATGAAGGACGTTGAACATCTAATGTTACTGAAATATTAGCAAAAAATTCTTTGCCTGATAAAATAAATACTTAATAACTGATCACAACTCTTTTTAGTGAATTTTCGTAGAAAAAAATCACGAATGGAGAGATCCCGATTTTTGAATTTTGAATTTTTTTTCAAATGAGTGCGAGCGGGCCCCCCTAGAACCCATATCCGGTCAAAAAATAATTGACCGGTTTTGATAAAATTTGGCAGATACCTTCCCCTTGTAAATTGCTTAGATTAGTTTACAACCCAGAAAAATCTGACCAGGTTTTACAAGAAAATTATGCGTTTTCTTTCGGAAAAAAATTATCTCTGAAAATAAAAAAGCCATGGTAACCAAATTTAACGCGTAGGTTTACGTTTTATAAATTAAAATATATACCAAAATTTTGATCTCTATGTTACAATAAAAAAATTATAAGCATTAAATAAAAAATGGTTAGTGCCAGATCATTTCTATGAAAATTCACTACCATAGCGCACTTGCTGCTACCAAACCTTTTATCAAAATATAGCTTCTTCTCAGACATGCCGTTTACAAACAGTCATAATTTTCTTGATATTAATCTTTTCGATATCAAACTTTGATAGCTTATTTATAATAAAAGTCTGGACGCAGCAAGTGCGTTAAGGAAGTGAATTTTCATGAAAATGCTTTTAATAGCAAATATGTCTCTCTAATGCAATCAGGCATCAATCTGGTTATCGGTATAGCTTATATAGTAGAAACAATGTACCATATCTTATCAAAATTACTTATTGTTTGAAAATGTACAAAAATTTTCCGAAAATAAACTTTAAATGCTTCCGAGAAAACTGGTTTCCCAGCCAACAAACCTTAGGTTAATAGCAAATTGAGTTATTGACATTTGAAGGATTTAATGAAAATTCGTTACCAAAACGCACTTACTGCGTCTCTTATTTCTATAAAAAATGCAAAAATGCAATAATATCAGAGTGTTCGAAACAAAACAATTATAGGGAACACCAACGATTTATGGACTACCCTGTGTTTGTCAAAATATTTTTACAAGATACAACTTAAGACACCATATAATTAACGTATACAAGAAATCTTTTTAAAATTAAAAAGTCGCTGTCTCCTCATTACCGAATTTTTTCTACGAAAAATAGCTAAAAATTGTAGACCGTTAAACCATAAACTTAACTAACTAAAACTACCGCCAAAGCATCAGAGAAAGGGTCTTTTTGAAAATTCAAAAGTAGCGGTCTCCTCATTAACGATTTATTTTTACGAAAATTAGCTACAAATTATAGACCGTTAAACAATAAACTTAACTAAACCTACAGCAAAACCATCAGTTTAACTAAACCTACAGCCAAAGCATCAGAGGAAATGTCTATTGAAAATTAATTTTCTGTAAATATTTTAGGTAAATGAAGGACAAGGATGGTTAAAGCTGAAGTTTTAGGGTTTGCAGAACACTCTTCTTGCGACATTTTCTTTACATAATCCGTATTTGTTTCAGGTTCCTTGCCTAAATGTCTCGAATTTTGACGTTTCAACTAGCGACTTTGACGTTTTGAGGAGAACCCCATTTTCTTTAAATGCCTATAACTTTTTTGTACTTTAACTTACAGACCTAAATTTTAATACGTGGGGCACTATTAATAATACCAACAAGCTTACCAAATCTGGTTGCCCTTACTTAGTCACTTCCGGATATATAATTTTTTTCCGAGCGAAGACACAAAATTTTCCGGGAAAACCTGAGCCGATTTTCCTGGTAACAAACTAATTTAAGCCACTTGCAAAAGGAAGGCACGCAGAAAATTTTATCAAATATCGGTGGCAAAAACTTCATTTTTTTTCTTGCTAAAACGGCGTAAAATGTCTCAAAACATACAAAAATTGATTCGGGAACGAACTTTTTTTTTTGTCAGTCGGCCGGTCTGCCGGCCTGTATGTCTGTTTGTTAATAGGCGCAATAACTTTTGAATGAATTGAGATATCATCTTTAAATTTGGTATCCAGTTAGCACCCGACAAAGGAACGCTTCGACTTGTTTTTGCGTAGTAGTAGTAGTAGCAGTGGTGGGGAGGCCAACGCCAAGCAAGTAGGCCACAATGTGCCCTTTTTGCCAACTCCAGCAACCCAGCAACCATGCTCTACTCTTCCTCGGTTCCGTCGCCAAACCGCCTCGACTTCGAGATGAAGGACGTGACGGTACTTACCTGATTCCTCTGCAGAGTCCTCGATCCAAACAATTCTGCTCGAAGTGGGAGTCTTCGAGCAGAATTGCTCGCATTCACACAAGTAGTGGTAGGACGTTTCTTCATCCTCGCTGCATTCCTGGCAAATGGGATCCCTCTCTACGCCTATCAATGTGAGATATCTTCTAAGGGCGCAGTGTCCTATTGGCACCGCAAGGATGCGGCGAAGCGTAGGTCGACCCCTTCTGAGTAGCCAGACAGCTTTATCTCTGTCCGGCCCCTCCACGAAGTCCCTCGCCTGCCTGTAGCCACCAACCGACCCCCAGTGCCTCTTCATTGCTTCCTCGGTCCACCTGACAGAGACCGTCTTCCTACTTATGCCTATCGCAGGCTCCGGGCCACAGAACGGCCGCCGGGAACCGGGCCTTGCGAGATTATTCGCCACCTCATTCTCCGCTACGCCACAGTGTCCCGGAACCCACACTAGTACCTCCTTTGTCCTGGCTAGTCCTTTGAGGACGTCAGCGCACTCCTGAACCAGTGTTGACCTGATTCTGGCGGCGCAGACTGCCCGGAGGACTGCATGGCTATCCGAGCAGATGTACACACATTTCTCGGGACTCCTCTTGACATCCTGTCTATTGGCCACAGACAGGATAGCGTACACCTCTGCTTCGAATGCCGTGGTCTGTGCGCCAAGAGCATAGCTCTCGCGCACCCTCAGGACCTCGATGTATATTCCTGCCCCGGAGGATTGTTGGTCTTCCCGCCGCGATCCGTCAGTGAAACAGACCAGGCTTGCGGGCTGAAATTCAACCTCATTTTCCCTCCACTGATCCCTACTGGGGATCCTGAGGGTGTATGGCCTAGTCAACCTAATATCATCCTCGGCATCCCGTACCTTTATGACGGAAATCGGAATTTCCTTTTCCACCTCCTTTGGCGACTCTTGCATGCCCTATTACTGCTCCTTCTCCGCACCAGTTTCCTGCCTCTCGCATTCTGAGATGCGACGCCATCGCCTCCATCCTGACACAGATGGGAAGCGGTGGCGGCATCAACAGGACCTCTAGCGCGGCTGAGGGTGTCGTCCTCATAGCGCCTGTGATACCCAGGATTGCCAGCCTTTGGAGTTTGGCCATCTTCCTGCTGGTAGTTTGGTTACACCGCACCACCAGACCAACGCCCCATAGAGGATTCTCGGCTTTACGATCGCAGTGTAGATCCAGTGAAGGATCTGAGGATTAACTCCCCAGGTCCTCCCTATCACTCGACGCAGCTGCCAGAGGGTCACTACTCCCTTCCTTACAACCCGTTCTATTTGCGACCCCCATGTTAATTTGGAGTCCAGGATCACCCCTACATATTTGACCTCCCGCCCTAAAGCTAAAGGTTTTCCAAACATCACGGGCGCCCTAAACCCCTCTACCTTCCTCTTTGGTAAATAGGATCATCTCCGTCTTCGCCGGGTTTACGGAGAGTCCCAGCTCACCACACCACCTTTCGATTATGCTACAGGCAGCTTGCATGCACTCGCAGACGACGCCGAGGAATTTGTCGGTGACTAAGACCAGCCCATCATTAGCGTACGCCTGGGCGTAGAAGCCGTTCTCGGAGACCCGCTCCAAGAGGCCGTCCATGACTAGACACCATAGATGGGGCGAAAGGCAGCTGCCCTGAGGACAGCCGCCCGTCGCCCCGACGTCCAGCCTCCGGCCCCCCAAGGTCAGCGAAACTCTCTTGTCCTCTAGCATGCTCGCCACCCAGCTTTTTAGGGACCTCGGCGTTCCCCTATCCTATAGGGAGGTACAAACCGTATCCGTCCTTGCCTTATCAAAGGCCCCCACGACATCGAAAAACACAGCTAATGTGCTCTCCCTGTAGTGTAGGGCCCTTTCCACCTTTCGCGTCACAGCATGGAGCGCAGTTTCCGTCGACTTCCCCCGCTGGTACGCGTGCTGACCTCTATGGAAGGGGTGATACTTTAGGATCTCTCCCAACATAAACCTATCTACTATCTTTTCTAATGTCTTAAGCAAGAATGATGTAAGGCTGATTAACCTGTACGCCTTGGCCAGCGTGTAGTCCTCCCTTCCCAGCTTGAGAATGAAGACCCCCCTAACCCGGCGCCAGGCCCTTGGGACGTAGCCCTACGCCAAGCTGGCCCGGAAAACCTCCCTTATGTCGGGAAGCAGTGTATCATGGCCCCTCTGGAGCAGGGCCGGAAAAATCCCATCACAGCCTGCGGACTTGAAAGGAGAGAACTCGCCCACCGCCCAGGCTACAGAGCCATCCGTGACCCAGCTTCCTCCAGCTGCTAGTCCGCATTCGGGATCGTCCACCGGCCCAGGTCGGCAGCCCCCGTGACGGCTCCACCGCCCGCGACGTGAACTTCGGCGAGATGACGCAGGGTCTCCTCACCGGTGCTTGTTCAGCTCCCGTCCGGTTTCCTTAAGGATCCTACATTACTGCCTACCTCCTGTTTGAGTACCCTTACCAGCCTGGCTGCGTCTGGCAGGGAATTGACTTCCCCGCAGTACGCGCTCCAACTGGCTCGTTTACTCCGTTGCAATTCCCTCTTAAACTCCCTTCTGGCAGTCCTGAATTCGTCCCAGGCCGCTTCACTCGATTCTCGGACGGCTCGGTTTAAGGGCCTCCGAGTCCGCCCGCGTAGTACGGCGAGATCCCTGTTCCACCATCTGACTTTGATGGACGGTTCCCCCCTAAGTGGTGATGCGGCCTCGTAGGCTGCCATTATTTTACCTTCTAGGGCCTCGACCTCACCATCTAATGCCTCTGTAGAGAGTGTTCTCCCCTCTGGGCTCCTTGGCGACCCTTCGAGGCCTGTTACATAGGCATCCCAGTCGGTCTTCCTTGAATTTATCCTGGGGGGAGTGCTCTCACGGTACACATCCAATTCAAAGCTGATCATACGATGATCAGACATTAATATGTGTTCCGTCACCCTCAAGTTGGATATATCCTCTGTTATTCCTCTGCTCGCTAACGTGATGTCGATCACCTCCTGTCGGATACGATTGACAAACGTTGGAGCTGTACCTCTGTTGATTACCTCTAGGTTCGTTGTAGCCAAGTACTCTAGTGGAGCCTTACCGCGTGGGTTGGTATTTGTGCTGCCCCACAATCTAATTGGCATCGCAGCCTATTATCAGTTGTAGCCCATGCTCCTCGCGAAATCGACGATACGCACCAATTCCTCCGTTTTTGCGTAAGATCGCTTCAGAGAGTAGCGAATAAATGCAGGGTGATTTGGTTAAATTGACATTTCTCGTTAAACCTTGATCAAAATAACGTTTCAGAAGTTTATGGGTGCAGGAATACAAATGTTTTCTTTGTGGTCAAGGCATGGATTTTAAATTAATCTCATGAGAATGTCTTTCTGTATAGAGTAAATTATGACAGCTGCGTGGAAGGTATTATTCAATTTGAAGCTCTATTTTGTTGTAACATTAAGATCTAAATTTCGGTATATAGTTTACTTTTTATAACGTAAACCTACGTACCAAATTTGGTTACTATAGCTTCGGAGATAAAAAAAGTTTCCAGTTTTTGAAAAAGATGGGGCAATATTTAAGGGGTTGATTTCCCAGGTCATTTTATGAAAAAAAGTTCAAATAAACATAGGTGCTAAAATGCATTGTTTCCAAGATACAAGGTGTTATTTTTTTTGTAAAATAACGATTTTTTAAAAATAATTCAAATATCTCCCCACTGATTATTTTGAAAATTGGCAGCGTTGTTTGTATTATTAATGGTCTGATTTGGCCCTAATTAGATACATATTGTTAAGTCCATTGGCGTTAGGGGGGACACCTCAACAAAATTTAGTAAAATGAAAATGTACGCCACTGACTGCAATGTGATTTGTATATTATTTTGAGATAAAGAAACTAAAACTACAAGTTTTTTGTCTCTTGAAGTTTCTCCGTATCTTGAATCGTTTACACGATAAAAAATAAAAACCTTCTTACAAACACGAACAATAATTTTTGTTGAGGTGTCCCCCCTAATGCCATTCGACTTAACAATCTTTATCTAATTCGGGTCAAATCAGCTCATTATTACTACAAACAACGCTGCCAAATTTTAAAACCATCGGTGAGGAGACATTTGAATTATTAAAAAAAAACGTTATTTTACAAAAAAAATAATTAACACCTTGTATCTTGGAAACAATGCCTTTTAGCACCTATGTTTATGGGAACTTTTTTCATAAAATGACCTGGGAAATGAACCCCTTAAATATTGCCCTGTCTTTTTTAGACACCCTGTATACTTACCAGAATATTTTAATATTAATACTATTAGGAAAAATCATTAAATGTCTACACAATCTCTAATCACTTTTTTGGAATTCAAATCAATACAAATGTACTAAAATAAACTACTAAAAAGTTTGCTTCCAAAATACAGGCATACTAAAAAAACAAGACAATCTGGCAATATTTCACTGCTTCCACACACGACGATATTCGACTCGTATCGTCAAAATAAAAAAAATTGAGATTCTCTGAATAATAACACAAAATATTTCAGATTAATTCGAAAACGCAATTAATGAAGAGTAATACGCACAAAGATCACATTCCGGAAAGTTTTTCTGCATGTGGGGGGAGGGGGGTAAAATACATAAAATTTTGACAATTATCATTTTTTGCATAAAATTGTGAATATTTTAAATACCGTAAACTTTTTGATGAGATTATATAGGGTTTTTCTGAGAGGGCTGGAGCTAATGTATCTTCGTGTGAGTTGGTTAATTATAACTTAAGGCTCATTTTTCTTGAAAACAAAAATTACAAATATTTTTTTAAACGCAATATCTTTAAAAGTGTTTTAAGTGATTGAAACGGAAATTTACAATTTAAAAATATAGATAGACGTAACCGTGTACCGATTTTCAAGTTTTTTGTTTAAAGAAAAATAAATTTATTCGAGTACTAAGTGATGAATTAAATGAACGCTACAATTATTTTAAGATGTAGCTGTTTCTTACCGGGGTTGTCAGACGTTCAGAAATTTCTTGTAGTTAAACCTTGCATGTATAAGCATCTCAAATTTCACAACTTCTGATGTTGAATATAAATTTTATAAATGCGAATTTTATCAGTTAGTTTAAAAAGGTAATCCGTATCTCTGTTTAATACCTGCAAATTTCGAATTACCCATTTTTGATGATTTTAATTTAAAAAAATTCAGTAATAGAGAGGTCTCGATGGTAAGGAAAATGTCTGCAAAGGAGCACAAATTAGTGCCTTCAGAACCCATTTCTAAGGTTCGTTTCAATTTTTATGTTGATTAGGAAACTTTCATTAAAAAAAGCGTAGGTATCGATGGTGACACTTTTAAAAAAAAAAAATAATTTAAATGAGGGTGAATTAGTGGTGTCCACCCGCACAAGTTTAAGACTTCTGGTTTCGGAGTTTGTCTACTGTGGTATTATTATTATTATTTCAGGTTAAACAACAGGTTTATCTACTACATCGACATTGAATAATACACATTTTCTATTATTTTTCTATTGCAATTTACTACTATACGTAGTTTAACATGTGTAACCTCCCGACAAGCTTGGGTCTTCTGTCACGAAGTCCTTGCAAATTTTGTGGCAAATTTTGTGGATAAAAATCGAGAAGAGATCTAGGCGGACAGAAAATGAAAGGAATATTTCGACCCATGCACCTTAGTTGCAATTTTTGATAGGGCCATTGTCTGAATATCAGTGTATTATGAATTGGTGCTCCATCTAGCTGAAAAATATCCTGTCGCACTAAATTAGGAGCTCATCTAATATCTCCCAAAGTTCATTGTTTAAAAACTCTAATAATCGGTCAGAATTCAAATTATGATTGAAAAAGGAGGGTCCTATTATTCTATCACCTAATATTCCACAACATAAATTAATTTTCTGAGAATACTGCTTTCTGCAATTAATAATCCAGTGTAGATTCTCTGTAGACCAGTGGCGGCAATTTTGTGATGATACCACACCATTTGTTGTAAAGGTCGCTTCGTCTGTATATATGATATTATTCAGGAAATTCCTGCCATTCAAATAGTTTCCTTGAGCCCATAAGCAATATTCTAACCTTCTTTCATTGTCACCTTGTTCTAACGTGTGTACAAGTTAGGCTTAAATGAAATTTTCTTATGCCAGAGAAAACAACGCCAGATCTTAAAGACAGATAAATTTAAATTATATGATACTGTCCTAATACTTCCTTTAGGGTTTTCATTTACGAAATTCACTAATAGAGAGGTATCGATGGTAAAACTTTCGGAAAATTTCTTCCAATGAGCGCGAACTAGGGCCCCTGGAACCTAAATCCAGGGTTACCCATATTTGCCCCAGGACCCGCAACTCTCTTGCTTTATGCTTTGAAGGTTGTATGCATGCACAAGGGGACGGATAACCCCCCGTGTTTTGGGTGCGGGGGCAGAAACCCTCTTCGCCTTCCTCAATGCATGAACCACAGGATTTTTTTTGATGTTCAGCTTTCTAATGTATTTTTTGTTGAGTATATTTCCTGTTTATCAATTGACTTTTGTATCCAAATTACTATATAAATATTTATGTTAGAGATTATCGTTTTGTGCCTTTTTAGGGAATTTTCATTAAGAAAAATTCGCTAATAGAGAGTTCACGATGTAAAGCTTATGAAACATTTTCTTCAGATGAGCGCGAATTTGGGTCCCTAGAACCCAAAACCAAGGTCCGTTAAAATTTTTATATGTTTATATATATATATATATATATATATATATATATATATATATATATATATATATATATATATATATATCCTACCGAGAACTCAAAAAATACTTCACTGATTTGGTTCAAATCTGGGAATTACCCTTATTTGTTAATGGCTTGGATGAGTTCGTTCATCAGATCTTAATGCCCAATTTTTCTCAACAAAAGTTAAAAAACATATTTTTAAACGCAATATCTTTCAAATAGTTCGAGTGATTGAAACTATAATTTACAACTTAAAAGGACATAAAAATTACTAATAAAATAATCCTCGACATCACTTTAAATTTTGTAATGCAACATCTACAATGTTGGGCAAAGACAGATGACGTTACCAGATGCTATTTAAATAAATCTTAGATAAAAAAATTATAAAAAAGTTACAATCATTGCAAGATGTTAACATGTAGCTGTTTCTTACCAGGGTTGCCAGATCTTCAGAAATTTTATGTAGTTGATGCGATCATGTATAAACATTTCAAATTTTCACAACTTCTGATAATAAAGAAAACATTTTATAAAATTTAATTTTATCAGCCAGTTAAAAAATAACCAATCCGTAGCTGTCTTAATACGTGCAAGTTTCGAATTTCTTAATGTTTTTAATTTATCCCGGAAAATGCTAAAAAAAAACACTTAGTCAGACTTTAAAAAGATTCGTTTTTCCCATTTTGCAGCAATACCTTCTTTGAACCCTATCTACCCCACACAACACCCATATTTGCCCCAGGACCCGCAACTCTCTTGCTTTATGCTTTGAAGGTTGTATGCATGCACAAGGGGACGGATAACCCCCCGTGTTTTGGGTGCGGGGGCAGAAACCCTCTTCGCCTTCCTCAATGCATGAACCACAGGATTTTTTTTGATGTTCAGCTTTCTAATGTATTTTTTGTTGAGTATATTTCCTGTTTATCAATTGACTTTTGTATCCAAATTACTATATAAATATTTATGTTAGAGATTATCGTTTTGTGCCTTTTTAGGGAATTTTCATTAAGAAAAATTCGCTAATAGAGAGTTCACGATGTAAAGCTTATGAAACATTTTCTTCAGATGAGCGCGAATTTGGGTCCCTAGAACCCAAAACCAAGGTCCGTTAAAATTTTTATATGTTTATATATATATATATATATATATATATATATATATATATATATATATATATATATATATATATATATATATATATATATTTGTGTGTGTGTATGTGTGTGTGTGTGTGTGTATCCGAGCGATAACTCAAAAAATACTTAAATGATTTCAATCAAACTTAGCAAAAATCTTGTTTGGGCGAAAACCAAGGTCGAGTTCGTTAATCAGCCTTTATTCTCAAGGTTTTTCGGTGGAAAATCGGGGAAAACTTTTTGAAAATGCTATATTTGTGTAAGTATCAGAGTAACACGAATGAGACTTGTCGTGTGGCTAGAAATAGTGCAAATAAATCTATGTTGTGAATTTTAAGTAATTTGGTACACAATATTTAGAGTTTTTCCAAATTAAAAATAAAATCCCAAAAACATGCGTTGAAACGACTTAGTGGTTAAAGTCAAATTCCTGACAGACAGAGTAGTTAACTGCCACGCGTAGATTAATTCATACAATACGTATAAACCATACATCAAGGGTAACAAAACTAAATATATACCAGGCAGAAAACATACTACCCGAAACAACAATCGTGACATCTCGGACGCAATTATGGAAAAATGGCAGACGACATAAATTTAAATATTTGCCAAGTTATTGTTATTTAACTTAGCAAAAATCTTGTTTGGGCGAAAACCGAGGTCGAGTTCGTTAATCAGCCTTTATTCTCAAGGTTTTCCGGTGAAAAATCGGGGAAAACTTTTTGAAAATGCTATATTTGTGTAAGTATCAGAGTAACACGAATGAGACTTGTCGTGTGGCTAGAAATAGTGCAAATAAATCTATGTTGTGAATTTTAAGTAATTTGGTACACAATATTTAGAGTTTTTCCAAATTAAAAATAAAATCCCAAAAACATGCGTTGAAACGACTTAGTGGTTAAAGTCAAATTCCTGACAGACAGAGTAGTTAACTGCCACGCGTAGATTAATTCATACAATAGGTATAAACCATACATCAAGGGTAACAAAACTAAATATATACCAGGCAGAAAACATACTACCCGAAACAACAATCGTGACATCTCGGACGCAATTATGGAAAATGGCAGACGACATAAATTTAAATATTTGCCAAGTTATTGTTATTTAACTGAGGGATTCAATTCGATTAGATTGAGTTTTGGGCATTTTTCTCGTAAAGAGGTAAAACGCAACATTTTTTTGATAATAGAGAGATATCGATGGTGACAATTTCGGAGGAATTCTTCAAATGTGTGCGTACTAGGACTTCTAAAATCCATCTTCAAGGTCTGTGTAAGTTTAAAGTATTAACTTTACTAATATGCCGTATAATAATAGTGAATTTCTTATGAAAATTCGCTACTATAACGCACTTGCTGTGTCCCGAAATTGTACCTTATTTGATTAGATCGGATTTGATACTGAACCAATATTTACCCTTAATTTAGTATTACTGATAATACATTTACAATAATTTACATAAATTAAGGAAACCGGTTTCGTTTTAATTACATATTTAAATCTGTTTATACGAATTTTATTTTTAACATTAAAGTAGTTTTAAAACTAAATAACCGGTTTTCATTCATAGATATAATAAACCAACCCCACCCCAAGCTTTAAGTTAATTTTATCATTTAATATAAGGACGACATTAAGGGTCGCAGGGTAGTGGTTATAGTAAAATTGGGATTTAAACTAAATTTCTCATGTTCTACCGTATTCATTCTAACATAATTTTACATAGACCTATATTGAGGGCTGATTAAAAAGAATATATTCTTTCAACAAATCGGTGGCTTTTATCTCTTAAAACGCCCAGCCGCTCGGGCGCTGTCAAAATTAGATAAATAAATATATATTTTAACCAAAAATACCCATGTTACTCGCTCTTGCCTAAGAAGTGTTTTTTTTTAATTCAACAACACACCACGAGGACTTACAGCCTAAATACTATCGTACCGTGGGTGTTGACAAGGAGGAAAGAGGCAGCTTGTTAATTCTGGACTTGAAGGTTTGGAGGTTTGGAGGAGAAGGAAAACATGTGCCGGCAAGGAATTCCACAACTTGGAAGTCCTCGGGACAAAATAGCGGGCATAACAAGATGTTCTAAGTCTGGTGACCTGGACAGTAAAAGGGTGCATTCGCTCTGTTCCCCTGGTAGATATGTTGGGGGCAGCAGGTGGGGGAACTATGGAGGAAAGCTCCTCTGAGCAGTGCCCGTGCAGATATATATAAAAGAGAGAGATGTAACCAACGGCACGTCGGTGGGCAAGGGATGGCAGCCTTTGAGTGAGGGTAGGGTCACCGATGAGACGTATAGCTCTCTTTTGAATGGAGTCCAGGATAGTCAGTGTAGAAGCGGCAGTGGCACCCCAGATGTGGAAGCAGTATTCGAGGTTTGGCCTTATTTGTAAAGTATATAAGGTATAGAGATTAGCTGGTAAAAAGTATTTGCGAGCCCGGAAGAGGAAACCTAATTTCTTAGCAGCCGCTTCTGCAATTGATGTGACATGTTGGTGCCAATTAAGATTTCGATCCACAGAAATGCCAACAAGAGAAAAGGACTCATTACTTTGAATAACTTGGTTGTTCATTGTGAGGGCTGGTGTATCTCTTGTGAGAAAGAAATCAAGACTTAGTTTTGGTGGGGTTGAATTGTACAAGATTTCTACTTCCCCAGTCTAATATTTTTTGGAGATCCACGGAGACAGAACCCTCCATGAGTCTGCGATCCTCATCTAATTGGGCTAAAGAGACAGGTTTAGAATATTGTATATTTAAGTGGAGGCTGCTGTCGACCGTGTAACTGTGAACTGGGTTGGATGTGCTAGAGAGGAGGTCAATGATGTGGAGAAGAAACAAAGTAGGGGCTAAAGCTGAACCTTGAGGAACTCCTGCGTTAATTGGATGCCGTTTAGAGGAATGGCCATCCACGACAACAGAAATTATCCGGTTGGAGAGGAAATTTGCTGTCCAGGTACTGAGTTTTGGTGGTAGGCCATAGGCCAGAAGTTTATTAAGTAGCGCTGCGTGCCAAACCTGTTCGAATGCTTTGGATATGTCTAGAACGACAATCTGGAATTCACCGTGTAGGTGCATAGACTTGTTCCAAGAATGGGTGACAAAGGAAAGGAGGTCGGCAGTCGATCTGCGCTAGGGGATACATACTGCCTGTCGTGGATTAGACTGTGTTTTCCAAAAAATTTTAGTAAGTCGGTGTTTATATACTTTTCCATCACTTTAGAGACGACTGAAAGGAGAGAAATAGGCCTGTAGTTGCTAGGAAGCGCTTAGGATCCTTTCTTGGGGATGGGTTGTACTCGAGCAGTTTTCCAGTTACTAGGGAATATGCCTTTATTATAAGATATCTGAAACAGACGAGTCAGGACAGGAGCAAGCTCTGGTGCGCATTTTTTGAGAACAATTGCTGGGATCTTGTCAAGGCCAGAGGCTTTCCTGGTATTAAGGGAAGAGAGCATCTTTCGTACCTTTTTAGTTTTGAAAATGATATCCGTCATTTTCTGCGCGACATTGGGGACTGTTGGTGGTTGAACATTTGGAGGTGGGTTGAGAGTAGAATTGCCGGCGAACAGCGAAGCAAAAAGTTCAGCCTTGCCCAGGGCGGTAGAAACAATTTCATCCCCTGAGACAAGAGGTGGGAACGTGCTTTTGCAGAAATTATTCCCAATAGATTTAGCAAGAGTCCAGAAGGGTTTGCCGCCGTTGGAGCTTAAGATGACTTTGTTTTTGATGTGGTTATTAAACGAGTTTTTTGCCTCAGAAAGAATGCGGACATAGCGGTTTCTTGCGTCGTTAAATGCTTGACGGTTTTCTTGACTGGGATTGTGTAGAAGCGTTTTGTGAGCTTTGACCTTTTCAAGTCTGGCCTTGTCACAGGATTTAGAGAACCAGGGCTTTTGAGTGGCTGAAGAGGTTTTCTGTGTACGTGGGATAAATAATTCCATGCCAGCTTGGATAATTTCGGTGACATTTTGTGAGATATCAGAGGGGTCAAGATGAGAGAAGCAGACAGACGCCCATGGAAATGGGAAAAAGTAATCCCGCATTTCGTCCCAGTTTGCGGAGTTGTAGTGCCAAACGATACGTGGGTGTGATGTCTGTGTGACCTCGGGTTGCATTGCGCAGGAAGCAGTGACCATGCCGTGGTCTGAGCGACCAAGGGGAGCGGTGACTGATATCTTATAGCATTCAGGTTGTGTAGTAAGAAGGAGATCCAAGAGATTTGAGCTGTGTGTTGGGATACGAGGAAAGTAAGTAGGTTGCTGAACCATATTGGCTAAAGAATTGCTGACTGCAAAGGCCTCCGCTGCTCTCCCTTGTGGATCAGTTTTTGAAGATCCAAGCCATTCCTTATTATGGACATTGAAGTCACCAAGAATAGTGACCTCGGAGGAATGATATTCAGAAATCAGATAGTCGGTGTTTTCAGAAAGGTAGTCAAAGAGCTGGACAAAGTTGTTGTCAGAAGGTGACCGGTAAATGCAACAGATGAATTTAGTTGCAGCCCTGAGAGAGAGAGTTTTATCCATAGTATGTCTTTTCTTCCAGCTTCTAAATTGGGGAGTCTGGTGCAGGGGTAGATTGCTACGGACGTATGGGGTGGTACCTCCTCGGGCGTGAAAAAATCCTTTACTATTACGTAAAGGAAAATTCCACTACCACCTGCTATGGTTTGAATTGGATCAATGTCTACCCCTTTAAAAATAAGATTAATAAAGGGACTATCAATTGTCCAATAGTTATGCTTTTCGACATAGTAGGGAGGATACAAAACATTATCATTTTGCATCCATGCCTATTGTCGGTGATTTACAAATATATATATATATATATATATATATATATATATATATATATATATATATATATATATACTTATATCTCAAAGAAAAAGAGAATAAAAGCCCTCCCATTTAGACTTTTTATAAAATGTATTGAAAAAATAAACACGTTTTGGTTGCATTGCTTTCTCATGAATTATTCGTGGATTTTTTGAGCCCCAAATGCAGCTGTTTTGCCTATTAACGAAGCCATCGAGGTGAAAATGTGCCTCATCACTAAAGATGATCTTGTCGTGTCGTATCATGGGATTTTTTCCATAGGGCTCGTAAGCGTCTTGCCGCCCCGATAGCACCCCGCAGCCTTTGGCTTATTGTGCATGCCCTATGTCTTTCCTACTCCAACTATTCCAAAATGACTGTGCCTTGGACTAGTCTGCACAGCAACGGGTAGGGTTAAGTTTTGTATTGCTCTGTCTCCGGTCTAGGCTGTACGTAGATCAGCTGTCTCTTGCGGTCCAGAGCTTTGCACCCGCACAAGATGTGCTGGCCTGATGCCTCCCTCTCGCCGCAGAGTCTGCATGCCACGTCCCACTCGAACCACCCCATTTTATGCAGGCCCGGCGCCTTACCCCACCATGCCTCGCGGTCTGGGATTACCACTATAAACTTATTTTCCCTACAGATTCGCGGCCTTGCGAAGTCTGACCTATTTTCGAACATGGGCTCCTTCACGATCTCCTGAATTTTGCGGTGGCACCTGCAGCCTGGGTTGGTCTTTGCAGGCATTGCATTGCAGGCTAGTCTGGCTTCCCCCATGATAACTAAGTGTAGGGAGGTCAGATCCAGCAACACCTCCATGGCGGCTGTTAGGATTGAAGTGATGGCCCCTGTGATGCCGAGGCAAGCCATCCTTTGGATCTTGCCTAGTTTTTGGCCTAGGATTTTGTCACCTTAGGCCACCAGACCTGTGCTACGTATGTTAAGGATGGTCTGATCACCCTTGTATGCAGCCAGTGGGCCATACTAGGTCTTAGTCCCCACGTTTTTCCATATGGCCGCCTAGTGACGGCTAGGGTCATAACTTCCTTGCGCAGTATTTCTTCAACGTGACCATACCAGGTTAGCTTAGAGTCAAATACGACCCCAAGATATTTTACCTCCCTGGCCATAGAGATGTTTCTACCGTATAGAGTGAAAGTTCTGTGGCCCTCCGACTTCCTCCTCCTCGTAAATGGTATGACGGTTGCTTTCTCGGAGCTCACCCCGAGCTCTTGGCCAACCGCCCACAACGCGGCGTGAGGAAGTTTTAGACCTAACAGTTTCCACCCAGTTTCTGGGCGACTTTGTCCAGAACTGGGCTGTGTCTGGGGAAGTGAGTTGCTCAGACCACAGATACATCCGGTCTGAAATCGCCAAAGTCGAAAGACAAACGGTATGGTACCGCGTCCTTCGCAATATGGACTGGGAAGCCTACAGGGCAGACCTAGCAGCGAAACTGCAGGGGGTTAAGAGCATCATAGACAATTCAATAGACCTCGAGATTGCGGCAGCCCAAGTGCGAGACGCAATCACCTCGGTCTATAAAAATGGCGGCGTCCACTAGGAATGTCCCGTGGTGGAGGCCGCAGGTTCGTAAGCTGCTTAACGCGGCCAAAAGGTCGGGAGCATGGGATGAATATAGACATGCCCTAACGACCTATAACAAAAGACTGAAGGACGCCAGGAAGGAGTCGTGGAGGAGGCACTGCCAGGAAGGGGAGAACACATCCGAGAGTGCTCGACTACACAAGATCTTGTCCAAGGGCACTCAGACAAACATAGGCTCTCCTGGAACATCCACGGGAGGTTTTACAAGTTCGGGGGAGGAAACTATGGATGTTTTACTCCAGACGCATTTCCCCGGCTGTAACATAAAAAACCAATCACCTTCGGACTGGGAACGCTCAGAAATAGAGATGCCTTATAGGCGGGCATCTAGAGTACACTGGGCAGTCGCTAAAGAGGTGGTTACTTGGAGCAAAATCAGATGGACCATTAACAGCTTCAAGCTATACAAATCCCCGGGATTTGATGGCATAATGCTCATCATGCTCCAACAAGGTATAGATATACTGGCGCCTGCGCTTACCCTCATTATGAGGGCCAGCCTGGCTCTGGGGTACATTCCTAGGGCATGGAGACTAGCCAGAGTTGTATTCATTCCTAAACCTGGGCGTCCAACAGACTAGGCAAAGTCCCTGAGTCTCATGTCCTTTTTGCTAAAAACAATGGAAAAACTACTCGACCGGCACGTTAGGGGCGGTATACTGGAAGCATATTCCCTACACTGCGGACAATATGCATACGGATCAGGAGTCTTAACAGAAACAACACAGCACCAACTGGTGCTGAAACTGGAGAATACGCTGGAGAACAGGGAGGTGGCGCTGGGGGCCTTCCTAGACATAGAAGGGGCATTTAGCAACACCTCATTCGGGTCGCTTCTCGCAGCTGTCAGGGAGCGTGGAATAGAGGAGACCTGCTGCAGGTGGATCGGTTCCATGCTCAGGGACAGGGCGGTGTTCACCTTACTCTCGGGAGGGACTCTGCTGGCGGGGGTCATGGCGGGGTGTCCGCAGGGGAGCGTTCTGTCTCCCCTGCTCTGGTGCCTAGTCGTGGACAGCCTGCTAGGGAGGCTCTCGGGAGGGTGTATCAAAATCAGTGTGGGAGCGCATGCAGACAGCACTGAAAGTGGTGGAAAAGTGGACGGTTGGTCAAGGGTTCGGGGTGAGCCCTGAGAAGGCAACCGTCATACCGTTTACGATGAGGAGGAAGTAGGAGAGCCACAGAACTCTCACTCTATGCGGTAGGAACATTCCAATGGCCAGGGAGGTAAACTTGAGGTCGTATTGGACTCTAAGCTAACCTGGAATTGTCACGTTGAAAAAATACTGCGTAAGGCAGTCATGACCCTAGTTGTCACTAGGCGGCTATATGAAAAAAACGTGGGAACTATGACCTAGTATGGCCCACTGGCTGTACACATGGGTGGTCAGACCATCGTTGACATACGCGGTACTGGTCTGGTGGCCTAAGGTGCACAATCCAGCGCCAAACAAAAACTAGGCAATATCCAAAGGATGGCTTGCCTAAGAATCACAGGGGCCATGTCTTCAACCCCCAACAGCCACCATGGAGGTGTTGCTGGATATGCCCCCCTACACTTAGTTATTATAGGGGAGGACAGGCTAGGATTATGCAATGGTAGACTGAAGATCAAGCCAGGCTTCAGAGGCAACTGTAAAATTCAGGAGATCGTGAAGGAGCCATGCTGGAAATAAAGTCAGACTTCGCGAGCCTCTGAGTCTGCAGGGAAAACAACTTTACAGTGGAAATCCCTGACCGCGAGGCATGGCGGGAGGAGACGCTACGCATACCACAGGACGCGCTCGTCTGGTTCACGGATGGATCAGGCGGGGAGCGTGGGACGGCGGCAGGTGTTTATTCGGAAGGACCGAGGGTAAGTCATAGTATTTCCCTCGGAGCCCAGTATTTCAGGTCAAAATGTACGCCATCCTGCACTGTGTGTGGGAGAACAAGCAGATGGGCTACACCAACAAGCCGATCCTCATAGCCACATACAGCCAGGCAGCCCTCAAGGCCCTAAGTAGCCCAGGGGTAAATTCCTGGCTGATGAGTGAGTGCCGAGACGAGACGAAGGACCTGACTGGGCAGAATGAGGTCACCCTTATCTGGGTGCCGGGTCACTCGGGGGCGAAAATCAATGAAGAAGCTGACAGTCTCGCAGAGAGGGCCAGCAGAACCATTTATGGGACCAGAACCGGTTCTGGGCGTGACAAAGAGCACGGCCAGGGAAGCCATTATGTCCTGGGTCAGAAACGAACACAAGGTGTACTGGGCAGACTGTCCAGGGCTCAGGCATCGGAAGTCAGTAATTGACGAATCCAGTTCAATGAGAGCTGTGCAGCTGCTAAATCTTAGCAGAGGACAGCTCAGAAACATAAGAGGTCTCTTGACGAGACACGTGGCAGTCTAGATCGGAGACAGAGAAATATAAAACTTCACCCTACCAATCGCAGACTAGTTCAAGGCACAGTGATTTTGGAGTGAGTGGAGTAAAAAGACTAAGGGCATGCACAATAAGCCAAAGGCTGCAGTGCTTTCGGGGCGGCGAAATCGCGGACGAGTCCTGAGGGAAAAAAACGCCCACCTTTCCACCACTTTCAGTGCTGTCTGTATGCGCTCCAACACTGACTGTGTAACCTTTCCTCGGACTATGATGACAATGTCGTCCTCCGTAGCAGGCTGTCCACGACTAGGCACCAGAGCAGGGGAGACAGAACGCTCCCCTGCGGACACCCCACCGTGACCTCCGCCAGCAGAGTCCCTCCAACGAGTGAGGTAAGCACCGCCCTGTCCCTGAGCATGGAACCAATCCACCTGCAGCAGTTCTCTTCTATTCCCCGCTCCCTGATAGCTGCCAATACCGATCCGAATGAAGTGTTGCTGAAGGCTCCCTCTATGTCTAGGAAAGTCCCCAGCGCCACCTCACTGTTCTCCAGCGTATTCTCTAGTTTTAGCACCAGCTGGTGCAGTGCTGCTTCTGTTGAGACTCCTGCTCTCTATGCGCATTGTCCGCAGTGTAGAGGATATGCTTCCAGTACACCGCCGTTAATGGGCAGGTCGAGCAGTTTTTCCATAGAAGAAGGACATGATACTTATTGGCCTCAGGGACTTTGCCTGGTCTGCTGGACGCCCAGGTCTAGGAATAAATACAAACCCGGCCAGTCTCCATGCCCTCAGAATATACCCCAGAGCTAGGCTGGCCCTCAAAATGAGGGTAAGTGGCGGCGCCAAAATGTCTATACCCTGTTGGAGCATGATGGGCATTATTACATCGTATCCCGGGGATTTGAATGGCTGGAAGCCCTTGGACATAATCTTGTGTAGTCGATCACTCTTGGATGTGCTCTCTACTTCCATGCAGTGCCTTCTCCACGACTCCTTTCTGGCGTCCCTCGGTCTTTTGTTATAGCTTTTTAGGGCATATATTCTTTGGCCGCGTTGAATAGCTTACGAAACTGCGTCCTCCTTTGCCTGCGGTCCTCGTTCCACGACGGGACATTCCTGGTGGACGCCCTCATTTTCAGGGGTCAGTTGGCGTTATAGGCCCTGGTGATTGCGCCTCGCATTTGGGCTGCCGCGATCTCGAGGTCTAATAAATTCTCTATGGTACTCTTAACTCCCCGCAGTTCCACTGCTAGGTCTGCCCTGTAGGCTTCCCAGTCCGCCTTGCGAGCGACGCGGTACCATACCGTTTGTCTCTCGACTTTGGCGATGGATGTATCTGTGGTCTGGGCTACTCACTTCCCCAGACACAGCACAGTTTTCAACAAAGTGACCCAGAAACTGGGTGGAAACTGTTTGATCTAAAACTTCCTCAGGCCGTGTTGTGACGAAGGTCGGTTTATTACCTCTATTCAATATGTCTGAATTAAATTTCATAAAGAATTGTAAAAGTGACTCACCTCTAGAGTTTGTGTCCGAGCTTCACCACAAATCATGCATGCCGATGATGGTTTGCCATCCACCTGCTCTGCTACCCACCATCAGCTGCTTCAATTCCTTGGGTGGAGGAGGGTCTCTGCTATCCCCTGGTAGATCGGCCGAGCCGACAGTAATGTCCCTCGGCCCATCCGTCCCTCCACATCGAATTTTGATTGTTGCCAGGTCCCTTGAACAGCAATTCATTAAAGGCAGACATTTCTGCACCTTTACAGGTTTCGCGACCTTTCACGCCCGGTCGCCATATTCTGCGCCCTCCGCAGCTTCTTTCTTTGCGCCCCGGAAAGATGCTTGGACTGCAGTGACAGTCCCTCTCCCCTGCACTAAGGTCCGCACTGGTGGAGGGGCCCCCAGAGTCCGCGGACATCGCCGCCCTCCGGTGCGACCCAGCCTCCAGCTTGGGTGCCGTGGATAGGTCCCTGGCCGAAGCTACCCCCTGATTACCGTATCTACGTTGGTCGTTAGACCTTCAAAGTCTACGGACGCTTCTGCCCCCTGGCTCGTCCTCGTTTCCGCAATAGACTCAAGGCACGAGCCTGTAGCCGGAGCCACTCCTTCTTGCCTCATTGGTTTCGGTTTTATTTATGTTTATCTTATCCATGTTGTTCAACGAGAATGGGGGAAATACTGTCCACGCAATCAGAACCCCCTGTGTTTTGCAAGGCGGGTTACTCTGGAGAGTTGCCAGGTACTTCAGAGGTTCCGTTTACGACACCATCACCCTGGTGCCATCCATCTCTAGGCACAGGTCACGTGACACCAGGGACTGGGGAGTTTTATCGACCTCCATCCGTCATGTTTAGTTATAAGCAGGATCACCTCGTTCAGGATGCGGCTCTTTACCGCGCATGACAGTCTTTAGGAAAGCTTCATCGAAAGGCAATGTTCTTGTTACCAGTTCCTCAGCTTACCCCCAAGCACCAAGCACTTCTATTTATTCCTGGTACCGTAACTTTCGTGGGGATTGCTTGCAAGAGAATTTTCTTGTGTTTTATGCATCCAAGAAGGTGGTCTAAGCATGCTTCTGATTTTTTTTCTAACAGCCCTCCTCAAGCTTCTCTGCGAATTTACTTAATACTTTATTTTTACTTCTAATAAGGAAAGTTTATCTGCATTTTCCATTTCCTTTTTAGAATTATTTGTGCACATTAATACACTACAAACAATTCCACCAGGCATCTAAACAGATATCTGGTTAATTTAAGTTATCTATTGAGTTCTTGTTTCAAGTTACCTATTACCTATTTTTTTACATTAAATACAGAGTTACCTTTATGACGATTTAATCGGTCCACCGATTTAATTGTTAATTATTAAAATAATATTGAATAAATATTTCGTAATAACGTTCATTCACTGTTCAGTTATGTTTACAAAGCAACACCTAACAAATTAAAATATTGATTTTGAGACAATAGTCTCTCTCAGGCTTTCATACAATAATACATACAACTGTGATCAAACACTCTTCTGGCATTTTCCAACCTCTCCGGCGTTATTCTGTGACACTCAGTAGTGATTTTTAAAAATATTTCTATTGAAAAAAGTGTAGGGAATTTAGGTCTGTAGATCTAGCTGACCATTCAACAAAAGCTCTTCATCCTATCGACTGACCTAAAACAAAAAATTATAGAAATCTGAATTACGAAAATAGCTTTAATCTCGGAATATTCTTCGTAATTTTTCAACATTGCACCCCCTTTAATGTTGAAATCAAATAACAACTTACCACGGTAATGATTATCGAAAAATCTCCTAACCATAGCTGCATAATTGGGAGGGACACCATCTTGGGTGGGTGATTGATGTATGATTCTCGTGATTTTCGGTTATCGAAATATATACTTCATTCTCCAGAAAATTAAGATACATCCCTCTAGTCAAATTAGTAGGAATGAAAATTAAGCCGACATTTTGATTTGCTTTAATTCCTGCACAAACGTATAATTTTTCGGAATTTTGGGTATGTGATTCCTTGTACAAGTCAGGATTTGTGTCACTCAAATAGGGGCAGTTGTGTTTGCTAGTGATAGTTTAATGAAAACGTGCATTTTTTAGAATTTTTTTTATTATATATTTTTTCTTCCATCCATGCCGTCACAAAATTGGAGCCTCCCTTCATTATCATCTTTATTCAACTCATGTATCAACTTTATTTTGGCTGGGTGGTATTTGTAGGTTTGCAAAATTTTGTGGATACTGATTGACCTATACCCGCTGCTGCAGATAATTGACGATTGCTCTGATTTTTATTTTGCGTAAGTTATCCTACTACAACCTCTTCCATTGCTTTGTCCCTTACGCTCCGTGCTCGCTTTGACCAGTTTCTTCAAATTATCGCGATATTCCTAAAACATAAACATCAGTCTCGATGGTTTTCATTAAAAATACCACACCGATTATTTACATAATAAATTCTCACCATTTAATAGTGTTCTGGAATAGTGTAAGTCATTTCGGTATCAAATTTCTTTCAAATTAACAACAGTTTAAAATAAATTTAGTAAATAATTTATTGAAACAATCCACATTGGAATTTAAACTAAAAGACAACATGACAAGAAAATATCAAGAACCTACCTTATCGGATTATTATTATTTTTATTTCTTTCTACCAGCTTTATGCACGAAAATACAAGACCAAGAAAACGTTTTTTCCAACATCCAGTGACCACCAAAGAATTTAAAATTTTTCAAACGCTAATCGATGACTTAAACACGAAACAAATACTACTATTTTAGATTTCTATTTTAAACTTTTAAAAGCAAAAATCTAAATAACAAATTGGTAGATTTTAAAATTGCAGCCTTGAATGGAGTATCAAAGAAGCTTTTCAAAATAGGGCCACTCAAACTACCTTTCCTAGGGGTTCAGTAGTAAGAACGTGTGCCTCTGAACCAAATGGTACTGGGTTTGATTCCCAGGGTTCCCCCTTCACTTTTTCAGTACATACTGTAAAACTAACATCCACCGAGGTGGTGCCATTGCATTTGGGCAAGTTGAATGTCTGCACGTTCCGCATTTCGGAGGGAATATAAAGCCGCCTGTCTAGTGTCCATGCAATGTTGGGCACGCTAAAGATCCCTACCCTTCTTACTGAACGGCAGGGATTCGGCAAAAATTTCCAGGATAATAAGGTGAAACTGCACCCTGGCGTCGGTGATTGGCCATTGTCGCGGTAATAGACCAACGTTAAAGAAACAAACACACACACGCAAAATTTCAATTAGCATTGTAAAATTGGTACGGTGCTAATGCATTACACATACTTTTTATCTATTTTTAGATTGATGTATCAACAAACAACACCATAACATGTTCTCAAGTTTTGGAGGAGAGCGTACGTTTGGCAATTTGGATAAATCAAGCTACAAAAACTAGAAGAGACACTGTTATTGCCCTTATAGCAGAAAACTCATGGAAGTATATACTAACTGTGTTAGCAGGATATTATACCGGAATACCTGTTCATCTGATTAGTCCAGATTTACACTATGGTAAGTTAAAATCATTCGCCTTCATATACAGTATGTCCGGAATTAATGAAACATGTATTGATAACTTCATTATTATTAGATATACAAAGCCGGTATAATACAAAAATGCATGATTCTATGATTCGTTATTATCTGTAGGAAAATCTAAATAATTTATGTTATGTACCAAGAGTATAAATAGATGTTTATGCCCCGAGAGCGACGATTTTACAAATCCGAGGGCCTCCGGTCCGAGAGTTTGTAAATCGCTCGAGGGCATACACCTCTATTTAAAGCAGCAGTGCATACAAACTTTTATGTCATACTAGTCATACCCAAACAAAGAAAGATAAATCACCGTTTGCTGAAGGCAACCTAACTATCACCGGATCTTTTCAGAACTGCCAATTTTATGTTTATTCGACTAAATAATGTTAATTAGATATTTACATATTGCTTTTATTCCATTATCTGTAATTTCATTAATAAAGATTATTAAATAAGTTAACCAAAAATTATTTGTCTTTATGTGCGCGCGGGCCATAAAGTGTAGGTTATGCCCGCGCGGGCCATAAAATACACTTTATGGCCCGTGGGCATAAAGTACACAATTATGTAGTTGGTAACTAAGCAATGAAAACACAATAATGAACTAGTATGACATAAATAACTATTAAGTGCCTACTTAGTAAGATTAATTACAAATAAATATTGACATATCTGGACCCACGTACCTACTAGGAACGGAGTATCAGAATAAACCAACGATTGGCAAATCGTTGGTCCTGCTAATAATAATAATAATAATAATAATAATAATAATAATAATAATAATAATAATAATAATAATAATAATAATAATAATAATAATAATAATAATAATAATAATAATAATAATAATAATAATAATAATAATAATAATAATAATAATAATAATAATAATAATAATAATAATAATAATAATAGTACAGTAGACAAACTTTGCATCCAGAAGTCTTATACTGGTGCGTGGGAAGCTTATATACACATATAGACAAAGGACACCACCCATAACTCATCAGAAGCCAACCTTTTCACATTCTAGTGAAATAGCCGACTGTCTGAATATGGGACCCGAACCGGCGACCTCCTAGTCAATTATAGAGGCTCCTCGCCTCGCGAACTGTGCTATTCGGCCTGCAAATTATAATAAGAAATTGTCTCTATTAAATGTAAACCTATCGAATAAAACAGAATTAAAATTATAATGGTTGTGTTAATTAAAATCATGAAGGTTAAAAAAAGTTAGATATTATATGAAAACATACCGAAGCAACGGCGAAATCTAGCCACAATGGCTTGGCTACTCACACTCAACCGCGGCCAAGGCATGTCACATACCTAAGAGAGAGAGAGAGAGAGAGAGAGAGAGAGAGAGAGAGAGAGAGAGAGATGCACACTTAACCATTGCCAATGTAAATATGTACTGCCAGAATGGTACCTCATATCATAGACGACAACGATATACTGTATACTCTCGATTATTTGGGCTAATGCCCTGCCAGAATGCCAGATGGAAACATAAAAAACAACTTAAGATCTTCTATATGGTTGCATATGACTATTTGAAACAGAAATTCCGACCAAACCGCATAAGAATCCCATATGATTTTCCATATAAGTATACAGGTGTTTCATGTGGAAATCCCCATAGAAACCCATAATTAAATAGAGAAAATATGGTGCCATATGTGGAATTCCATATAAACTCTCTTATAATAGTATAGAAATCCATATAGAATCCTGCCAAAACGGAACTCAATATGGATCTCTATAATTCCGTTTGAGCAATCTGATTGGTTGTAATCTGAAACAAAATTCCTGCCAGTAATTATAACCATGCAACATAACTTATCATAACAGTTAATATACCTTTGTGATTAGTGCTTTATTCAGTGGAATTCAAATATGGAAGTTTCAAGCAAAAAGAAACGACATTAATTTTGCTGTTAGCTTTAAATTAAATTCGAGTATTTTGTTAATGATCAATTTACATCGCAAAAGACTTAGACATATTGGTTAGGGAGGTCGAAATCTAAAAGCTAATGTGAGTTATATATATATATATATATATATATATATATATATATATATATATATATATATATATATATATATATATATATATAAAATAGTCTAATACTGATCAACATGAATTAGGAATAAGTGAACATAAGGAACCTATCAAATTGTTAAACGATACAGACCACTATTTTCATCGATATTCAATTTCGTAAAACTAGATTATATTATCACATAAAATAAACCAGAATATTGAAACATTTCACGGTTTTCATATATTATTAAAGGACATAGAAAAAATTAAATTAAAAACAAGTACCTATATGTATTAGACCTTTTAATGTCATAGAAATAAAATAATTACTTTTGCAATTAACAATAAATAAAGTACAAATGTGCCAAAATTAACAATTCCAAATAAAATATCAATAAATAAACTCATAAATAAAATAAAACCTCTGGACGCAGCAAGTGCGTTATGGTAGTGAATTTTCATAAAAATGTTTTTAATAGCAAATATGTTTTTTTAAGAAAGCAGGCACCAAATTTGGTTACCAGTATAATCTATATATTAGAAACAATGTGCCAGGTTTCATTAAAATAACTTTATTGTTTGAAAATGTACAAAAAATTCCGAAAGTAGACTTAAATTGTTCCCGAAGAAACTGGTTTTCTGGTCAACCTTATAGGTTAATAGCAAACTGATTCAAAATTTGAAGCATTTAATGAAAATTCGCTACCATAACGCACTTGCTGCGTCACGAATTTCTTTTCTTTTTAATTTTTTTCGAAAGAAAACACAAAATTTTCTGAGAAAACCTCGGCGGATTTTCCTGGCTAACGAACTTATCCAAGCCACTCGCGAAAGGAAGGTACTCACCTAATTTTATCAAAATCGGTTCATTATTATTTTTTTAGTTATAGGTGTGACACATAAATATATGAACATATATATATATATATATATATATATATATATATATATATATATATATATATATATATATATATATATATATATATATATATATATATATATATATATATATATATATATATATATATTGGTATTTTATTGGGTGTCATCTGTGTTTGCCGGTGTCGCTTGTACTTGGCGAATAAAAGTGAAATTGCCTAAGAAATAGATATTGTTAATTTGTGGTTCCAAGTTAGTGGGTGAGTTGCAGCCTATTCCGTAGTATACTGTACTTTTTACATGTAAAAATAGTCAGCAATTGTATTATATACATAGTTTGAGTTGATGGATATAAGGCTATAAGTTGAAAAAGGAAGAAAGATATAGTCGTCCTATTTTAGTGATAATACCCACAATTTATCTCTTCATTTAATTCGATAAACAGCTGAGAGAAATAAACGAGATATAAATGACTGACGGAGAAAATATAACCAACAAACAAAGTTATGACACATTACAACAGATGAAAATAGACTTTAGGGCCCATGTGGATGAGCTAAAAGAATCATTTACAAATAAACTAATTGTTGCTGATCAAAAAATAGAAGATCTTAAAAGGGAGAATGATGTATTAAATAGAAGATTGGAGACGCTAGAAAAAAGAATAAAGAAGAAGAATATTATTATCCTCGGAATAAAATGTGTGGAATATAACAAAGAGGAGCTAACTACTTTTGTTATAAGGAAAATTGAGGCTTTGTTGGATATTGCTATTAACACGGCTTTAGTAAGCGATGTATACTCCATAGATAAAAGTCAAATAAGCAAGCCTGTCATTATTGAGTTCGTCTCTCCCCGAGAGAAATTCAAAATCCTTAATAACGTAAGAAAACTAAAAGGTACTCAAATATTCATTCAGCAAGCCCTTACACGGCAGGAACAACTAGAGAACAAAGTCCTGAAGAAACAGCACAAGTCCGCTAGAGAGAATAAGCATAATGCATACATAAGGAATGGCAAGTTGATGGTAGATGGAGAGGAGTACAAACCAAATGGATTGAATTACACCACTGTCCCTTCCCAAGAAGATAAGAGAGCTGAAATCAGCGAAACATCAAATAGTACACCTGGAACACCAACACTGGGGGAGTTTGGCCTGGAGTCTGCAAACAACATTGCGAAGCAGAGCGGCACACCTTCAGTGGGGCCACTATCAGCATCTCAAAAACATCCAGCGACTGCAGCTGAAAAAAAGATTTTGCGAAGTCACGCAAGTCAACAAGGTCATTCAGGTTCGGGAACTGCCACACTGGTCGCCAAAATCGACACTTTAAGGAGGAGAGGTGACGAAATTAGGAGGAAGTGAGGACTGACTCGTACTGTGAGATTTATGTAAGTTTAGATTGCTATGTTCTTTCTGTATGCGATGTGTGTGTGGGTACTTAATTTGTGTGACTAGTTTAGATTTTGTCATTTATTGTCAGATAAATTTTTAGTTTTGCTTAAAGATTGACTCTGAATCCTTGTTATAAGTTTATGATATCTTCTTCGCTTTGCTCTCAGTTATATACGATGGATCCTTACATCAGAGATTTTGTTGCGCAAGAAATAGAGACCCATGTCTGTGGAGACATCCCAGAGTGTGTCCGTATGTTTGATGTGCACAAGCTTAAAATATTCCACAGTAATATTAGAAGCTTAGCAAAAAATTTTGATGAACTGAAAGTTGTTCTGAATGCGCTTGAAAGTGGGTTTGATTTTATTGTTTTAACCGAGACGTGGATTTTACATGAAACTGGCAACTTTAGTATTGCAGGTTACGATATGATATATAATGGCGGTAACTACAATCAGAATGATGGTGTGATAGTATATATTAAAAAAAAAGTATAATTATGATTATCATATATTGCAGCTGGATGCGTTTAGGGTTGTTGGGCTTACATTTTTATATTGTGGCAGATGTGTGGCAATTAACGCCATATACCGGTCCCCAACTTCATCCGAATATTCCTTTAACGACGCTCTATCAGAGTATCTAGTTAGACATGCAAGGGGTTTTGACATGGAGGTCCTTTT
This sequence comes from Tillus elongatus, assembly GCA_964006375.1. Lineage (NCBI taxonomy): Eukaryota > Metazoa > Arthropoda > Insecta > Coleoptera > Cleridae > Tillus > Tillus elongatus. The sequence goes on from OZ023264.1 coordinate 111,759,906, forward strand.
AGGAGACATAAACATAGATATATTAAGCAACGAACACTTTACTAGTGATTACCTAAATATTTTGTCCGGTGAGGGGTTTGTTTCAGTGATCAATAAGCCAACCAGAGTCTTTCGAGACAGTAAAACCTGCCTAGACCACATTTTTTTTAGGGCAAGTACTGCTGTGAATTTGTGCCCTATTGTTCTGAAAACGTGCATTACTGACCATTATAGTACCATCCTCCAAATAGGACTCCCACATGAAATAAAGCATAGAGACCTAGATGATACAAATGAGAATGTGGATCAATACAGTCACATTTTTTATATGAAATTATATAAGAAAAAAGTTAGTGAGGAAACTTGGGAGGCTGTATATGGTTCCACTGATGCAAACAGGGCTGCTGCTTTGTTTGTCAATATGGTTAAGAAATACATAAACGTAAGCACTAAAGTGGTAAAATTGAAGTACAACCAAAGAAGAAGAAAAGACTGGATCACCCAGGGCTTAATTAATGTAGTAAATAAAAAGAACCAGTTATATAAAGATAAACTGAGACGGCCACATGATGGAAATATTGCTGAAGAATTTAGAGTCTATAGAAACAGGTTGAATGACATAATTGATAGGGCAAAGACTGACTACTATAAAAAACAGATTGAAGGATGCCAGCTTCAACCCGCTAAAATGTGGAGTTCTATTAATAATCTGAGGGGGAAAACTCGAAATCGTAGCTCAATAAAACAAATAAAAAGCGCGTCTGGAGAAATGCTAGTTAATCCTCTGGACATAGCGGATAGATTCAATAATTATTTCAGCAGTTTAGGGGAACGACTGGCAAACGGTTTACCGGCTACAGCGGCGACTGCTGGTGGGACCCACATTGCTAACACGATTTTTTTTTCTCCGACCGATGAAAATGAGGTGGGGAGTGTTATTGGATCCCTGGCTAGCCCCAGGAGCGCGGGAGAAGACGGTATAAAACCAGAACACATGAAAGAAGTAAGGCAATATATTAGTGGTCCTCTAGCGTATATAATAAATATGTCCTTGCGTGAGGGAGTGTTTCCAGATGTCTTCAAGAATGCTCTTGTCATATCAGTCTACAAGTCTGGAACTCAAATAAATGTTTGCAATTACAGGCCGATATCTTTGATTAGTGTTTTGGCAAAGGTTTTTGAGCATATATTAAAGACGAGAATAACTGATTATCTCAAAAAATACAACATATTGTTTGATAAACAGTTTGGTTTCCGAGAGTCTAGGTCGGCGGAAGATGCGATCATCAAATTGATGTCAAATGCTTATGAAAGTCTAGATAATGGACTATCATCCATGTGTGTGATTTTTGACCTGGCTAAGACCTTCGACACGGTAAACCATGATAAGTTGCTATTACTACTGAGTGGCATAGGCTTCAGAGGAACCCCGTATAATCTAATAAAGGATTACCTATCCAACAGACAGCAGACGGTTAGAGTAGGCCATGTTGTTAGTGCGCCCCTTCCGTTCCTCTGTGGAGTACCACAGGGTACGGTATTGGGTCCCATACTATTTAATATCTACGTAAATGATTTATTTAGAGGTAAGACCGTGGGAGAAGTTGTGGGCTTTGCAGATGATACTGCCGTATTTTATAGTGACACTGATTGGCACAACCTGAAAAGAAAAGTCGAAAACGACTCGAAGAACATAATAAATTTTTTTAGCAGCAGACTACTTACCATAAATTATACTAAAACAAAGTTTATTCCATTCTCGTGTTACAGAAATAACCAACCTGAGTACGAATATATAGATGTAATACAGGGTTCTGACACTTTTAGTATATCGTCTTGTAGGACGGTAAGGTATCTCGGAGTTGTAGTTGATTGCCATCTAAGGTGGGACCATCATATGGAGTATCTTGTAAAAAAATTGAGGAGTATCTTGTTTAGCGTGAGGACTTTGAAAAAGGTATTTACATGTGATTATTTACGGATTATCTACTGCGCTCTTGTGGAGTCACATCTCAGGTACGGAATTGCGGTGTGGGGAGGAGTCGCGGATGCTCACCTTCGGCGTCTGGAAGTCGTAGAGGTATATACTGAAGGTGATGTATGAAAAACCACGACTGTATTCGTCAGACCAGTTATATCGGGACGTTAAACATTTTGACGTAAAGCAGTTGTATCTGGGCTCTATTCTGACATGGCAGTTCAAAAATAGAAATGTCTTAAACACAGTGGATCATTCTTATAGTACAAGGTTAAAGGAAACCTCGGGAAGTATACCGAGAAGCAAGAAATCTATAGGGCAGAGATCGCTGACTTACCTTGCTTCAAGATTGTACTTCAGAATTTCACCTGAGATTAGGGAATTACACTCCGTCAAGCTCTTCAAGGCAAGAATCAGGCGGTGGATAGCATCACTACCTAGAGGCGAAGTCCATGGGTTGATTGATTTAAGTATTTTGATCTTGGTTTAGAATCGGTTGTTGCTTATGTGGAGGATCGGTTGACGGGCTCGATCAGTTCAGAGGTGTTCTTGATTGCAATGAGTGTAGATGGGGAACGCAGGTAATGTATGTGCGCATCTGTGATTAAATGTGTGTGTGTGTATATGTGATGGTGTGTGTGTGTTTGAGACTGTGTACATGTGTGTGTGTTTGAGACTGTATGTGTGTGTGTATTTTCGCGTGAGTATGATTGTGCAACTGTAAGCTTGTCTGTGCGCTTTCAGGTGCATTTATGTCTGCAAAGGGATGTTCATTGTGCACGCCGCCTTTGGCGTACTGATATGTGTGAGACATGTACGGCTGACGGCAGGGTCAAGCGAGCGAAACAGGGGACAACGGTGTCAAATTTTAAGTATTTCCACTAACAAGGTTCGCCTTCAGTGGATTGTTTAAATTATGTATTGTTGTGACTCATTTTACTAAGAATTATTTGTCATTTTTATAACCTGTACTTTTTGCATATTCTTGTAACTTGTATTGTTTTGTAATTAATGTGCAAGAATAAATATTATTATATATATATATATATATATATATATATATATATATATATATATATATATACATATAAAGTCTGAAACCGACCTCGGATTTGGGTTCCAGGGGTCCTAAATAGCGCTCATTTGAAGAAATTTTTTCAAAATTCAAAAGTCGAGATCTCCTCATTTGTGAATTTTTTTTAAAGAAAATTCACTAAAAACTCAAAGACGCAGCAAGTGCGTTATGGTAGTGAATTTTCATAGAAATGATCTGGCACCAAATATTTTATTATAACTTTTTGTTCTTGTAACATAGAAATCTAAATTTTTGTGTATAGTTTACTTTTTATATCTTAAACCTACCTACCAAATTTGGTTATCATAGCTTCTTTATTTTTTGAGATAAAAATTTTTTCGAATGAAAACTCAAAATTTTCCCGGAAAACACGTCCGATTTTTCTGACTAACGAACTTATCCAAGCCACTTATAAAAGAAAGGCACATGCCAAATTTTATCAAAATCGGCCCATTATTTTTTGAGTTATCGGTGTGATACATATATATATATATATATATATATATATATATATATATATATATATATATATATATATATATATATATATATATATATATATATATATATATATATAAACATATAAAAATTGAAACTGACACCGGATATGGGTTCTAGGGGTCCTAGTTCGCACTCATTTGCAAAAATTTTTTTAAAAGTCAAAAGTCGGGATCTCCCCATTAGTTAATTTTTTTCTACGAAAATTCACTCAAAACACTATTCTAAGAATCCATTTAATCAACAATATAAGTGAAGATTAATATTTTAGTAGGTACCTATACTTTCTTATGGTCTGAATATCCATGTGTCCTCAGCACATATGCACTCCCATAAGCAAACTTAAAAAGATGAAACACAACCTGTGTAATATTTATATCTAATAATTTGTGGAAATACAATTCCCTAAGATGACCCTTTCAAGAGACGTTGTGTCCATCTGGTTTGTTCACTAATTGAGATTTGAAATTTCATCCAACGCAACTTTTACACTAAGTGAATATTTTAATCTGTGATGAGCACTGATAGGTAAACTTTTGGAGAACCCAGTTCACCACAGCACATTTTTAAAGATTTGACGATAGTTTCACTAACAAGGTTAGCATCATCAGAGTATGTATCATCTTTTACAACTGTAAACTATTTAAAACATTTCATCTACCACTTGAGTTATATTTCAGGCTTAGCTTACAATATTTTTCCTAACACCTATTTTTGTCTCCTACATTCTTCACTATATCCTGCATTACGAAGCAAACTTTGTTGCCTGGCATCTTTACACAAAGGGTTCTTGCTCACTGTTCCTGAAAACATACATTATATCGATGAAAACTGTTCGATTTTTCCACAGGGCAATATTTACAAATAATAAGTTTAATAACGTTGGTCCAGGCGTAGTTATAGTACTAGCTATATCGAATTAATCAAATATTGACTCACCCTCAATAATCTTACTTCCTTCCCTTAATTATGAAGGACGAATAGTGAATAATACAAGAGCTGACACACAAAATCAATTACCTATCTTTGTGTGATTTAGAAACAAACAATACATTCAACTGCTCATGATTTACATATTGTGATAATACTGCATTAAATATAATGCGCTAAGACTATAAATACATTAAAAAATGATTAACCCACCTATTGCCTTGAGACAGACAATTTCTTGCGTTTTATCATTTATCCTTTTACATTTATTGAGCTTCAAACACACAGCACTACAGCACATAAACATACGCCATGTTGTTATATTTTGTTTGCTTTTGTGCTACCACCATGGCCATGGGCCAACACTATCGGCCCACGATAATAGACGAGCAGACGAGGACTATTAAGGATACCCTGCACTTATCCGGCGTTTTGCCGGTGCTATGAAAAAGCGATAATTCTCACCGCATAGCCAACATTGGTTAGTTACTGCGGAATGCAGTAAATATTATTTGTATTTTGCCAACGCCAATAAGGTACGGTAATGCGCCGTTTCGCGACTTAACTTTAGCGTTAAGACAATTAACTTTTTTAAACAATTTATTATTACTTAAACACAATGATTACTTAATACAATAATGAGACAAAAAAAATATATATATATATAAGTGATATTAAAATACTTGACACGCCATGTGCCAGACTAACTAGGAAACAAGTAATGAACGCTCCTATCTCGGTGCTTATCCTATTTATAGGCTTCCCTTCCAGGCGTGGCACTATTGTCTCTGGAGGTGACCTGGATCTGCTAATGCTGAATGTCACCGGAGATATTCCGTTCACACTTGCTGGTTTTACGCCTGCATTCTTACAGGCGCCACTTCACTATTATGATGACACTGCGGTTTCTAAGGAGGCCAGGATACATTGTTGCACAATAGCCTGTTGTTGTGGCTCTATTTATCTCCTCCCCCCTTTGAAGAACGAAGCTACGGTTCGTTCCGGATTTTCAAGGGAAATCCGGCTTCGGTGGTTCCTGGGTTGATCTTCAATTCTCCCTTGTCGGTTCTTGGGTTGATCTTCGTAGTTCTTCTAGTTGTTCTTCTTCTTATGACTCCCCATCTGACGGCTATTATTATGATGGCGGTTAAAATAGCCACGTACAATAATATGGTCCATATACTCAGGTGATGTAGTGGTAGTTCCATTCGGCCTGGTATATTTTTCTTAATGTTTTGGAGTTGGTGTTGGATCTGCTCGATGTTATGCAGCTGTACGTTGTCTAATTTGAGTTCGGGTACCTTTTCGTAATTTGTTTCTTCCTTCGTAGTGGTGGTTTCTAATTTGGGGAGATTGAATAGTTGTTGTGTTTCCGCTGTAGTGGGGCCGGTTTTATAAATTTTGTTTCCTACTTTCAATTGGCAGTTTGGTTGGAGGTTGACCAATTTGGTACCCTTGATGATATTGGTCCACTCTTGTTCCTGGCAAGTTATTCTGGCGTTTGTCTCTTCTGGCGCTAAGATGATGTATTGACTGGTTCCATATCTCGAAACTGTGGTTTGTTTAATTTTGACTAATTCTTGGTTACAATTATCGATAGGCTTTTGAAATTTTATTAGTTTTATTTCACATGGGTTCTGATCATTCATGGCTGTTGGATTGTCGTCTTGGCAGAAATATAATTTGTTCTTTAAATTTTGACATTCTTCATTTCGAAAGGCATATTGTTTACTGCTTAGGATCAAGTATTTGGTTCTAGGGATTATCATGGTAAAGATGTGTGGATTTTTTGGGATAGGTAATGTGTATAACTGATCGTAATCATATTCTGACTCTTCAACTAGAGGTATTTCTATTTGAAATATAATTTGGAATTTATTTTGTACTGCTTTTATTTTGAATATTTTTTCATACAGATTCAGATCAGTGGTTGTTATTAGTTTAGCATTTGTTACGTATTTTTGTATTCTATTGATTTCTTTTATTATAAATTTTGGTTTTAATATGGATGTGTGAAAAATTCCTAATTTTGAAAAAGTGATTGCATTCTCAGTTGTGAGTGCTAATTCTTGAATATTATTCAATAAATGTCCCAGCTGGGTCAGCAGCTCTAGGATTTTGATGCGATGATAGTGCGTTAGTTGTTCGCTCCTAAGGCTATCAACTGTGTTACCTAACTCGTTTATTCTATTTATTATCGTGCCCTGATTGTGACTCAACCCTACGATCGTTTTATTGAACTCTCCAATTGCTTCTAGCATTATCGAATTTTGCGATTTAAAAAGATCATGAATTTTGTTTTGGTCTGTACTTAATATTTCTATTGCCTGATATATACGTTCGCCATCTTGTGAATCGAGATTGCCAGTTATTGATTTAAATATCGATCCTAGCCCATTGATTATGCCCCGTCTCTGTCTCTCATTGATGTTATCTCTCCCTAAGAATATCCTATAAAATGTATCGTCTATATTATCTATAGTAAAATTTAATGTTAGTATAAAATTATGGTATTCGTCGTGGTAATCTTTTGTCATAGACGTAACTGTGTTTATGTAATGTCTTTTTATTTGGTTATAGTCTTCGTGTAGTTGTGTCAGGTCATGTATATGTATCAAGTTCCAGCTGCTAGTCTCTGTGTATGCTGTACCTAATTTCTTTGGCAGCATACCTGGATTGTCCGTCAAGTCTTGTATTTGGGCTGTTATTCCTGCGGCAAGGAACCTGCAAGACGTAAATTTCTTAGATGTGCTATTGTCTGTTCGTCATTTTTATGGTTTATTAGAATAGCTTTGTTATGTTCTAATAAGGATATTATTGAATAGGGTCCTGAAAAGGGGTTTTTATGTTTTTTATGAAATCCCGGTGGTATCTGTTTGTATACCACGTCGCCTTCCTTGAACGGCTGGTTCGTGTTTTTATTAGTTCGTTGTAAGGTTTTTTGTTTTGACGTTTCTATGCGACTTCTAACCATTTCGTAGATGATTTTCATAATTTCTTTGTGTTTTACGTTATACTCTTGCGTAATTATTACTTCCGGGTCGTAGTTAAACATTTCCGGTATATAGCCGAATATTAAGTCGAATGGTTCGTCCTTGTTTAAAAATATGTCCTTATATTCTGATAACAAATTAAATAACAACTGTTTTTCCTCATCGTTTAAGTAATCTACGTCTATTTGTTCCATTATAATGTTTGCGCAGTTAATCTGTTTTTGCTCGCTCCCTGTATGTCGAGTATTCGTATTATATGGTTGAATTGTCGATATAACATTATCTTGTGTTATAGTGGGCGTCCTTGAGCTGCGCTTACGTTCATCTGTAACGTGATACTTATATTGGTTACGTAATCGGCTAGTCTGTAGGTTCCGCGGTGTTTCATAAGCTTCGTCTTTGTGCGCTAACATGTAATTTACAAGTTCAAGTTCTCCATTGCAATTGAAGTACTCTTTTGTTATGATATTGTTTACAGTGGCTGTAGTATCTGGGTCATCTGCTTTGGCTTTTATTCGTGCCGGTTGATTGACATTGTTTAATTGAGGGTATTGAATTTTAATGATTTGTTTACCTAGATGCATGACTTCGTTTTTAAAATCTATTCTGGCTTCATTGTCCCTTAGGAATTGGATTCCAATGAGACCTGAATATAAAGGGTTAAATTCGAAAAGGCAGAATTCTTGTGCCTTGTCCGAAATTGATTTAAGGGTGATATTTATGCGTTCTGAGTGATTTGAAGTCCCGTGCGGGGTTCGAATCATGAAGGGTTGTGTCCTTATTTTGTTTGCGAAATCTTGATGGGCTATTGTTGGGTTTAATAAATTTTTCGACGATCCGCTGTCTATCAATAATTTTCCTCTAATTTCTTTAATTTCTATATATGGTAACCTATTTAAATCATTAATATTAAGTACATCGACTACGTGTCGTGTTGGGAGGTGCTCGCTATGGGAAAATTTCCGTGTTGGTTATCGTATTCGTCAGCCGGTGAATTTCCCTGGCTTGCCTCATAATTTGCGTAATTTGTATCGTTTGTTTCGTAGTCTATGTTATTTGATTCGTAACCCTCGTTGGTTACGTTGTAATCGCTAAACTCTGTATTATGTAATGGGGCTGCTCGTCTTTGTGACAACCTCGTATTCGAGCTGTCTACTTCCATTGGCTCGTGATAGTTCCTATTGTTAATTATAGGGTTTTGTCCCTGTGGGTTATTAAAATTCTGTCGTCTAAAATTGTTTGAAAAATTTGTTCTATTCATAAATTGCGGGTTTTGTCTATTTTGAAAACTCGTTTGATTATATTGCGGTCTATTTTGTTGCTGAGATGGTCTAAAATTAGGTTGAAAGTTTGTTGGGTTATGTTGTTGGTTATTGTGTTGTTGAAAAGGTCTGAAATTAGGTTGAAACGGTCGTTGAAATTGCACATTGTTAAACGGTGCGTTATTTTGTCTTGGAAAGAATTTTTGTCCGTCTGACCTATTCTGATTAAAATTTTTTTGTACTGTTTTGTCCCTATAGTCGAAATTTTCTTCTGCGAATACAAACTTTAGGGCGTCTTCTATGCTACCTGGTGACCTACTTCTAAGGGCTAGACCTAACGGGTTCCTAATTCCACCTAAAAATGCTTTTAATGTTTGTTCCTGGTAAATGTTCATTTTTATTACTTTAACGCCTTCGTTTTGTTCGTTAGCTATTAGATTAGATATGAGTAATTGTTCGATATGCCTGCATCTGTTAGCGAATGCAAGGGCATCTTCCGCATTCCTTTGTTTCAAGGTGAATAATTCTGCAAGTAGGCTACTAGAATCGCGCTGATCGCAAAAATTGTCCACAATAGCGCTTCTCAAGTCGGTCCATGTGTTTATTATCTTAGTGTTAATTATAAGCCTCGCTGTTCCCGTGAGTTTTGTTTGAATGTAATTTAATAAGAAATGATTCATATATAAATTCTCGTTTGGCATATAAAATTGGTTCATTACGAGGTCGCATGATTTTAAAAAATTACCTACATTAGCTGGTTGCCCGTCAAATTCGGGAATAGCTTTTAAGAAAAATTCTTTGAACTGGTCAGTCATGTTGCTCCTACTATTACTACTATTTGAATTAGTTACTGTTGCGATATTATCGCTTATACTTATCGATCTCAATCTGTATTCAATATTCCTTCAGCTTTGTGACTCGTCTTCTGAGTCTGACATATAATTATATCAATACACACACATACAATTGAAAAATATGGCAGGAAAATGTGAAATTGGATAGCAGTAAACAACTTACAATACTATGATGGTTTCTGCTCCCATTTGGCTGCTTGGCTATGACTTCTGCGTAACTTGGTTCTGATTGGTTATTGGGCGTCGATACGCTTAGAAATCGATATTCTTTCGGTTTCTTAACCAATCCTACCGACTGCGCCACTTAACTTTAGCGTTAAGACAATTAACTTTTTTAAACAATTTATTATTACTTAAACACAATGATTACTTAATACAATAATGAGACAAAAAAAAATATATATATAAGTGATATTAAAATACTTGACACGCCATGCGCCAGACTAACTAGGAAACAAGTAATGAACGCTCCTATCTCGGTGCTTATCCTATTTATAGGCTTCCCTTCCAGGCGTGGCACTATTGTCTCTGGAGGTGACCTGGATCTGCTAATGCTGAATGTCACCGGAGATATTCCGTTCACACTTGCTGGTTTTACGCCTGCATTCTTACAGGCGCCACTTCACTATTATGATGACACTGCGGTTTCTAAGGAGGCCAGGATACATTGTTGCACAATAGCCTGTTGTTGTGGCTCTATTTATCTCGCGGTTGCCTTACTGAACCAACACAGACAGCATTATCCCGGCAGACGGCCGATGGTTGCGTGTTTGCTGGGATGTGCAAAAAACACGCAATAAAATCGTATTAAAGCAATTCAATTAATGTATCATTCAAATACAATCATATATAAAAATATTTGCCTTAAAATGTGCAAAAACAGAAGTCACAAGAATAGTTTATAATTAATAAGTGAGGTTACATATTTTGCAAACATAAAAATTTTACAAGTGTGAATATTTAAAAATTACATACCTGAACGAAACAAACGTAACTTGTTCTGCATTGTCTTATTATTAATTAACATATTAATGTAAAAGAGGAATATTAACGAGTTTCTGGTGTTCATTTATCCTTTGTTATCGACAGGCATGCGCTATAGCCAACCGTCAGGGTTTCAAATATTCTCCTGCAGGTAGTTCTGACATGGAATAAACATAGGTCTATTGACAAACGTGATGACGTCAGCTTATGTGGGCAAATTTCCTTGACTAATAAATTCTAATATAAGAATAATTAATAATCTTAAAATGGGCGAGTTTTAAAACGTTACATTGTTTATTTGTTTTGTGTTTTTGAAGTGCTTCGAAACATTATATAATTTTAAAAAGCGTCATTGTCAGCGGCAGGCAAAATCTTATGAAGTTGTTTAAATTTTATTATGTTTCCTTCTCCAATGATCTGTTGGAAGTCTTGGTAATTCAATAGTATATCACATACGTCTTCTTGTTGCCATTATGTTTAGCATCTGCTTTTCCCAAGCATTTTGAATAGTCGGTGGCATCTGCGTTTGACCAGTGTTTTTGGCTTAATACTACTTTCTACCACTGACTGAAGTAGATGTGAGAATGACACTTTATTTAAAACCACGCCTGGAAGATTTTCCTGCCATTCTCTAGATTTCTGCTACATCGCTTTCACTTATCTGAAAACTGCAGGTTATATGCATCTTGTGGCGATGAGATAGAGCGCTATATACCCTATTTTCAATGATTGCAAAGAATACTTAATTAATGCGTAAGATGGGATTTGTGTTCATCAACGAAATGAATTGCAGGGAACTCAATTCCGTTTTCAACCAAATCTGGTAAAATACGTTTGCAATGTACTGATAAAATGTACCCGCTGTCATCCACCCATTGTCAGTTCTTCCAATACCCGACGATATATTGACTGAAATAATTTTTTTTGGGATTCTTTGATAAGGGTATAAGATCATCGTGGTAATTATTGCACAATTCGCTGAGAAAGTAAACATTACTGTAACGCTCTCTTAAGATGATCCTGTATCTATGCTGTATACATTTTTTGACTCTTTCTGAGTGACTACTTTGCCAGTAGCTGTACAAATATGGAATCTAGTTTCATCTCCGTCGAACACGCGAGATGAATCCGTTAAGCAAATCTTTTTCAACTAGATATTCCTGGGTTTCTGCAAACCATTTGTGAATGTCCTCTTCAGAAATACACGAACTAGCAGTTGCCACGGCCTCGCTAGTTCTTTCAGATATTTCAGGATATCGTTTCATAAACGACTGTAAAATTAAAATATACTGCTTAATAATTATAGGACGAGAATTTGGATGAATTTACTACTGATACCTTAAATCAACCATCGTCCGGTTTACTATTTCTGAGTGCGTTGACCTTAGGAGTCAACATTAAAAAAATTGCACACTATTCAAAATGTCGTCTTTTTTTCTCGAGAAACCGTTTTAACCGTTTTTGCCTAACCAATTATCTATCTGAAACAACAATCACGAAGCGACAATTTATGGTATGTAACAAAGGTTTACTATACTATAGTATTTTCTTCTTCCTCAGTTGAAATTGGAGATGGTCCAAAAGTTAACTTATGTTCAGGATTTGTTTTCTTAAACTTCAGGGTATATTTAGGAATACCATATTTTGCAGCAACTTGTCTATAAGATCCGCCATTATGTAGTTCCTGTACCGCCTTATCTGTTACCAAATAATTTTCATACCTCTGGCGTCGCCTTGGTGCCATATTATTAATCTAATTAATATTCAGTTGTTGAACACCATGAATATAGTAAATGGGCACTGTCCGATGACTGCCTGTAGTGACTGAAATTAAGTATGGAATGAGCTATGAATACAACAGAGAGTATTATAAAATAGCACTCTTATGCAGTAAGATTAATAAGTACACTTGGAGAACCCAAAACACCACAACACATCCTTTTAAAGACCTGACGATCGTTTCACTAACAAGTTTAGCATCATTAGAGGATGAAAAATTCCAAACTGCTTACTACCAAACATCACCTTATATAATGAGTTTTAGGTAAAGGCCGATACCGAGAGGGAGACTACATCGCAGGCAAATTTTCTGTGTATTGTAAAGAGTGGGTTGCCCATTGCGCTCTCCATTCATTGCAAACCTTTTCATCAGTAGATTTGAGGCGGATTTAGAAAATGAAAAAGTGTATTTTCCAAGAGTATGATTTCTTTATGTAGACGATATTTTTGCAGCGTTTAACACAAATATATGCAAAGTAGAGGATTTTATTAAAAGACTGAACTGTCAATTTGATTCAATAAAATTCACCCACGAATTAGAAGTTAACAGCAAACTTCCTTTTCTAGATGTACTAGTTATTAAAAATAATGACTTTCTTGAATTGAATGTTTACAGGAAGGAAACTACCACCCTTAGTCACCTTCCAAATGACCATATCAAACGTTTGCACACAAAACGGCCGGTTTAAATTTCTTAGTAAATAGATTAATAAAATGTCTCTCGAGTAAAAGTAGATATGGTATAGAATTAGAGTACATTAAAAACGTTGCCAGATAGAACGATATTCGGATTGCTAAGTGGAGAAATTAATTAATAGACACAAAACAAAGAAAATGTTAGCGGAATGCGCGACATTCTGGAAAAATAAAATAGAGAAAAAAATGTTTGCCCACCTTTTGAACCGCGTGTCACAAGGGGTCTCGAGAGCATTTCTAAGAAAGCCGATTTACAGCTAACTTTTTTGACAAAAAATAGTTTTAAAATGTGTTAGGTAATACGAAACACAAAGAAAAAGCCACTGAAATGTCGGGTATCTATGAGGTAGGTTGTAAAGATTGTAATCTTAAATAGGTTGGGCAGACTAAGAGAACTATTGAGACTAGATTTCGGGAACATATGGCACAGTTGAGATACGGTAGTGTAGACAAGTCATCAAACTTATCAAAAATGTTAGACAGCCAGCGAAGCTAGATGGTACGAAAGTATTTATATTTCTAAGGCAATAAAAAACAGAAGTTCCATAAACCGAGCTCCGCCACTGATTTATAGCCATTTGTTTGCCCCCTGTCTCTGATATAGATAAAATATTTTGAAACTTGCTAGGTAAAGTTATAAAGGAAGTTCAAAAACCTCGTCCGGCAATAAAAATACAATACACAGAAAATTTGCTTGCGATTTAGTATCCCTCTCGGTATCGGTCTGTACCTAAAACTCATTATATAAGGTGATGTTTAGTAGTAACCAGTTTATAATTTTTCATCCTCTGATGACGCTAACCTTGTTAGTGAAACGATCGCCAGGTTTTTGAAAAATGTGTTGTGGTGATTTGGTTTCTCCAAGTGTACTTATCCGTGGTCATCACAGGTTCCAATCTTCACTTAGTAAGATTAATAAATTTTGTTATTGGACATATATATATATATATATATATATATATATATATATATATATATATATATATATATATATATATATATATATATATATATAACTGACTTATATGAACTATATATGAAACTGACCCCGGATATGTGTTCTAGGGGACCTAGTTTGCGCTCATTTGAAGAAATGTGGCGATCGCCACATTAGTGAAATTTTTCTACGAAAATTCACTAAAACGATATGTATATTTTTACTTACACTTGGTGCCCGCAATATCAAATCCAATTTAAAATTTAAAAAAGTCAACAAGAAAATTCTTGTGGGTAAGTGACCAAAAATCACCATAAAATTAACCATTAAGGTTTGTATAAGACTGCGAGTTTTCTTTAGGGTAATGTTAAGCTGTAGGGTTTCTCTGGAAAACAAATAAGAGAAGTCAAATCAGATTGGTAGTTAGAAAGTTCTGGAATTCAGAAAACATGTGCATCTTTCGTCAAGGCTAACCGTTTGCTTCATAATCCTAGACAGAAGATCGAGTCAGGGTTAATAAGACTAAATAAACCAGAAAAGAAATCACGCCTTCTAGTTTTTGGTACGTACCACTTGCAAACTGTGAATATATTATATTGATGATAAACACGTGAAGATCTAGTAACCATACAGAATCCTAAGCGGGAAAGATAAATACAGAAACAATATATGCAATGGAAGTGCATATGATGGATAAAAGGAAAAGCTGGCGATTACAGAAAATAATGCATTTGATAAGATATATTAGAAGGTACAGGGAAGGAAAAAATTATGAAGGTTTGTTTTCCTGGAAGGTTCAACATCGATATGTAAAACAGCCATGTCCTTTCGGTGTGTTTATGAGGCAACAACTTATCCAGATTCTATAATATTTACTAACACAAGTTTTAAACTCTCTTGTACTTACACCTTGTAAAAGTTTATATTACAAAACAAACGAATAAATTCATTCATTAAATATTTAATTTTAATAATGTTACATAGAAACAATTACAAATGATATTTAGGTAAACTTGGTTGTTGCGGTCAAAAAGACGATTTATATTTCTTCTAGGTCCTTCTGTTTCTGATGTTTTTAGTTTCGGGTGTGTAGGAAAAATTATGTACTGTGAGTCTGTGAAGATAACCCATCGCGTAACATGGCGGAATTCACATAAAAATATTCTGTAATTGACGACATATTAGATTTTTTAATCAGGTGGTATTAGCCACCTAATACACCATTTGGAGATAATATATATATATATATATATATATATATATATATATATATATATATATATATATATATATATATATATATATATATATATATATATATATATATATATATATATATATATATATATATATATATATATATATGACATGCTTGGTTCTCGGGTTAAACCGCGTCCAGAATTTATGGAAACTCGACGTTTCGGCTCCTGTTTTGGAGCCATTTTCAAGAGGTAAAGGAAATATGTAAGGACACTCTTAGGCCTCAATCTGCCTACTCCTTAGAGTGATGGACAAAGGTGGGTAAAGGAAATATGTAAGGACACTCTAAGGCCTCAATCTGCCTACTCCTTAGAGTGGTGGACAAAGGTGGGTAAAGGAAATATGTAAGGACACTCTAAGGCCTCAATCTGCCTACTCCTTAGAGTGGTGGACAAAGGTAGGTAAAGGAAATATGTAAGGACACTCTAAGGCCTCAATCTTCCTACTCCTTAGAGCGGTGGATAAAGGTAGGTTGGGTTGTTGTAGCTCGATTACGGGGCCTCAATCTGCCTACTCCCCAAATCTCGCCGGAGATCGTCTGTGAGGTCTCAGTGTGTTCAACTCTAGGCCTCAGAGAGATCTGGCAGTTCGTTGCAAGTCTTGTCTTACATATGTCGTTCCGTCTACCTGTTTCGTCATCAGTGAAAGTAGTGGGGGCACCGTCAATTAAGTGGGGGAGGGCTTTGGTCACGGTATTTAGAGGAGGATTAAAAGGGTCACCGGCATTTGTTGAGGCAGATGATGATGCAATAAAATTGTCTGTGGAATTTATTTCCTTTCTGTGTGTTTGTAAAGAAGATATAATAGGTTTCCAAGTAGACGGAAGGCGAAGACCATCATCTCTCTTATTTAAACAATCGGGACGTTTTTCAATCTTGATTGCTTCCAGAATAATTCTCGTTTTGAAATTGTAAACCGGTGCTATTGTTTTGGCATTATCGACGTCTATTTTGTGCCCTGTATGAATATGATGCATGGCCAGCGCCGATGAGGGGTCGGATTTTCTAACTGCGAGGGTGTGTTCGTATTTTCTATTGTGGATGCGTCTGTTTGTTTGTCCTACGTAAGTTCGGGAACAGTCGGAACAAGGAATTTCGTAAACTTTGTGGGATTCGTTTGGAATCGTATCCTTGGGAGTTTTTATAAGATTTGACAGTTTTTGGTCTGTTGTTAATACGGTTTTGATATTATGGGTTCTGAACCCGAGAACCAAGCATGTCTCACATTAAAGACCGCGGAAATCTTTCTGAACATATATATATATATATATATATATATATATATATATATATATATATATATATATATATATATATATATATATATATATATATATATATTTGAATACTGACATGATCGATCGAATAACTGGCATAAATATTTTTGCCATTAGCAGAATATACAGTCAGACGAGGGAAGACCAGGTAAATAAGAAAAAGTATCGGGACGAAACTCGAACCCTGTGGGATACCGCTGTCAACTAGTGCAGGGCGAGGTAGCTGCGATCCAATTCTCATCCAAAAAGTTATAGCTGAAAGGAAATTAGACACCAATGCAAGGATTCTGCCTTAATACCATATAACCTTCTAGCATAAACAAAAGCCTTCTACGCAGAATCTCGTCAAAGCTTTAGCAAAGTCAATGTGAACTACATCCACACATCAGCATCAAAGAAATTTGTCCATATAATGATAAAGTAAAGTAAAATGGCTAAAAGAGCTTTCTTCACACAAAACCAAAAGGAAGCAGGTTAGCTAGTGGTTATATTTTCCTGGAATTTTCGCAACCATGCGTGTTAGACTGACTGAGCAATAATTTAAATTACTAGGTGAAGACTTGAACCTGTAATGAGCACTGATAAGTACATTTGGAGAACCCAAATCACCACAACACATCTTTTTGAAGACCTAACGATCGTTTCGTTAGCAAAGTTAGATTCACCAGAGGATGAAATATTCTGAATAAATTCTACTTCAGCAAGTATTTATATTGACCTCCAGGTAAAAAGAAATGAAACCGAAAGGGATATTTTAGTCGCATGCGCATCTTTTGTGTATTGTATCTATACTGCCGAACGAGGTTATTGATCTTTTCTTATTACTCTACCTGACACCTTTCAGAGCGTTTATCTGAGTTAAAGGCAAAGAGAAAATAAAACGCTTAAGATGAGAGCTGCCGCTCCATTTAAGGAAGTTTGGTTTTTTATTGCTCTAGAAATATAACTGCTTTCGTACGCATTAAGCATCGATTTCTGTCCAATCTTTTTGATGTTTCCAATTTCCTTATCAATATGGTGGTTATTATGTTGTGCCACGCAAGACATATCTACACTACCGTATCGTAAATGTGCGAGATGTTCACGCAATCTGTTTGCGAAACGTATTTAAGATTATAATCTTTACAACCTATCTCATAGATGCACGACATTTCAGTGTCTTAATAATTTAAAGAATGAGACGTATCTTTTTTCTTAGATATGAATATAACGAAACAAATCCATCCATCAGGAACTAAACCAGGCCAAAAAAAACATTATATGTCTATGCAATAACATCCAGCAGAATAAACAGAACTGAAATTATCGAGATGGAAAATTATTAAATTATTAGAAATATGTGAGTAAAGAATGCAAGTTACCAATATTTGCTTTTGTGGACGATCTGGGAAGTTATTATGCTAAAAAGTTAGCCACGACACAACGTAAAGACCATAGGTTTTCAGAAGGGCCCGAATAGTAGGTTTCTAGCGAATTTTCATTAACAAAATTTTGCTTGCGTGCGTGCATGCGCGTGCGTGTGTGTACAACACGGTTTTCGAAGCTTCTACGCCACCTAAAGATTTCTGGTTTGTTTTATGAAAATTCACTAAAATTAAATTTCAAACAAAAATATAATACCAGATAGGGAAATATCTCGTTATAGTAAATCAATATACAAACATTCGAATACGTTACAAAGCTGCATTTTTGTGAACTGAGCAAACAGTCTAGAATGTCAAGCACATATTGGAAAACTATAAATTTTTGACATTTTGAATTAACTCTGTTGGCCTCTACTTTTTCGGAACAAACACTAATTCGTGTTTAATTTTAAAAACGACAAACGCAGGTAATTTGACGGATCACATTCATTTCTGCATCTTCAACCATTTTTATATTAATTTTAAAAGTTAAGTACATCATACCATAATAATAATAATTGCACCTTATTCTGTTTAGGGGAAATGAAGCCCCTGTTGGAGATATCAAAACCTTCCATTGTATTTTGTACATCAAATCAATTCCAGAAAGTACAACAGATTAAAAGCCAACTGGAGCATATAGAAACAATTGTGATCATTGATAATATTCCCAATTGCTGCAATATTGAAGATGTTTTAACTTTAGAACAACTTCTTTGTGACAAAAGTAATAATGAAAAAGGTTTTCAACCATTAGATATTGATATGAATGAAACTGTCCTAATTCTAAACTCTTCTGGTACAACTGGGGTACCAAAATGTGTAATGACTTCGAACATGAATATGTGGTTTGTCTTTGCTTTACATTCGTAAGTACATTATTTAATGATTTAGAACTAGCTAGATGTAAAAAACACAAAATAACTTTTGTTTTGCATAGATACATACAGAGCCCATCGAAAACTATAGAAGCGGGTTTTAGAATATTTAAAGTTATCTCTGTAAAACATGCCCACACAGGTCGATTTTATTTTTGAGGGTGACACAATCTCGCGAATTAACAACACTTGTACTTAGGTTGCTTTTTTAAAAAATTTATTAAACTACTTAAACTATTTAACAACAAACTAGCATAGTTACTGCCTAAATTAATACTGAACAAATATTACACAAAACAGTGGCTTTATATAATAATCGGATAAGTGTTCATTGCAGGTTCTCACGAGAACATACAGATCTAGCTTCCTCTGATTTCGCACTGCTGGCACTATCTGCAACGGTCGGCATAATTCGTAGAATCTGCTTATGGGAACTGCTGCATGCAAATGTAACTTGATACCATCTACGTGACATATCGTGAGAAGCCATGTGTTAACTCCTCCCCCCATTAGAGGACGGAACCCTTGGGTTTCGGAATTCTTAAAGGATTTTCCGCTTCTGCTTTGCTTCTTTCATTCTGCTGGGCACATCTTCCTTTGACAAAAACTGTAATAAATATTGCTGCTAGAAGGATTAGTATGATGTAGAGTAGGATCGTCCAAATACTTGTGTGGTACAACGGGAGACTAATTTTGTTGGGAATTCTACTTTTTATAGACTGCAGCTGAGCCCTGATGTTGCTTATGTCGTGCAAAGGGACGTTTTCCAGTTCCATTGCTGGCAATTCTTCTATGTTCAGTTTGCTTTCTGGATATTCTTCCAACTTTGGTAAGTAGAACAATTGTTGTGTCTCAACTGAGCTCTGCACTGTACTGTATCGTTTACCACCAATCGACAATTGACATCTTGGTTTGAGTGTCACCATATACGTGCCTTGTATAATTTGTGTGTTTTCTTCTCACGAGCATTTGATTGACATCTTGGTTTCCTTTGGAGTCACCACCATAAACTGTGTGTTGCCATACTTCGAAACGATAGTCTTGGTCATTTTTACAGTCTCTTGTTCGCAATTATTGATAGGCTTTTGGAAATTAATTAGCCTAACTTCACAGGGAGGATCTTCACTGACGTCTGCTATTGTATCTTCTGTACAGACATAGATCTCGTTCGTAAGCTCCTGGCAGGGGTTGTTTCTGAAGGCGTATTGTTGCTCATTTAGGATAAGGTACTTGGATCGAGGTATTATCATAGAGAAGCTGTTAGGATTGGTTTGTATAGGTAGGGAGTACAGTTGGTAGTAAATATAGTCAGATTTGTCTATTAGTGGAATATCAATTTGGAATATAATTTTATATCCTGTTTGGATAGACTTGATTTTAAATAATTTTTCATACAAAGATAAGTCATTCTTGCATACTAATCTAGATTGTGAAATGTATTTTTCTAATACAGGAAGCTCTTTAATAATTAATTTTGGTTTGATGATAGAAGTGTGAAAAGTATTTAATTTAGAGAACGTTATAGCATTTTCAGTTGTTAATATTATCGATTCTATGACATTAAATAGGTTAGCGATTTCAGTCAACAGTTCTAGAATATGTGCTCGCTGGAGAACAGGCATGATATTAGTAGCTAAATCTTTAGTAATGTTTTGAAGTGCCAACATTCTTTTGACAATTTCTTTTTGATTATGAGTTAAAGTATTTACTGTCTGATTAAATTCGTTTATTGCATTTATCATAACAGATGTTTGTTCGTCAAATAGCTCATGCATTCTATTTTAATCATCAGCTAATAATTGAAGGGCTTTGTTGATTCTTTCACCATCATCAGCATCTAGATTGCCAGTGATTGATTTAAAAACTGTACCCAAAGGGTTGAGTAAACGTCTCTTAAATCTATACTTATCAGGGAAAATTCTAAGGAAAGTTTCATCTATGTTATCTACAGTATAATTAAGGGCGATTATAAAATTATGGTATTCAGATCTAAAATTATGAGTTAAAGTATTGGCTATAAGATAATATTTATATTTAAGTTTACTGTAGTCAGTAAATAAAGGTTCCATATTATATACATGTATAAGGCGCCATACGTCATTTTGGCAATAGCTTCTACCTAACTTGCGAGGTAAGAACCCAGGGTTGTTCTTTAAATCTTCTAGCTGTGGCTGCCCTCCGCATGCCCACCTGAAAGGCGAAGATTTCTTAAATGAGTTACACGTTGCTCGTCATTCTTGTGATTTATGAGTAAAGCTTTATTGTGTTCTAAGAGGGATATTATCGTGTATGGGCCTGTATAGGGGTTTTTGTGCTTCTTGTGAAATTCAGGGGGTATCTTTTTATAGACTGTTTGGCCCTCTTTAAATGGCTGATTAACTTCGACGTTAGTTCTGAGGAGCATTTTTTCTTTCGATTTTTCTATCCGATCTTATACAATATCATAAACTATTTTCATAAAATGTTTGTGTTTTTGGTTATATTCTTGGGTGAGTGTACTTTCGGGATCAAAGTTGAAGATTTCTGGGATGTATCCGAATATTAGCTCAAAAGGAGAGTTTGAGAGTGAATGCTTGAATTGTAAGCTAGGATGCAATAGGGTAGCAAGTCAGGAGGTTTTAGATTTGGGTATTTTATTTTGAAAATTCTATAGTGTTCAATCAGTGTGCTGTGGAATCTCTCTACTGGGCTGTTAGAGTTGGGATTATGAGGTGTAGTTATGTGCAGTTCAATTTGATATGACTTTAGGAGCTCTTTGACAGTGTCATTTGAGAATTCCGTACCAGAGTCGGAAACGACGCCTCTTACTGTACCATATTGTGAAAAATATCTTATTAATACTCTGGAAATTTCGATAGCATTCTTGCTTTTAATGGGAAAGGCCTGACCGAATTTACTGAAAGGATCAAGAATTGTAAAGAACTGAGATGATTCGATTTGAAATGTATCTATGTGAATTAATTCTAGAGGTTTCGAAGGAGTTGGAGTGTGTTCTAAAGGTATTTTAATGGGATGTCTATTGTATTTTGCTTGCTTACATGTCGCACAGTCTAAAATGAATTCTAAATTTTTTTTGTTTTAAACTAGGATAATAATATTTCTGTTTCATCCTTAAATAAGTTTCATCCGGACCCCTATGGTTAGTTTTACCTTGATGATATGCTATTATAAGGTCCTTTAATTCATCCTCACTGTTAATTTCTTCCAAAACTTTATCACATCTATAAAATTGCGGCGCATGCGCATTATTAAAGTGTTGATTGATAGCCGAACTAACTAATTCATAATGTCTCTCATTAATAAATAGGCAATAGTATTTCTTTTGAGGCAAACAGTGCTGCTTTACAAATTCCGCTATCTTGTCTGGATCTTATGACGCCGCCGCGCTTCCTTTTATACCAGATGACAAATGCTCAAATAATTCCTGACCTATCAACAAATCTAATTTGTCATTGGCATAAGCTAAGTTACCGGGAAGTTAGAGGGCCGCCAGCTTTTATACAGTGGAGATGGGCGTGGGTTAAAATAAGATCTTAATTAGGGGCGCCACTTGATTGTTTAACCTCCACTCCCGGATATTCTAACAAGATGTTCACAAAATATGCTTCCTTGCCCAGATCCAACACAACCAAGAATTCTTGGATCACACTGGCAACTATAGCCAACCACAATCGAGCACAGGAATCTACAAGGGATATATAACGATGATCACACAAATTAAATTTCGGAACGGTATGGTCTCATAGACCCACAAATAAAGATAACGGTACTGATCCAATCTATCAACAGTCCTGAAAAAAAAAACACAAACACCAAACCAAAACACCTAAAATATGATAAAATAAGGGCTTTTATTACGCTTCCTTGGCATACAGAAATCTATTAAAAGTTGTTTTAAAATTCTGATCTAAAGTAACAAATAAAAATAAATAAGTCTCTATAATATCACAGAAATGGCTTACTACCAAATAACAAGATCTTTAATGGATATTTATGAAGGTACTACAAATATAGTTGTTCTACGGAAAATTCCACTTTTCGTGCACGCAAAGCTCACAAATTATTTTCCCCAAATATTACTTAATTACATGATAAGTATGGTAAGTGGTTTGATTGAAGATCAAGTCCCAAAAAGTAATCAAAAAGCTTGACTAACGCTAACAATATGTGACAACTAATGGTACTATCAAAAGTGAAGCAATTATATGAATAATGGTCTTATAAAAATCTGTACCACATTTAGTGAAGTTGAAATAAATAAATTCGGTTTGATTTTATTAAACTTAACACAGATGAATATTTAAAAATGTACCTTATCAAGATTGTCTCTTATCACTTTATACGTTATCACAAAACGGAAAATTCTTACTTGAATTCCTGGACTTCTAGGCCATCTAATTACTATCAATTTCCAAACCAAATCAAGGCCTTTCGGGATACGGGACGCAACCACGGGAATAATGCAACCACGGGAATGATGCAACCACGGATAGCAATGCGACGACGAAAGGGAAGACCTTCTCACTGAGATCTTAATTCAATTCTCCATTTAATTCAATATCCATATACTCTGTTCGGTACATAAAAATTCGCTCAGCCATGCGAGACTTTTCCACTCCAAATTTACGGGACGTGAATTTACCAAAGATATCGCCCAATGCAATAATGTCAGCCGGTACAAGAAATTCTTCCAGCCGGTACAAGGAAAATCTATCCTGCACAAGGACTATCCAGCCGGTACAAGGAAATCCAGCCGGTACTTCCAGCCGGTACAAGGAAATAATATCTCCGGTACGAGAATACTCCAGCCGGTACTTGGACCCTAAAAACAACAAGTAACCGAATGCTAAAGATGTTATAGGTATGAGAGAGGATGATTTCTTACCTCCAAAGAGGGAAACGAACTTCAACACGTGACAACACCAATGTGGTCCTTAAATCCCCTTAACGGGTTTATCTACAGCCTTCAACGTCAATTACACAACTTCCGATATCCCCAACAAGACTGTAGATGTGTTCTGAGCGCAATTTAAATCCACCAAAGGGGGATAATTAATATCCAACTTGCCTCCCAGAACGAACCACGTGTTAACTTGCACAATGACCAACCAACTCTCTCCGCAACCTTCGGCGCCTTCACGTCTCTTACTTGAAAACACAGGTGCTGCTACATCCTTCGCTCTCTCTCGCATCACATACGTCTCCAGCCATCTATCCTCTTCCACATGCGGACCCTTTCCGAACTACGGCCACGTCACGCAAGCGTGTAAGCCGGCCCGATATACCAGGGGTAATACAAATATAAATAATTTACGAAAGATCTAAATTCGATACATTATACGAGGGGTATCCAGAAGAATTAGTCACAGTTGTCGCCAATAATTCTTGTCACAACGCAGGGGAAGAACCACAATTACGTCCAAATTAGCTTAGGTGTTTAGCTATCCAATTTATCCTGTTACAATCTTCTACATTAAATTTAGTATGAATAAAATTTCTCTTGCCTTTTCTGACGTGTAGAATTTTGGGTTCCTCTGAGCAACTAAAGAATATTTGATTGGATTTATTATTCATAATTTCCTCTTCCAAAATAGGAATGCCTGGTGCGGCGTATGATTCCTGGTTAGAATTAACTGTATCTAGTTCTTCGATTTCCTCATCAGTGTTTTCATTATCTCTCTGCCATTCTGTTTCATCTACATTATTAATTACTGACTGATTATCAACACCCAGAGGATTAATTTCTACACGTGATAAAGCGTCGGCGTTATTTGTTTTTCCTTTTTTGTATTCTATATCGTACTCATATTCTTCAAGCTTTAAACGCCATCTTACTAGCTTCGAATTGGGCTCCTTTAATGAAAATAGCCATTTCAGTGGTTTGTGATCAGTCATTATGGTAAATCTTTTGCCGTAAAGGTAGGGTCTAAAGTAATTTACAGCCCAGACTATTGCAAGTAGCTCTTTTTCGATTGTACTATACTTGCTTTCTGACTCGTTTAGAGTTCGGCTTGCATAAGCTACAGGCAGGTCTGAATTCGGTTCGCCTTGACTTAAGACAGCTCCAAGTGCGACGTTGGAAGCATCCGTAGTTAATATAAATTTCTTTGTAAAATCTGGTGGCTATAATATTGGACTGTTCATTAAAATATGTTTACATGTTTCAAATGCCTCTTTATAATCTTCGTTGTTAATATCAATTTTTGAATTTTTCTTTAGACATTTTGTTAAAGGTTTTGTGACATTCGCAAAATTCTTTATGAATTTTCGGTAGTATCCTATTAACCCCAAAAACGATTTGATTTCTTTTTGTGTTTTAGGAATAGGAAATTTCTCTATGGCTTCGAGTTTTCGTGGGTTAGGTTTAATTCCTTCTGGGCTGACCACATGTCCCAGAAATTCAGCCTCCTTCTTTAAAAATTCGGTTTTGTCCAGTTGTATCTTTAGCTGAAAGTTCCTGAACCTTTCGAATACTTGTGTAAGCTTGTCTAGATGCTCCTGTAAAGACGTCGAGAACACAATTACGTCATCCATGTAGACAAGGCAAGTTTTCCCAATCAATCCGTGTAGAACATTATTCATTAGGCGCTGAAACGAGGCTAGAGCATTATTAAGGCCGAATGGCATCCTTAAATACTCATAATGACCTAGATCTGTTGAGAATGCCGTCTTTTCAATGTCGTCCGGATGTATCTCTATCTGATGAAAACCTGATGCCAAATCAATTGTAGTGAAATAGTGAGATCTACCAATTTTATCCAATATTTCTTCTATTTTAGGTATGGGGTAGCGATCTGGTATGGTTTTATCGTTGAGCTTTCTGTAGTCTACAACGATTCTCCACTTCTGTTTCCCACTGGCATCTGCTTTCTTTGGGACGACCCAAATTGGTGAACACCACGGTGAATGTGAATGCCTAATAATGTTTTGCTGTAACATTTTATCCATCTGTTTTTGTACCTCTTCTTTATGCACCTGTGGGTAACGATATAATTTCGAATGGACAGGTATATCGTCGGTCGTCCTAATCCTATGTTTTACAACGTGTGTGGAAGTTAACTTTTCGTCCTCTTTATAAAATATATCTGAATAACGTTTGCATAAATATATTAACTGTTCACGTTCTTCTTGATTTAAGTGATCCATGCGTATTTCTTTTAAGGCCCAGTTATCATCGCAAGTTTTCTTAACACTATTATTATTTAACTCAATGGTCTCTAAAGGTTTAGTAAATCTGACATTAATGTGTGTAGAAGTTGGGCTTATTATTTTAACACTGGCCGCACTATCTGACAATTTAACTAAACAGTCAGGTATAAATAAATTATTAATTAACATTTGGTTAACAAGTCCATATCCATTGGACTTATTGACAGGAACATTGATTTTAGTTTCCGTATTTGGCTCAAGAGTATATTCATAAGGAAAATGTATATCAATTTCTAACCTACCTTAGTATAATTTCCTATTATTAAAATCTAGCCTAGCTTTACTTGCAAGGAGAAAATCGGCTCCTATCAAACCCGTGTAGTTATCATTAAAATTAAATAAACAAAATTCGTGTGGACGATTAGTAATTGAATTCAGTAAAATATTTGCCCTGTATTTGTGCACGAAGAATCCATGAGCTGATTTAATGTGAAATGATTTTTGAAAGTTTTTATTTTTATATTTTTCTTGAACAATATCTGGTTTCAAAAGACTTTTACTGCTTCCCGAATCTATGAGCAATTTTCCAGGCAGTTCGGGGATTTCAACATAAGGAAGTTGACATAAATTGAGATTGTTTATTTCTATTAAGGATTTTCGGTTGATGTGCCCGGTGTAGGAAAATTTTGATTTTCACGATCGTAAATTTCGGAAGGTGTATCAATCTCATGGGTAAATAGTTCGTCAGAATTAAACCTTGTTCCTGGAACTGTGGACCTTTGCTGATTAGCAGAGAAGTTATTTCTTCTAGACTGTGTTGAAAAATTATTGGAATGTCTTGTAAACCTTGTGTTGCCACTCGAAGTATCCATGGGTTCAGGATATCTGTTTTGGAAATGTTCTCGTGGGTTTTCTGGTTTAAAGGAGGGCGGTCTAGAAAATTGTGAATTTTGATTATTTTGGCTTTGATATTGGGAAGTATTCCTAAATTGTGAAGTTTGATTACTTTGGCTCTGATATTGGGGATTATTTCTAAATGGTTTCCGAAATTGCATAACTGAAAAGTTTTGGGGAGTAGAACGATTGTTGAAAGGCCTGGTTTGTGGATTGGGGGTTTTATTATTTGGCGATGTATAATTGCCTGATTTAAGAAATGTCCTATCTCTATACTCGTAATTTTCTTCCAGAACTATAAACTTAAGAGCATCTTCAATAGATGCAGGTGCAGTGGATCTTACTACCATTCCTAGAGGGTTTCTAAGTCCCCCGAGGAACGCTTTTAATGTTTGTTGAGCGTAAATTGCTCTTTTCACTTCTAATTTTTGTTGATTGTCTTCATTACAAATTAAATTAGAAACCAGAAGTTGTTTAATATATCTACACCTATTACTAAATGTTAAAGCATCCTCATTATGTTTCTGCTTGAGTGTTAAAAGTTCGCTCAAAAGACTAGTGTCGTCTCGTTGGTCCGTGAAGTTTTGCACTATAGCTTGTCTTAGGTCTTGCCAATTATTAATAATTTTTGTGCTAATTATAAGTCTAGCTTGACTGGTTAATTTTGACTGTATAAAATTAACTAAAAAATGATTTAAATATAATCTTTCATCTTCAGCGTTATAAAATGTGTTCATAATGAGATCGCATGCCTTAAGAAAGTTACCAACATTTGCCGGTTCCCCATTGAACTCAGGTATCATCTTTAAATAGAATTCACTAAAGTTGTTTACTATATTGTTTGCTTGGGCCATGTTTATGTTCTTTTCTGCGGTACTAATTAAGTTACTATCAATTTGTTCTACAAGACTAATACTATTACTATCACGAGTTAAATTATTCTGAACTTCCTGTTCAACAATATTATTATCTAAATTATTTTCTTCAGGAATGACTTGTAAGTTACTTGCAAAATTAAACTGGTTAAGTCTGCTTATTAATTCATCAATATCCGACCTATATTCACATACATATGACAAAGGAACAGAGAAAATATAGGAGAGCAACTTACAGTAATAGTAGGAACCAGATGACCATTTGTTCTTCTTAAAAAACCAAGGAACCAATATTCTTTTGATGCCTTAGGTTGCTGGGAGATCCGTCACCGACTGCGCCAATTAACAACACTTGTACTTAGGTTGCTTTTTTAAAAAATTTATTAAACTACTTAAACTATTTAACAACAAACTAGCATAGTTACTGCCTAAATTAATACTGAACAAATATTACACAAAACAGTGGCTTTATATAATAATCGGATAAGTGTTCGTTGCAGGTTCTCACGAGAACATGCAGAACTAGCTTCCTCTGATTTCGCACTGCTGGCACTATCTGCAACGGTCGGCATAATTCGTAGAATCTGCTTATGGGAACTGCTGCATGCAAATGTAACTTGATACCATCTACGTGACATATCGTGAGAAGCCATGTGTTAACTCGCGTGAATGTCAAGGCTGCTAATATCATCATCCCTTCTAAACGGGGTAGCTACCCTCCTCAAATTTTTAAGTAGCAAGTAGCGTGGTGTGACACATCGTTGCAAGGGCGGACACTCAGTTTTCAAAACTTTTTGGAATTCTTGCGGAAATAAATTCAAAATCACATTTGCTGTCGCCAATCTCATTCTTCGACCAAAGAGTTATTTGTCGATGTATTAAATTGCTTAGATTATTTTTTGTTAGGAAATTTTGACAATACAAATAATTTATTAGTGCCTCTACCTCATCATTTCAGATAACGCTAAATAGAAAATAAGAAAATAAATTTAGTGAGTATTTGTTGTTGATTTGGTACAGTGCTTCGTTTTACACCGTTGTATTAAAATCATGATGTATTCAATTTAGTCACGTGTCGAAATTTTTGCGTTATTTTTTGCAAACGACCAGTACGTGAACAGAGCGATGTAGCTATTTAACCTTCCGGGAGTCTGGTGGGGTCTGACAGGCTCAGAGGTATGCTAAACATGTTGTATCTATTTGGGCAATAGATGGCGGAAGCTGACATTACGGGTAGCTGCCTCAACGACATCTGTCTATCTGCTGTTAGTGTAGTTCCAGCGTGTTTGGTGTAAACAACTGTGAATCCTATGCATAATAGTGGATCGGGTATCATAGACCACACCAGACTTAATAAGCTACTCTGAATTTAACAGACTTTTAAGGTATATTTTGTTTCATTTTATGTCTCATGTGTCAAATATTATTCCAAAAGAGAAATAGGTAATTAGGTTAAACTTTATTAAATATAAAATACAATTTATTGCTACAGATTCATCGTTTTCAAAATGGGAGATTACGAACGGGAGCAACGTAGACTTATGGCCTTATGGGAAGAGGTAGAACGTCAAAAGCTTGAAGATGAAATTTCAAGTGATGAAGGAGAAATAGACCATTTGAGTGAAAGTGAACATAACAGTGAAACAGAACAAGAAATTAGCGATGATGAAAACGACAGGGAAAATAACTTTGAAAGTATGTTTTATAAAGGAAAAGATGAGGCAACAAAATGGTTCAAGCACCAAGGTCGGCCAAATGTCAGGGTAAGAGCAGAAAATATTGTTACGCAACTACCCACTGTCAGAAGACAATATAAAGACAGTAAAACAGCAGCAGAATGCTGGGGATATTTTATCACTGAAGAGATCACGACTGAAATTATTATTCACACCAACCAAAAAATTCGAGCTAAGTGTGCTACGTATGCAGAAAGAGATCAGTATAAAGTAAAAGAGACAGACAAATCGGAATTTCGAGCTTTATTTGGACTTCTGTATTTAGCGGGCTACTATAAATCTGGACGTCAAAATGTCAAAGATTTATGGGCAACAGACGATACAGGAGTACCGATATTTAGAATGACTATGAGTCTCCAGAGATTCAATTTTATTTTGTGTTGCTTACGTTTTGACAATTATCAAACTAGACAAGAGAGAGTGGTGCTCGATAAACTTGCACCGATTAGGTCAATTTTTGATGCATTTGTTTCCAACTGCAGACAAGTTTACTCTCCAAGTATGTATCTAACCATTGATGAGCAATTGGTATCGTTTCGTGGCAACTGCCCGTTTGACCGTATATTCCCAGTAAACCCGCCAAATATGGGGTAAATTTTTTTGCATTGGTAGACGCCAGGTGTTAATCTAGAAGTATACGTAAGTTTACAACCTGAGGGACCGTTTAGAAAAAGTAATAAGCCCGAAGATATAGTCCTTCGATTGATAGAACCGGTATCAAAGAGTGGCCGTAATGTTACGTTCGATAACTGGTTCACGAGTTATAGCTTGATGCATCGATTGCTCACCGAACATCGACTAACAGCTGTTGGAACTGTCCGCAAAAATAAAAGAGAATTGCCGCGATGTCTGGTGTCTACAGAAGGTAGGCCTGTACCGTCAAGCGTATTTGGTTTCAAAAAAAAATTACGATGGTATCATATATCGAGAAAAAGAAAAAAATGTACTATTATGGTCGACGCTTCATCACGATGACAGTGTTGATGAATCAACGGGGGACAAACAAAAGCCTGAAATAGTCACGTTCTACAACATAACAAAAGGGGGCGTAGACACTTTAGATAAGCTTTCAGCTTCTTACGACATTTCAAGAAATTCTCGGCGATGGCCGTTGACAATATTTTATTCAATTCTCAACACTGCCGGAGTAAATGGCAAAATTGTACATAGAAATAATACGAATGATTATGCCACAACCAGGCGGAATTTTTTGAAAGACTTAAGAAAACAACTAGTTAGAGAGCATCAGGATAGACGACAACAAAACCAAAGGCTTCTTAAGGAATTACGCAGGCAGCAGCCTGCTATTCCTGTAGCTAATCCAAATGAGACTAGAAAAAGAAGACGCTGTGAATTTTGTCCACGTAATTCCGACAGAAAATCACAATACCTCTGTGTTACATGCAAGAAGACAATTTGTTTGGCACATGCGAATTTTATGTGCAGTGAATGTAATAATGAACACGAATAAGAATTATTATTCTAATACTGAATTAGTGTAGGTACTTGACACTGACTTTTATAATCATGTTTTCTTTTTAGCTTTTTAGAAAAAAATAATATTACATTGTTTTTTGCTTAAATCTTTATTCTAATAAACTTATTCTACTATATTGCGTGATGTTTAGAAACCCTACTTTGAGACCATTCCTTGGTTTATTTGTATTCTGGTGCCTTAAAACCTATTGGGGTCTATCAGACCCCACCAGATTGATATAGTCTGTTTGAATCACCAGACTCTCGGAAGGTTAACTAGCAACATCCTGACCAAGTGACTACTCGGGAGTGCGTTTTAAAGCAAGTAGAAAAGTTTCCGGATATTGATTCTGTCGCAAATAAAAATCATGTCACAACACGGTCTGTGAGTAAGAAAGCTGCGGAAGTAGCAATTTTGGAACACGTGACGATGAATTTCACCTTGAGAACTAGAATGTTAGCATATATTTCAGGAATAAATCGTATAAATATATAACGAATTGAAAAAAAAATTTCTATCCATACCAAATTAAGCTGCTACAGGAACTAATCAAGGACAATTTTGGTCGCTGTCTACAGTTTTACGAAAAAGTAATGCTGGAGGTTATCAGAATGTTTTGTGCAATATTTCGTTTTGTTGATAAATGCTCCTTTTTCTTTTGTGGTACTGTAAATCGCCATAATTACCGCTACTGGCAGCTCCTAATCTAAGAATATTCTACGAAGAACACCCGCAGTAACCATGGAAACTGAATGTTGCGGTTGGAATATCGGTTATCGTCTCGCTGTTTTTTTTTTTGCTTACGGAGAAACTTAACCTTCAAAATGTAGTTCAAATTACTGCAAGAAAACATTTATATCATGCTTAGAGATATAATAATAAATGACGAGAGCTGTAATGAAAACTTCTTGGTTTTCCAACAAGACGGCTCCTCTACATTACATCTGGACAGTGCGACATTATCTTGATGAAAGATGTTGAAACAGAGAGGTAGAAACACGTGGATGAACGATGTCACCGTACTTTGTGACACTGGACTATTTTATTCGAACATCTAGAAAGCAAAATATAAGCAACCGTCCACGAACTTGCAGAATTCGCGGCAACGCATTGTTACTGAACGCCGTGTAATAACATATGCAATGCTTTAGAACGTGAAAAAGAGATTTGAGCTATTAATATTTGTGTTTTTATATGGAGGCTGGTCAGCCCATTTTCAACATTTCTCAAATTATGCGTCAATATTTAGGCAAACTTATGCTTTTGTATCACAATAATTTTCAATAACATCTTTGTGTTTCCACAATGCCATTGCCATTTTAGGTCATACTTTTAAAATTTTATTTTCAACTTTCTGCAATAATTTTAATGATTTTGAAAACCGAGTACACGAATTAACAGAGAATTGAGTACCGTCAACTGGGGTGACTTCGGACAGATTTTGGACTTTTTTATCAATAACTTTTTTTCTAACGAAGCAATCATTCTGAAATCTTAACTCAATATAGCTCCAACATTCACCTACACGGTGATCAACTGAGATTGTTGATTTTTTTAATCAAAAACATTTTTTAAAAAATTTTGAAAAGTGTCCGAAGTCACCCCATAGGGTGGGGTAACTTCGGACACGTATTTAAAACAACAGGAAATCGATGTCTTAGTGATTTAGGGGTGACTTCGGACAAAATTATTTTTTTTAATTTTTAAGGAAATAGGAAGTAATTGGAAGGAATTGAAAGTCAAAATATGCATAAAAATAAACACTTTATTCTCAAAAAAAAAAAAAACAAAAAAAAAACATTCTTATGAAATATTTGGAAAAAAAAACAAAAAAATCATTCTAATGAAATATTTGGCAGGTATAGTCACAGTCACTCTAGAATAATATTCTTTGGTAAATTCACAAACTTGTAGCGATCTCTTCTAAATTCTTTAATTAACAGTCTCTGATAAATTTCAGACTCCCCAATGATGCTGTTGTCAGAAACATTTGGAAAATGGAAGTAAATTTCGTCACCAAATGTTTTCTTTCGAAGAAAACTAACTGAGTAGCTTTGCCCTTCTTTCGCAAGAAGTTTTCCCACGTAATATTTATTTTTGGAGGAATTTTCCACGGGCAATTC
Source organism: Tillus elongatus (assembly GCA_964006375.1). Classification (NCBI taxonomy): domain Eukaryota; kingdom Metazoa; phylum Arthropoda; class Insecta; order Coleoptera; family Cleridae; genus Tillus; species Tillus elongatus. The sequence continues at coordinate 111,792,942 of OZ023264.1, forward strand.
AACGACGACAAAGTCATTTACAGCTAGTTCTTCTGAGATGTCTTGCTGAGAGATATTTTCAGAGCTGTCATCAGCCCCTTCTGTATTTTCTACTTCCATATCTAAGCGTAAATCAAAGGATGATTGAGAAGGAAGCATCTTATTTATTTTTTTGATTTGATTTGCTAGAAGAGATAATGGAAGATCATCCTCGACATCATCGTAATCGCCGTCGCATGCAATATCTATGGGTTTTTTACTCGGTTTTTTTACCCATTTTTCTTTTAATCCCAGATACAGATGGAGTGTTTTCTGCACTCGGTTCACTTTGTCGATTATCTGGGATATCTAAAAGTGTGATCTCACGTCCAGGTGGAATATTGACACGCCTCCTTCTTTTGGGTTTTGTTTGTTCCGGCGTTCTGGTTTCCTTTAAAAATTGTAGTAAGCTCTCGTCTATCTTATGAGGTAAATTAGTTTGGTCAGTCTCAGATATTTCTTTGGGTGGGCGTTTTATAACCTGTTGAAAACATAGCGGAAAAATGCCCCCAGCTCTAAAACCAGACAAGATATTTTTTTTGAGCTAGCTTCTATTGACGCTAATGTCCGTTTAAGGAGGTTTGGAAAATCGCATTTTTGGAATGGCCCTCTTCTCTTTGTCTTCCATTCTGTGAGAATTTTTCTCCAGGCTTTTTTCAAAGGGCCCAAATAGGCAATGTCTAGCGGTTGGCAAAGATGTGTTGAATTTGGCGGGAGCAAGATAAATTTGATATTTAGGCGTTCACATTCTGAGCACTTTTGCTCCATCTTTTTTCTTGAAATATGGGATAGCTATTTGTCGAAACCATTCGCGAAATGTGACGGTCTCGAATCATCCTGACTTGCTTACACTATAGCGGCAACCATCCGGACCATTTTCTTCCCAATCCTCGTATCGATGTTTTGCCTTGTAAACTACGAACGGCGGTAATAATTCCCCACTTGCTGAAGCCGCCATCATAACGCTGATGCTGCTTTTTGATGTATCCATAACTCTGTCACAGTGTTTTGATCCCCTCTTACACACCACCTTAACTTTACCGGGATCGTCTGAAAAGTTTGTTTCGTCATAGTTGACGATTTTCTTGGGGCTAACACCTTCTAAAGAAACCCTTAACTCTTCGAAATAACTTGTCAAAGTTTGTTTATTGACTTGAGCCCTATATCTTTTGATATTGTGACAGCATCTTGTGGTCAGCCCTTTGTGGCGATTCAAAAATAATTTCATCCAGTCAGAGCCAGGTAAGTTATGTTTAAACTGTGGTACATTTACCACTTTTTTGTCTAAATAACTCTTAACAATAGTTCGATTATCATATTGAGTTAGGGGAAATCCCCAATGTGCCGCGATATTTATTGTTGCAACCAGCCTTTCCTCTTCTTCTTCCGGTATTTTTGTTTGGCCCCCAACAGATTTACCATGAATCCCCTTTATTCTGTCACTTATGGTGGATTTGGGCACACCATAATATTCTGCCGCCTGTCGCACACTTTTTTTCTTACTTTGGACATCTTGGACTGCTTTCTCCAACTGCTCTGCACGATAATATTGATATCGGCGGCCGCCTAAGACTTTTTTGTAGGTTCGTACCATGTCCGAAGTCACCCGCTATAATGGAGATATTTTTATTATCACCCTGTATAATAAAAACTATTGAAAATAGAAAAACCACATATTGATGAAAATGTTCTTAAAACATTGGGCTATCACATAATAATAATGAAATAGACCTAAAGTGGCCAATATAAAGTGGAGAAAAGTATCTTTTTCCACTTACTGTGTTAACGAGAAAATCCTATATGCAGAAAAATGCGGTTAAATCGGCAAAACTCTCCCGAACAAGCAAACACGCGCCACGGACGTCTAGACGGAACTAAGAGGGACAGATTTGATCGAGAACAATCGGGATTTCGCGCATCGGTTTGCCGCTAGAAGGACGTGCGCGAAATTACCACGTGTTGTCCGATGTCACCCCGCCTGTCTGAAGTCACCCCTGTTGACGGTAGCCCTTCCAACGATGTGCCTCTCGACCATACTTGCTCTTTAAAATTTTAAAGCGGGTAGCTACCTCGTTTAAAGGCCTGAAGTAGCAGTTTTGACATTAAATATGTTCCCCTCTAAAATAAAAACGACTTGTTCAAGGGGTTTTCAATTAGACTTTTTTTTTTATTTTCTTTAACGGAGGTCTATTTCCGCGACTATGGCCAATCACCGACGCCAAGAAGCAGTTTCACCTCACTATCCTGGAAATTTTGCCGAAACCCCGCCTTTATGTCAGTAGGGTAGGGATCTTTAAAGTGCCCAACATTGCATTGTACACGGGGCCGGCGGCTTTAAGCCCTCTGCGAAGGGCGAAACGTGCTGAGATTTAACTTGCTCAAACACGATGCCTCAACCTCATTTGATGATGATGATCTGTAGAAGATGAGAGATTAGACACTTGTCAAATATACACAGACAGTTTTAGTACCAAGGAGGGCACTGGGAGGGCCTTTGTATTCCAAAATTTGGAACAAAAACTCTTTAAGTTCGTTCCACGCATGTTAAATTATACTGCGGAATTGGTCGCTATAATAGAAGTCATTAACATTTAAATATTTAAAAATACTACTCTCCAGCGATAAGACAGTTAGGTCCGTTTGGTGTAAAGTATACTGGGGAATCGTCAGTGATGAAATTGTAGACAAACTTGCAAAAAAGGCAATCCAAGATGGCCAACAGACTGGATATCTTTGCCCCGTAGAAGACTTTCTAACAATAGGAACATAATATGCTTATCTGTTGTAGTCAGAACAATATGCCAAAGAAGTAAAAGGCAAGTACTACAGAGATATCGAACCGGAATTGGCAAAAAAACCTTGATTTATCAATCGCTTCCTTGAATTGAACAGGAACGACTAATCACAGGACTTTTCACATGATACTCCTCAGTAACGTATCATCTAATGAAGATAGGCAAGGCGGGCAGTGAAAACTTCAGATACTGCATTGAAGCAGCAGAAACAACAATACACTTACTTACTATGCCACTACAGGGCTCAGTTGCGCAAAAGGCTTAAATACCTTAGAGGGGTGACTATTTTGTTTAACACAGTTACTAGCGATGGAAATCCTTGACGTGTCTATACCACTCAGCTTGGTCACGAATTATACACCTAGCGTTTAACTCTATAGCGTGATAAATAATTATATAACCAATAAGAATTTGTATATAGATAACATATATAATATATAATATAATAAGATTAAATTGGCAATCCTACTGTCAGACCTTGTGTTCACCAAATCCACTAGATGTCTCATTGTGTGTCTATTACGTTGCCATGACCGACCCCATGATATGAAAATATGCGTCCCTTGTAATAATTCTTCAGAAATAGGATAAAAAACATAAGAAGACAAATAATAGCAATATTGTGGAGAAAGATTAAGTTGGTTTGAATGCGTATAAGAGCGATTTTTATATGGGAATAATGTGTACTCACATATAACGAAGTGATCGGAGAAATGTTCGTTACACAAGCAAATTCCATATCGGAGCTGGAACTATTATTTAATAAAAAGTGGAAAACGAGCTAATGGCTTGGATTGTGACAGGATTGCTTGAGACGTAGTATCAGCTTCACATTTATTCAATCTACATGGTGATTATTTTCCCAAATATGTTGAGCAACACATGATTTATCGCTATGTACTGTCACTCAGTTACGTCAAATATTTTTAAAATCTAGTTTCAATAGATCGTTTAGTTTGCTCAGCAGATTTAAGTTCACAATCCTTACAACCTATACTTCTCCGCAGTTGTTGTTGAGCTGACTATACACTATACACCTAAGGCAGTGAATACATTAGTGCACATGAGTATTCCTTGGTAGTGAAAGGATCATCATTATCACCATCATCATCACAGCACAGCATAATAAATAAACTATGCTGTGATCACAGTCTGAAGGTAATGTAGTCTTGTTTTCGCAACCCCGTTTCTCTGTTTCACAATTTTTTTTAAAGTTCCGCTATTAATTATCTACATCAGTAGTTTCTTTCTTGTCTGTAAAGCTAGATGTATTCTCACCACAATTAGAACCGCAGACCGGTTTCGCTCTAATTAGAGCTCGTCAGAACGGTATACTAATTGCAGTGAGAACACACCTATAAAGTAATACGGATATGGTAGCCAGCCTCACAGCACAAAGTGAGATGTAAGACAGAAGTCGCCATCTCGTTGCGGAACCAAGTAGTATGTTGTCACGACAGCTCCAAATAACACAAAATTTGATAAAATAGAGACTATGTACAATCAACTAGCAATTTTGTAAATTGTCTCATTTATTCCCTAATATAGGGACAATGTATGTAAAGTTAGATGTATTCTCACCACAATCACAACCGCAGACCGGTTTCGCTCTAATTAAAGCTCGACTGTACGGTATACTAATTGCAGTGAAAACCCAAGTAACACTACAAAGTGTCTATTTTATTACATTTTGTGTTATTTGCAGCTGTCGTGACAACATACTACTTGCTTCCGCAACAGATGGCGACTCCTGTCTTCCAGCTCACGTTATGCTTCCTTGTCTAAGGTCTTTAAGGGCTTGCTACAAACATTTTCTTGAAATGGTAATACTATCCTGCCTAATAACATCCAAGGCAATTAAATATAACCAGTGGACCTCTTTTATAATTTCGCAAACCACACACAGGAAGCTTACCGAAGATTTTTTACGAAGAGTGTCACATATTTGCGAAAAAGGGCTCAAGATAGATTTACTAGCAAATTTGGAGATTAAGATAGTGGCAGTAAAGCGTAATGTAATTATCTTTAAATGCCAATTACATCACAGGAAATATTCAACACTAAACCTCACTATATCAGCTTTCCACGCCCATCCAAACACCCTTCCGCTTCAACAACTAAAATACATTAATCGACCCTTCTAACTTGCACCTGAGAATGACCTGACCGACGAAACTATAGCAGTGCGAGGATCAAATTTAACCTTATATATATATATATATATATATATATATATATATATATATATATATATATATATATATATATATATATATATATATATATATCCTGCCATAAATAGTATAACTCCTGGGATCCGGATACTCCGGATACTTTCTGTTGCTTCCGTGGTGGTTTTGGTTGTTGCCCTCGAATCGATAGTCTTCCGAATGAAGCTGCAAATGTGCACTTGTTGCCTGTTGTGACTTCGGGTGTTTTTGCTCCTTCATCCAGCATGTTCCCATATTCAGCTGGCTATACCGTACGGATGATAGCCGATAAGGTCGAAACCGGTGTATGCGGTTGTCTCCTTGCGACCTTACGCTTAACCTTTCTTCTTGTATAGTATACAAAATGCCGCGTTAAAAAATCCTGTTATATATATATATATATATATATATATATATATATATATATATATATATATATATATATATATATATATATATATATATATATAGTAGAAAAAGATTTATTACTTATTTATTGAGAACGTCTGCCTCTGGAACCAAAGATCCTGGTTTCTTCTGGCAGCAGAAGCGTCATTTTCTTCAGCACATACTGCAAAATTAACATCAACTGCGGTTCAGTATTTGCACGTTTCACCTTTTTGGTCTCGTGTACTATATGATGTTTGTGTACGTTAAGATCCTAACCTTCCTTACAGAAAGGGATGTTGTTCAGAAAAAATTACAGGATGGCGAAGTGAAACTGCTCCCTGGCGTCGGTGATTGGCCATAATCGCTGAAACAGACCGATGTTAAATAAATAAGATACATAAGACACATAGTTTATTGCATTTCCTTGCAAATTTGTGGGCGTTATTTGTATTATAAGGGTGATTAACCACCACCCAATGTCGTCCATGTACTGTGCTAATGATTTTTTTGTTTCAGCGACAAGAGAATGTATAATCTTACTAAAGAAAGCACAATCTTAATTTTTCTCCCCTTTTATCATCTATATGGGATTGTTTTAATATCAATAGCTATTTTTCTTCAATCTAAGGTTGTGATAATGGACAAATTTAAGGGCGACATTTATTTGGAGACTATTGAAAAGTATGATATAGACACATTATTCTTGGTGCCGCCTGTCCTTCAGTATCTACTCAAAAACGTTTCCCAAAAAATAACACATTTACTCAGAGGAAAACTTGTGTACACTGGAGGTGCAACAGTAGGAAAAGAAATTTATAATTTGGCAGTAGAAAGGTAGATAATAATTTATATCTAGTGCTAACAGCTTTAATAGTTGATTATCATTATGATTCAAATATATCGTTTGCAAGCTGCGCGTTTAATAAGTTAATAATAAGAGTAAAAGGAGTGGCTCTTTCATATAAGACCATCTGCAGTATTGTTCCGGGTGCACTGCAGCCTAAAAGGCTTTTTTCACTGACCCGTGTTTGGTTTACTGTTCACACCTAGGCGAGGATTGACGTACCCTATACCAATCTGTACAGGTCTGTCTATTTGTGTGAAAGATAATCATTCGATGCTTTCGCTGGTCTCCCGAATAAGCACCGTCGCTTGTTGGCCAGTCCTTCGAATGTGCATAAAAAGTGTATGGCTGTTTCTTATTGCACAATCTGCTAGGCACACACTGAAAGTAGCATCTTTTCTGATGTATTTTGTAAGGATCGTCAGGTACTCTCTACTATTCGGCTGCTTTAAGCAACACAGTATCCAACATTTTGAAATAAATATAGGGGAAGGGGCAAAGCGGAGTAGGCGTGCAAAGCGATATATTAATTTAAAATTTTTGTTCTGTGACGAGCTTTCGATCAGACACCATGCAGTATTAGCTCTATACAGTTATCACTTCCAGTTGAAGTATGCCCACACACTGTTGTAGTTGTGTGGAATGCTGATATATTTTGTGTTTTCGCCATAGAAATTGTATTTTCCTTTATTTTGGAGGCCCTGTCATCGCTCTACTAACTATTTTCTTGGCTTACTCTTTATAATTTGATAATACAAGGTCATGAGAGTATAACCATCTCTCTCGCATCATGTCGAGCGAAGTAAAATACCGCTGTGGCGGGCAAAGTGAACTACTATTTCATTTTTCCCGACTTTTTCAAATGGTGTTATTTTTGTACATAATTTGTTCAAGGCAAAATGATTTACAGATACGCACGAAGAATTAATCAACATGGACAGGATCAAAATCGAATGCAGGCAGCACTGACAACCGTCAGGCAAAAACGGGAATGAATACGGCAGCGAGAATTCACAATGTTCCAGTTGCAACACTACTTAGAAGGCTGAAAATATCCGTGGAAAAAGGAGCGAAAAAAGGTACAGGAAGATTTAGATCAGTTTACAGTGATGAGCAAGAAAACGCCCTCGTTGAGTATCTCCTAGAAATCTAAAAACGACTTCTCGGCCTGACAAAACCATATCTCAGGCATCTCGCCCTTCCATTCTCTGAACAAAATCAAGTCACTCAATCGTGTAGATCGAAAAGCAGGTAAGGACTGGTTGACTGGATTTCTGCTACGATATCCAGAAATATCTTTACGGCCTCCTGGGAATACGTTAAGAAGTTTGTATCTTCTTGGAGGGTTGTATGAAACTGACAGGTACACTCCTGAAAGGATATATAACTGTGATGAAACTGGGATCGCTACTGTACCCAACAGACCGTCTAAAATAATATCCAGAAAGCGGAATAAGCAGGTGGGCGTATGATCATCAGCCGAAAGAGGAACTATAGTTACGGCTGAAATTTGTTTCAGCGTTACTGGAAACTATATTCCACCAGCATTGATACTCCCAAGGATCCGAAGTAATTCATTGTTTGAAAAGGGCGTCCCCCCCAGTACAAAAATCTTCACACACCCATCAGGATGGATGCAGTCAAGTATTTTTGTAGAGTGGTTCAAACATTTCTCAAAGTATTTAAATCTCACAGCTGAAGAGCATATTTTGTTAATTCCTGATTGTCCCGCTATACACGTCAATAATCTAGAAGTAATAATGTTAGAAAAGAAAACCATGTAGACAATTTGGTGTTGCTTCCACACTGCACACATCGATGTAGCCTTCATGTACCCTCTGTCAGTATATTATGAGCAAGATGTAGGGGCATGGGTGAGAGAACCTCGCAAAGTTGTCACTTTTCATTAGGTTGAGTCTCTTTTTGTAAATGCATACGCAAAGGCAGCCCCCTTACAGAATGCAATCTCTGGCTTTCAAAAATATGGTATCTAGGTACCCATTTAAAAGATTTTTCCCAAAGGATTCCTATTCTGCTGCTGTGACAACAAATCTTTTGCCGGGAAGTAATGAGGATCAAGCTACGATACCTTCAATTTAAACATTTTCAACGGCAACATTTGTTTCACTTTATGAAATTTCCCCCATTACTATTGTGGGTGGTTCAAATGAGGACGGGCCTGACGATGGAGTAACAAAACCTTTTAGGCGGAAGCGTCACAGAGGCACTACAACTATAGCTACAAATACACCTGTCATTGAAGAACTGAAAAATAAGAAGAGAGAACAAAAAGCAAAGAGTGGAAAAATGCCAAGAAAAAAGTCTAGAACGTCAGAGAGCAACTATTTCCTTCAGACACTGCTGCCGACACGAGGGTCAAACTGGACGACAGTGATTCTGAGTGGGCGGAGTCATTCTCTTTTGATGAAGAGAAGAAAGCTGGGTTATTGTTAATTATGGTGGAAGCCATTTTCACGGCTTGGTTATGAAGAAATCCAACGATGAAGTAAGAGTGGAATGCTTATTTTGCCTACCCTAAGATCATAAACATGATAGAGTACGTCATACATTTTGCCAATACCCACAAATGACTAGGTCAGATATTATGTATCTCTGCAGGGTTTAAGATGGTACTTCTCATCTCGTTGAACGTTAGACATATAAAAATGCAGTGTTCTGTCGTGTCCTCTTCACCACAGAAGATACATCTGCTCTCGTTCTCGACTAACTTTTCCATGCGTTTGGCGTAGGATCTGAAGTGTCCGTGGCCGGTAAGTAATTGTGTGGGCCAGAAATTTATTTCTTGGTGGTTGTATTTACCCAGTCTGTCGGATTTTGAATCAATCTTTTCACCCATTGTCCCTTCGTGGTGCTTTGGACCATATTTCCTGGCAGTTCTCCATAGTTTGGCTTCTGCCAGCCAGCTTAGCCTCTTTTATGCTTACTCCTCTCGCCTCATGTGGAAAACATATTTCCTCCACGAACAGGTCTATTGGTACGACGCCCGTCAAACCCTGACCTGCCTGTGTAGAGATGGTACGGAACTCCCACGCCAACCTTAGTAGCACTTTGCACTGCTTTCCATCATCATTTTATAGTTCTGTATCTCTATTGTTCGATGCCATACCGGCGCTCCGTATAGTAAAATTGAGTGCACTACTCTGCTGAGCAGTAGCTGCTTTATTGTTATTAGGCCTACCATAGGGCTTATCCTACTCAGTGCTGCTGTTCTTCTTTTAGCAGCTTTTTTTGTCATTAGTACATGCTGGCAAAAATTGAGTGGCTCGCCGGTTGTTGTCCCTAGATACACCACGGTCTTTGCTGCTTTTTCCAGTTTTTCAAGTGGAACGAAAAAACACTCCTGATTTTAAGACCCTTTATGATGAACGCTTCTGTCTTTTCGGGCGCCATCTGCAGTTTGTTGGCCGCCATCCATCTGCCCACTCTTTTTAGCGCTTCGTTTACTAGAAATCTAAGTGTGTATTGTTCCGATACCTCTACTAGGACTGCTAGGTCATCAGCATACCAGAGTTACTTCTTCAACAATTTTTAGCTTGAGGATTCCACAATAGATTATACTCCAGAGGATAAGTCGCAGGATGGGTCCTTGCGGGTCTCCCGTCGTGACAACCATCGTCTCTCCCCTCGCAATGCTAATCTCTCTCTGTGTGAGAAGTAACTGCTTATGATGTTTATCAAGTACTTATAGATGTTTCTTCTGTTCACTTTATTACAATATATTATTTATACTACTACTACCACCACGATAAGTCTGTGACCAATGGATTGAGGCTTCCGAAGTCATACTTAACATATAATATTACTAGATATTAATATACTTACTAATGATTATTAAAATATATTATCAGCAACTAAAGTGAAGTTACAAAACATGCGAAGTTAAACTACCCGCATGTACTAGGTCAGATACCGAGTGCGACTTACTAAGTTCTAACTTTAGCTTAATATATCATCGTACGAAGTGACGTAACTTAACTTAAGCCTCTTGGTGTAATGTACAATTGGTCTAAATGTTATTTACGCCATACGAGAAATATTTCAAATCGAGATATGTATAGATAAGGCAGATGCGCCGTCTGACAAAGGATCTATTTAAAGTATACTTACAACGACAGTTAACCCAATATTTCAACATTTGTTAGCTAAACCACTCAGTTTGATAAATGTCGATGCACTCCAGCAACACCCTGTGTAAATACTCAACTCTAAATTAATTTCAGACTTGGTTTAAAAATAAAGCAGATATATGGCATGACTGAAACCCAGCCGGCTATTCTAGGTTGGTTTCATGATGATAAAATACCTGAGGGAAGTATAGGTAAAGCAGTAGTTGGAGTACAGATTAAGGTTGTTGATCCTGAAATGAAACAAGCTCTATCAGCTAACCAGGTTGGGGAACTTTGCATTAAATCTTTAGGGATAATGAAGGGCTACATGAATAATGAGAAACAAACCAAACAAACGATAAGTAAAGATGGATTTCTTCGTTCCGGTGATCTGGGTTATTATGACCAAGATGGATACATTTACATCTTAGAGAGATTGAAGGAGATCATTAAGTTTAAAGGATTTCAGGTAAAAGTTAATTGATCTAGTGATGGGTGGTGGTGTGTGTGTGGTGTCTATATACTGACCATCAAGCAGTCAATGCTTTGAAATATTTTTATGTGTGCTTGACGAAGTTTTCTTGACAATATGATTTAGGTACCTGCTTGTCATTTTTTACGGTGACCTTAATATTAAGCAAATGTCTGAATCAGAATTAAATCGAGACTATATGATTTCTTAGACTCCCACCGGCTGCATACTTTAGTTAATGAACCAACTCGGGTTGTAAGAAATAAAAATAATCTCCTCTTGAGTACCTCCGTAGACCATATGATTACAGAGTTAGATTTTCAAGACACTACTTGTCGGGTACATGATCCGTGTGTCTTTGACCACTACGCTGTCGAGCTGGTCGTTTCCTATACAACTATCTGTGTTACTACAGATAAATTCCATGTTGAGAAAACGACAATTTAGCAGAGCTAATAGAAAGGCATTTAGAAATAATTTGCTAGTATATGTGTTTCACTTCTACGTAGATTCTATAAATATTCTATAAATTTTACGTTCGATAAATTACAAGCTTTAGAAACGATGTGCTTTGAAGCATGCTTGCAAATGTCTGAATCAGAATTAAATCGAAACTATATGATTTCTTAGACACCTACCGGCTGCGTATTTTAGTTAATGAACCAAATCAGGTTGTAAGAAATAAAAATAATCTCCCCTTGAGTACCTGCATAGACTATATGATTACAGAGTTAGCTTTTAAAGACACTACTTGTCGGGTACGTGATCCGTGTGTATCTGACCACTGCGCTGTCGACCTGTTGAGAAAAAACGACAGATTAGCAGGGCTAATATAAAAGCATTTAGAAATAATTTGATAATTTGTGTGTTTCACTTCTGCACAGATTCTATAAATATTCTATAAATTCTACGTTCGATAAATTACAAGCTTTAGAAACTATGTGCTTTGAAGCATGCTTTGCTTTAAGTAGGGTGGTACCTAGAACGCATCATAATAGTAAGTATATCTACAACGAAGAGTTAAACAGACAACTACATAACATCAAATTCCTTAATTATGCAATACGGATAACTCAGGACACCATGATCGAAGAACTCTATAGACAGCTGAAGGGACAACTGGATACTAAGATCAAGGCGGAGAAACAAGTCTTCTGTGGTCAGGTTATTTCACATTTTGTATCAACATTTCCTCTTATTTTTGTTAAAAACTGAAAAAAAACACCCTGAAAAGCAAAAGCAACTACCTACTTAAAAATAAATCCCCATAATTTGAGTTTTTTGAGACATTTAAAATTATTACAAATTTTTCTAAAAAGGTGTAGAATTAAGTATTTTTGAGGCATGTTTTTTCCTTCGTCGATGATTTAAATTTGTTTTTGCTAAAAAAATTTTATGCTCAATAATAAGATAATAATCATATGCTCAACTATATATATATATATATATATATATATATATATATATATATATATATATATATATATATATATATATATATATATATCTTTTGGAAATGTTGCATTACACTGTAATCACTTTTAAATATACACTTTATTTGTTTGCTGTACTTTTGTGATTTTTATTTGGTTATGTGGACTGCAGTTTCGAACCGTCCCGAAACCACAAATATAATTGAAAATAAAATGCAAAATGACAACAAAAAACAACAAATCAACGAAATATTAAACATCATATTGAAACAAAATTACCTTGAATTCAACGGAGAATACTACATCCAAGAAGACGGACTACCAATGGGATCTCCACTATCAAGAATCATGGCAGAAATATTGGTCTTAGATATAATATGTAAGCATTGCAAGTGTCTTTAAAAAAATTGCGTTGCACATTTCATTAAAGTTACAAAATTAAAAAAATAATTATTTACAAAGGGAATGTACCTGTCAAATTATAAATATGATAGGTATTTTTCCATATTAATTGCTTGGATGGTTTTGTTTTAGTCAACCCATGAACCTATCCAGTATTTGCAAACAATAAACAACAAAAAAGGTTTTTTAGAACAAATTTGTAGTTATCCGCGAAGCTTATGTTATTTTTCTTTAATTTAGTACCCACGTGCGTTTACATAGGTATTACTATTATGTTTATATATATATATATATATATATATATATATATATATATATATATATATATATATATATATATATATATATATATATATATATATATATATATATATATATAGTCACACCGATAACTCAAAAAATAATGGGCCGATTGGATTAAATTTGGTGAATGCCTTCCTTTTGCAAGTGACTTGGATTCGTTAGCCAGAAAAATCAACTCAGGTTTTCGCGGAAAATTTTGTTTTCTTTCGAAAGAAAATTATATCTCCGGAAATAACAAAGTAAAGGCAGCTAAATTTGGTTCGCGAGTTTATATCATTATAGGTAAATTACGTACCAAAATTTAGCTCTGTAAGTTGAGGGACAAAAAAGTTATGTGCATTTAAAGAAAAATAAATTTAGGTTTTCCTCAAAACGTCAAAGTCGCGATTTACAACGTCAAAATTGGCAACATTTAGGCAATGAACCTGAAACTAATACGAGCTATGGACAGAAAATGTCTCAAGAAGAATGTTTTACAAAGCCTGAAGTCTTAATTTCAACCGTCAGTGTCCTTCATTTTACTAAAATGTTTCCAGAAAATTCATTTCAAATAGACCCTTTCTTTGATGTTTTGGCAGTGGTCTTAGTTATGGAGTTTATCGTTTAATGGTAAATAATTTTTATCGAATTTTCGTAAAAAATCAATAAAGCTCAATATATTCGTTATTATACAGGATACAACAAAAATTGTATACATTAATTTTAGGGTGTCTTGAGCTACATCTTAAAAAATATTTCTACAATCACAGGCTGCCCGTAAGTCGTTGGTGATACAAATTCTCTTTTTTTTTTAATCGAACACGCATTATGTTATTGCATTTTTGCATTTTCCATCGAAATATAATGCAAATGTTTGTAAGAAAATAAATTCGGGTCGCAGCAAGTGCGTTATGGTAGAGAATCTTCTTAAACTGCTTCAAATTTGAATAGCTCAATTTGCTATTAACCTATAAGGTTGACCAAGAGACCAGTTTTTTCGAGAACACTTTAAGTTTACTTTCGGAAATTTTTGTACATTTTCAAAGTTATTTTGGTTAAACATGGCACCTTGTTTCTACTATATTGGTTATACTGGTAACCAAATTTGATGCCTGCTTTCGTTTAAAAAAACACACATATTTGTTATTAAAACATTTTTATGAAAATTCATCACCATAATGCACTTGCTGCTTCCAGACTTTTGTTGTTTATTGTTTTCAAAAACTGAATGGGTTGACTAAAACAAAACCATCCAAGCAATTAATAAGGAAAAATACCTGCCATGTTTATAATTTGACAGGTACATTCCCTTTGTAAATAATTATTTTTTTCTGAAAAACTATTATGTTTATATATATATATATATATATATATATATATATATATATATATATATATATATATATATATATATATATATATATATATATATATATATATATATATATATATATATATATATATATATATATATATATAGTCACACCGATAACTCAAAAAATAATGGGCCGATTGGATTAAATTTGGTGAATGCCTTCCTTTTGCAAGTGACTTGGATTCGTTAGCCAGAAAAATCAACTCAGGTTTTCGCGGAAAATTTTGTTTTCTTTCGAAAGAAAATTATATCTCCGGAAATAACAAAGTAAAGGCAGCTAAATTTGGTTCGCGAGTTTATATCATTATAGGTAAATTACGTACCAAAATTTAGCTCTGTAAGTTGAGGGACAAAAAAGTTATGTGCATTTAAAGAAAAATAAATTTAGGTTTTCCTCAAAACGTCAAAGTCGCGATTTACAACGTCAAAATTGGCAACATTTAGGCAATGAACCTGAAACTAATACGAGCTATGGACAGAAAATGTCTCAAGAAGAATGTTTTACAAAGCCTGAAGTCTTAATTTCAACCGTCAGTGTCCTTCATTTTACTAAAATGTTTCCAGAAAATTCATTTCAAATAGACCCTTTCTTTGATGTTTTGGCAGTGGTCTTAGTTATGGAGTTTATCGTTTAATGGTAAATAATTTTTATCGAATTTTCGTAAAAAATCAATAAAGCTCAATATATTCGTTATTATACAGGATACAACAAAAATTGTATACATTAATTTTAGGGTGTCTTGAGCTACATCTTAAAAAATATTTCTACAATCACAGGCTGCCCGTAAGTCGTTGGTGATACAAATTCTCTTTTTTTTTTAATCGAACACGCATTATGTTATTGCATTTTTGCATTTTCCATCGAAATATAATGCAAATGTTTGTAAGAAAATAAATTCGGGTCGCAGCAAGTGCGTTATGGTAGAGAATCTTCTTAAACTGCTTCAAATTTGAATAGCTCAATTTGCTATTAACCTATAAGGTTGACCAAGAGACCAGTTTTTTCGAGAACACTTTAAGTTTACTTTCGGAAATTTTTGTACATTTTCAAAGTTATTTTGGTTAAACATGGCACCTTGTTTCTACTATATTGGTTATACTGGTAACCAAATTTGATGCCTGCTTTCGTTTAAAAAAACACACATATTTGTTATTAAAACATTTTTATGAAAATTCATCACCATAATGCACTTGCTGCTTCCAGACTTTTGTTGTTTATTGTTTTCAAAAACTGAATGGGTTGACTAAAACAAAACCATCCAAGCAATTAATAAGGAAAAATACCTGCCATGTTTATAATTTGACAGGTACATTCCCTTTGTAAATAATTATTTTTTTCTGAAAAACTATTATGTTTATATATATATATATATATATATATATATATATATATATATATATATATATATATATATATATATATATATATATATATATATATATATATATATATATATATATATATATATATATATATAGTCACACCGATAACTCAAAAAATAATGGGCCGATTGGATTAAATTTGGTGAATGCCTTCCTTTTGCAAGTGACTTGGATTCGTTAGCCAGAAAAATCAACTCAGGTTTTCGCGGAAAATTTTGTTTTCTTTCGAAAGAAAATTATATCTCCGGAAATAACAAAGTAAAGGCAGCTAAATTTGGTTCGCGAGTTTATATCATTATAGGTAAATTACGTACCAAAATTTAGCTCTGTAAGTTGAGGGACAAAAAAGTTATGTGCATTTAAAGAAAAATAAATTTAGGTTTTCCTCAAAACGTCAAAGTCGCGATTTACAACGTCAAAATTGGCAACATTTAGGCAATGAACCTGAAACTAATACGAGCTATGGACAGAAAATGTCTCAAGAAGAATGTTTTACAAAGCCTGAAGTCTTAATTTCAACCGTCAGTGTCCTTCATTTTACTAAAATGTTTCCAGAAAATTCATTTCAAATAGACCCTTTCTTTGATGTTTTGGCAGTGGTCTTAGTTATGGAGTTTATCGTTTAATGGTAAATAATTTTTATCGAATTTTCGTAAAAAATCAATAAAGCTCAATATATTCGTTATTATACAGGATACAACAAAAATTGTATACATTAATTTTAGGGTGTCTTGAGCTACATCTTAAAAAATATTTCTACAATCACAGGCTGCCCGTAAGTCGTTGGTGATACAAATTCTCTTTTTTTTTTAATCGAACACGCATTATGTTATTGCATTTTTGCATTTTCCATCGAAATATAATGCAAATGTTTGTAAGAAAATAAATTCGGGTCGCAGCAAGTGCGTTATGGTAGAGAATCTTCTTAAACTGCTTCAAATTTGAATAGCTCAATTTGCTATTAACCTATAAGGTTGACCAAGAGACCAGTTTTTTCGAGAACACTTTAAGTTTACTTTCGGAAATTTTTGTACATTTTCAAAGTTATTTTGGTTAAACATGGCACCTTGTTTCTACTATATTGGTTATACTGGTAACCAAATTTGATGCCTGCTTTCGTTTAAAAAAACACACATATTTGTTATTAAAACATTTTTATGAAAATTCATCACCATAATGCACTTGCTGCTTCCAGACTTTTGTTGTTTATTGTTTTCAAAAACTGAATGGGTTGACTAAAACAAAACCATCCAAGCAATTAATAAGGAAAAATACCTGCCATGTTTATAATTTGACAGGTACATTCCCTTTGTAAATAATTATTTTTTTCTGAAAAACTTTTCTAACTTTAATGAAATTTGTAACACAATTTTTTTAAAGGCACTGGGCAGTACTTACATATTATATCTAAGACCAAATTTTGCCTCCATATAAAATATATATTTTTTCAAATAATCGCTAACTGGGATTCTAAAACCGATCTCCAAGGTTCATTTAAATTTAAAGAATTAGTTTTAATAATATATCTTACTAATAGTGCACAATTCTTATGCAAATTCACTACTACAACGCACTTGCTGCGTCCCGAAATTTTTTATTTATAGTATACATTTGCATGCTAAAATTAACGGCGTTTGAAACTTTGTCCTGGTATTAGGAAATAAATGGTCCAAGGCTGACATTACACAATTCTTAGTTGATTGTACATCAACCCATGTTCTGACATTGTATTTGAGCAACTTAAATGTCTGCACGTTCAGACCTTCGGAGGGGGCGTAAAGCCGGCGGTCCCGTGTCCATGCAATGTTGGGCACGTTAAAGATCCCTACCCTCCTTACACAAAGGCGGGGGTTCGGCAAATTTCCAGGATAGTGAGGTGAAACTGCTCCCTGGCGTCGGTGATTGGCCATAGTAGCGGAAATAGGCCGACGTTAAAGAAACAAAACACAAACATCTAGTTGATTGTACAGCTCTATCTATAAAATTTTGTGTAAACTAGAGCTGTGACAACATACTACCTGGTTCTGCACCGAGATGGCGTCCCTGTCGTATCTCTCACAACGTTGTCTAGGCTGATAACCTGCGACAACCTCCATTGTTTAGATTTTTATCTACGATTTATTTAAATAGGATAGCAATACATATAACGTCATCTGTCTTTGTACAGCATTATAGATATTGCATTACAGAATCTGAAGTGATTTCGAGGATTGTTTTATTATTAATTTTGAATAACTTTATTTTTCTTTGATCAAACGACTTGAAAATTGGTACACAATCACGTCTGTCTATGTTCTTTTAAGTTGTAAATATTCGTTTCAATCACTTAGACAATTTGAGAGATATTGCGTTTTGTAAAATATTTTTTTAATTTTTTACTAAGAAAAATTGGCCGCTAAGATTTGATGAACGCACTCATCCAAGCCATTAGCAAAATAAGGGTAATTCCCAAATTTGGTCCAAATCAGTGAAGTATTTTTTGAGTTATCGGTTGGGTACATACATACATATATATATATATATATATATATATATATATATATATATATATATATATATATATATATATATATATATATATATATATATATATATATATATAAATAAATTTTAACTGACCATGGAAATGGGTTCTAGAGGCCCTAATTCGTGCTCCTTTGAAGACATTTTTCGAAAGTCTCACTATCGATACCTCTCTATTAGTGAATTTTCTTAATGAAAATTCAGTAATAACATACAAACACTCAAACAATATGACTTAAAAATGAGCTGCAAAACCAATAACAAAATAATAAACAAAATAAATAAAAAACAAGGACACAACACACATGAATTAAACGGAATATATCACATGGAATGTAACACATGCAATAAAAAATATATAGGAATGACAAAAAAATCAATAGAAACAAGATGCAAGGAACATATAACACCATTAGATAAAATCCACATACCTAGCTACAAATCAAACGTAGCTACACACATCCACAACAGAAAACACCAAAAACCAGATATCAACCAATTACAACTAATAAAACATATTAAAGACCACAAGAAAATGGAAATCAAAATCTGGTAACAATACTGCATTCAACAAACAAACAATTAGAAAGAATGGATCCCAGAACAAATACAAACTTTTAAACAAAACTTAATAAAAGCCATACAAATAGACAAATTATCAAACCACAATAATCAAAACAGGAAACTGATATACTCGACATAGACCGAAAACACAACCAACCAGAGAACAGTAAACCGACCAATAGAAGCTCAACACGCAGACGTCACGTATAATTTCAGACATAGACCACACAGGAGCGATCATAGTCAGTAGCCTGCTGATGATGAACCGGGACGGTTCGAAACTGCAGTCCACGTACCCAAATAAAAAATCACAAAAAGTACAGCAAACAAATAAAGTATATATATATATATATATATATATATATATATATATATATATATATATATATATATATATATATAGTGAGATAATTCGTAGCTCAATTTTATATTTTGTGATAAAATGTGTTACTAACTGGCGAATATCAGATATTTAAAGATTTCTACTGAAAGCTTTCGCAATTACTTTATTGCTTCGTCAATCACTTAAAAGTCTGAACGCAGCAGGTGCGTTATGGTAGTGAATTTTCATAAAAAAATTAGGTAACAAATATGTTTTTTTTAAAGAAAGTAGGTATCAAATTTGGTTACCAGTATAACCTATATAGTTGAAATAATGTCCCATATTTCATCAAAATAACTTTATTGTTTAAAAGTGTACAAATTTTTTTTCGAAAATAAGCTTAAAAAGTTCCCAAAAAAACTAGTTGGCCAACGAACCTTATAGGTTAATAGCAAATTGAGCTATTTAAATTTTAAGCATTTAATAAAAATTGGCTACCATAACACACTTGCTGGGTCCCGATTTTCTTTTCTTACAAACATGTATTATAATTTCCTGTTCGAAATTCGATTCATTAAAGGTCAGCTCAGAACTGTCATGGACCGGGGGAATCAGACTATCTAACTAAAACAAAGCATTGTTTAATCTATTTGAACTGAGCAGATTTTCCTGACTAACAAACTTATCCAAGCCACTTACAAAAAGAAAGTACTCACCAGATTTCATCAAAATCGGACTCTTAGCTTTTGAGTTATCGGTGTGATATATATATATATATATATATATATATATATATATATATATATATATATATATATATATATATATATATATATATATATATATATATATATATATATATATATAACATAAACATATGAAAATTCACACCGACCTCGGATTTGGGTTCCAGGGGTCCTAAATCGCGCTCATTTGAAGAAATTTTTTCAAAATTCAAAAGTCGCGATCTCCTCTTAGTTATTTTTGTAAAAGAAAACTCACTAAAAAGAATACGTGTATAAATACAATAATTAATATAGGCATGTACAAAATACTGATCTACAAGAAATTGAGTAAGTATTTTGTACCTTTCTAGAATAATCATTGTATATTTACTTGTATTCTTTATTTTTAGTGACTGACGAAGCAGTAATGTATAATAAATATCACTGTGGAAGCTTTCAAACGAAAAAACAGTTTTCTTCTATTTTTAAACAGCTGATACATACACACACACACACACACACACACACACACACACACACACACACACACACACACACACACACACAAATATATATATATATATATATATATATATATATATATATATATATATATATATATATATATATATATATATATATATATATATATATATATATATATATATATATATATACAGGCTGTTTCAAAAAACATGCACCATCGCTCGTGGGGCAATTCCTTACTAAAAAATAAGAAAAAAAGTTCCTGTGCACATGGGCCCGGAAACGCATAGTTTCCAATATACAGGGAGTTGAATTTTATTTTTTTTTTAATTTTTTTATAAATAATTTCAAAACCACTGGATTGATTTTAATGAAACTTGGAACTTGAAAGTGTATTATGAAAGTGCATATTTTCAAGCGAGAATCTGCTTTCAACTGCGTCAGTGACGTGCGTACAGGGCAACTGTAAAAATTCATTTGGGGAAAAATATGTGCGCCACTGTCTTTTTCCAATTTTGATACATTAGTTATGAAGCTTATTACATAAGCCACAAAAGCTACCTCTTGGTATTTTTTCGTTCAGGGTATCCCCTAGGAGATATGATTAATTTTATAAAAAGGGACAAAGTACCGATTAGTCGGCGTAATAATAATAATAATAATATATGTTTACTGCAACCATAAGAATATGAAAAACAAAACATACAGTAAACATTACAGCAATAAACGTGCAAATAACTAACCTACGTAAAATATTGGTGATAAACATTGAAATGAATATTACAAACATTGATAAAAAATGATAAATAAAAAATAAAAATAAAAAATGAAAAAGTAATCGTAAAGACACCATGATTTTTCCAAACTCTTGTTTTTTGTACATACTCAATTGATTTTAATAACAAAGCTAAAGAAAATGTTGAAAGTGACCACCATTAGCGTCGTTACAATTATTTAACCTCCTGCGCAAAGATCTTCTTACTCTTCTGCAAATATTTTAATCTTCTCTAATGCTGTCAAATGCGTATTCTATTCTTCCCAACAATTCTTCTTGTGTATTTACTGGTGTTTTATACACAATTTCTTTTAAATGACCCCACAAATAAAAATCGAGAGGATTCAGGTCCGGAGATCGAGGTGGCCATGACACCGGACCTCCACGACCAATCCATCGGTGACCGTATGTGTTGGCTAAATATGTTCTTACAACTGCTGCAAAATGTGCGGGCGCACCATCATGCTGGAACCACATTGTACCATTTCTCATAAAAAGCAGTAGTAACAACGGCAAATCATTTTGTAAAAAGTTTAAATATGATTCATGGTCAAGACGATTCGGTAGAACAACAGGACCAATTATGTGATTTTCAATAATAGCAGCCCAAATATTGATGGAATATTGATACTGCGAATTTGCAACTCTTAGAGAGTGTGGGTTTTCATCGGCCCATGTATGTAAATTGTGAAAATTTACGATACCTTTTCGCGTAAATGACGCCTTATCAGTAAATAGTACACGTTTAGAAAAATGTTGGTCGTGCCTAAGTTTGTTTAAGAACCACTGACAAAACATTACCCTTGGTTGAAAGTCTCTAGGTAGAAGTTCCTGGACACGTGTAAAATGATAGGGATATAAACTTTGATCCTTCAGAGTTCTGTGAACTGATGATGCCGAAATATTACCCAGTTCGGTGGCAATAATTCTCGTACTTGTACTAGGATCACGTTCAACACTATTTAATATTGCCTCTTCAACTCGTACAGTTCGGCGGTATCTTCTGCGTCCAGAGTCAGCTTTTAAAGGTTTTAAAGAACCAGTTTCTCTCAAATGTCTTACAATACGTGGGAAAATATTTTTGTCAGGAATTCTTCTTTGCGGATAAGTTTCCTGATAAACTCGCACAGCTTGTCTAGCATTTTGATTTGTTTGTCCATAAATTAACAACATATCAGTCAAATCCGCTGAAGTGTACTTAATGAAAACCATCTTGAGAGGAGTAAATAATATTAATGAGCAGCTCAGTATCAACAAATAACTAAAAACGAAAATACTGCACCGTATCAAAATTTAAAGAATAGCACGAAAACTCTTTTGACGCTTAAAAAGCACTTCAAAATTGTAGAATTTAGAGAACTGTCAAAAATTATAGTTTCATGGCACTTTACGATTACTGTTTTCATTACTCCAACGAATCGGTACTTTGCCCCTTTTTATAAAATTAATCATATCTCCTAAGGGATACCCTGAACGAAAAAATACCAAGAGGTAGCTTTTGTAGCTTATGTAATAAGCTTACAGTTACCCCGTACGCACGCCACTGACGCAGTTGAAAGCAGATTCTCACTTGAAAATATGCACTTTCATAATACACTTTCAAGTTCCAAGTTTCATAAAAATCAATCCTGTGGTTTTGAAATTATTTATAAAAAATTAAAAAAATAATTAAAATTCAACTCCTGTATATTGGAAACTATGCGTTTCCGGGCCCATGTGCACAGGAACTTTTTTTCTTATTTTTTAGTAAGGAATTGCCCCACGAGCGATGGTGCATGTTTTTTGAAGCAGCCTGTATATATATAAATATATATATATATATATATATATATATATATATATATATATATATATATATATATATATATATATATATATATATATATATATATATATATATATATATATATATATATATATATATATACATATTCCCACGGGATAAATGGACCACCAACAAAGACCCATTATGATACAAAGTTGCAATCCCAGTATGCAGACATCTGAGTCAGCAGGATCAACAGGCACTTTGGGAAACTGCGCAGTAAAGTATGGGACGCTCTAGGTGACACGATATAAATAGACGACTCGCCTTCAGCCAGGCGTTCATTCTTGTTTCTTGCTTTAGACTCTGCACTTCGTGTGCTTAAGTTATTATATCACACTCATGCTGATATTTGTATTTGTCATTATTTTGTATATGTATTTTTTATTTTAAGTATTAATTGTGTTAATCGGTAAATAAATTGTTTTAAAAATTCAAACGTCTTAACCGTAAAGTTAAGTGGCACAGTCGTTTGTATCGGTTAAAAAGTCAAAAGAATATTGATTTTTAAACGTATCGATGCCGGCTAACTAATATCTAGCCAGGCAGACCCAAGTAGAAGTAAAAGCAGTAGCCAAGCAGCCAAATGAGATTAGAATCAGTTATACTCATGTAAGTTGTTTGCTACTATTTCATTTTTTCTATTTCCTGCATTTTTTATATGTGTTATATTATATACAGTGTATGTCTGATTCAGAAGACGAATCACAAAGTTTAGTAAACTTAGAGTATAGACTTAGATCAATTAGTATCAGCGATAATATTGTAATAGAAAACCTTGTAAGTGAAAGTAGTCATAGTAGCAACATGGCAGACCAATTTAAAGAATATTTTCTTAAGGCAATTCGTTAATTCGATAGTCAACCAGCTAACGTAGGTAATTTCTTAAAATCTTGTGACCTGGTTATGACCAAGTTTTATACAGTTAATGAAAATATTTGTATGAATCATTTCTTGTTAAGTTTCATACAGACAAAATTAACGGGACAAGCACGTCTCATAATAAACACCAAGACAATAAACTCGTGGCTAGACCTTAGAAATGTGATTGTGCAAAGTTTTACGGATTAAAGAGATGACACAAGTCTCCTCGTGGAAATGCAAACAATAGAACGGCGAAGAACTTAATCGCTAACGAGAACACCGAGGCAGTACGGGCACTTAAAACGACATAGTGTTGTTTCGTCTTATTGGATTGGTTCCTCTTACTGTCAGATTGGAAGGAAGGGACATCCTATTTCTGGTTCGCGCTGTAAAATTAAAATAAGTTTATGCAGTGATAGTATTATAATATGGATCTTTGTAAATTGGTAAAAGGAATATGAGTTACTAAATTTCGTCTCGTGTTGCTAAGTAATTTATGCGTCCCCTATTAGCCTACGGTACATACAATGTAAATTGCTCTCTTCATTAAACCTTTGTTACTAGGCGATTGGAGTTAATAACTATTGAATAAGCACGTTATCTCTCATGGTTCCGAGCAATGCTAATAATTTAAAAATATTCAAGTAATGATACAGTAGCCGCCCACACGGAGATATCTACAACTACCACTTTCGAATCCTGCTCTTAATAATAAATTACCACAAAACCAAGTATAATATTGTGAGATGTCATCTCGGTGCGGAAACAGGTAGCATGTTGTCATAACAGCTCCAAATAACACAAAATATTACGAAATAGAGACTGTGTACAACCAACTAACAATTTTGTAAGTTGTCAGCCCTGGCCCATTTCTTGCCTAATATAGGGACAATGTATGTAAGGCTAGATGTATTCTCAGCATAGTTAGAACCGCAGACCGGTTGCGCTCTAATTAGAACTCATCAGTACGGTACACTAATTACAGCGAGAACACACCTATAAAGTAATACGGCTATCGTATCCAGCCTCCTGGAACATTGTGAGATGTACGACACGGTCGCCACCTGGGTGTGGAACCAGGTAGTATGTTGTCACAACAGCTCCAAATACCACAAAATGTTATAAAATAGAGAATATGTACAACCAACTAACAATTTTGTAAATTGTAAAGCATAGCCCATTTCTTCCCTAATATAGAGACAATGTATGTAAGGCTAGATGTATTCTCACCATAATTAGAACCGCAGACCGGTTTCGCTCTAATTAGAGCTCATCAGTACGGTATAATAATTACAGCAAGAACACACATATAAAGTAATACGGCTATGGTAGTCAGCCTCCTAGAATATTGTGAGATGTACGACAGGGTCGCCGTCTCGGTCCGGAACCAGGTAGGATGCTGTCATGAGAGCTCCAAGTAACATAAATGTTATAGTTATTAGACCGTACTGAAGAGCTCTAATTAGAGGGAAACCGGCCTGCGGTTCGAATTATGGTGAGATAACATATATCCTTAAAAACCAAGTATGTTGAATTTAGAACACACAAGCCACTCAAATTGTAACTAAAAAGTGCCTTTCACACAATGTCTTCTATACTCTTCATGAATTATACAAGCTTATGTTGTAGTATTTAGTTGTATTTGTATACTGTTTATGTATATACTATATATGTATTTTATTTTTTATTTTAAATAAGTAACCAGACAAATAACTTGTGGTAAATAAAGATGAGAATTTGTAACAAAGTGTGCTTTTCGACTAAAACAGGTCCGATATTTAAACGTAGCAAAGTCGTTTTCCCCCTCTGGCACCCCTTCCTCCTTTGTCAATGCTTTACACAATTTTTAATAAATCCACAAATTTGGGGGCATTCTCTTAAATAACAATAGACATTAAAACAACTTAGATATATGTCTAACAAATTAATTTTCAAGGTACTGTTGCCCTGGAAACTAAAAACCCCGTTGACTTATGCATTAGGCTGCTAATAGTAGTTTGCTTATTTCTCAAAGGTGTCCCCAGCAGAAATCGAAGATTTATTATTTAAACATCCTGGCGTTAGGGATGCTGCTGTAACAAAGATGGAAGATGACTATGCCGGAGAAGTTCCTGTAGCTCTAGTAGTTAAAAAAGAGGATGCCAATTTGACCGAGGCTGACATCATTCAATACGTGGAAGGTAAATTTTGTATTTGTTTCTTAATTCACAATGCAGTAAGATATTGCAGATCTTAATTGAAAACGTTTGTTACATGGGACCTGCAACTCCTTGAGATCTTTTAAAATAAAACTGCGTCTTGCTAAAAAAACGAAGACTCTATAGACTCTGTAAGCTCTTCGTTGGGCGAAAATCTAAAACATTTCACTTTTTTCCAGTTGGGGGAAGAGATGAAAGTCAGATGGTCACATCTGGCAAATAAGAGGAACATTATTGTAATTTGAACTATAAATTACAATTTGTTTCTATGGTAACGTGTGAGTTGTGTGCAGAAGTATCGTCTTGCCAAAACAAACCACCCCTGAAAAAGTTTACTTGCCTTTTTTCTTAATTGTTCGTATATAATTTTCAGTAACACAGCAAAAATTCAAAGCTATTATTTATCCAAAAAGTTAATCATAAATGCTTAATGGCAATCCCAAAACAACGAAACAACATTTTTTTGGCAGATTTCTAATACGAAATTTCTAAAACTCCAGAGTGTCTTAATTTCATCGATTATTGCCTTGTTTCTTCAGATATTTGTCCCAGCCAAATTCGGTGATAATGTTAAGTCATGAACTGCATCGATATTTTCGACTACAGACACATACATTTGTCTCCTTGATCGCTCCTGATATTTAATGCAAATCATGTTTTGAAACACGCAATTCAATTTTCGCAATTTATTCAAGTTATTCAATATTAATTCCTGTGTTTTGATTTTTAGGTTATAATTTTTACAACACAACTGTTTGCTTCTATTTGCACTACGTCTGCTTAGACGTGGTGCAAATAGAACAACACATTTTTCATTAATGCTTTTTTGTTACAGAAAATATCAGCTACAATAAAAGACTTCATGGAGGAGTGAGATTTGTAAATGAAATACCAAAAACGCCTAGTGGAAAAATTCTACGAGCAAAATTACGTGATCTTCTCAGTCGAGTGTAACATTTTGGCTTAGTACGCTGCAACACGGATTTAATTTTTTTAATAAATATCTTTCAGTTTTAAATTATCCAAAGTAGTATCTTAACATATCCACATCATCACAACGTGTGTTACTTCCACATCGTCACAACGTGTGGAAGTATCGCATCGGCGACAAAAAATATTTTTTTCTTAAACGTCGATAAAAGGGCCAAAGAAAACATGATTCGGAAACGAAAATCTTTTTGTCTGTCGGTTAGTATGTCTGTCTGTTTGTAGCACGATAACTTTAGAACGAATTAAGATATCGTCTTTAAGTCTGCTATACAGTTAGCACGCGACAAACTAACGGTTCGGAATGTTTTCGGGTAACATCGCTTCAGAGGGTAGGGGATGAATGGGGGATTATTTGGTGAAAATTGATATTTTTTTGTTAAAACTCGAGTAATATAACGTTTTAGGGTTTGTTTATTAGAATACTTTCAATTTCATGATACATCTGGTATTCTGTGCCGAAAATAAATTAGGGGTTGAATTGTGGGGGTGGAATATCGGTGACAGAAGTTTCGAAATTTGTTTTGCTTGTTTTGCTAAAACGAGGTAAAAAGTTTTAAAACATAGAGAAAACTTGATTTTGGAACGAAATTTGTTTGTCTGTCGGTCTGTGTGAATAGAGATATGATCTTCAGATTTGGTACACAATTAGCAACCAACAAACGAACGACTCAGATTGTTTTTGGGTAAAATTGCTCCAAGGGGTAGGGGATGAATGGGGGTGATTTGGTGAAAAAAAATTTCGTTAAAACTCGAGTAATATAACGTTGTAAGATTTGTTTATTAGAAAACTTTCAATTTCATCAAACATCTGATATTCTGTGCTGAAATTAAATTAGGGCTTGAATGTGTGGGGGTGGAATATCGGTGATATAAATTTCGATTTTTTTTTGCTAAAACGTCGTATAAGGTCTCAAAACATATGGAAAACTTGATGAAACAAATTTTTTGTCTGTCAGCCTGTACGTCTGTCTGTTAGTACGCGTAACAACTTTTGAACGAATGGAGATATCATCTTCAAATTGGATATCCAATTCACGATAAAGTAACGCTTCCAATTGTTTTTGGGTAAGATCGCTTCAGGGAGTAGGGAATAAATGAGAGGTGATTTGGTGCAAATTAATATTTTTTTGTTATAACTCGAGTACTATAACGTGTCAGAAATTTATGGGTACAGGAGTACGAATATTTTCTTTGTGGTCAAGTCATGGAGCCTAAATTCGTTTCATGAATTGTCTTTCTGAGGAGAGTAGATTATCACAGCTATGTGGAAGTTAATAATTTAATTTGCGACACTATTTTTTACGACCGGACGAATATCCACACAATTCTTTATTTATTTAATAACATGAATAATTATACAGAGTTCAATGAAAGAAAGCTTTAGCTTATGCAAAGCTGTTAGTACAATTTTCAAATTACTTAGATATAATCACTTAAATGCACTAAAACATGATATTAACAGACTCTCATTGAACTTACTCCTTTCCAAATCTGTTCTTTTTAGGCGTGTAAAAGTTAGCTGACGCTAGAATTGAAACCGAGAGACCACCTACAACGTCGTACATTCCCAAATTGGCACTGGAAGTGGAAATAGCTGACGATCATTTTTGAAACAAAATGATTACGAGTGACGATATCCATTTTCATCTAAACGGACTGGAGCGACCAATTCATCCCCAAGATGTGACAATTTGGTGAGGTTTATGGGCTGGTGCTGTCATTGGGCCGTATTTCTACGAAGATTATCAGGAAAAAGCGGTTTAGTTCAATGGGCTGCCTTACCTTCCATTAGTCGACCTTTAATGGCCTGATTTGGAAGCTATAGACTTGAGCGACTTCTATTTCAAACATGACGACGCTACACAACTTGTATAAGCAAACTAAAATCATGTCGTAAAATGACTTGGGGATTGGGTTGGATAATATTTAGTAGGAGGGAAGCAGTATGTTCACATTAAACAGTCCAACACACAATATGTAAACGATGCCATTCCAGATACGCTTGATGTGGAGATAGTGGTTTTACAGGGATTAACACTGGGTCCGGTCCTCTTCGTCTTGTATGCTAATAATAGAACGGAACTTTTAAATGCTGAAAGCTATGTGGACTATTTCACATTAACGCTTTTGGAAAATAGTCTAGGTAATTTAAATGTAAATGTTTCTGAGGAAATGGAGTGTGTTGCAGATTATTTTAATTCCAATAACCTTGACTTTAATGAGAGTCAAACTAACACTATTTTGTTTCACACATATCAGCGGAGATGTGATAGTCTCTAAATTTTATTACGTGGTAATGTGATAAATGATTTTTAGACATACATCTTAATAACGTTTTAAAATTTAAATCCCATTGCGAAATTCTCTGTAACAAATTGAGTACTATATGCTACTTAATCGGATCCTTAAGACATGCCCTGGGTGATGCTAATTTGATTAATGTTTACTATGCTCATATTGAGAGTTGGTTGAGGTATGTAATATGTTTCTGGGAAAATTCTACAGACCCGGGTAGTGTGCTTGCCTGACAGAAGAAAATTGTTATGATTGTGGCACAGGTGCACAGTTCAGCATACATCCCTGTAGGTTGCAATTTTCTAGGTATAGACTTCTTATCTTGGCCTCATTGTATATATATATATATATATATATATATATATATATATATATATATATATATATATATATATATATATATATATATATATATATATATATATATATATATATATATATATATATATATATATATATATATATGTATATATACGAAATTTGTATGGATAAGTATGATTATCATAGTAAAGTGAAAAAAAAGCAGAATCACCCCAAAAAACACAAAAATAATAACAGAGTTATGCGCCAGGTACGTATTTCGACCACGAAATTGGCGTCATTAGTAACTGTCGCTAAACTAACTGTATAAGCAAAATTATCCTATTTAGATACCTAAACTACACACTTAAAATGATGTAATCCCGATGATGCAACATCGTGTGATGCAATATCAGACACCTCAGTACCGGATAATGTAACACTGGATGACGTAACACAAGGTGACGTAATTCACTATTGTTGTGTCAGTGGATACGCCCAACCGGTTGTGTCGATGTTGAAAGCAACCATGAATTATTTCGTGCCATTTCAAAAAGTACTGGATTGTCTGGACCCATGTCTGAATTCATCGGATTCACCTTGTCGATTTCCAAACTTTTCAAAGCATCAAACTTGCGATAATCCGTGGTTGCCTTTAACACCTTAGGATTATTATCGCCTACCTTATGTCCCCAGTCAATTATATGTTGGGCAGCGCCAGATTTATCCTGCTCTATTGAATCTGAAATGAGGTATGTGCTCTTTGAATCTTGTTGTTATTGATCTCCGAGTTTACCCAATATAGATTATATCGCAATTATTACAAAATATTTGATAAATGCCCGAATTTTGTCGGAAGTCAATAGTATCTTTTGGCCCACCCAAAATGTTCTTCAAATTATAAACTTTATAAACAACTCTCACGTCGTTATCTTTGAATATTTTCTCTAACCATTTTGTAAGTAAATGATAAAAAGGAAGTACCGCGAACCATTTGGGTGGCTCATCGGATTCAGGCCTCAATGTCGTAATGTTACTTATCGACATTTTCTACCTATGCTTAGTAACTAATCTATACACACTGTCTGGAGAGAAACCGTTACAAATCACAATATCTATAATTATGTTCATCTCTGAATTGTATCGCTCCGAACAAGAAAGCTCAAACTCGAGATTTTGTGACCGAAAGGATAATTTTAATCTAATGGTATGAAGCGATTTGTAAAAGTTTCTTTCCTATAAATGTCAAATTCTAACCTATCCACATTTTTGATAACAAGAGAATCAAGGAAGGGTAATTGGTCGTTGTTCTCTATTTCGTAAGTAAACTTGTTTGAAGGGAATCTACTGTTCAACTTATTAACAAAATTATTGATGTTATCTTTACTGAGGTCAAATATGGCAAAAATATCATCTACATATCTCAACCATACCCTCGGAAAATAATCCACTGCACTAGCAGAGTCACTATCAAATAGGCTCATGAAGGGTTCGGCAACGAAGGGAGACAATGGGTTTCCCATTGTGGTTCCCTCCGTCTGCTGATAAAACTTCCCGCCAACCCGAAACAAACCCTCAGCCTTGCATAGCGAAGCTAACTTAATATATTCCTCCACTTGCATGTCCGATAGCCGGTTATCATGAAGCATGCCCCGAAAATACTGAAGAGCTATATCGATAGGGATGCTGGGGAACAACGACATGACATAAAAACAGATCAGTATTTCATTTGGTTTTAACTTAATATATTTGGTTCCATTCATGAATTGAGTGGAATTTTTCACCGAAAAACTAGGAGGTTGAATTTCTAATGTACTGAGCTCTTTCGATAACCATTTGGAAAGTTCATATGTCGGGGAACCGATACCGGAGACTATCGCTCTCATTTCATTCTCTGGCTTATGGACCTTCGGGAGGCAATATATGCAAGGCACAATTGGATTGGATAGGGTGATCCTCCTCCTTGTATTCTCATCTATTAAATTAACCGAGTTGCCATACCAGGAAGAGGGCTTTTGTTATTTCCCGGTATGGACCGGTGCTCATGAGATTTTCTACTCTCTCAAAGTATTAGACATTGTCAAGAATATCAATTTTGTTGCCTTTATCTGCCTTTAAATAGAAATAATGTTTCCTCCTCAAATCTCTTACAGTTCACATTTCGTTTTTTGACTGTTGATTTCTCAATTTTGAGATCTGGTTTGAAAGGCAACTTTTAGATAATTGACGTATGGAGTTTTTAGTTTGCTCGCCAAGAAACCTGATTCAGCTCTCAACCCTGACAACGATATCTCCGACTGGTGTGGTACGAGTGTGGGAGCATATTTCAAGCCCCTGTAGAGCAATTCCAACTCCTTTCTAGTAAAAGTTGAGGAAGAAAGATTCTCTATGGTTTCAGAAACTTGCGGCGAGTGGATGCTAGAGGTTTTTGCTTCTAATAACTTCTTTTTAAGGTTTAAGGTATTTAACTTGTTCTGAAATTTTGTAGCAATAACCTCGAACATTCGTCGTTGAAAATTACTGAAACTTTCAAACTCACTATTATCTAAATTACTAACTATCGCCATATGAAGATCATAGGCTTCCAACTCCAACCTACTACGTTTGGAGTTTGGAAACCTAATCTCTAAGTTAATAAGCTTTCTCTTGCCGAACCATGCCGCTTTTTGACAATCAGGCGATTGATTGCCCCTGACGGCGCTCTCGATATGCTTCGCGACTTACAAAATTTCAGAAATCGACCAATTACCCTTCTTTGATACTTTTTCATCAAACTGTAGATAGGTTAGAATTTGACATTTATAGGAAACAAACTTCTACAAATCGCTTCATACCATCAGATTAAAACCATCCTTTCGGTCACAAAATTTCGAGTTTGAGCTTTTTTGTTTGGAGGTTACTCAGTTTTCCTCTGAGTAGTGACCGATACTTTCAGAGATAAACCAAATTACACATATTGCCTTTTGCAACGGCTTATCTCCAGACATTGTGTATAGATTCGTTACTATAAGCATAGGTGACAAATGTCGATGAGTAACATTTATTTATTTATTTATTTATTTATTTATTTATTTATTTATTTATTTATTTATTTATTTATTTATTTATTTATTTATTTATTTATTTATTTATTTATTTATTTATTTATTTATTTATTTATTTATTTATTTATTTATTTATTTATTTATTTATTTATTTATTTATTTATTTATTTATTTATTTATTTATTTATTTATTTATTTATTTATTTATTTATACATACACCATCCAACAGCTTAAAAGCCAAATTAAGGATGGGCCGTTACACAAAATATAATAACAAACAATAATCAAAGGAATTACACAATAGTCACAAATTACATCTCTTTGAAAAACATTTTTATCTCTGATATATTACATGAGAAGATATCAAGGCGGTCTTGGAGTACAGAGAAATAATTGCACATCTGGTAGATTGGAGACGACCGCAGCAATCGCGTACGAGCAGTCGGGAGATAGAATGTGCCTGGAAAACGTGATGCAACACGAGGCACATTGAAATTAAGTTGCTGAAGCAGATCAGGGCAGTTGAACACAGAATTAACCAGTTTGTATAAAAATATAACGAGACTGCACTGCCTGCGCATCGACAGACTCTGCAGACTAAAGCGAAGAAGTAAACTCTCCTGAGGAAAACCAATAGAAGGATAATGACCATCCTCACGAAAGCTAAGAAACTTTAGAAACTTCCTTTGCACCGATTCCAAATTTGCCACATGTATCTCATAAGTAGGAGCCCACACAACTGAGCCCTATTCTAGTCGGGACCTAACCAGACAACGAAAGAGCAGGGAGAGGGTGTCAGTCAGTGAGAAATTCCTGTTGTTCCTTATCAGAAACCCAAGAGTTTTGTAAGCGGAACTGACAGTCTGCTCATAGTGTGGTTTAAAAGATAAAGTACCATCAAAAACAATTCCAAGGTCCCTAACCGTCCCAGGGCGATCCAGCGAAAGCCCCCTTATATTATATCTAAAAGTAATTAAGTGCTTATTTCGAGTAAAGGACATCACACAACACTTCGAAACATTCACAGAAAGACCACTCTGACAGCACCATTCATCAAGCATCTGAAGACAGTTCTGAAGCTGCAAACAGTCAACAACACTCGAAATATTTGCAAAAATCTTAATATCCTCTGCATACATTAAAAACGGGACATGTAAAACATGTTTAACTGGGTCAATAAATATATATTAAACAGTAGTGAACCGAGTATGGAACCCTGTGGCACTCCCGAAGTAATGTGATATGTGTTAGATTTGAAGCCCCCAACCTCGACAAATTGCCTCCTTCCATCCAGGTAAGATCTGAATAAGCCAAGCAAGCCCTCAGAGAATCCGATAGCCCTCATCCTGTCAATTAGAACAGAATGACTTAGACAATCGAAGGCCTCAGATAGATCAGTATACACTACATCAACCTGTGAAGAGCGGTCGAGAGCGGACGCGATGAACTGTGTAACATCAACTAAATTAGTCACGGTCGATCTCCCTGGAATGAAACCATGCTGAGAAATGGAGTGTCTGTTTTTGAAGTGAAACAGTATTCGCTGAAAAAGGCAGGCCTCGAATATCTTACAGAAGACACATAGTATGGCTATTGGTCGATAGTTTGATGGATCACCTCTGTCCCCTGCCTTGAAGACAGGGAAAACCCGTGACAACTTCCAAATCGCGGGGAATGTTCCAGATTTAAGAATCAATTAAAAAATGTTCTTAAGTGGAGTCAAGAAAGCATACAGGCAGTCGCGCGCCAAGAAGCCAGGAACCAGATCAGGTCCACAGGACATGTTTGTCTTGACTCTCCTAGCAGCTGTAATAATTTCATCATCTGTAAAGTCATCAACAAAAAACACTGAGACGTCATCTGAAGCCAGGCTGCCTGCTGTAGGTGATGAGGTGGGGGTGGAACCAGAACATCCCGCAAAATAAGAAGCAAAACTCTCAACTGTCTGTTGCTGGCCGGATGAACTCCCAATAGGAAAGTTTTGATGGCGCCGGGAAGTGCAGTTCCAGAATTTTTTAGGATTAGACCTAACCTCTTTTTCAACCCTCTGGAAGTAGTTTACCCGAGAAAGATAAATGTCTCTCTTAAGCTTTTGTCTCAGCTTCCTAAATTTATGTAGAAACCCCACATTTCCGGACTTCTTAAACTTACACCACAATGAATATTTATATTTGATACTAATCTTAATTTCTTTAGAAAACCACGGGGGGTACCTATTAGATGCTCTTGAAGCAGTCATGGGGACATACAGATCAAACAAGTCGCATATTCTGGAATAGAAAAAGTCAAGCATAGAATTGACATCCTGAAGCCCACCCATGCCATCCCAGCACAATCCACCAAGCCCCGCATACAATCTGACAAGATCACATTTACGAAAATTGTAAGATCTTTGCCCAGTGTCACCAGCAGGGGAAGAGATCACTGAACCTTTGACAGGAAACTCTATGATTAAGGGGGGATGATGACCATCAGAAATCACGGGCGAATCAAGAGCCCTCTCCACCAAGCAAGTGTGTGTAGACAAAACCAAGTCAAGAATCCTGCTGTTAATATTCTCAACATGATTAAATTGTTCAAGGAGTAGTAGATTACAGAAATTTTGAAAAGCAGACACACGAGCGGAGGGGTTTTTCCGACGAAAAGAAGTGTATTCAGGCATGTTAAAGTCACCAACTAAGAATGTCTCACGACCATGTTTTATGCACAGGGATTCAAGAGCTTCAAACAAGAGGAAGTAGTCATTAACAGGAGTATTGGGAGGTATATAAACAACAAAGACATTAAGCGAGACTCGATGATCCGAGATCCTGACCCCCACAATGTCAACCCTCGAAAGAGCATCAAACCCATCACAGTCCCTCCGAATATCAACGCGACGAGTGGCAAAGCGAGAATGCACAGCAAGCAAAACACCACCTCCCCTAGTCTTGCAAGAGGAAGAAAAATCCCTATCAGATCTGTAGACAATATACTGATCATCAAACAGTTCACCACTATAAATATCATTATCCAGCCAAGCTTCAGTGAAGGCAAAACAGTCAAGTGGGTGTGCCTGAGAGCAAACAAAGGAGTAAACATCATCTGTTCGTGTCCGAAGGCCCCTGACGTTTTGATAATATACATTAACACAATCAAGCATTACAGAACCTTTTGATTTGTGTAAGGAAGGTGTGTCAGTGTGAAGTGCCGACAATCTCGGCTCGAAAAGCTGCATTTTGTGCTTATAAACAGAGCATGATCTATCCCAGGCCGCATGATTGATATCAAGTCCTGGAGAAATCCGACCAACCGCCATGCAGTTACAACATTTAAATTCACTGGCAGTGCAATCGTTCACCTGATGGCCACCCGCACATTTATGACAGATGACTTTACTCTGGCATACTTTGGACAGATGATTATACCCATTACATCTGAAGCATCTAATGGGTTCCAGAGCATCATACACGGTACAAGAATCATACCCAACGAAAATCCTAGCATAACCTACACAGACACTTAAAGGCGCGTACGCACCACCACATTACGATAATGAAGCCTTAATCCGATCAGCCACCCAAAAAATTCGCTGTGCTTCCTTTCTATCCTTTACTTACAAAAGAGTTAGAGAAAATATTCAAAGATAACAACTTGAGAGTTGTTTATAAAGTTGATAATTTGAAGAAAATTTTGGGTGGGCCAAAGGATACT
Source organism: Tillus elongatus (assembly GCA_964006375.1). Taxonomy (NCBI): domain Eukaryota; kingdom Metazoa; phylum Arthropoda; class Insecta; order Coleoptera; family Cleridae; genus Tillus; species Tillus elongatus. The sequence goes on from OZ023264.1 coordinate 111,829,278, forward strand.
ATTGACTTCCGACAAAAGTCGGCATTTATCAAATATCTTGTAATAATTGCGAGAAAATTTATATTGGGCAAACGCGGAGATCAATAACAACAAGATTCAAAGAGCACATAGCTCATTTTAGATTTAATGGAGAAGGAAAATCTAGCGTTGCCCAACATATGATTGACACGGAACATAAGGTAGGTGATAGTAATCTTAAGTTGTTGAAGGCAACCATGCATTATCCTAAGTTAGATGCTTTGGAAAGTTTGGAAATCCGCAAGGCGTATTCACAGAATTTAATGAATTCAGGCATGGGTTCGGTCAATTCCGCACTTTTTGAAATGGCACGAAATAATCCATGGTTGCTTTCAACATCGACACAACCGGTTTGGCGTATCCACTGACATACAATAGTCCTTGAATTGCGTCACCCGGTGTTACGTCATCCGGTGTTACATCATACGGTACTGAGGCATCTGGTGTTGCATCACACGGTATTTCATCATACGGCATTGCATCATCCGGTACTGTATCATCATCCGGTATTGCATAATCGGGATTACATCATTTTAAGTGTATAGCTTAGGTATATAAATAGGATAATTTTGCCGATACAGTTAGTTTAGAGACAGTTACTGGTGACGACAATTTCGTTGTCGAAATACGTATATATCGCATAACTCTGTTATTATTTTTGTGACTTTTGGGGATGATTCTGCTTTTTGTTTCAGTTCCCAGTCACAGTGTCCAACCTCAGTCTTTTATAGTAAAGTGGTCAATAAAAAGATCAGCAAAAGCAATGTTTACCACAATTTTTAATTAGTTGTTACTTTTTGAAAAGTTTATTTATTTTGATGTGCAAAAGCCTGCTTGGCCTAAATGATGCAGAACACAATTTTGATATTTTGTTAAAAAAATATATCGCCTTCCATTATTGGTAATACGTGAGCTGATATCAATATCTTCAGAGTTTTTGCCAGACATTTTGGCATTTTATACAAGGCGAAACAAAGAAATTTTGAAAATTTTGGTAGTGATATTTTCAAAGTACTGTAATTTGGAAACGCGTTAGCGGATTTTGATGAGCCTTAGGTGGTTTAAAAGCTTACTTTTTTAAGTTTACATCCAACTAGACGATGTTTTGTCCAAATGACGTTTTTACATTATACAGGCTGGCTAAAAATTAAATACTTTTATTATTTATGTTGTTGGCTATAAAGTCAGAAATATCTGCTAAAGTAGACCGTGCAGATGCAAAAAATGTTTGGATTGTCAAGACAGGTTGATACCCCTTTACAAAAAAATCAACTTATATCTGGGAGTCAATTGTAATATCGCTACCAAGATTTTTACAATTTCTTTGTTTCGTCCTGTATAAAATGCTAAAACCTCTTACTAAAAAAACTGTCGTAAACGTCTGGAGATATTGATATTACCTTACTTATTATCGATAATGGGAGACAATATTTTATTTTAAACAAAATGGCGAACAACGAGAGCTTTGAAACTTTTACACAGCTTTCTTTTACACCCAGTATAATATGAAATTTTATACTGCTAAAATTGCTTTTGCCGAACTTTTGGTTGGCCACTTTATTAAGACAAGAATCTGTAATAATTTAGATAGGCTAGTGACAAGGCTTAAAATGTTAATACGAAATCTCCAAAGTATATGGGCTCAATTCTGTACAATTAACTGCCTGTGAATATTAATGACTTTTTGCCTGTTTCACGGTTTAAAAATAAATTGCAGCAACTTTTGACAACAAATTGGATTTACACAGCAGACAAATATTTAAACTTATATTTTCTTTGTTCTTTTGATAATTTAAGAACTATATGTTGTACTGTTATTTAATAGGATGTGCTGATGTATGTTGTGACGAATCATACACATTGTGATGTCGTCCTATGAAATAAAGAACTTAAACTTGATATGCCACGCATCTGGTGAAACCAGTGGGCTATAGCATGAAAAATATCTAGGTTGCATTATTTTCCGAAATAAGGACATCAATTGGCCACTTAAATCGTCTGATTTGACGCCGTTGGCCATTTTTCTGTTGAAATGCTTGAATAGGATAGTCTATTCTAGTAGCTTAGGACGACTCAAGAATTGAAAGACAATATTCATAACATTGAGCCAAACATATGAAAGAAAAAGTAATGGAAAACTTTAATGAAAGGATGATCATTTTCCAGAACGATCAAGATGGACATTTAAATGTTATCATATTTCACACTTAACCTTCATGTTCGTACTTTGAACTGAAAAAAAATAATATAAGCACTTTTTTAGAATTAATTGCGTTTTACTCTAACCTTTAAATGACACCTACTTTTGAGAAACTCTTATAAACATAAAAACTGAAACCGACCTTCCGTAATTAATGAGTTCTACGGGTCGAAAATGCACTAGAAATTTATGACAGATATACATTTATTCTACTCGTTATGTGTGTGTGTGTGTGTGTGATTACTGTATGGCCTCGGAAGTCAGGTCTATTAGCCACACACTGTATTCTATTCGTTATAAAATTGTAAATTTACTGTATATCCGACAAATTAACAGGAAAATAGTGTTTTGCTTTTTGTTAGATTCTGATTATCACATAAGTCTGAAAAATAATGAGATACCTATGAATTATGATAATTATTAGACGACTATTAACTTTATCTTTATAATAAAGTAATTTTCTGTAATTTTAAGAAAGCCGTAAATAACAAAAGTTTTGAATGTTAAAGGTTTCGATAACACTTTACTTTGGCCATAATTGCCAATTATTAAAGCAATTTAGAATTTTTTTAGTCAGTTTAGTAATGTTGTTATTACTTTTGCGTTCCTTAGTACATATATATATATATATATATATATATATATATATATATATATATATATATATATATATATATATATATATATATAATATTGTATTGTTATTTAAAGTATATACAGTATAATTGAGCTTTAAAATATGTATAGATAATTTTTTAAATAAAAGTATCCAATTAAACCCAAACTAGAGACATTTAAAATGATATAAGAAAAGGGAATTATAAAAGCTAAATAAATATTAAATAATTCAATTAAAGAGAAACTTACGTAACACCTGCATGTCTATTAAGAACAGCTAAATAAGTATAAAATGATAAGATTGGGAAAAGGAGTAGAAAATATTTGAAGCAAGGAGAAACATTATTCACCAAATGTTAAAGACTGAAAAAATGTACAAGGTTCACAATAAACAAACCACTTCTCACTTACTGATAGATAATTATCAGAAAAGTTTTATATAAAAAAAGATATATGGAAAAATTCTCCACATCTTAGGCATAAAAAGGGGTTTAAAACCCATGTATAATTAAAGCAGGTGTCAAAGAAAGCTCCAGATGTCATAAAAAAACAGATAGGTTATGGTAAATTTGTGATTTTAATATAAATATAAATTTTTAAAGGATAGTCTGGACAATAATAATTGTGGGAAAATGAAATATCATTAAAAAGAAAGAACTAGCACCAAAATTAAAATAGGCAGTGCTTTTAAATGTGAGAGAACAATGTAAAAACAAACTAGACATAAAGATAGTTGTTAAGATGCAAGAGACCAGAAATTGTTTGCAAAATTAATACAAATAATGCAACTGCAACAAACTAACATAGTCAAACATAGTAAATAAAGTGTATGCGTTATGTATAAACAATAATGCAATAATTAGATACCTTTTTGCTACTAAATTAAATAATTATAGCGAGAAAGTTGGACAATAAATGGAAAATATAATGAACTATTTATGTGTAGAAATTAATTAGATTATGTAATACGTTGGTAAGTTAAGATTAAAATACATTAAAAGACAGGTAATTTTACGAGGAATTTTTTAAGCTAAATGGAATTTGGAAAGATGTTAGAAATATTGGATAATTAAAGCAATAGAAACATAGTTTTAAAAAAATTCAAGATACAGTCATTTTAATTTGCATAATTAAAATATAAAAAGAGGTCGGAAGTGACTGTAATTGGAACTAAAAAGATTATTTCATGAAGAATATGCTACACAGATTTAGAAACCAAATAGAGTTAAAATTAAACGAAATTTAGTAAGTTCAGTAAAATATATATAAATATTTAAATCCATCTGTAAATATAATTTGTTTGACGTTTCCTAGTTTTGACAGAGAATTTCGGAGAAAAATCTCGACCTCTAATTGATGGATTCAGTTTGATATAAGTATGCTAATAACCAACAAACGGAGAAAAAGAGTTCATTATCAAAAAAGACCTTAAAGAGACATGTTGTATTATCCGAGAGAAAATGCCATCGCGTTGTTCTGGGCAAAAGCACGGGGGCGTGTGTTTGTTTTAAATCAAAACAGAAGAAGTTAATTCAGTATAATTACAAAGCGCGGTTGTTCTGGGAAAGAGTAGAATGAAATTGTAAACAGTTTTAACACGGGATATTTAACCAATAAATAAATTATTTAAACATTAACATTTAAAGTGAGTAAGTGAAAATTAAAGAAGAATCATAAAAGTGATATAAAGTTTAGTGTAAGTAAGCAACAGCAGAGTCAGCGATCGTTCTTAGATAACGATATGGAAGGAGTCAAACATTACCAAACGCAAAGATGCGTTAACAAGGATGCAGAGACGAGGTGGAAGATTACAACAGAAAGGGCATTGCATAAGGGTTGATGCTATTATTAATAATAAGGTATTTCTAAACTTAGTAAATATCATTTATATAACTTTTTAAAACGTGATCACGGGATAAGAAAATTTGTTATAGAAATGTTGAGAATCTATAATTGAAAATATAGTTAGATACTTTAAAAACTTATGTTGTATAATTTTATTTTGACCTAATTATAAAAGACCTATTCCTGAGACACCCCTAAGAGTGAATATCATTGCTTAAATTTGACATTATGGATGTTTAATTTTCTTTAAAAACAAAATTTCATAAATAAATTCAGAGCTAGTCATGGCAGATAAATTTGAAACCGAAACATGAAAAGAATCAGTAAGTGAAAAAAGGTAGGTAAATGACAAAAAGGTTGACATACTAAAATTTCCATTCTTATATATATATATATATATATATATATATATATATATATATATATATATATATATATATATATATATATATATAACAGTTATTTAATATGAATAGAAAATGAATTTATATATATATATATATATATATATATATATATATATATATATATATATATATATATATATATATGCGTGTGTGTCTGAGTAGAGGTGTATTTATTTGCTAAGTATATTAATGATAAGCATTAATTTTTTTCTTGTGGTTGATTTGAACGAGTCTGAATCTGCAGTTTAGTGAGACTTGGCCCAGTCGAGAAATGTTGCTAAAAAAAATTTGTAAACATTTATGTTTAGTGATAAGTTAATACACAAAAAATATTGAGATATGCCCCGCCGTCCTTAAATTAGACTCCAGATAGGTTTAAAGGAGAGGAAAGGATTAATATCTATTGGAGTAGGCGGTCGCTTTGTTGTAAATGACGTAACCATTTTTAATGCTTGCAACGGTATATTATTATGGCTGTTGCCAACGCCTGTGGATTGCATTATATTACTAAGTGCAGGAAGTCAGTTTTTAGTTAAGTTGAAACCGCTGTCTTGATTGATATTGCTAGGATGTATCTGTATTTCAAACCCCTCACGGTCAGTTTTTTTTGTGTTAATCCTTTATTTTGGCAATGGTCTCCGTTTTGTGGGACACTATGTTTTTCCAAAATGTTATGCTCACCATGGACAAGATAGCCAAAATTTCTAAAGAAGAATATTGGCACCGTTTTCATGACCAGAACAAAAATCAGCGCCATGCTAAAATCATCAAAGACACCAATGGACACTCTCCACATGTCAGGAATATGCGAGATATTATACGAGTGTGGAAATATTTAAATAGGCTAAACAACAAGAACCATCGAGACAAGAAGACTAGAGTATCGGCGTCACTTACAGTAATAGCAACCCGAAAAGCAGGCGTTAGCTAAGCTTACTATTTGTGAAAACCATGGAGTCCTACTTAACACAACAGAGGTGCTTGCCATAATAACGGAATATCACTAGCAAATCAAAAGAGGGGCGCACAGAACACAGAGACATCCTAAAAATCTCAGGTGAAATGGCGGTTTCAAGTTAAAGCATACCCGGATACCCGTACTTAGCAACGGAAAGGACTCAAAAGGCCCTAAAAACACGATACCAGACGTATCGTTGCTTGCATCAGCAACAGCTAAGGCATCTACAATGAGATCACTACCTCCTAAGCGTCACCATTCACGGCCCCACAATCAGCAGCGTCGATCCGTCAACCCGGCAACACCGAGATATAAGGACTCTGGTCTCTGACGTAATGGTCGCGTGACGTAAGCAGAGCGAGGTACGTTTGGTATTCCCGCTTGTACGCTGCTATTAGACAACAACGTGTCAAGGTGTTGTTTTGTTTATATTTCGTGTGTTAGAACTACCTTTTTCTGGAGATAGTGAGAATTTGTGTGATATACTTGTGTTGTGGTGTGTTTTAGCAGTGTTACCGGTATATTAACAATGCCGTATTCCTGTTGTGTGCCGCGATGTCGCGGAAATTACGAAAATTGACCGAAGGTACACTTGCTTGGTTTTCCAACGAACGTCTGCTAATTGGGTTGCAGCTATTCACCGGGAGAAATTTTCGCCAACGAAGTCCAGCAGAGTCTGTGAGTTGCATTTTGTTGAAGAAAATATAATTAATTGTTCTACTGCAACGGATTCACAAACCGGCGTGACCATAACCTCAAATTTAAAAATTCCTAGATTAAAACGTGATGCTGTACTGTCTCAACTCCCCAATTGCCCTTCTTATTTATCAAAAACTGTTCAATTGCGCCGAAGTCGCGATGAAAAAGTCCAAGAATTCAGTGTGAATAATGTACGGAAAATATCATTTATAATGATGAAGTCATTGTGGAAGATAATTTCTCCCTGATTGAAAGTTTAAGCCAGGAAAAATTGTTTTATCCCCAGGACGTTATCGTACAGATGGTTTTATATGCGTATATAATATTTAACAAAATTTTGGATGAATTTGGGGAAACTTTCTTAACAGTTCATGATAAACGTGCATTTTTAAGCCACTATATTATACAATTTCTTTTAGATAACGGGCACCTGTCTGTCGAACATAAATGTAATATTCATCTGATTGTACATATAGCAAAAATTGTCTTAACCTGCACAGTAAATACTCTTCTTAAAAATTATTGTGGAAAATCTAATAATCGGTTGGCCAAGCCATCTAAAAGCCGTAAATTAATGACTTACCAAATAGACCGTATTCTTTTTATAACGGTTTTTGATTTGAAACTTCGTTTTTCCATAATAAAATCGATGAAGGGCTCAGTTGAGGACTGGCACCCTCTTTCAACCAAAAGCCCTTCAAAAGTTTGCAGAATAAGTGTCTTCTAAGACTGAGCGGTTCATATGGTCTGGCAGGCTAGCGTGATGCCTGCCTGTGGTAACGTCACGCTCGAGCACCGAGTCCTTATATCTCAGTGTTGCCGGTCAACCTCATGTATAAGAAAGATTACCAGAGCAATGTTTGCTCAGTTTTAGTGTAGCAACTGCAGAAATCAGTAACTATGGTTGGCGAGGCGTCTAGTAACTGAATTAGTTTCATCAGGGTAGAGCTGCCCGGAAGCCATTTAGCAGTTAAAATAACCCCGGGCACAAAAGTCTAAAACGATCGGTGACTTATTATTGTCATGGAGGTGTACAAATATTTTAAATATTTTTTCTTGTATATGTCATCAAGGATAAGCAGTTTTTAGGCAGGCTGTTGACTTGCTTAGTAACTATAGTGAACAGGTAAGTAAGTTGAGAGGTAGCTATGGAGTTCAAGTAAATTTACTTGAATTTACTACAATTGTAGTGCCAGAGGAGAGGCGCCTATACTCTAGACCGCACAGACACATTCTGAGAATATACGTGGAATCTTTCGAAAGAATATTCAAACACCCACAGGAGATTCTCACAAGGTACAATATATATATATATATATATATATATATATATATATATATATATATATATATATATATATATATATATATATATATATATATATATATATTCACAGAACATTCTATGAACATGACAATGGGACAGATTCCGTCAAACTAATAAGGTTAATATTCTTAGGAGTTCCCAGTATGTTCTGAAAATGTGCCACGATCATTCAATGAATCTTCTCAAAATGTTCACACATATACTCATTGGGACTGTTTAAAAAAAGATATACAGGGTGTTTCGCATAAGAATCGACACAGAGCAGGGGCATGTAGGGGAACCTAAATTATGGCGATTTAATGCAACATACCCCCATACTAAGTTGCACCCCTGAGAAGTTATATAACTTATTGGTAGCAAATTTTTTATTTCTCTTGTTTGTTTTCTAATAAATAATACCTATTCACACTTTTTCCCTGATTGTCAAATTTGACGTATACATAATTTTATTGGCAAATATTGAATTTTCTATGATTTGTAGTAACATCGATAAAATATATTTCTTTAGTTATTTCGTGTTTTTCTTAAAACCAACAATTTTTTTTTGAAAATATCAGAAGTAATAAAAATTTCAAAGTTACATTCCTCATAAAATGAAATAATAATTTATTAAATCCACCAACATGCTAAAAAAAATTTACATTTTAAGGGTGCATTACCCCTAATAAACCCTTTGAAATGCCTCAATTGAACTTTACTTACCATCGATTAATGCCCTTGGTTTACTCAGAATGTGTATCAAATTTGATTTCTCTAAGTTAAAGTATTACGCAGATATTGATTTTTTTCGAAATTGAAAACCCCACTTTGAAAGCCTATAACTTCTCAGTGGTGTAACTTAGTATAGGGGTAAGATGCGTTAAATCATCATATTTTAGATTTACCTACCTGACTCTGCTCTGCGTCGGTTCTTATGCGAAACACCCTGTGTACATTTTTTGAAGGACAAAAATTGAGGAAATGCAAAGCTATGAAATATTTGATTTATCTTTAAAATTTGCTAATTTTGCACCACTTAACTAGCCTTGTATATAGTTTCGTATAAGCAAGCCCATTTCGCTACATATGTTGGAATTTGAACTTCTATCACTCACCCTTGTGTAGATTACTATCATTCCAGTAGCTACAGTCACCTGTAAAACTCACGTTCAGATACTTAATAACTCAACAATTCGAGTAATGCCGATTTATTCAGATTAAAATATATCAAATGCAAAGAAAGATTTGTGAATAAAACACTAATAATACAATTAAAAATTCAATAACAAAAAAATAAAATAAATAAAGATACAGTTGTTCAAGTTGCCAGAAAATTTAATAACCAAACACAAAGTTTCCGAAAGGAATATTCGAGGTTATTCCACTGAAGTAACTTAAGCTCTCAGTGTGGTATTAAAGAAATTGCATTACATAATAGTATTTATACCTTTATAGAATACAACTAAATTTGACAGAATATGCCACAAAATCACACTTACTTGCACCTACAAAAAACTACAACTGAAAGTCATCGGTCAAACCTTTTGACCAATCCCTTGTATGGTTGCTCTTTGCTCTGCTTCCATGGACTTGATTTTGACTTCTAAAGCTACTTCCATATCCCGATGTCCGATGTTTGTCACCAACAGCTTGGATATTCTGATTGTGAAAGCTTACTTTGGCAAAGAGATTGTGTATCTGATAAATTGCAAGTTTTATTGTACACAGCTCATCTACCTACCATATGTTAAGGTCCAGATTTTCTGCTCTTCTCATACTTCTTACAGCATTAATTTCTTCTACCTTAGGTAAAAGCCTCAGATGTTGCTTACACAATTCTATAGATTTGGAGTATTCTTGCACTTATGATAGCAAAATATCAGTTTCCCTAATAATCCTTTGTTGTACTTGCTTGTCGTAGAGACCCAGAATTAATTTATCTTTGATCGCTCAACCTATGTATGGATCTTTATCATTATACAGAGACATCGGTAGCTAGCGGGTTGCTTCTTATGTTCCGTTACAAAAGAGTAAATGGTCTGGTTTTTGATAGATGTTATAAAATTGTAACGTTTCCATAGCAATATTTGTCTTTGGCTTCATCAAAACAAGAACGAGAACATCTTCCAGATTATTTGCCTTATCTACTGGAAAATTGTTAGTGGTGGTTTATATGGCATAATTTACTGTTACTATTAAATAACACAATTTTTTATTATATTTTATACACTGTATATATACCTAATTCGTAAGATGATCGTCTCAGGGAAAATTGGCGAACCCTTCGTCGGTGTCAACTGTAAGCCTTTTAGTTCTTGATAACCTCACACCACGTTTTAGCTGCTTCTGTACTCTGTGTTATGTTTGTAATTACGCACTGTTCTTCGTGTTCACGTCTCATTATTATCTTTAATTAATTATGTTACAATATAACCTTATACAGCATGACCTAACATCATTCAAGTTGACAATAATTTACATTTACGTCCATCGGCCATCTTCCCTTCGGTATGGACATGCGCTCTGTGCCCAAATATACAATTTTCGGATGTGTTTAACACAGAACAGGCAACAGAATCAAACATGCAAAAAGTTCCTCTTATAATTCTCACCACTATATTTATACCGTAATCGTCATCTATCTTTTTCATTAAATTTTAAAGTTATATAATATTATCAACATCTCGAGCACATTCTGGGCGAGTATTCTGAATAATGATCTATTCCAATATTCTCAGTATATTGATGAAGAATTTTCTTAGGATGTGATTGAATGAATGTACTAAGAATAGTCAAGATTCAGTTTGAAATCCCATAAATGTTATTAGAACAGAATCAAACATGCAAAAAGTTTCTCTTATAATTCTCACCACTATATTTATACCGTAATCGTCATCTATCTTTTTCATTAAATTTTAAAATTATATAATATTATAAGGACATTTCGAGCACATTCTGAGCGAATATTCTGAATAGGGATCTATTCCAATATTCTCAGTATATTGATGAAGAATTTTCTTAGGATGTGATTGAATGAATGTACTCAGAATATTCAAGATTCAGTTTGAAATCCCATAAATGTTATTAGAACATTCCAAAACAATTGTTCTGAAAAAAGAACATTCTAAAAATATCTTGTACTGTATGGGACCCAGTAAGTTCCAACTGCAATTTTTTAAACGCATAAGAGATATAAACCGTAATAGAAGGTAATATGACAGTTTTTGTAACTTTTGAACCAACTTTTAATGCTTTTTTTAAATATATAAAAAACATATATCGCTAAACAGTATCTACAAAACACTAAAATAAATAACATTAAAATTACACTAACACAAAAGTGTGGAAATCAATACATTCTTAGGTGCCTTTATAAGACTCGGCACTACAAATACTATAGAAGTCAGCATCTTTTTCTGACTTAGATGACATAGTTGACTTTACACTGTAAAATGATTGAAAACTTTGTAGACTTGATGACGAACTTTCAGTTCTTGACCTTTTTTGTGTTCCTAACTTGAATTCTGTTTTGTCATCGAGGTTGTCCATGACACCATTAATTATATTTCCCTGCGTGTTATTCGTGGTATCTGAAATAAAACATGCAATTAAGGAAATAGTGTCTAGAACACTGTTTTTTATTCGCTGGTCCTTCTCATCAACTCGTATTTTTTTGAATTTTCTTAAAAATATTCACTAATGAGGAGATCTCGACTTTTGAAAACATTTCTTCAAATGAGCGCGAACTAGGCCCCTAGAACATACATATCCGGGGTCAGTGTCAATTTATAAAAATAATTAAATGGTGATAGCATTAGCATAGGATCTTGTGTAAATAAAGAAACAATTTGATACCAAAGTTACTGTGAGTAAATTCAAATAAAGTAAATTTAAAGCATTGTTTGGGGGTTATGGGAATCCCAACATAAGGTGGAAAATTGCATGCAGTGTATTTCTTGATAAGCAAGAGGCAACTAGTGATATCAAGACTTGGCAACTCGTTAAACAGTAGACTATATGGGGTATCAGTGAAAGTAGTAAAACAAAGCATAAAATGGGAGATAGCGAAGATTATACAACTGATGAGGGAAAGAAAAAAGACACTCAATAGCGGATATTTCTCAAAAGAGTAAAAAGGTGGCACGAACACCAGAAAAAATGCGAAAAGTGATAAGTTGGATAGACTACTAAGCACGCTAGCAGATTTAATAGAGAAGATAAGCAAAATATAAGACAAACAAGACAAAATTATGGACAAAATGAAAGTGATCGCGGAAGAAAATGACAATATGAAAATGAAAAATGATGAATTAAAAAATGAGGTAAAGGATATTAAAAAGAAAGTAAAGATTCTCGACGTGAAAAACAAAAGGAAGAATATAGTTGTACAGTGGTTAAAGATGAACACAAACGATACAATGATTTTAACAGAGAACATGTGTAATTTTTTAAAACGAAATTTGGATGTAGAAGTGAAAATAAAACAGACCAGAAAACTCAGTGAAAAAAATTGTCTTGTTAAACCCTACAAAATAGGGCCGAAAATGGAGATTATGGGGAATGAAAATAAATTGAAAAATTACAAGAATGACATTGTGTATATAAATGATGATATGTCAAGGGAGGAGAGAAAGATTCAAAAGGAATTAAAAAAAGTAGCGAAAGATGAAAGAGCGAAAGGTAAGACTGTTAAGATGGGGTTTAAGAAGTTAATAGTTGAGGGACAGCTTTGCACATATAATGACACAAGTGGTCTGCTGGTTAAATAAAAGACAGATAGCGGTAGTGTATATGGGACAAAAAATGTGGCAATAAAGACTGGTATAAGAGGACTGAACAGGCGAGAAAAAGGACTATGAATACGGAAAAAGATATCAGTATGATAATAGCAGCTAAAAATCGTTCAGAGACACGAGAAGAGCAGCCGCAAACACGAAGAAAAATGAAGAACACAGTAAACAAACAACAAAAAAGCAAGAGGAGCCAAAAACCACTAAATATTTAAATCTGGGTACGTGGAACGTAAGGGGTTTGTACGACGAAGATGCTTTATATAACTTGATTACAGAGGTTAATAAATATAATATACAAATAGTGGCGTTACAAGAAACTCACTTGAAAGAAAACAATATTCAGAAGGTTGGAAATTATATCTTGTTTACAAGTGGTAGTAATAGTATAAGAGACGGGGTCGGATTTTTAATAAACCAGGAGTTACAAGGAAGAGTTAAAAGTTTCAAATCAGAATCAGACAGAATATGTTCTATAAGAATTAAGTCAGAAGATAAGATGATTAGTATTGTAAAATTTCATGGTCCAACAGAAGAAAAAGAAGAGGATGTAAAAGATGAATTTTATGAGCTGGAAAAAAACGATATAGAAGGTATACCAAAGCATGAAGTGATAATTCTGATGGGAGACGCAAACGCAAAGATAGGCAGAGTCAATAACAGGAGGTCAGTTTCAATTTATTTATACATATATATATATATATATATATATATATATATATATATATATATATATATATATATATATATATATATATATATATATATATATATATATATATATATATATATATATGAGAGACATGCTTGGTTCTCGGGTTAAACCGCGTCCAGAATTTATGGAAACTCGACGTTTCGGCTCCTGGTTTGGAGCCATTTTCAAGAGGTAAAGGAATGGTGGACAAAGGTAGGTAAAGGAAATATGTAAGGACACTCTAAGGCCTCAATCTGCCTACTCCTTAGAGCGGTGGATAAAGGTAGGTTGGGTTGTTATAGCTCGATTACAGGGCCTCAATCAGTGAAAGTAGTGGGGTCACCGTCAATTAATGGGGGGCTTTGGTCACGGTATTTAGAGGAGGATTAAGAGGGTCACCGGCATTTGTTGAGGCAGATAATGATGCAATAAAATTGTCTGTGGAATTTATTTCCTTTTTGTGTGTTTGTAAAGAAGATATAATAGGTTTCCAAGTAGACGGAAGGCGAAGACCATCATCTCTCTTATTTAAACAATCGGGACGTTTTTCAATCTCGATTGCTTCGCAAAACGAGAATTATCCGCGAAGCAATCGAGACAGAAAAACGTCCAGATTGTTTAAATAAGAGAGATGATGGTCTTCGCCTTCCGTCTACTTGGAAACCTATTATATCTTCTTTACAAACACACAAAAAGGAAATAAATTCCACAGACAATTTTATTGCATCATTATCTGCCTCAACAAATGCCGGTGACCCTCTTAATCCTCCTCTAAATACCGTGACCAAAGCCCCCCATTAATTGACGGTGACCCCACTACTTTTACTGATGACGCAACAGGTAGACGGAACGACATATATAAGACAAGACTTGCAACGAACTGCCAGATCTCTCTGAGGCCTAGTGTTGAACACACTGAGACCTCACAGACGATCTCCGGTGAGATTTGGGGAGGAGGCAGATTGAGGCCCCGTAATCGAGCTATAACAACCCAACCTACCTTTATCCACCGCTCTAAGGAGTAGGCAGATTGAGGCCTTAGAGTGTCCTTACATATTTCCTTTACCTACCTTTGTCCACCACTCTAAGGAGTAGGCAGATTGAGGCCTTAGAGTGTCCTTACATATTTCCTTTACCCACCTTTGTCAACCACTCTAAGAAGTAGGCAGATTGAGGCCTTAGAGTGTCGTTACATATTTCCTTTGCCCACCTTTGTCCACCACTCTAAGGAGTAGGCAGATTGAGGACTTAGAGTGTCCTTACATATTTCTTTTACCCACCTTAGTCCATCACTCTAAGGAGTAGGCAGATTGAGGCCTTAGAGTGTCTTTATATATTTCCTTTACCTCTTGAAAATTGCTCCAAAACAGGAGCCGAAACGTCGAGTTTCCATAAAATCTGGACGCGGTTTAACCCGAGAACCAAGCATGTCTCACATTAAAGACCGCGGAAATCTTTCTGAATATATATATAGATATATATCACTTATAACTCAAAAAATAATGGGTTAATTTGGTAAGTTCCTTAGCCAGAAAAATCGCACCAGTTTTTCCTGGAAAATATTAGGTTTTCTTTGGGAAAAAATGTGTATCTCTGAAAATAACAAATCTTTGGCAACTAAACTTGGCATTCTGGTATATATGATAAAAAGTATACAGTATATCAAAATTTAGATCGCTAAATTGAAAGAAAGAAAGGCATTTAACAAAAAATAGGTGCCACTAACGAGCAGAGAAACGCATTAAACCAAAATATTTGTCTGGGTAACGAAATATATTGTATATAACAAACAAAAATAATGTTCTTTGGCCCAAAATATCCAGAAATACCGGAAAAATTATTTTGAAAAGTCTATAGTTTTTTTCTTCTTCAAAGTCGCGATTTTAAACGTCAATATTGTGCAACATTAAGACAAAGAACTTAAAACCAATACTGGTTTTGTAGAAAAAATGTCGCAAGAAACGTGTTTTACAAAGCCTTAAGTTTCAGCTTCAGCCGTCACTGTCCTTCATTTGATTAAAATATTTCCAGAAAATCATTTTAAATACACCATTTCTCTAATACTTTGGCAGTATTTTTTGTTATAGAGTTAAACGTTTAATGGTCTATAATTTTTAGCGAATTTACATAGAAAAAAGTCGCTACTGAGAAGACCTCGACTATATATATTAATACGTGAAGAAAAAACTTTAGACCCCTTTTTAAGCACATTGCGCAAACGAAGGAGTGTGAGATTTGCCATAACTAAAGTTTGTAGGGAGAGGGAGTGCAAAAAATCAAATTTATATACAAATAGATTAAACAATGCTTTATTTTATTGAGATAATCGGATTCCCTGGTCCGTGCTAGTTCTGAGCTGACCGTTAATATCTAATCTGCCAATGTCAAGCACATATTACTCTATGGTCAAACAGATGTATATAGATGAGTTTAAACTGAATGTCAAACACATAAAAGTCTGTGGTCAAACAGTCGCACTGACATTATAAAGGTATACTCTATGAAAAAAAAATTCAAACATAAATTTAATGAATTACGGTGGTATTTCGACCAATACGCAGGCCCCTAGTACTCGTTATTATATAAGATACGAGAAAACTTGTATACGTTAATTATAGCGTCTCTTGAGCTGTATCTTACAAAATTATTTTAACAAACACAGTCGTTGGTGATACAAATTTTCTTTTTTTTCAATCGAACACCCCTTATTTTATTGCATTTTTCCATTTTATAACACATTATAGTGCATGTTTTCGAGTTATTTCGATTGTTTTACAACTTTTCACATTTTTGGCGGATATAAAAATTATGATACGGCGTTTTTACCAATAGCTGCACAAAAAGGCCTATTATGTAGTTATTAAAAACATGTTTGTGAAAATTCACTACCATAACGCACTTGCTGCGCACAGACTTATTTTGTTACCAGTTACAGCGCCGTGGAATTTTTTAATTAGCTGTCGCTGCAAACATTCAGAAGATGGCATCGGCGATACCGAAACTCAACAGGCGCTGAGGATGGCGAGACGTAAAAACTTGAGCGATACTTTGGCACATTCGCTAAAATTTGAAGTTGCCAAGCAAGCCTCTAAACGCAATGTGAGAGTTCGCAGTCTCCAATTCCCGAAAAATAAAATAAAACCGATTTATCTAAGGTCATGCAGCTACTAGGGAAGATAATAAAACAGATAAATCCTACGTCTCATTGGGACCCAAAAAGAGCTCACTGTGCAAATGCCTGCGTTGTTGGAACTGCGGCAAGGTGGGACATATAAGGGGCGAATATTAGACTCTAAAATCACGCGCATGGGAAAAAGTGATGCTAAGACCGGTAATCGTTTCTCAGGTTAGCGATTCTGGCAGCGTTCTCGTTGTAGATGGATACATAAGCGGAAATAAGATCCAGGCAGTCGTCGACGCCGGCATACCTAGGACGAGTATTCGCCGCGAGATGGTACCAAGATGGCGTGTAAGAGAGCCAGAGGGTACAGAGCAAACGCAGGCAGTAGTGATGGGATCCAGGTATTTAGCGAAACTGACGTCGAGCTGCAAATTAGGACCTGGAAGGTAAAGCAGAGAGTCATAGTCGCCGCCATATCACACCCGATTTTAATTGCCTTGGACGTTCTCCAAGGCCAGTGTGTTAAACTTGAGTTTGGTACTAACATACTCACTATCGGCAGTGAAGAAATAGTTATATCGTCTGACAGTAACCTGGTAGTGCGGAAAATTACCGTGAAAGAAAATGTCAACACTAACGTTTGCAATGGAAGTGTCATTCTAGTGAAGAGAGCTAAGAGAGAAGATGACGACCCAGTTATTCACACAGAAGCAACTAAAAAAAAATAATGGCAAAAATACAAGGCGAAGCGTGCATAGGCCATGTAGGTGTGAAGCAAACCCAGAACAAGTTCAGTGGGTCTGCAGCAAAAGTAGAAATACCGGTCAAGAGCAATTTGGCAGAAGAATCAGTGCCACGTAAGAGCTCCTACATAATGATGAAGAGAAGGGAGGCCATTCATTCAGCTGTCAGAACGCATATACGAACAGAAAGTGACGGCATAAAGACCCGTTATAACGTGCAAGATAATTCGGCTAGTTTTAAAGAAGGAGATCGGGTGTGGACTTAGAATCCAATACGACGGTTACCAAAACTACAGAAGTTATGGGAAGATCTGTACAAGTTGATCAAATGGAACAATGGTGTTTTCTAACGCATTCAGAGGAGCCCAACGAGCAATATGAAGGTGGTCCCTATGAACAGACTTACGCCATACCAGAACATGTCAGAGTTCGACCGGGACGGTTGCATATAAGAAGGGAGCAGTGTTGCACCATTATTTATGAAAGGTAACTTCATGCACTATGTAGAGCGCATTACTTCCATAGTCGTTTGTCAGTTTCGAAGCTCACAATAGAGGTCCCGATCTTCAGGTGTAATACACACCTTGGGATCTCAGGTTCCCTCTAGGCTTGTATAGAGCAGACACCCACGAGTCGACTCAAGACGATATCCCACAGAGTCCCGCTTCCGAGCATCAACCAAGCGAGGTCGTTTTCGAAGCCCACAGTGGAGGCTTCAACCTCCAGGTGCATATCACCCTGGAGATCGCAGCAAGCTTTGGTTTCATTTGAACCCGACACCCGCCAGCGTTTGACCCAAGGTGGTATCACTCGAAATCCCGCTCTCGGGTAACATCCAATCCAGGTCGTTTATGCGTTTCAAAGTTCACAGTGGAGGCCTCAACCTTCGGGTGTAAATCATTCCCTAGAAATCTTAGCCTTCGTGTTCGTCTGTACCCGACGCCCTCCAGTGTTTGAGTCTAGTTAGTCCCCTCTTACGACAGACAGGAATTATTTTAGAACTATTCTTTCATTTCGTCCCCAAACCCACAAGGGACGACCCTGCATATAGATAGGGTGCTTATTATTTTTATTTATCGAAAATTTTAAAGACGTGACCTTATAGTTAGTTTTTTATGGTCTAGTACTTTCCGACCGAACCAGAGTTTTGTCGATAACCATCTTTGTTTCTGATAACCCCTTCAGCCCGCACGTGCCACGATCGCTTCTTAACTAGATGTAATTTCACTTGATAGGTTAAAATAGCGCACTTTACACATTAGAGTCTCAAAACGTAACCATTGGTCTTGGCTGTGGTAGATATGTTTCGTCCCCAAACCCACAAGGGACGACCCTGCATATAGATAGGGTGCTTATTATTTTTAATTATCGGAAATTTTAAAGACGTGACCTCGCAATAAGCTTTTTTACAAAAATTTGTTAAAATGCATTTATCCCATTTGTTATATTTTAGTGCTAGATTTTAAAAAATATATTTTTTGTAATACCTTTTACCGTTTTGGCTTCTTGTTTTAAATCGATTTGAGGTTGCCTCCTACAAAAACATTGGTTTAAAAACATATTTTCTAAGCATACACGCAAGTTACATCACTTAAACAACACACAAACCTACTACTAGTCTTATTTTAAATCACCAATAGGTGATAAAATATTTACTGATAAAGTTTATTATCAGAAGTTATAATCTCAAACAGCGGATTGATAAATTTATTTTTTAAATCCTCAAACCGTTGTAGAAATTTTGTCAATCGGTTTATGATTGTGTGTAAAAAAAAAATTGAGAAACATGTACATGAAATAACTAATTTTTTTACACATTTTTGTCATTTTATCATAATGATTTAATTAATTATACTACCAAATGTTTAACGCTAATTAAACGAAAACAAACTGGTGACGTTGAATTGCGTAAACAAGCTCTACTGTGAGCATATGAGATGTATTGATTGGACATATCGAAGCACTGATTTTCGTTATCTGACTGCAGTGAAAACGCAGATATAAACATATTTCAAATGTACAGTGTGGTTTATTTTGATGTGAAAAAGTCTGGACGCAACAAGTGCATTATTTTAACGAATTTCAATGATAACTTTTCAACAGAAATAATTAAATTTACCATTAAACAAAAATCTTCAGTTTTGGTATATAGTAAATCGTTTACAAAAAGCAACTTCTCATCCAATTTCATAAAAATAACTTAATTAGTTTTGGAAAGACAAACTTGTTGTTTCTCTTGGATAAGCGATTAGTTGGGTTGGCTAACAAACTCATTCAAGAGATTAAGAATGCAAAATTTTCTCACTTATAATGTAGCAGGTACCTCTCTTTTGTAAATAGCTTGAACCAGATCATGGTCTAGTACTCACCGACCGAACCAGAGTTTTGTCGATAACCATCTTTGTTTTTGATAACCCCTTCAGTCCGCACGTGCCACGATCGCTTCTTAACTAGATGTAATTTCACTTGATAGGTTAAAATAGCGCACTTTATACATTAGAGTCTCAGAACGTAACCATTGGTCTTGGCTGTGGTAGATATGTTGTACTGATAAAGGTCTTACTATATAGTAAAATTCAACTTGCTAGGTTTATAGCAACTTGAGTTATTCAAATTTTAAACTTTAATGAAAATTCGCCACCATAACGCACTTTCTGCGTCCCAATTTTTTTATTACAGATTTACGTTACATGTAAAAATAGTGCTGCAAATTTAATCATAATTTCCACATAGTTGTCTACTTTATAGTTATATACACACACACACAAATATATATATATATATATATATATATATATATATATATATATATATATATATATATATATATCTTTAGGAATATTGCACTACACTGTAATCACTTTTAAATATACACTTTATTTGTTTGCTGTACGTTTGTGATTTCTTATTGGTTTGCGTGGACTGCAGTTTCGAACCGTCCCGGTTCATCATCAGCACGCTACTGGCTGCTATCGCTCCTGTCTGGTCTACGTCGGAGACTGTAGGTGGCGCATGCGCTGTGAGCTTCTAGTGGTCGGTTTCCTGCCCTCTGATTGGTTGCGCCTTCGGACTGTGTCGCGTGTATCGGTCTCCTGTCTTGATCACTGTGGTTTAATAATTTGTCTATTTGTATGGCCTTTATTAAGTTTTGTTTAAATGTTTGTACTTGGATTTGTTCTGGCATTAATTGTTTTCTATTGTTTGTTTGTTGAATGTAGTATTGTTCCCAGATTTCCATTTTTTTGTGGTCTTTAACATGTTTCATTAGTTTTAATTGGGTGATGTCTGGTTTTTGGTGTTTTGTGTCGTGAATGTGTGTAGCTACGTTTGATTTGTAGCTAGGTATGTGGATTTTATCCAATGCTGTTATATGTTCTTTGAATCTTGTTTCTATTGATTTCTTTGTCATTCCTATATATTTTTTATTGCATGTGTTACATTCTATTTGATATATTCCGTTTAATTCATGTGGGTTGTGTTCTTGTTTTTTATTTATTTTGTTTATTATTTTGTTATTGGTTTTGTAGCTCATTTTTAAGTAATATTGTTTGAGTGTTTGTGTTATTTTTTTGATGTGGTGGTTATAAGTAAATGTTGTGTATTTTGTGTTTGTTTTCGGTTTTGTTGATTTGTTTGTTTTTGATTTGTTTTACTAGCTTTTCTATTGTTTTTTTGTTGTATCCATTTCTTTCTGCTATTTGTATTATGATGTTGTACTCCTTTTCTCGTTCGTCGTTATGAAGTGGTATATTTAGCATTCTGTTTATTAAGTATCTGTATGCGGCCATTTTGTGTGTATGTGGGTGTAGTGAGTGTTTAGGTATAGTGATGTCTGTTTGTGTGGGTTTTCTGTATATTTTGTATTCAATCTGGTTTTCTTTTCTGATAAGTGTTAAGTCTAGGAAGTTTATGGTGTTGTTTGATTCTTTTTCTATTGTAAATTTTATGTTTCTGTTAATTTGGTTTATTTTTTCGAGGATATTGTCTATGTTGGTTTTTTGATTGTCGTATATTATTAATATATCATCGACGTATCTTATCCATTTGATGTTTGGGTCTGTCTCTTTTATGATGGTGTTGATTTTATCTTCTAACTGTTGTATGTATATTTCTGCCATAATGCTTGATAGTGGAGATCCCATTGGTAGTCCATCTTCTTGGATGTAATATTCTCCGTTGAACTCAAAGTAATTTTGTTTTAATATAATGTTTAATATTTCGCTAATTTGTTGTTTTTTGTTGTTATTTTGCATTTTATTTTCGATTATATTTGTAGTTTCGTTAATTGGTATATTGGTGTACATATTTGTTATGTCAAATGAGGCAAGTCGTGTGTTTTTGTTTATGTTTATATAAAACAAACAGAAAGAAATGGATACAACAAAAAAACAATAGAAAAGCTAGTAAAACAAATCAAAAACAAACAAATCAACAAAACCGAAAACAAAACACCGGAAACAAACACAAAATACACAACATTTACTTATAACCACCACATCAAAAAAATAACACAAACACTCAAACAATATGACTTAAAAATGAGCTACAAAACCAATAACAAAATAATAAACAAAATAAATAAAAAACAAGAACACAACCCACATGAATTAAACGGAATATATCAAATAGAATGTAACACATGCAATAAAAAATATATAGGAATGACAAAGAAATCAATAGAAACAAGATTCAAAGAACATATAACAGCATTGGATAAAATCCACATACCTAGCTACAAATCAAACGTAGCTACACACATTCACGACACAAAACACCAAAAACCAGACATCACCCAATTAAAACTAATGAAACATGTTAAAGACCACAAAAAAATGGAAATCTGGGAACAATACTACATTCAACAAACAAACAATAGAAAACAATTAATGCCAGAACAAATCCAAGTACAAATATTTAAACAAAACTTAATAAAGGCCATACAAATAGACAAATTATTAAACCACAGTGATCAAGACAGGAGACCGATACACGCGACACACTCCGAAGGCGCAACCAATCAGAGGGCAGGAAACCGACCACTAGAAGCTCACGGCGCATGCGCCACCTACAGTCTCCGACGTAGACCAGACAGGAGCGATAGCAGCCAGTAGCGTGCTGATGATGAACCGGGACGGTTCGAAACTGCAGTCCACGCAAACCAATAAGAAATCACAAACGTACAGCAAACAAATAAAGTGTATATATATATATATATATATATATATATATATATATATATATATATATATATATACATATATATATATATATATATATATATATATATATATATATATAATCAACCAAATAGCATGGTTTTGCTACTAAGCGCTCAACTGTCATCTAAACCGTTAAGGCTGGACAGAAAAGACTAACGAACTTAAAAATGAATTATTACCTATATTTATAAACTAACTATGCTGATATATTAATCAATAAAGTGTTTTATTTGGAAATGTCCCAGACGTTGGGTGGACAGAAAATGCACAGATGCATAAATGCAAGGTACGCACAATTAATTGCTGGTCGGTGCCTTGCCTTATGTGATTTACCGGGTGGTGCAACCATAATTCGGGTGTATGAGTTAGGTGACAATGCAACATAGGCATATCCGTCATTATCGTAAATTCAATATGGCGGACGGTTTAAGATGGCGGATTTTTTTCCTTACAATCCTCTTTACATGGGCAACAAATTGAAGGGCTTTACAAGTAAAATTCAGTCGGCTAGGTAACACAAGAGGGCGAACCATTTCTTTCTCAACAACCCCCATTGATATTGGTATGAAATGAAATGAATTTCATGGGTGAAATATAGTGGGTAATGTTTTTATAACTTCAAAACATATATCTTTCTCAACAGCCTCCTTGATATGGGTATCAAATAAAATGTATTTAGGAGTGAAATGCAGTAGGCTTGGTGGCACTTGAATTAATCCAAATGTAAGGAATGTATTTTCTATCCCTGTCCAAAGCGTCATTTTAATATGAAAACACTCTGTACCTATTTAACAGACACGTTATTATGTGAAAAGTTTCATTAGCGAGAGTATCGTCCCATTAAAGTTAAAGTGTGTAGTTGAGCGATGGGCGTTTAAAATTGTTTACTCGATAGCATTTGGAGACACAACATATCTTTCTCAGATTCAAGGGCCTCGCACTATTCATACTGTAGTTATCTAAAAACTTGAGAACTAGTTCGAAGAAACGTTCTCAGGAACCCACTTGCTTCATCTAGCTTGCCATAAAGAACTTATTAGCATTGTCTCGTTAACCGTGCTTGGTGCAGTAAGTTTAATGTTGTGTTTATAGTTTGCTAGAATAAAGGGTGAGTTTTTCAGAGAACACATGTTGTTTATTTATTGTACATGTTATTATTTGTTTAATTATAAATTGAAAAGTAATTTCAATGAGTATTTGATTGCAAAGGGGATTTAAATGACCATTTGCTATTTAGCCTATAGGAAAACAAATTGTAGCTGAGGCTTATTTTCAATTTGTTATTTATACGAGGTTAAGTCAATATTAATAAATTGTTAAGTATGTCAGTTTGCAGAAAGTAAATAAAGTAGAGTCTGTTTTTTAGTAAATTTATGATAGTTTGAAAGGTGTGCGGGACACTCTCTGTTTGTTCACCCAGTATGGCGTCATGCTGGTGGGGGTGGTCTTAGGCCCGGGTTACGTAACCGCAACACGGTTGTTGTATTTGATAGCCAAAATGGCGAGGATATTGGAGAGGGCACAGCGTAGCTTCAACGTTGTGTCCATTGCACTTCTCAGTATCCACGATGGAAACCGTTGTTACATTTGGGAGCCGATCTGGTAGGTAGACCGAGGCATCGTTGTTTCATTGCACAGTTAGGACCAGTGTAGGAGTGGGTATTGGAGAAGGGCACATTGTTGGGTTGGCCCTTTGTGTCCATTGCACCTCTCAGTATTCAACTCTGTCTGTAGGAGAGCATTCTAGGTCAACTGAACGCACAGGTTAAACTGTCGTTGAGTAACTATTAATAATAGTAATAATAATACTTTAGTGATCAACTTGTCAATTACAGAGAATAAGCGTAAAAATATATATACACGTATACATATTAATACACATATACACATGTTTATAGAAGATAAATGAAATTACTTAATATAAATGAATACATACAAATAAGTAATACATATATTAGATAGCACTACAAGTGTCCTACGTAGACGTTCCATTAGCCATTTCTGGAGTACGGCTCACAATTGAATTCTAAAAATTCATGCACGTGGGTTTCACAAAATTTCCAGTTCACTCAAAATATTCACATTAGTATAGAATTTCTGGTTATACCGGAAGTAGACGTCAACTTTTTTATTTCAAATAGAAGATGGTATTTTTTATCACGGATCTAGATTGACCGTCAAATTTTATGAAAGATTTCACAAACATGTTATGTAATTTTTTCAACTATTTTCGAGATATTTGACTTTTTTGAAACATTTCTAAAAAAAACATTGTCACATTTACACACCTGTATCTCTCTTATTTTTCAACCTGAAGAGATGAAATTTTAAAGTGCAAATTTCAAAGTTCCAAAAAATATTTGGAATTTACTAAAGCTAGTACAAGTTAGACAGGGTGTCCGAAATAGACCGGTCAATCGTGACAACTTTAAAACCTAATAACTCTCTTATTTCAAACAAATAGAACACCCTATATTTGACAACGTTATGTCATGTACTTTTTATTGTTCTTTCGATTGGTGTCAGCATTCCTTACACCTTTGTCCCACCGATTTGAGATTATTTAAACATTATTTGCGATAAGAAATTATTATTAGTCAGTTTATCAGGTTGGCTAGGAGATGAAAATTTTAAACGTCATCTTCCGACATAAGTAAAGTATGCGACGACTTTTGAATATAACCTTTATTTACGAGGAGTATAATCGAATTATTAACAAGATCTCGTGTGGTTGCAAAGAGATTTCCACATAAACACAGACCAACCCGTTAGATGATCAGAATACTACTAAAAAATTTCTAAGAATGGAGTGTTTCGTCCAAAATTTCATAATAGTAAAGCATTATTAGGGAACAAAGAGATTTGTGTGTTGTCACTTTACAATAAATGTTCGAAATTTGCACCGTTCACTTCGAGACATTTAATGGCTCTTTTAATGATGGTACCCATGGCTCGAGGAAAGTAATCTTACTCCACTGAGTTGAAGGCCTCTAATACTCTAGCCATCATATCTTGTTTTGTGGTAGGTGGTTCCTGGTAAACTTTGTTCTTAATGCACGCCCAGATACTAACATCTAGTGGAGTCAAGTTTGGTGAGCAGGCCGGCCAACGATGAGGACCACCGTTAGCTATCCACCTGTCTTCAAATGTTTCCTGGGGTAGGTCGCTTACTATCTGTTAGTTGTGTGGTGGAGCTCCATCTTGTTGATACCGAACTTCTGCAGCTTCGTGTTCATGCAAGGAGTTCAGCGCTGGTATTATTAATTACTGCAGAATGCGACAATATCCAGGATCTGTGAATACTGCACGTTTAGAATTCGTTCTTACCTTTCTTATCTTACCCTTATTACTGAAAATGAATAAAAGGGTCATATTTTCAAATTTAGTTTCAGTGAGTCTAATAAATATTATAATAACATAATGTACTCATACGCAAATGAAATTCAGTATTGCTTAATATTATTGGTACCAACCTGTTAAGTTCTCATAAAAAATACCATTCGCAGAATTCTACACGCCGGGAAAAATCCCCAGGTTCTAAATGGTGTATTAAAGTGGACGAAAATGGCATCCATTTGTTAATTTTTAGAGTTCTGTGAATAGTTCCTCTTGAAAGATGCAAATTTCTACTGCAGTCTATGATTGACGCATGCGGATAAGCAGTAAAAATGCCAAAACATTTATTTCTGTCTCTTTATTGCCCAATGGCGGTTTATTTTTATTACCTTCTGAACGAAACGCTCCATTCTCAGAACAATTTTTCAATAGTTTTCTGATTATTCCAGAAGTTGGTCTATGTCTACCTGGAAATCTCTTTGCAAACACACGACATTTATGTGGAAATATCTTTGCAACCACACGACATCTTCTGTTAATAAATCGATTATACTCCTCGTAAATAAAAGTTATATTCAAAAGTCGTCGCATATTTTACTTATGTCGGAAGATGACGTTTAAATTTTTCATCTCATAGGCAACCTGATAAGCTGACTAATAATAATTTCCTATCGCAAATAATATTTAAAAATCTTCAAATCGGTAGGACTTAAGTATAGAAAATGCTGATACCAATCGAAAGAACATTAAAAAGTACATGAACCAGCGTTATAAAATATAGGGTGTTCTATTTAAAATAAGAAAGTTATTAGGTTTTAAAGTTGTCACGATTGACCGGTATAATTCGGACACCCTGTCTAGCTTTTACTAGCCTTAGTAAATTCCAAATATTTTGTGACATTTTAGAATTGGCACTTTAAAATTTTAACTCTTTAGGTTGTAAAATAAGAGAGATACCGATGTGTAAATGTGACGAAATGTTTTGAAAAAAGTCAAATATCTCGAAAGTGGTTGAGAAAAATGACATAACATGTTGGTAAAACCTACCATAAAATTTGACGAGCAATCTTTATCCCTAATAAAAAACACCATCTGCTATTTGAGATAAGAAAGTTGACGTCTACTTCCGATATAACCGGAAGTCCCATACTAACCTCAATTTTTTTCAGTGAACTGGAAATTTTAAGAAACCCACGTGCATGAATTCTCAGAATTCAATTGTGAGCCGTACTCCAGAAACGGCTAATGGAAGTTCTACGTGGGACACGCTGTATAAATCTATAGGATTTGTGTGTGCCTAGGGTTACACTAGATTAAATTGTAAGTGCAAATAGTACAACACCAGAAAATAGACTAACCTAAAACATGATCAAAATTGCTAAAATGGGTGAGAGAACATTTGCTAAAATAACTGTGTGGCGATAAATGAAGCAAATGTACATATAAAGCAATCAAAACTATCGAGATAAAGTTACGATTGAATTGAAATAGATGTTTGAGAGATTGTTTGAGTAACTATCGTTGAGTAACTATTATTTGAGTAACTACCATTTGAGTAACTATCGTTTGAGTAACTATCGTTTGATTAAACTATCATTTGGTAACTATCGTTTGAGTAACTATTGTTTTAGCAACTATTCTTTGGGTATTTAGGGACATTGTTTAGAAGCAGTTCTGAGGCACTGATGTGCGTCGTTTAGAGTTTATAATGTAGCTCAGTGCACCATTGAGTAGTAACTGCTGTTAGTGTTGAAATTGCTCAGTGGAGCATTAGGTAGAAACTGCCCTCAATGTTGGCTTGCTAAGTAGAGTGTGGAGTAGTAACTGCTGTTACTGATGAAGTTGCTCAGTGGAGCATTAGGGAGAAACTGCTTTGATTGTTAGCTTGGTCAGTGGAGCTTTGAGTGTAAATAGTCATTCATGTTGAGTAGCTCAGTGGAGCGTGTAAGTGGTAAATGTTTGATGAACTAACACTTGAATGCCCCTCGTATATATTAGGTTGTGCTTTAGTTGAACGATGGGGTGTTCAGGTATATTTTAATGACAGGTTACTGATTTTGTTACTGGACACATTTGGCACCCGCTCGCACGACTTAGTACGCCCGTACTTTGTCTTCGCCATCATTCTAATAAGTAATAAACCTTTAGCATGATTACTCTTAAGTAGATAACACAACTGCTAACTAATATATGGACTGATGATTAACTTTTGAGCTATTTAATTATATTATGTGACCGTTAGTCGATTGCTATTATTATGATGGGTTACTTCTATTGTTTACTAAGCCGTTTGTGACCTTATGTCATCGAAGCGTTGCGTTCAATATATTTTTTTTAAAACGGGGCCTTTGCACAATATGGCTATTTTTTCGTTTGTGCACCTAAATAATAACAGATCCTTTTTAAAATAATTTTGAACTCATAACTTATAATTTTCAAATTGCACCACTCTCATTTCTGCTCCTTCACAAGATCATTAAAAGTCTGGACGCAGCAAGGGCGTTATGGTAATGAATTTTCATAAAAATGTTTTTAATAGAAAATAAATAAATAATATATATATATATATATATATATATATATATATATATATATATATATATATATATATATATATATATATATATATATATATATATATATATATATATATATATATATATATATATATATATATATATATATATATATATATATATATATATTAAGAAAGCTTGCATCAAATTTGGTTACCAGTATACCCTATAAAGGAGAAACAATGTACCATATTTCATCAAAATAAGTTTATTGCTTGAGAATGTACAAAAATCTTCCGAAAATAAACTTAAAATGTGCCCAAAGAAACTGGTTTCCTGGCCAATGAACCTTAGGTTAATAGTACATTAACCTATCGAAAGAAACATTTTATGAAAAATCGCTACCATAACGCACTTGCTGAGTCCCGAATTTATTTTCTTACAAACATGCATTATCTTTCGATGGAAAATGCAAAAATTGCAATAATATAAGGCGTGTTCGATTAGGAAAAAAAATTGTATTACCAGCGACTTATGGGCCATCCTGTGATGATAAAAATAAATTTATAAGATGCAGCTTCAGACATCGTATAATTAACATATAAAAATTTTCTCATATCTTGTATAATAATGTATATATTGAGCTTTACCCTCGAAATGAGTCACCCGTTATATATGAAAACAGATAAAAACTGAAACTAACCCGGATACGGTTTCTATGGGGCCTAGTTCGCGCTCATTTGAATAAATCTTTTCAAAAATCAAAAGTCACTAAAATTGTATCCAATTCTATGAGTAAAATTGTGATGGCCAAAAATAAATATGAATTTGAGAAGAATAGCATGCCTATATTTGTATTATACATGTCAGAAAACAAAATACTTATTTACGTGTCACTTTGAAAATAGATCTGACATTTGCCAAATTATTTGTCAGTTGAATATGACATGTACTGTTGCCATGGACTATTATGCACTATTGTATTACGCCTTATAAGAATCTTGTTTTTTTTTTTAATACGAAAGCCTATTTTACTGTTTTAATATTTTTCGCTTAACCTGAAATGGTTTGCGTCTCATTTAACGTTGTTTCATTATAGCGTCGCAGTTTGTTGTAGGCAAATGTATCCTTTAACGTTGAAGCTGATTCGGTTGTTATTCGAAAAAAGTCCAAAATAGTAGGTAAAAAAGGAGTACATAATACATACGTAAATTAATACTGTCTTTTAATCATTTTGCAGTGACAAATATATACATATGTATTCCCAATTTTTCATTTTACGTCGTTTCACTTAACGTTGCATACCTAGAACAAGTTTTATTTTCCTTCAATTATAAATTACAATTTTAAGTAAATTCCTATATTTTCTGTGCTCAATGTGGTAAACGGATGCGAAACGGGATAGGGAAATTTCATTTAAAGTTAAAATGACGAAGAGAACTTTATTCGAGGCACGAGCGTTTGTTTCCATTTTTTTAAATATCAATAACATTTATAGGTAAATTAGCAGATTAGCGCATTGTTAGTTTTTTTTTTTAAAAATCATAAACATTCTTATAGGAACCCCTTTATGCATTAACCATCGGATAAATGCTGCGATCTCCACTCCACAATACAGTTAAGAGACCTAAAGCAAATTGGAGCTTCTGTGCAAGGTAAACATGCCGTAACGGAGCTAGAAATGCAAACTGTAAAAACTCACCTTACAAAAGTAAAATAACTGAAACTGCTACCAAAGCATCACATAAAGGGTCTATTTTTAATTAATTTTCAGCAAATATTTTAATAAAATAAAAAAGAATAAAGATTGTAGCTGAAACTTAAGGCTTTTTAACTTCTTACGACATTTATGCTGCATAGCCGTATTCATTTAAGTTCCCTACCTAGAACAGTCAATTTTGACGTTTAGAATCGCGACTTTTTTAACGTTTTGAGAAGAAAACTTAAAAGCTTATAACTTTTTTTTATTTTAACGTAGAGACTCAAATTTTTCTGCATGGTTTTCTTTTTATGATATAAACCCCCGTACCCAATATGGTTGCCCTAACTTTATTATTTCCGGAGATATAAAAATTTCCCGAAAGAAAATGCATAATTTTCCGGGAAAAACTAGTCCAATTTTCCTGGCTAACGAACATAACCAAGCCACTTGCGAAAGGAAGGTACCCATCAAGCTTTATCAAAATCGGTCCATTATTTTTTTAGTTATCGGTGTGACACATAAATATATAAACATATAAATTTTAAACCGACTCGGATTTGGGTTCCAGGGGTCCTAAATAGCGCTCATTTGTTGCAATATTCTCATTACTGATTTTTTTTAAAGAAAATTCACTAAAATATTGTCTAATTTCTTGGTCAAGGATTACCACATTAAAGGTTCACGTTCACTAGCAAGTAAACGTGCGACAGACATTTAAGGCAATAGCTTCTGTTGGACTTTTGTAGACACGTTCGAGATCAGTCTCGGCAAATCGAAATCACTTTCGCCAGCTGCTGTGAGAGTTGTTGATTCTTTAATGTTAACACCCATTGCATACTTGTCTTCAAGTTTTTCTCAGTCTCCAACGGCGTTGGAAATATTTGCCGCAAATCGCGAGAGTTGTTTCCCTATTTTAGTTGTAATTATAGATATTCCAAAGGAAAAAGTGCTGGTCCAAAGGAGAAATCTAATCATTGATTTTGCTATGCGGAAGATTGCCTGAGCTTCGGGACATAATATCAAAAGATTATCGCAACCGGATAACAAAACAAAAGGCTTTACAGTCTTTCTACTGTATGTGTGGAGTTACAGTCTTTTAACTAAATTTAAAAGAATAAAATTAGCCATAAGTTGCATGATTGAGGTACACAGTTTTGCCAAGAATTACGAGAAATTCAAATACAACATAGTAGTGGCAAAACCGAAGATGTCAACCAATTCAATTGTTTATTTGCATAAATCAATCAAACACAAGAACTGTGGACAATTTTCACAAACGTTGGACTCCCGAAATAGGAAGACGCATCTGCGATTCTTTTAGCGAATTTTTTGACAACCTACATGAAGACAATCAAACTCGCTGATACTTATATGCAACAAATTACTCAGTTTTGTCGGATCCTCGTTTCTTAGTTCAGATATTGTTTCATATACGCCAAGCTCATATCTTCTTGATATCCCATTTATCATCCAGATCTTCGTGGTTTTTAAATTTTTCTCTTTAATTAATAACACAGCTCATAGAGTCTGCTACACAGATATTTTTTTACACAGAACTGACCGAAAACCTATTAAGCATTTCTTGCTGGAAGAAAATTGTAATACATTAAGATACTTTCGACTTTTATCACGCAAGTAATTTAAACATTACTCTACAGAATTATTACAGACAGTAAGTTGCATATATATTTTTAAAAAAATTCGTACACCCAGTAAGAGTTAAACAATTGTTATAAAATTTACACGAAATGTGTGTTTAATCAAACTTACAAAATGATTACATTCTCAAACTCAAATATCTAAAGGAAACAAAGTTATGTAATTATAAGTGGGTCCGTCGCGGTTTTTTATGCATTCGATAACTCTTCGAGGCGTGCTTGAAATTATATGATTTATGGTATCCCGAGGAATGCCATCCCAGACGTGTCGAATTCGGTGACGAAGGTCAATAGCAGGGTCACATTATTTTCTTGTAAGAACCTTGCAGTAACCCTTGCTGTATAAGAACGTGCTTTATCTTGTTGGAAAGAAGGTTAA
The DNA here is from genome assembly GCA_964006375.1 of Tillus elongatus. Lineage (NCBI taxonomy): Eukaryota > Metazoa > Arthropoda > Insecta > Coleoptera > Cleridae > Tillus > Tillus elongatus. The sequence continues at coordinate 111,861,487 of OZ023264.1, forward strand.
AATAACCCTCGTATGTATGTCAGTGCATCAAGCTGCAGTGCGTTTCGTATGTAATCATTTGCATTAAAATTTCAGTCAATAAAAACTAGAGGTGACCTGCTACCGTATGTTATCGTACCTCAGACCATCATAACCCGTGTAAAGGCCGTATTCCGTTTCACAGAAAATTTTAAACTGCTGGCCATATTTCCGTGATATTGATACTTACTTCAGATCACCTGGACCGACACTGTTACACTCTTGACCCATTTCCTCCCATGGGGTCGGAAATTTGTCTGAAAAACCAGCTTCCCGCATATTAACAGTGCGCCCCCTGTCCAGTTCACGTAAATAATTGTAATTGCTCTGTAAACTGCGCCTAGGCATAATGACTTGATGACTTAATAAATTAAGCACAAATCGCTACGAGGTATTGCTTTAAAACTTTTTAATTTTTCGATAAACCAAAACAAAATAAACAACCTTAAAAAAATTAAACTAACTTCAAAATATGCACTAAAACGCGAAAAATAACTGGATTACAGGTTAAATTCAGAAAACGAAAATTAAATTAAATGTAATATTAATATATGCGCTACCTACTTATCTGCCTGAAGTCGGTGCTGAGCCAATTAGATAATAGGTAAATAGACTAGGTATACTCCCGCCACATCGAATTTCTACGCGCACGCGACAGAATGCGTAAGCGTGGGTTTGTCTTTGATCATTAACAAACATATTTAGATATTTCGTTAGAATCATAACTCGTTATTAATTAAGCGGTTTATATCGCTAAGTATGATTGTGTTTCGAGGTTGGCACCGACTTCAAGCAAGTAAATAGGTAGCGCATATAATAATATTTCATTTAAATTCATTTTTGTCTTTTGAATTAAACCTGTAATCTAGTTTTGTTCAATTTTTAGTGTCTATTTTAAATCGGTTTAATTTTTGTTTGTTTATTTTTGCATTTTCAGCCTAAAAATACATACCTAGTGAGTATGGTGTTAGAAAACTGCTATAATATAATCAAAATGCCGTATTATAGCGGAACTTTAAGTTACATAGATTATAAGATGATTTCCCTCAATTTCGCCGAGATCTCATTATCAGATCCTGACTTGGTAATAATGGGACCCCCTCCGGAGTATACCCTTTTAAACAAAAAACTATTTTTTAAATTGGTCTACAATTGACGAAAATATCCCCCCCCCCCTTTTTTTTACAACACACCACGAGGGCTTACAGCCTAAATACTATCGTACCCTGGGTGTCGACAAGGAGGAAAGAGACAACTTGTTAATTCTGGACTTGAAGGTTTGGAGGTTCGGGGGAGAAGGAAAAACATGTGCCGGCAAGGAATTCCACAAGTTGGAAGTCCTTGAGACAGAAGAGCGGGCATAAAAAGATGTTCTATGTCTGGTGACCTACACAGTAAAAGGGTGCATTCGCTCTGTTCCCCTGGTAGATCTATCTATAAAAGAGAGAGAGAGAGGTCACCAACGGCACGTCGGTGGGCAAGGGATGGCAGCCTTTAGGTGAGGGTAGGGTTACCGATGAGAAGTATAGCTCTCTTCTGAATGGAGTCCAGGATAGCGAGTGTAGAAGCGGCAGCGGCACCCCAGATGTGGGAGCAGTATTCGAGGTTTGGTCTTATTTGTGAAGTATATAAAGTATCGAGATTAGCTGGTGAAAAGTATTTGCGAGCCCGGAAGAGGAAACCTAATTTCTTAGCAGCCGCTTCTGCAATTGATGTGACATGTTGGTGCCAATTGAGATTTCGATCCACAGAAATGCCAACAAGTGAAAAGGACTCATTACTTTGAATAACTTGGTTGCTTATTATGATGGGTCTAGGGCTGGTGTATCTCTTATGAGAAAGAAAGTAAGACTGTGATTTGGTGGGGTTGAATTGTACAACATTTCTACTTCTCCAGTCTAATATTTTTTGGAGATCCACGGAGACAGAACTCTCCATGAGTCTGCGATCCTCATTTAATTGGGCTAAAGAGACAGGCTTAGAATATTGTATATTTGAGTGGAGGGTGCTGTCGTCCGCGTAACTGTGAACTGGGTTGAATGTGCTAGAGAAGAGGTCATTGATGTGGAGAAGAAACAAAGTAGGGGCTAAAGCTGAACCTTGAGGAACTCCTGCATTAATTGGATACAGTTTAGAGGAATGGCCATCCACGACAACAAAAATGCTCCGGTTGGAGAGGAAATTTGCTGTCCACGTACAGAGTTTTGGTGGTAGGCCATAGGCCGGTAGTTTATTAAGCAGCGCTGCGTGCTAGACCTGGTCGAATGCTTTGGATATGTCTAGAGCGACAATCTGGGATTCACCGTGTAGTTCCATCTACTTGTTCCAAGAATGGGTGACAAAGGAAAGGAGGTCGGCAGTTGATCTGCGCTGACGGAATCCATACTGCCTGTCGTAGATTAGACTGTGTTTTTCAAGAAATTTTAGTAATTCAGTGTTTATATACTTTTCCATCACTTTAGAGACGACTGAGAGAAGAGAAATAGGCCTGTAGTTGCTAGGAAGCGCTTTGGATCCTTTCTTGGGGACGGGTTGCACTCGAGCAGTTTTCCAGTTACTAGGAATATGCCTCTATTGTAAGATGTCTGAAACAGACGAGTCAGAACAGGAGCAAGTTCTGGTGCGCATTTTTTGAGAACAATTGCTGGGATATCGTCAAGGCCAGAGGCTTTCCTGGTACTAAGAGAAGAGAGCATCGTTCGTACCTCTTTAGTTTTGAAAGTGATATCCGTCATTTTATGCGCGACCTTGGGGGCTGTTTGTGGTTGAACATTTGGAGGTGGGTTAAGAGTAGAACTGCCGGCGAACAACGAGGCTAAAAGTTCAGCCTTGCCCAGGGCGGTAGAAACAATTTCATTCCCTGAGACAAGAGGTGGGAACGTGCTCTTGCAGAAATTATTCCCAATAGATTTAGCAAGAGTACAGAAGGGTTTGCTGACGCGGGAGCTTAAGAGGACTTTGTTTTTGATGTGGTTATTAAATGAGTTTTTTTGCCTCAGAAAGAATGCAGACATAGCGGTTTCTTGCGTCGTTAAATGCTTGACGGTTTCCTTGACTGGGATTGTGTAGAAGCTTTTTGTGAGCTTTGACCTTTTCAAGTCTGTCCTTGTCACAGGATTTAGAGAACCAGGGCTTTTGAGTGGCTGCAGAGGTTTTCTGTGTACATGGAATAAATAATTCCATGCCAGCTTGGATAATTTCGGTGACATTTTGTAAGACATCAGAGGGGTCAGGATGAGAGAAGCAGATAGACGCCCATGGAAATGAGGAAAAGTAATCTCGCATTTCGTCCCAGTTCGCGGAGTTGTAGTGCCAAACGATACGTGGGTGTGATGACTGTGTGACCTCGGGTTGCATTGCACAGGAAGCAGTTACCATGCCGGGTCTGAGCGACCCAGGGGGGCGGTGACTGATATCTTATAGCAGTCAGGATTTGTAGTAAGAAGGAGATCCAAGGAATTTGAGCTGTGTGTTGGAATGCGAGAAAAGTAAGTAGGTTGCTGAACCATATTGGCTAAAGAATTGCAGACTGCAAAGGCCTCCGCTGCTCTTCCTTGTGGATCGGTTTTTGAAGATCGTAGCCATTCCTTATTATGAACCTTGAAGTCACCAAGAATAGTGACCTCGGAGGAAGGATATTCAGAAATCAGATGGTCGGTTTTTTCAGAAAGGTAGTCAAAGAGCTGGACAAAGTTGTTGTCAGAAGGTGACCGGTAAATGCAACAGATGAATTTAGTCCTTTTTTGAAGTGGGGTAAAAAGGGTACAACTGTTAACATTTTCTGTCCATATTGTTATCACTTCTTATTCGAGTCAAAACAAAGTAGTATAGAAAATTTCATTGTAATAGGTAGACTCGTACTGGGGGTTCGTATTTTCTGGAAAGTCAGTATATTTGCGTCATAGTGTAGACACTTTCTCAGGTCATTCGCAATTAATGTCGCCAGTTGCTTGCCAGTGGGCATGGACCTTTACAACTATAATTTGTGAACACTGCCCGTAATGATTCAATATTCGAACCATGAATATAATCAATTCTGTTTTAACTTTGTATTGAGTGTTTATAAATGTTAATCTTATAACTGTCTGTGTGTTTAACATATTTCCGTAATCGTTATCAGTTGTGCGACTATAATTAAATAAATGTTGTGGCTATTATGTTATGCAGTCTCATTTATGTCTGTAGTTTAGTGTAGATACTTAGTGAAAAATAACCAAGTTTAACGAAGCTGGAGTGAAGCTAAAGCTGCGTTCATTTACCTCGTCTTATATCTTATCAAAGCAACAGCTGGCAGTTTCGAAGTATGAGGGACTTTGAGGACAACACATATATTATCGGTGGACCTACACCATCTGAAACATTGCCAAAAATATCTTTAGGTCAACTGTATTATGACAATTTATTATGCAACCCAAGTAACGACGTTGCTTTTGTGAGTAATCTATTAGAATATTTAATAATCAATCTTGACGTAAATTATTAGTATCGTTTTATTTTCCAATTCAATGTTTAATTTTTATCGAATATGAATTTTTTCTCCTGTTCATGTCTCAATTGCCATATCTTGATTTTGCGACAAAAATGTGCTTATTTTAAATGAATATGTGCAACTTTTAGAGAATTTTCGCAAAAAAATTTGCCTATAGAGTACCTAGATACCGATTGTAACATTTTAGAAACATATTTCTTCAAATGAGGGCAAACTAGGGCTCTAGAACCCTTATTTAGGAACAGTTTTAATATAAAGGTGTCTCTAAAAAGGTATTCACAAAATCCTACACCATTTTCTTAAACAAAATAAGCCGACTGTAGTAAAGTAAAGGTACTTGCAGAGTTTCATTCAAATCAGTTAATTATTTTTTGATTTATCGGTTGGATACACACACACACACACACATCACACATCACACACACACACACACAATATATATATATATATATATATATATATATATATATATATATATATATATATATATATATATACAAACATATAAAAACTGAAACTGACCCCGGATATGGGTTCTAGGGGTCCTAGTTCGCGCTCATTTGAAAAATTTTTGCAAAGTCTCACCATCGATACCTCTCTATTAGTGATTTTTTTTTCATAAAAATTCACTAAAAAGGTTAGGTAGCTTATTTATTACGAAAAAAGAACTGGCGATAAGACTTGATTAATGTCATGGCTTTTTCAAAACATTTATTTTAATTATTGACAGGAGTTTTTACCAATAGTTAAGTTTTATATATATATATACATATATATATATATATATATATATATATATATATATATATATATATATATATATATATATATATATATATATATATAGTTATATATATATATATATATATATATATATATATATATATAGTTATATATATATATATATATATATATATATATAGAGAGAGATAGAGAGAGAGAGAGAGGTACAGGGTTAGCAATTAATATAGAGAGACACTTATATTACCTGAGATAATCGTAATTTAAAAAATGTTTTAACAAAAGTTTTTCGACATTTTTTTGTTACATACTGGCGATATTCAATTCTTCCTGACGTAAACAACTTCGTTGCTATGGTAACTGATTTTTTTATTGACAAGATATGATTTCTCTGTTATTTTCGGCAAGAACACCTCTGTCTTGGTACAGTACTATAGAATTTTAATCGGGTTCCAGAAGAAAAAAAAAATTGAGCAGAAATAACTTTCTTAAAAATCACCTCCTTTCGTTGGACTTAAATAACTAATTTCTTATCAAGTTACCCATTGAAAAAATGTGATAGTATTTGTAGCTGTCAATTGCAAACATTGTTTGTTGTCAGTTAGCGGTAGTTTATAATACTTTAGAGAGCTTCACATGAAAGAATTAAGAACTTATGCAAATTAATAATAATTATAATTATGACAGTACATGTCAAAAGGTAAGAATTGAAATATTATGATATTGGTGACAGAAAACGTAGTTATAAATAAAGATGCATGCTGTTTCATGAAGTGCATTCTAATAGGCCATACATTAATAAAGGGTATGTTTTCAAATTATTGAAAAGTTTTAACTTAACTGGTAGTGTCAAAGTTAAGCCAAGAATAGGAAGACCAAAAGCTAGTAATAAGCTATTAGATTTATTGTTGTCTTTTCATTAAACCCCTCATTTGTCTACAAATGAAGTTGCTACATTACAAAATGTTTCACAAAAATCTGCTAAAAAAGGAAAATTTCACCCATACAAAATACAGCTGGTACAAGAACTTGTAGATGGCAATTTTGAGTGGCGTGTTGAATTTCGTAATATTACGATATGGAAAATTTAATGAGAATCCGGAGTTTGGTAGGAACATTCTTCTCTCAGATAAAGCTACGCTTACACTGCATGGCTTTGTTGATAAACAAAATTATCGGTATTGGTCTCTTATTGGTGGCAAAATCCACATTAGATGCTGGAGGCTCAAACCGAGCGACCACAAAAAATGAATGTATGAGACTGTATACTAGACACCAGTATCACTGGGTCTTTCTTTATAAAGGAAAATCTAACATCTGAAAAATATTTAAATTTATTACGAGAAGAAACTATAACCGCTGTTGTGGCAGTGCGCTTAGTTAATTAATTTTCAGCAAGATAGAGCTCCCAGTCATTTTGGTAGACGCGCGCGCAATATTTGGATGAAGGTTTCCCAGAAAAGTGGATTGGGCGCTCTCTGTGGTCACTCGAAGAATGTTTTCTACAAAGACAGGCCATAGGCCATTAAATCTGTAAGATCTCAAAGCTATAATAACTGGCGAAATAAGAGGGATTGTGCATTCCAGCTTAATTAATATAATAAACTCGTTTAAAACGTGAGTTCATTTTGAACATTTGATTAGTTAATAGTTATTACTGCTGTTTTATTCATTTTATTGAGATTAATTATACATAGTCCAATGCTTCTCCAAAAAGGCCGTATTCTCCAATTTTTTTGGCAACTCTTCAAAAAATCTGAAATAACCTCTTTTAGTTCCCTACTTGAAGAAAATTATCGCAGATGTATCTTCAGCTTAGGAAAGAGGTAAAAAGCTGATGAAATCAGGCCAGTGTTCTAAGGAAAGCGTCGTAACGCCACAAATTCGCAAGTATTGTTTTCTTCCTAAAGTTTGTGAGACTTGTGAACACGGCAATTACCAGCAATAACATTCTTTGGAGAAAATTAAAGAGCATCTTGCGGCCTATAGAAGCTTACTAAATTTTAATTGTTTACTTCTATAAATTTGCAGTAATTGTAGACTGTGATTTTCATAGAGTTTGACAGATATTTGTTTAAAAGTTGCAGCGACTTGGCAGTAAACAATAGTTACAACAGCGCGTCCATCCCATGGCTAGGTAGATTTCATTTTAATTCATATATATATATATATATATATATATATATATATATATATATATATATATATATATATATATATATAGGGGCACTGTTGGAGAACACTAAATTTCTGGGTGTTGTCATTGACTCAAGGCTTCTGTGGGATAAACATGTAGACTCAGTGGCTGGCAAACTCTCGAGGGGCCTGATCTTGCTTCAGGGCCTGGTTGGCAGTGTTTCGGTTCCTGTTCTGAGGACAGCGTATTTCGCCGCTTTTCACTCGCATTTGTCTTATGCTTTCTTGGTTTGGGGTCATGCTGCTGGTGCTAAGCGTCTTTTTGGGCTCCAGCGTAAGGCTATACGTGTGATGTGTGGTGCAGGTTACAGGGATGACTGTAAAGCGCTCTTTGGACACATGAGTATACTTATATTACCAGCACTCTATATCTTTGAAAATTTGATGTACAACAAGGAGAATGTGGGTGAATACCAGAGTCACCGGGATATCCATACCTATGGTACGAGACAGGGGAAGAACATTGTGTCCATCTATTGGCGACTGGAGAAGTGTCGGAGTGGGACTGGCTACTGGGCAATTAAGTTATACAATAAAATACCTGCTTATATCAGAGCCTTGCCGTTGCGAATTTGCTTCTATTGGTGGAAGAGTTCTTGAGGTTCGAGTTTTAGAATTTAGATGTGAAGTTTTCCAGGGTTGCTGGATAATTTTATGTTTAGCCTTTTAAGTGATTTTATGTGTGCAGCTTTTTGATTTTATCTGTATTGTTTGTGACCTGTGCATATTGGTGTGTGTAATCCTGTCACTAATAAATTGTTATTATTATTATTATTATTATTATTATTATTATTATTATTATTATTATTATTATTATTATTATTATTATTATTATTATTATTATTATTATTATTATTATTATTATTATTATTATTATTATTATTATTATTATTATTATTATTATTATTATTATTATTATTATTATTATTATATATAGTCTGTCCCCGGATGGACGCAAGAATAGATAAAAAAGACTAATTTTTCGAGTTGAAACTTTATTTTCTGGGAATAAGCCCTGCTTAAAAAAAAATAATTTGTGTCATAATTTTAATTTCCAAAAATCAAATATAAAGCCAAATATGAAAGAAAGACGAATAAAATAATGTTTTGACAGTTGTCGAAAACAGTTATTTGTAAATATTGTCGTAGCTGTGCTCTAAATCTGATCCAAACTTAACTGTGAAATATGGAATGGATCTACTTAATTCAGTGTAATGTAACTCGTGAATTATCTGATCCAGAGCTTATCAAACTATTTCATTCTCATTTCTTTGATTCTAAATGTCTAATAGAGAGATAGAAGTAAGGCGATCGTGTTCCATTTACTATTTTGAACAACTTTTATTAACGAATTTTTTTAACATCTTTAGTAAGGAAGGTGCGTGAAATCAAACTTATGCGAAATATCAAAGTTGGCTTAGGATTTTAAAATGTTGTATTCCTACTCAGTTTTTCTTTCCGATAACCTTTTCTTAATAACCTTTTTCTATCTCCTAGAGAAATCGCACTTTACTAGTATAAAAAATTAGTTTTTGTGAATTTTCAAGACGTACTTGATTTTTGGAAATTAAAATTATGACACAAATTATTTTCTATTAAAGCAGCGCTTATTCTCAGAAAATAAAGCTTCAACTCAAAAAATTACAGTCTTTTTCATCTATTCATGCGTCGATCCGAGGACACACTGTATATATATATATATATATATATATATATATATATATATATATATATATATATATATATATATATATATATATATATATATATATATATATATATATATATATATATAAAATAGCTGTTGCCGGCGACTTCGGTAAAATTCCGTTTTAATAATAATAATAACCATACTTTTCAGGCTATATAGTACCCTACAAACTGACATACATGTACAAATTAAACATAAGACCACGGTTAATATTGCAGAAGAAGAATCTCAAAATTTTATGTCAGTAATTAGAGGTGCAAAAAGAAGAAAAATTTAGATATTTTTTATATATTTCTCTTTATACGACGTGCGGATTTGAGATTTGCCCCTGCGACTTATTAAATGTCTCATTCAGTTTATAAAACTCCGCCATCGCCTGTCCCAAGCCCGGGTGAGAAACGAGGAGGGGGTGGAGTAACAACCATGTTAAAAAACCAGGGTCCGTCTGGCCCGGACGGTAGCACCCTGTAAGGGCTCCTGCTTAGGGTCACAGGCCAGTGGGTGTACTGCTTCCAGCAGTGTGCTCACTACTACTCGTAACGACGTAAACGGTACAGCCAGCGACGCCAGCTGTCCGCTGTCATATTTATCCTCTTTTTCCTTAACCATATTGCTTTACTCCTTTCTTCGTCCCTACCTGGGACACCAGGGTTAATTGGTGGCACACCCATGGAAATGTAGCAAAACCAAAGCCTCGGAAAAATTCCGCTGCCAGGGCATGTCTGGAGCCGGCGCTGGACATGACAGCATGCGGGACGTCGGGGGCAGTGTGCTGATGAGGCGGGCCCCTGTCCTGCAAGAAATTACAGACCAAAATCAACAGTAGGGGAGCCTAGTAAGACCAAGAGCTTCACCAACTAAGGATGCTGCGCAGGAAAATCAGCCAGCGCTCACACCTAGTTGGGATTACCAAGACGCATGACGCATGAAATGGACTATGGATATGAATGAAACAACTATGCGCATTTACTACAGAGTAACAATTCCGACAACACACTACCGGATATAGGCAACAACTTCACACCGAATTCCTCAGAATGTACTCACACATACAGGTGACTCATCAGAGTAGCGGATCAGTATCGTGTCATACTTAGGAATAAACTTATTCACAAACGAGACGGAATACCATCAGACAGGAAGTTGAACATGAAATTACCAACATAGCGGTTATGGAAAATAACGAGATCCTGTGTGATGGTAGTAATCTGCAACCTGTACATACTGAGCAAGAAGAACACATCGAGGGTACGCAAGAAAATGAGAAACTTATCGACAAATTGTCCACAGAAATGAGTCGTGCAGTCGCGGAGTATGAAGGAACAAATCCTCTTAATAGACCATCATTATCTAGGCTAAGATCATCTAGAAAACTGGCAATTATATTGGAACTTTTGAACAGAATAATTTTGCCATCGCACCTTCTAGAGATCAACACATTACAGCACACGCATACACTTATTTACTGTGCAGCAACTGCAGCAATTAAAACTTTAGGCACTAAGATTTCTGATCGAAGGTTCTATCACAGAGACTCGCGCCAAAGAGTGCCCCCGTGGGAAAAAAGGTTGATAAGTAGAGTGGAAACACTTAGAAAAAAAAATGAATAACTGACGCAACACATTGGGGGAGTACAGGCAAGAAAATTGCAGAAACGAGTAGAGGAAATAATAGGCCGAGTTCGACAACACTCGGCACAAGACCCAGTCAACCACACTGCACAAGAATGTTTGAACACTTTAAAATAGATGCTTTCGGTATATGCAGAACGGTTGAGAAGATATAAAGCAAGCAACAATAGGAAGGGCGACAATACAATATTTGAACGCTCTGAAAGGACTTTCTACCGTCAGCTTAATTCAGCTAGAAAAGCAGCCATCGATACTTTTCCAAATAAGGAACAAATGGAAGAGTTCTGGCAAAGCCAACTAGCCACAACAGCCTCCTGCAATATTGGCGCCAGCTGGGTTAACGAAGAACACCGAGCTTGTAAGACTTATGAACAAATGCATCATGAGCCGTTTATCACAGATGAAGTCTCCGAGGTTATTAAAAAGCTTCATAATTGGAAGGCACACGGGCCTGATGAGGTCCAAAACTTTTGAGTGAAGAAATTTGGGTGTACACATCATCTATTGGCGGTGTTAATAAATGGTGTTATACTTGATCCAAAGAAGAATTCATTGTTTTTCACACAAGGAGATACGTATCTTCTGCCAAAGGACCAGCATTGTTCTGCAGACCCTGGCAGATACCGACCAATAACATGTCTTCATACCCTATATAAGTTGATCACGTTCTGCCTTGAGAAACGCATATATGCGAACTGTGAACGAAACAACATAATTGCGAGGCAGCAAAAAGAGTGTGCCAAAGGATATATGGGATGCAAAGAACTGCTAATAATTGATTCAGTTGTGTGCAATCAAGCTTACAATGGGCGAAGAAACCTCTTTTCTGTCTACGTGGATTACAAAAAGGCATTTGATTCAGTTCCACATGAATGGCTTATAAGTGTGCTAAAGATCTATCAGATTGATTCTTATATCCTGAGGTTCCTTGAACACACAATGTCTTCCTAGAGAAAAGATTCAGTTACGGGTACAAACGGGTGATAACATCGTAACCGGCATGATACCAATGAAAAGATGCATATTTCAAGGCGACTCGCTAAGCCCATTGTGGTTCTGCCTCGCATTGAATCCACTATCAAACCGCCTGAACTCCACCAGATATGGCTTCAGTATAAAAAGCAATGGCAGGGCGCAAATTACGCTAAATCATCTGCTGTATATGGATGATCTTAAGCCGATGGCCTCTACAAAGAACCACCTGGAACAACTCCTTAAAATCGTGGAAGGGTTTTCCAGAGATATTTACATGCAGTTTGGGCTTGACAAATGTCGCACCTTATGTGTAATCAGAGGGAAAATACAACCAGGTGTACAGGAAATGCAGAACGGCCAGCAAATTGCCTCGATGGATGTAAACGAGTGTTATGAATACCTTGGAATACAGCAAGCGAGGAAAATAAACCACTCGGTAATGAAGAACGACCTGACAAATGAACACACACACACACAAACACACACACACACACATCATCCACCCAAACACCGGCTATAAAAACTACAAGATAATACAATAATAAACTATAAGACACTAGTGCACAATCATCCACACACATACGCACAGTCGAAAAACAACAACGGGGTCAGTAACACATTATATCAGCTCTAAATTTAACTTAACATAATTTTATTTAATCCTAATCTTACTTCCAATTTCAACCACAATTTTAATTTTGTGGCACGACAAGTTCATTCTTATGTGAATAAAAAATGTCAAATTTATCACCAATCTCGTTGCAGACGCGACACATAAGGAACAAAGGTGAATAACACATTTGTTCTAAGTGTAACACTGTAAAATGTCACAGATGACCTACTGTTTATCCTCGGCATAGCAAAATTCAATCTGTCCAAAATAAACAAACAGTCAATTTGGTTCCTGATTAGCTTCACCACAAAGGCATCCGCCGCGAAATCCCTCCGAATTTTCAAATCATACTGGCCAAATCTCACCAACAAACTCTGATGTGGAAACACAATCCAAGGGTATATTCCACCCTCAGCAAAAGCCAGCGATTTAAGAAAGCACCGCTGTGTCCGCGCAGTTTCCAGATTATGAACATGACAATGCGGCGACCACACAATCGAGGCGTATTCCAACCTTGAGAGGACAAAAACATTAAATAACAATTTCCTAGCTAGAGACGTAAAACTCCATGAATTCGGTAACACAAACCCCAGCATCCTATACCCCGACGATACCATTTTAGAAATATGATCCACAAACGTGAGCTTTGAGTCAAAAACGACACCGAAGTCTCTGATACTATTTGAGCAACACAACGGATACCCAGTAAACACATGTTCGTTAATTAAACGTTTAAAAGGAAACTGCTACCTTACGTTTAATTTTGGTAGAAATGTCGCCCGAATAAACATATAATTAAACCAATATAAAAACGTTTTTTATACATGTATGTTTTAACGTTTAAATATACGTTTTTCTTACATGTCTATTAACAAGGATTTTACAACGTTAATTTAACCATCATCTGTAATGGAGAATATACGTTTATAATTACTGTTTATCAACGGAAATTTGTAACGTTAAACTATTTGCCGTTAATAACGTAAAATATACATTTTTTATACATGTTTATTAACAAGGATTTTGCAACGATAATTTAACCATTATCTGTCATGAAGAATATACGTTTGTAGTTAATGTTTATCAACGGGATCTGTCACGTTAAACTGCTTGTATTAACGACGTATAATAAACGTTTAAATTACAACTAATACATACCTACCAAATGATAGTTTTTCAACCCAGCTGACAGCAGAAGATGAGTACGATTAATTTTTTGACGATGGCAACTTATAGGACAAACGATCATTATGTGTAGAAGTGTCAAACTGGACTCCATTGCGGTGTAGATACTTACTTTAAGTGCTCATTGCTCATCAAAACTTCTCAACTTGCTACTCTGCTAAATTTTATAAACCTACCATTGACAATTTATGATTTATGTTTATAATTTTAAATGGGCTTTATAAAAATGGATTAGATCACAAGTCAAATAAAAATAACTTTATTTAAAAAACAAAAATATATTTCAAAAAACTTACATTTCATTATCAAAAAACTAAAATAATTAATACCACATTCTAAAAATATAACAAGCTTCTTCAATCATAGCGTCTTAATCATGAAATAAAAAATATATTTCCTAAATTGATTGTCAACTTCTCAACCAAAAAAAAAGTATTGCTCCATTAGTTTTTTGCTCTGGACATTCTCGAAGTAGCTAATTTCAACAAATCCTTAACAGCACAAAAGATTCCTCTGTCGCTTCTTTCACGATGGGGAAAATTTAGCTTTGCAGCATCTAACGTTATAAACTAATGAATAGAAATAAATAGGTCATAAAATTGTGATTACCATATACTACTGCCATTAGTCTCGTGGGTTCGAATGAAATTATATACATACATATATATATATATATATATATATATATATATATATATATATATATATATATATATATATATATATATATATATATATATATATAGGTGTACATGTATCGTGCAAATTAAATTTAACTGGGGAAAATAAACAAATACATCAGAATTTATAAATGCTAAACCCATAGCTAACCATTATTACTCTCATTCGAAAGTTTGATTCACGAACAATCAAAATAGAGGAAAAAAGGTGTATTCATAAACGTTGGATATACGTCTAATATCTTAATAAAATTAAACTTAAAAATATTAGAAAGCAACCAACATGGCCGATTTTAAACACGCCGGCTAAACTCATAAGTCCCAATGATTTGTTCTACCTAATATCGCTATATGGCAATCAAAGTCCAATAAATGTGATTAACTTCGACAACTTTTGAGGACAATTATTACAAACTTGACACTTTGAGCTGCACTAATTGTACCTATTTCCAAAACTTTTAAGGAAAATCGCTACAGGATGATAATCATTCTTTGTAAATGTGTATAAAACAATTATAAATTATAGAACAGATCACCATTCACCATCACATGCAATATAGAAGTGTCACGTACTGAATATAATATTTAATACTATCTAATTCCAAACACCACGTTACACACTGCACGCCATCACTTCACCTGTTCTGTTTCTATTTGTTATTTATTCTCGTTCAGCATGCGCACGAACACTTACTAATTTACAAGGACATAAGTACTTAACTAGAATATTAAATCTGTTTTATGTATTACACAGTGGAATGCAACAGACAAAATAGCTCCTTTTAAAACATATACGTATTGTCAAATACCTCTCAGATTGATTATGTGACAAAAAAATTTAAAAAGCCAGGAAAAAATGTAACCTATATAACTATAGGTACATAATATAATATATCACATAAAATATCTCACGCTTAAAAAATATCTAGTAAGATACGTATATTTTATGTATAAATCTCTACTTCATGTATGTTTTTTATAGGCGAACCTTGTTGAAACTACGTCTAAATATTATGTTTAAAAACACTTAATAACGTCTTTTACAACGATAAATTGTTAAGTAATTTGCTTTTTTAACAAAATTAGAAAAATAGTGGTTTTAAATATATCGTTTATATCACATAAAATATCTCTCGCTTAAAAAATGTCCGGTAATAAACCTATATTTTATGTATGAATCCCTACGTAATGCATGTGCCTGATAGGCGAACTGTGATGAAACAACTTTGAATATTATGTTTCAAAACACTTAATTAATAACGTCTTTTACAATGGCAAATTGTTTCGTTGCTTTTTTTTACAAAAATTATGAAAACAGTTGTTTTAAATATAACGTTTATATCACATAAATATCTCTCACTTATAAAATGTCTGATAAAATACGTGTATTTTATGTATCAATTCTAACTTCATGTTGGTTTTTAGTAGGCGAACTGTGTTGAAACAACGTTTAAATATTATACTCTTCATCAATAAGGTCTTTACGGGAAAATGTTTACGCTTTTTTCCACAAAAATTAGGTAAATACCTGTTTTACATATAACATTTATACCACACAAAATGTCTTTCGCTTATAAAATGTTTAATAAAATACATATATTCAACGTATTAATCTCAACTAAACGTAGTTTTTTGATAGGCGAAATGTGTTGAAATAACGTTTAAATATTATGTCTAAAAACTCTTAATAATTAACGTCTTTACAACAGAGAAATGGCAACGTTGCCTTTTTAGCCTAGAACTCAACGTTAATTTTTATAACTGATAACGTTTTTTCAACGGTCTTTATGTAAAATAGACGTTTATTAAACGCACGTGTGTTTGTTGGGTAACATCCAATTGAATAAGGAAATGCAATCGGTTGGATCTTTCTAGTAAATGTGACAACGCTACACTTTTGAGGTTAAGCTGTAACCTATTTCTACCGCACCACTTATCCAAGCAAGCAACGTTTCCCTGAAGCCTATCACAATCGCGAGTATCACCAACATATCTTTAGATCATCCGCATATATAAGACACTCACATCTCAGATTCGCTGTGATGTCATTAACAAAGATAGAAAAGAACTGAGATATTGCAGAAGAAGAAACTCAAAATTTCAAGTGAGTAATTTGAGGTGAAAAAAATAAGAAGAAAATGCTTAGATATTTTTTATAGTATTTCTTTATATACGACGTTCGTTACTATTTTAGAAAGCGGTGTCAGTACAATTTAGTTCTGGGGTGAGCTTACACGGGAACACGCTACGTAAAAATGGCCATGGGCGAAACAGTCCTGCCTTAAGTCAACTCCTGCGAATTTTAGAGTGGCCCCTGTGACTTATTAATTGTCATGTAGTTATAATAATAATATTAACCACATTTTTCAGGCTGTATTGGTCTGTGAAACCTTACAAACTAACATACATATACAAATTAAACCTAAAACCACGGTTGATATCGCAGAAGAAAAAACTAAAACTTTTAAGTCAAGAAATAAGGGTAAAAAAGAAAGAAAATCCTAGATATTTTTTTATAATATTTCTTTATATACGACATTTCCTACTATTTTAGAGGGCAGCGTCAGTACAATTAGAAAGAAAGATTCGAATTTTATTAGAAGAAATTGTCACGCTTACATAAAAATGGTATTATCTAGTAAGCCATGGATTGCTAATTTTGTTTCTTACTGGCAATTTTGTTGATATATATTTTCTAATATTTCACACAATGATCCGTAATTTAGGTTGTTTAACCAATTACCCTACATGTTAATTAAATTTGGCAGACATTCTATTTTATCAGTTTTTCAAATCGATTGGGCTGTGTATTTGGTCTAGGCTTCAATAACATTGAAATAAACCTATATGATGGTATTATAGGGTGGATCAAATATCCTTCTATGTATGAGTATCTTTTTTATTTCAAGAGATACAAGTTTGGTTGAATTAGATAAAAGTTGCGTAATTATAAGCCTATTAAAATGTCATACCAAAATTGAGAGAAAGATCAGCGTTCCTCAACATATTTGAAAAAACTGAAAACCTGTCAAAACCAAGAATCATTAAAACTTCGTTATTTCTGAGAATTTTGAAAAAATGTAAGTTTCACACGTAAACATACATATTCATCTACATTTTCATTTAATTTATGATTTTTTTCGCCTGATTTTGAATTACACCATTTTATTGCCCTGATATTGGAATTTTTTATGATTAGATAAAAAAAAAGGAATCCAGCGGTGTATCACACTTACTACTTTAGTTACTAGCAAGCCCATAAAAACATATTTTTAATTTTTATCATTCAAACTGTTTTTTATTAGGCGGCTGTTAAGTTATGACGTGACATTTAACGCTTTGTCGTGCTTGACGTCTTGTTTATTCCTACTTTCATTTAAATATCAACAAAATTATGACAAGTTACATTGCAGACGAAAGGTATGATGAGTTTTGTATATACATTGCTGGTAGACTGGAAGCACTAAAAAGTGAAATGTTCTGACAGTGTTAGAAGGAAATCATCTTGCGTTATCGCTAGAGCTATCTGTAATTGTTGGTATAAGTGCAACGACAACAATTCGCGTTTTGCCCAAAAATAACTACCAACTAGTAATATAACTAGTATTGAAGAATTGGAAGGTGCAGTTCATAGAGAAATAATAGCATTGCTACGAAGGCATATCAGGCATATCATACAAAATAATGGTAGAGAGTTTGAGTATTTAAATTAATGTTATGTTTAAATGTTTGCGTTTGTTGTTTATTTAATTGTTTTTATACTTGCTTATTTAAATGATTTTGTTTATTCAATAGTTTATACGTGTTATCACGTCAGTTTAATTAATAAAATTAAAAAATATGTTTTTATATGGGTTTGTTCCTAACTAAAGTAGTAAGTGTAATAACATCGTTGGATATCTTAATTTTTTTTCTATCTAACCATCTTAAATTCCAATATGGCGGCTATAAGAAAAACAAAACATGATGGTAACTCAAAATCCCTTACGCGACAAAAATCATAAATCAGATGAAAATGTAGATAAATGTGTATGTTTATAACATATAAACATAACCCATACAGCACAAAATATTCTCAGAATGTTCTCACAATGTGAGAACATTCTTTTTTCAGAATATTTGTTTCGGAATGTTCTAATAACATTTATGGAATTACAAACTTCAATCTTGAATATTCTGAGTACATTCATTCAATCACATCTTAAGAAAATTTTTCATCAATATACTGAGAATATTTAAATAGATTATTATATCGAATATTCGCTCAGAATGTGCCTGAGATGTCCATATAATATTATATAACTTTAAAATTTAATGAAACAGATAGATGCTGATTGCGATATAGTGGTGAAATTATAATTGTAACTATTTTGCATGTTTGATTCTGTTACCTGTCTATGGTAAACACATCCGAAATTGTATATGTTCGCAAAACATTCTTTAGGTATAGAGCGCATGTCCATGCCGCCGAGAAGGAAGATGGCAAGATGGCCGCTATACGTAAATAAAAAGTAATGTCAAAATGAATGGTCTGTAGTCAACGTTGTATAAGGTTATCTTCTAACATAATTAATTAAAAATAATAATGTGATGTGAACACGGAGAACTGTACAATTGCAAACAACATAGACCCAGAGTACAGAAGCAACTAAAACATGGTGTGAGCTTATCAAGAACTAAAACGCACCTAGTAAAGAAACAAGTTTTAAAGCATCTCCTGTAGTTCACACTCATGATGGGTTCGTCAATTTTGCTTGAGACTGGATCATCTTACTAATGAGGTACACCTACAATGTATAATATATAATTTAAAAATTGTGTTATGTTCAATAGTACCTAAGTCATGCAATATAAACCACCACCGTTTGATGTGGATGGACTGGAAAAGTGCAAGAATAATTGTCTTAAACCAACATCTCAGGCTTTTTACTCCTGTGGAAAAAGTTAATGCTGTAAGAAGTATCACTATACAGTACAGAAAATGTGGACCTGGACATATGGTAGCAACAAGAAAACTTGCAATTTATCAGATACGGAATCACTTTGCCAAAGTATGCCTCTACAACCAAAATATCCATGTTGTTGGTGACAAACATTGGGCATTGGGATATTGAAATAGCTTTACAAGTCAAAATCAAGTCTGCGGAAGCAGAGCAGAAAGCAACCATACAAGGGAAGGGTCAAAAGATCTGATCGATGACAGTTGTTAGTGTGAGTTAGTGTGATTTTGTGGCATATTCTGTCCAATTTATGTATTCTATAAAGGTGTAAGTACTATTGTGTAATGCAATTACTTTAATGCCACACTGAAAGCCTGTAGGATCAATAGTCTAGCCAAATTTCAAGTTACTTCAGTGGGGGTAACCGTGATTATTCATATCGGAAACTTTGTATTTGGCTATTACATTTTTTGGCAACTCCAAGAACTGTATCTTTATTTATTTAATTTTTATGTTATTGAAATTTTAATTGTTTTATTAATATTTTATTCAGACATTTCTTTGTATTCGTTATAAGTACATACTTAATCTGAATAAACATACTATACTCGAATTGTTGACTTATTACGTATTTGAACTTGAGTTTACAGGTGTGTGTAGCCACTGGAACAATATGATAACCTAAACAAGGGTGAGTGGTTGAAGTTCAAATTCTAGCCTCTCGGGCTTGCTTATACGAAAATATATAAAAGGCCAGTTAAATGGTGGAAAATCGGTAAATTTTGAAGAGAAATCCAATATTTCATATCTTTGCATTTTCTTAATTTCTGTATTATTCAAAAAATGTATACAAGGTGTTTCGCATAAAAACCGACACAGGGCAGGGGCATGTAGGTAAACGTAAAATATGGTGATTTAACGCAACTACCTCTATATTAAGTTGCACCTTCAGTGGGGTTTCAAATTTCGAAAAAAATCAATATATCTGTAATACTTTAACTTAGAAAAACCAAGTTTAGTACCCGTTTTGAGTGTACCAAGAGCATTAATCAATGGTAAGTAGAGTTCTATTAAGGCATTTGAAAGGGTTTATTAGGGGTGATGCACCCTTGAAATGTCACAATTTTTTAAGAGATTGGTGGATTTAAGAACATATTTCATTTTAGGAGGAATTTTACTCTAAAACTTTGGTACTCCTGTTATTTTCAAAAAACTTTGTTGTTTTCAAGAAAGACACGAATAGGTAAAGAAACATATTTTATCAATCGTACTAAAAATCATCGAAAATTAAATATTTGCCAATAAACTTATGTATAGGTCAAATTTGACAATCAGGAAAAAAGTGCGAATAAGTATAATTTATTAGAAAACGGACAACTCAAACAACAGAAATAAAAAATGCTATCAATAAGTTATAGAAATTCTTCAACATGATAATTTCACAGGCATCTATAGAATTTTTGATGATTTTAAGTAAGATTGATAATATATGTCTTTAGTTATGCGGGTTTTTCTTGAAAACGACAAACGTTTTTTGAAAAAAGTTTAATAATTTACTTCCCCATAAAATGAAATAATAATTTTTTAGGGTGCATCACCCTATGAAATGCTTCGATTGAAGTCTACTAACCAACAAATAATGCTCTTGGTACACCCAAAACGTGTACCAAATTTGGTTTTTCTAAGTTGAAGTATTACTGAGATATTGATTTTTTTTCGAAATTTAAAACCCCACTTTGAAGGCCTATCGCTTCTTACGGATGCACCTTAGTATAGGAGTAAGTTGCGTCAAATCACCATATTTTAGGTTCCCCTACATGCCCCTTATCTGTGTCGTTTCTTATGCGAAACATCCTGTATATCTTTTTTAAAAACACAATGTTCCCATGAGTATATGTATGAACATTTTGCAAAGATTCATTGAATGTTCGTGGAACATTTTCAGAAGATACTGGGAGCTCCTAAGAATATTATAAATAACATTCTAAGAACCTTATTAGTATAACAGAATCTGCCCAATTCTCATGTTCATAGAATGTTCTATGAATATATATTGTACCTTGTGAGAATGCTCTGGGGATGTTTGAATATTCTTTCCAAACATTCCTGGTATATGCTCAGAATGTGTCTGTGCTGTCTGGGAAAGTAAGTTAAGTTCCACATGGAACTTTTTTTTTTTCAAAATATTTTGAGAATTGCTGATTTCTTTTCCAATGTTTGAATAACATTTTAATAGGCGTATAATTAGGAATATTTTTCTAATTTAACAGCCTTGTAGCTCTTCAAATAAAAAATATACCCATACATAGAAGGATACTTGGTGCTGCCTGTAGATTAAGGGTCTATTATTGCTTAGTGGTTGTTTAAAACGAATTTGTAATAAGAACAGTCTGTCAAAATCTTACGTGCTAAGTTTGAAATCAATATTATCTTAAATGTTAAATATACTGTGACGAGGCCTTGGCTTGCAGACCGTTTTTCGGTGACCAGGATTGACGATTACATTCGGAGGGTCTCGGGCGCCAGATTTTTAAAGGGTTTACTCCCTGTTGAGGATATCTGCGACCTCTTCACTGAACTCTGACCGATATACCGATCAGAGTACCTGGGTAACTCTGTGGAGAAGGGTTCGGTAGCCTTTAGGTAATATAGGCTAAATTTAGTGACCCCCGAGTGAGCGGGCTTTAATCGCTGACTCGGTGTGATCCGACCACTTCTGTCTTAACGAAAGGTGTAGCAGATTTTGTACGTTAATGGGTTAAATAAGAATTAATCAAGCTCTTTACTTTACCCAACCCTATATTACAGATTTCAAACTATCTACAAAATATATCTATACAGAATAATATTTACAAAATACGTACAAATAACATATGCGGACACTAACATCAATCGGCACGTGGATCTCGCTAAAGCGGTAAAGGTTAGTGCGTGACGAAGCGTACGGATTCGGTCAGGTATATATGATACGGACGGTATTTCACTCAAGCGAGGATACGGCAGGCGGGCAACACACAGCGA
Organism: Tillus elongatus; assembly: GCA_964006375.1. Lineage (NCBI taxonomy): Eukaryota > Metazoa > Arthropoda > Insecta > Coleoptera > Cleridae > Tillus > Tillus elongatus. Next base: position 111,883,687 of record OZ023264.1, read on the forward strand.
TAGGCAACATCAGACTACTAGATATAACTTCTCCGTCGAAGCAGGGGACAGCGGAGACGAAAAAGTGTAGACGGGAGAGACGGGATGACAGTTCCCGGAGGCCTATGCGGACTGTGAATTCTCAGCATCTCCGCTAGGGTCAAATCGGGACAAAAACATCTTGATTACTTTAGCGAGCTGTGAATCCTCAGCGTCCTCACTAAAATAACACAAGAGCTTATACTGTATGGGGCGGAAAGCCGGGAGCCAGATGAAGTGTAAAGGGCTAATTGGAAAGGAAAGTATCACTTGGAGTGACCTAGATAGGCTGTGAATTCTCAGCGTCCCTATCGGGATCAAACCAAGATGAATATATCTCGATTATTTATGTGAGCTGTGAATCCGCAGCAAAATCCTCACAAAAATAATGCAAGACAATCTAACATACGGGAATTGTCTATAGGGACGGCGGCAGGTCAGGAAAAGCAGAAATAATTCACTTGAGGAGATTTGGACTGAGAATCGTGATGATTTAAAAGTATGAAAATTCGCTACAAAATATGAATTACTTAAAACAGATAATTCTCACCTATAACAATATTTTCGGATACGGAAATCGACCAACGAGGTGCGCTCGGACGGCAAACGGAATCGGTGCGGACTCGTGGCGACTTAATAACTTAACAGCTGAATTAACAATACTATACTGCCTGTGCCCCGTGTTGCTTCTCCTTTTATATGAATTTCACAGCCAGCCCAAAAACTCTGCCATGCTTGGAATTTTATCACCTTATCACAACCGGATAAGATAATATGTATGAAATACCTGTTTAATTAAATATAAATCGCCTTAAAATATTTCATGGCGAAAATATTTTAGCAAATATTTATATAGTCTGTATTTGATTCTTTTCTTATTTAATTAATTACTTACTTAGTAGTTATGCATTTTCTATCACATACAGATAGGAAATAATACTTCATCACAATACAAATAGCAACAGTCTTTAAAAACGCAAATGCTTAGTTCAAGAGAGTTTTCCGAATTACTGGTGTATGTTATGAGTTCCAAAAAGCTTGGATTGCAACAAAATTGCTGAGGTGGCAGATAAAAAGTTTTGGCATGTGATGTGGTTTGATAATCTACTTAATATAAATTGAATTGTGTTTTATATTATCACAAGCATATTATTCTTAATTGCATTGGACGGTGTACGATTTACTATTTACTATGGGAAATAAACAAACTAATACTTAATACTTAAAACCTATCAAATAAATACAGCACACCAAGAAACAGGGAAAGCTACAATTTCTAAGAATTTAAGGACTTCAACTTTTAATTATTTACCTAAATTTTATATGCTTTTTTTTTGTAGGTTGATGTAGAAACAAAAGAAAAAATTACATTTGGTGAAATATTAGATCTGACTGTTCAACTTGCCACAGCGTTATCAAAATATGGAGTTGGAAAAAATTCTTGTATAGCTATATGCAGTGAAAATCACATTCATTATTATTTGCCAATAATATCATCGTTATATGTAGGCGCGACTGTGACAACATTTAATCCTGCATATACCGAACGCGAACTAGATCATACTTTGAACATATCTCGACCTTCTTTAATATTCTGTTCAAAAACCGTCCTTCCGAGACTTTTAAATCTCAAGAAAAAGCTAAACTTTATAGAAAAAATAATAACAATAAATGGAAAAAACAGTTATGAAGATAGTTTATCTATGCTGGACATTATACGAGACATTAAGCGGAAACATATCATACCAAGAACATTTAATGTCACCGAGGCAGATGTAGATAATGACGTGGCTTTTATTCTATATTCTTCCGGTACAACTGGGCTTCCCAAAGGAGTTATGATAACCCACACTAACCTTCATACACGATTTCTACATTCCAGGTAAGAATAAACTACGTTACCTAACATAAAATGGTAATGGGATTAGATACATTTAATTTATGTTTGTGTGTCTTAACCCTAGGATACTTAACCAATCAAATATTGGCATTTCCATAATCCTGGCTTCGGAGACCCGGTATATAGAATCATGTATAATCACCACAAAAACAAAGTTATTAAAATAAAACTTTATTTATTTATTCGTTACAAACGTAAGATTAAATATGAAAGTGAACATCATTGTTTAAAAAAATTGCTTAGAGAGATTAGAGAAGCAAATAATGCACATATTACTGCTCTGGTCATTACAGATATTATTTTTATAACTAACACATCATTGTGCTCTTACTATGAATATTTAAGGGGCTCGATAAAACGGCTATCTGACCTTTCGGTTAAGCCACACGCCCCCATCGCCACCGCTCATCCACGACCAGGCGAAGCCACTACCTAAGGAACACCTGTCAACTTCACGTTCCAAAAATCAGCGTGGATTTTTCCCTTATTTCTCTTGACATTACAAGCAGATACAACTATATGTGATAATCAAACTCTATTTTTAAACTAGGTAGGGATCATCCTCTATTAATTTGTAACTCAAGAACCAAATGTAACTTAAGCCTAACCCTAATCCTATTCCCAGCCTTGCTCATATACTATTCTGTTTGTGACCCAACTTAAACTAATCCCAATCCTTTCCCAGTCTTGTTCCAATCCGATTCTATTTGTGACCCATTAAACCCTGTTTCCCAGTTTGTTCCCACTACCACCCCTTTCCAATGTAGGTTTATCTCTATATATTTACAATACAAAAATAAATCTAACTTAACTTGCTTAATCTAATCATAGGCCTAATCCTAATAATAATAGTAAATTAGCCGCAGCCAAGCAATTTGGACTACACATAGATACAACAATAATAGTACTGTTCTTTCTTCCCGTCCTGTTCCAATGATATATTAGCCTCACCAGTGATTCTTCATCATCCTTACCCCCTTCATAAACCTATGTTATGCTCGTCAAGGACTCTATCTAGTAGTTTTCATTTGCTACTTGTTGACCTCCATGTTAACGGCGACCACGAATCAATGACCTCCACAATGCGAAATTCGAATCGAAGACAAATGCAGATGCAGTGCACCTCATCTGATCCCGTCCGTCTCGTCGTCCCTGTTGTAGTCCTCGTCCTCTATGTCTTCCTTTGCCCATCTGATTATCTTCGTTACGTCCGTCAAGTTAGTTTTATTATCTATTCGCAGCTGTTTCTCGTCTCCCTCCCACCTCCCTCCGTATTGCAATGCATTTCTGTTTTGTGCGTGTATGTCTAACGTGTGTCGTGTTCCTCGTCTCGTTCATGTCACATTCACACTGTTCCGTTATGTCCTGTAAATTGGACTTGTGTATGTGTTGTCTAATGTTGCCATGTTCCGTTACAAGTTGTGTCGCCTTGAAGGTGAGTGGAAGTCTATCCGTTCCTACTTGTTTACAATATATAGCGTTCTGCCCCTGTCTTCGTTATACTATTGTCCCAGCCATTTTGTGAGTAGCGTGCTTTGTTTTTAGTGAATTTTCGTAAAAAAATCACCATTACGGAGATCTCGACTTTTCAATTCCGAAAAAAATTCTTCAAATGAGCGCAAACTAGGCCTCCTAGGACTCATGTCCAGGGTTAGTTTCAATTTTTATATGTTTATATATATATATATATATATATATATATATATATATATATATATATATATATATATATATATATATATATATATATATATATATATATATATATATATATATATATATATATATATATATATATATATATATTGTGACGATATTGGCTAAATTCGTGATCACCGAGTAAGCGGTTTTTCTTCGCTGACTCGGCGTGGTCCGACCTCTTCTGTTTTATCAAAAGATGTAGCAGATTTGGTAGTTACAGGTTGGGGGTTATATACTGATTAAATAATGCCTTTAGTTACCCAACTCTATATTTTAGACCAGAAACTATTTACAAGATATTTACACAATAATACTTACAAACTATATACAATTAATGTGTGCGGTTAATAACATTAGCCAGAACTCGGATATCTATAGAAGAGCAAGAGCCAGCGTTTGATGAAGCGTACGGAGTCGACAAAGTACATACGGTATGAGCAGGGGTTTACACAGCGCAAGTCAAGGCAAAAGTTTTATAAAAAATATCTCAGTCACAACACCGGACCCACGGGGCGGAAAGGATAAGAAGGGAAGAGGCAGGACGGTGAATCCTCAGCACCTAGCTAGGGTCAAACCAGGACACAAACATCTTGATTACTTTAGCGAGCTGTGAACCCTCAGCGTCCTCACCAAAATAAGACAAGAGTTCTTAATGTGTGGGACGGAAAGCTAGGAGATAGATAAAGTGCAAGGGATGACTGGAAATGGACGGGTTACTTAGAGTGACCTAGATTGGCTGGGAATCCTCAGCGTCCCTATCAGAATCAATCCAAGATGGAAACATCTTGGTTATTCAAATAAGCTGTGAATCCTCAGCATCCCCACAAAACAATACAAGACACTGTAACATGCAGGATCATATGGAGGTACAGGGATAGGTAGCACGATATTGAAACATCCCGATTGCTAAAATTTGGCTGAGCCACGGAAAATTAAGAGTATGAAAATTCGCCACAAAATATGAATTAATTGCAACGGATAATATCTCACCTATGACAATATTTCTGTACATCGAAATAAGCCAAACTTGGTATAATCGGACTGAAAGCGAAATCGATGCGGAATCGGTACGGCCTCGGACGGACTGGTGACGGCTCACTGTTGTAGGCTTACTGGCAGAACTAAGACTACCTTTCTACCTCATGCGGTATCGCCTTTTATATGATTTTGGGAGCAGGTAAAAATCTCAGCGTCGATTGGAATTTTATTAATCTTATCAATGCCCTATAAGATAATAAATACAAAATACACGTTTAATTATATATAAATTGCTTTTAAAAATATTTTACGGTGAAAATATCTTACCAAATATTTATATTATTTGCATTTTGTTATTTTGCATTTAATTAATCATTTAATTAGACGTTACGCGTTTTATAATAGTGCAATAGAAAATAACGCTTCATCACAATATATATGTATAACATCGATAATTCAAAAAACAATGGGCCGGTTCTGATCAAATTTTCTGATTACCTTCCTTTTGTCAGTAGCTTGGATAAGTTCGTTAGCAAGGAAAATTAGCCCTGGTTTTCCCGGAAAATTTTGTGTTTCCTTTCGGCCAAAATATCTATCTACATAAATGACAACGTAAGGGTAACCGAATTTGGTACACGTGTTTTATTGTAAAGAGTGAACCACGTACCAAAATTTAACTGTGTAAGTTTAAAGACAAAAGATTTACGGACATTTAAAGAAAAAAATGGGGGTTTACTCAAAATGTCAAAGTTGCGATTTGAGACGTCAAAACTGACAACATTTAGGCAAGTAACCTGAAACAAATACGTAACAAATTATGTAAAGAAGATGTAAGAAGAGTGTTTTGCAAACCCTTAAGTTTCAGCTGCAACCGTCACTGTCCTTCATTTTACTAAAATATTTCCAGAAATTTCACTTCAAATAGACCCTTTCTCTGATGCTTTGGCGGTAGTTTAAGTTAAGTTTACGGTTTAACGGTCTATAATTTTTAGCTAATTTTCGTAGAAAAAGTTCGTTAATGAGGAGACCGCGACTTTTGAATTTTGAGAAGATCTCTTCAAATGAGCGCAAACTAGGCCCCGTAGAATCCATATCAGGGTTTAGTTTCTGTTTATCTGTTTACATATATACAGGGAGACGCATTTCTAGGGTAAAGCTCAATGTAATTGTTATTATACAACATACGAGAAAAAGTTGTATACGTTAATTATAGGGTGTCTTGAGCTGCATCTTATAACATTATTTTGACAATCACAGGTGGCCCATAAGTCGTTGGTTATACAATTTTTTTTCGAACAGTCTTACATTATTCAATTTTTGCGAAATATGAAGCATGTTTGTAAGAAAAAAATCGAGACGCACTAGGTGCGTTTTGGTAGCGAATTTTCATTAAATACTTCAGAATTCAATAACTCAATTTGCTATTAACCCAAGGTTTGTCGGCTAGGAAAAAAGTTTCCTAGAAAACATTTTTATTGTCGAAAAATTTGTGTACCTTTTTAAACAATAAGTTATTTTGATAAAATATGGTATATTGTTTCTACAATATAGGTTATACCAGTGACCAAATTGATGCCTGTTTGCATTAAAGAGACATATTTGCTATTAAAAATATTTTTATAAAAATTCACTTCCATAACGCACTTGCTGCGTCCAGGCTTTTCTTTTTGATCGTCGTCTTGTTTCCATAATTGTATTCATCCATGTCAACGTCAATGGCTTGTCTATCTCTGGCTTTGTTGGCCATGTTATGCACTTTTACGTTCCCCTCTTCTTGTCTATGTCCTCTCACCCATGTCACACTTATTAACAAAAATGGGTTTAATTAAGTAATGGCCAATCTTAATATGAAAAATAAATATTGCTTTCCTCAGCTATGTATTAACCGATTTTTAGTCGGGAAAAACATTGAATAGGGAATTAAGAACGCCAAAATTTTGTGAAAGAATATACAGGGTGTCATTCAAAATTTTACGGCTGTGATTGCATTTTTTACGAATGAGTTTTCTTGCAAAGTCTTTTTTGCTGTCATTTCGAAGCATCTTCAAAGTTGAGAACTCTGGTTTTTGTTTCAATTTGATATCTCGAACGGTTTAGGAACTACAGCCTTATCAAATCAGTTTGGGATACCCGGTATATATACATATAATTAAACCTAAAATGTTCCCGAAAATCCTGGTCCGCTTTTCCTTATCAAGCAACCTTTTCAAGCTATTTACACACCTGTAACGATATATTTATTCACAAAACCATTTTGAAAAATATTTTTAAAAAATTACCCGAAAATTTGCAAACGATTTCTTTCACGAAATTTAGGCATTTTTTTGTACAGAAATTGGCTTAAGTAATGTTACGCTATGGAAATATCGCTATACGCTTTGGTGTTATAAACCCCTTATTTTGGTTCTCGTGATAACGTAAATTTCGTCGATGTTATTATTCCGGATCCGGAGATATTGTTGTTTGTAGTTCGTGTTGCTGATGTTGAAGATCACTAGGATAATATATCACAAATTCAACTCTAACAACTTTTACATAGTTTGAAGTTCAATTTTTAAAGATTGAAATTTATCACCCAAGAGCGCTGTTTGTTAACCGAAACGCATAGGGAATAAATAAATAGTTGTGTGTGGGAAAAAGCCTTTTATTTAATGTTACGTACGAGTAGATATGTTTTTTTACGTTCAGAAGTGATGTAACGTTTGAACTAACAACCACACTTAAAAAATTATATTTGTAGATTATTGAATACTTAATTTCTAACATTGTTATTAACATAGTAACCAGATGTTGGCGTTAACTAAATTTTAGGGACCCACGATATCACCAATATCCGAAACTTCCCAGGAGAACAATTTTGGGCGTCCTACCAATGTTTCATGGTTTTGGACTAATAACAGGACTGGAACATTTATTATTACATCATCAAATTGCAGTAATGAAAAAGTTTAACGAAAAATTATTTTTGAGTACTATAGAAGAATACAAGGTGTCAATTCTCTTAATTGCACCACCTTTAGCTGTGTTCTTAGCAAAGAGTCCTTTAGTTTCCAAATATGATATTTCATGTGTTCAGGAGATTTTATGTGGATCTGCACCTCTTGGTAAAGAAACCGAAGATCTATTAAAAAAAAGGTAATTGCTTTATATTGTGCAGGTATATCACTCTATCAGTAGACGATTTTTAGGGTAATTGTGTCCTTAAATATGTGTAACTGTTTTAGCAATAAAAATTTAACACAGAATATATACTGCCTTGATTAAAATTTCGAACACGTATATCTATAAATAGGAGTGACAAAATGGTCTAAATTTTAAAAAAATATGTTATATTTTTAGTGAATTTTCTTTTAAAAAATCCACTAATGAGAAGATCCCGACTTTTGAATTTTCAAAAAATTTCTTCAATTGAGCGCTAATTAGGCCCCCCAGAACACATATTCGGGGTCAGTTTCAATTTTTATATGTTTATATATATATATATATATATATATATATATATATATATATATATATATATATATATATATATATATATATATATATATATATATATATATATATATATATATATATATATATATATATATATATACATATATATATATATATATATATATATATATATATATATATATATATATATATATATATATATATATATATAGTATTAAATTTTTGTGACGGTAATAGTGTTATTTATCAAAAAATTGTGGGAAAGCCGTCAGTTGTAGAATAAAACTCTTTATTATAGGCCGAGCTTTCGGAAAAATTTATTCCTTTCTCAAGGATATAACATGAGTTCTAGTAAACTAATTATGTAATAACAAACATGAAAAGAAAACCTTTTTATGAATTTGAGTGAAGTCGAATTCACTCACGGCTTTCCCACAATTTTTTGATATATATATATATATATATATATATATATATATATATATATATATATATATATATATATATATCACACCGATAACTCAAAAAATAATGTGCCGATTTTGATTAAATTTGGTGAATGCCTTCCCTTTTGCAAGTGGCTTGGGTAAGTTCTTAGGCCAGAAAAATCGGCCCAGGTTTTCCCGGAAAATTTGGTGTTTTCTTTCGAAAAAAAATTATATCTCCGGAATTAACACAGTAAGGGTAACAAAATTTGGTACGCGGGTTTATATCATTATACGTAAGTTACATACCAAAATTTTGCTCTGTGGGTCAAAAGACAAAAAGTTATAGGCATTTAAAGAAAAATAAATTGGGGTTTTCCTCAAAACTGGCAACATTTAGGCAAAGAACTTGAATCTAATACGGCCTATGGAAAAAAATGTCTCAAGAAGAATGTTTTACAAACCCTGAAGTCTTAGTTTCAACCGTCATTGTCCTTCATTTTACTTAAATATTTCTAGAAAATCAATTTCAAATGGACCCTTTATCTGATGCTTGGCAGTAGCCTTAGCTATCGTTTAAGGGTATATAATTTTTGTCGAATTTTCGTAAAAAATCAATAAAGCTCAATATATCCGTTATTATACAAGATATGAAAAAAATGTATACATTAATTATAGGGTGTCTTGAGCTACATCTTAAAAAATTATTTCTACAATCACAGGCTGGCCCATAAGTCGTTGGTGATACAAATTTCTTTTTTTTTAATCAAAGACGCCTTATGTTATTGCATTTTTGCATTTTCCATCGAAATATAATGCACGTTTGTAAGAAAAGAAATTCGGGACGCAGCAAGTGCGTTATGGTAGTGAATTTTGATCAAATGCTTCATATTTGAATAGCTCAATTTGCTATTAACCTATAAGGTTGACCAAGAAACGAGTTTTTTCGTGAACACTTTAAGTTTACTTTCGGAAATTTTTGTACATTTTCAAACAATAAAGTTATTTTTATGAAACATGGCACATGGTTTTTACTATATAGGTTATACTGGTAACCAAATTTGATGCCTGCTTTAAAAAAAAAACACACACACATATTTGCTATTAAAAACATTTTTATGAAAATTCACTACCATAACGCACTGGCTGCGTCCAGAACTTTTTCTGTATATCTTGTTTAAATTTAGAATTTTCTAAAGGTTTTAAAAAAGCAGTTAGTTAAGTATGTTTATCAGTATTATGAGGAAATTTTTAATGACCGGTGCATCTTTAAACCATTAGAAACATTCTTTTCCATTCTATATATAATTATTGACCAATTCAATTCAATTTCAAAATATTAATTCATAACGTAAAAATCATACAAAATAGTATTCTAAAGAAGGTTTTTCTTCATTATATTCAAAATACGTAAGCAAAAACCATTGATAAATCTTAAAATACGAGGTATGTTTATACTGAGCAAAATAAAATAATATTGTTAGAGTTTTCTCTGCTTTTAGACTAAAAGTTTCTACCTAATATATATATATATATATATATATATATATATATATATATATATATATATATATATATACATATATATATATATATATATATATATATATATATATATATATATATATATATATATATATATATTAAACTCTAACAATATTATTTTATTTTGCTCAGTATAATCATACCTCCTATTTTAAGATTTATCAAAAGCTTCTTCTGTGTATGGTTTTTACGTTATCTCTAATGTGTTCTTAAGTTTGTTAATTTCAATTAGCAGGAAAATAACCAATTTTCTAGACAAGGTCAACTTCTAGTCGATACCACCGGAAATCGCACCCGGGACTTCTCGATTTGCAGGCTGACACCTAGCAACCTGCGCCGCGGGGGCGCCCTGTTATGTTATAAGCAACTTACAAAATGATAAAGCGTGGCGTATCTCAGTGGAAAAGTTTCCTCTTGCTTATTTTAACGAAAAAATATATATATAAATAAGATTTACGAACTTTTAAGCGAATTTTTTAGGAGAAAAGACGCGAAAGGAGAGGTCACAACTTTAAGGCTTTTGAAAAATGTCTTTTAATGAGCTCAAATTAGTAACCTTAGCACTCAAATTCAGTGTTAAATTAAATGTTATATATATATATATATATATATATATATATATATATATATATATATATATATATATATATATATATATATACATATATATATATATATATATATATATATATATATATATATATTTATATATAGCACAACCTCCCTCAAGTCTAGGGTTAAACTTACCGAGACCTTAAAGACGATGTACAATAAGATTTGGGAAGTAGGCAGATTGAGGCCCCCTTATCAAACTACAACACCCAATCAACCAACCCCAATGCACCGCTCTACGAAGTAGGCAGATTGGAGGCTTTAGAGTTCATTTCCTTTATTATATCATAGCCTCTTCAAAATGACTCCAAAATATAAGCCGACACGTCGAGTTTTAACAAACCTTGGACGCGGTTTAACCGGAAAGCCAGGTGTTTTACATATGTACATATAAACATATAGGAGGCCGATCAAGAACTATATAAGCGGCTTTACGATTAATTAAAATTATCTCTTTTGAAAACCGTCGGACAGGTGGATTTTGTTCTTTAAGGGTACATATTTTCACGCCAACACAAAGCTGATACTGCATCTCTCTAAACGGGGTAGCTACCCACTTCAAATTTTTAAATATTAAGTGAGGCCGAGTGGAACATCGCTGGAAAGGCTACTTAATTATATATTCTATTGAATACTCTTGAACATCTTGCGGAAAAAAATTAAACTAGATTCGCTATCGCCAATCTCATTCTTCGGCCAAAGCATTATTTTTCGATATGTTCTAAATTAGTGAGATTATTTTGAGTTTACTTTTTGATAATTAAAATATTTTACTAGTGGTTTTAACTTATCAATTCAGATAAGTACAAATAGAAGAGAAGAAAATAAAAGTCAGTGGGTATTCAACACGATGGTTTGGTACAGTGTTCAGTTTCACATTTTTACTCTTTCATTGCATTAAAATCATTGTGTATTTAATTCAGGAGCGTGTAAAAGTCATTGCGCTATTTTTCGGATATTATACCAGAGCACGAGTTGAACGATGCATAATCAGCAATACCATGCCGAAATGATTACTGGGAAGTAGGTTTTAGTTCATAAAATTTATTTTTAAATTATTTAGTACCTCTTCGACTGAGTAGAAATGTTTATAGATACTGGTTCTGTTGCAAATAAAAACGTATTACATCACGGTCTGTGAGAATTGAGGCTGTAGAAGTAGATCTTTGGTACACGTTTCGATGGATCCCACGTTAAGCACTAGAATGTTGGCAAATGTAGCGTATATCGTACAAATACACAAAGAATGTAAGCAAATGCCTGAGGCATATTTGTACAAGTATACAAACAATTTTTATAGAAAATGAATTTCACCCACAAGAACTAAGCGAGGACAATTTCAATCGCCGACTACAATTTTGTGAAACAGTAACGCAACATGCTATAGATAATCAGAGTTTTGTGTAAAATATCTGCTTTTCATTTCCCGTAATGGTTCCAGTGGTCAGATTTCAATCCAAAAATATGTTTCAAAGTAGTACACACGCAGCACTCACATAACCTGAAGTTTGGGCTGAGATTTTCGGTAACCGTCACCTTGGTACTTACTTCTTACCGCAAAATTTAACCTTCGAGATGTATTTAGAATTACTACAAACCACATTGATCTCGTGTTGGCAGATATCATAAAAAGCGATGAAAACTCTTTGGTATTCCAACAAGGCGGTGCTATTCCACATTAGACCCAGACAGTGTGACAGTATCTATATGAAAGTTTTCCAAACAAATAGATAGAAAGATGTGGTCAAATTGAATGACCGCCAAGGTCACCGGACTTAGCAGCATTGAAATTTTTTATGGTAACATTTAAAAAGGAAAGTCCTCGGAACACAGCCCACGTACCTGTGGGATGTGACCAGTACATTGACGCTGATGCCAGCAGATAACACATGAACTGCTTCAGAACGTGAGAAATCGATTTCAACTATTTTTTTGCATGGAGGCTGGTGAAGGCCATTTGCTCACGGCATATTTAAGCTGCCAGGCAAACCCATGCTTTTGTGTCACATTTATTGATAAAATCTATTTCTTTCTGCTAAATTATTAATTTTTAGGTCATACTCCGCAATAATATCAATTATTTTCAAAACCGAGTACACGAATGAATAGTAGCCTTTTTTGAGTAGCCTTTTTAACGATACGTCACTCAACTCCACTTGCTATTTAAAATTGTGAAGAAGGTAGCTACACTTTTTTAGGACATGAAGTAGCGGCATTGATATGCGGTTTCACCAAGTAAGGGCAACATCATTCATTGTAGTGGTCCTCTTAAATTATTTTTAAATTTCTCCTATCAGTGCTGTCATCTGCGTAACTTACGCAATGGAACCGTCTTCCATTTATCTTGATTCTTGCTGTCTTTGCCTTCAGCCCATCTATTGTATCTTCTACGAATAATACAAGTATGGCGATAATGGACATCCTCGCCGTACACATTTCCTTATTATAGCTTAAGTCTCATATCTTTTAATATATAAAATGGTACGATTTTTGTACAGATTGTGAATAATGCATTTATTGTTCCAATCCGATCCAGCTCTCCTTAATATGTGAAATAATATTATCCAATCCATATTATCGAATATTTATTCCAGGTCTACGACAGCAATAAACTTACAGTATTCTCTCGATTATCCGGGTTAATGGGGGGGGGGGGGGGGGTACATCGGCAACACGCATAATTGAAAAACACGGATAATACGAACATAATAATAAATTACAGTAGAGCAATGATGAAGATTTCAAATTTTTGTTTACATGGTTAAACCGTGTCTTTTCCATTTCAGCGACATGCTGTATGTATACCAAATTTAGCAGAAAGTAGACCGTAAACACACAAGCTCGCTTTGCAATCGAAAATCAAAACTAAGTAATTTCGGTAGCCTTCATAAATTGAAAAGGAAATGCATACAGAATGTTTAGAAGCGGTGTCTTTTTCAAGAAAAGTTTATTTAATTATTTTCTGTCTTTCCAGTCTACCATACAATCAGGAATGAGATCAAGTGTAAAAAAGTCTGGACGCAGCAAGTCCAGAAGTGAATTTCCGTAAAAATGTTTTTAATAGCAAATATATCTTTCTTTTAATGAAATTAGGTAGCACATTTGGTTACCAGTATAACCTGTGTTGTAGTAAAAACAATGTACCATATTTTATCGAAGTAACTTATTGTTTGAAAATGTACAAAAAGTTTCCTAAAATAAACTTAAAATGTTCCCGAAAAAATTTGTTTCATAGTCAAAGAATCGTAAGTTAGATGCAAACTAAGTTATTAAAATTTAAAGCATTTAATGAAAATTGGCTACTAAAACTGTATCACCAACGACTTATGGACCACGCTGTCATTGTAAAATTAATTTGATAAGATGCAGCTCAAGGCAACCTATAATTAACATATACAATTTTTTCTCGTATCTTGTAGATTAACGGATATGTTAAAGTTTTTTCTACGATAATTCCCTAACGATTATAGACTATTAAACCATAAAGTCTAACTGCCAAAGCATCAGAGAAAGAGTCTATTTGAAATGAATTTTCTGGAAATATTTTAGTAAAATTCATTAAAGTCTGGACGCAGCAAGTGCGTTATGGTAACGCATTTTCATAGAACTGTTTTTAATGTTACATTTGTTTTTTAAAGAAAGACATGAATTTTAGTATATAGTGTCACTTTTGTAGTAGAAAAAATGTACCGTATCTTATCAAACTAAGTAACTAACTTTATAATTTTTTTGTTTGTAAAAGTACAAAAATGTTCCGAAGATAAATTAAAAATGTTCCCAAAAAACCAGTCTGACTTTCCTGGCCAACGAACCTATCCACGTACTGTACACAAAACCTACACCAGCCAAGATACAATTATTCACAGAAAGCTTTTTGACAGAAATTTAAAAAATGTTTACATGCAGATTTGTAAACAATCTGTTTTATGATAATTCGCCATTTTTTTTATACAAAGATTGGCTAAGTCATTTGAGAGCGTCCTGTATATGGCATCTCGAGTTTTTTGGGGAATAATATAATTGAAAACTTCCGTAAATGCGTCATTTTCTTGGGACTTCGATATTCATTGGTAAAATGCCGTATCACAATTTTTGATATGATCCAAAATGTAAAAAGTTGAAAAACAATTGAAACAACTCAAAACGATGGGCGACATAAATGTTTTCCTGACAAGCACGCATTAAAATTTGATAGAAAATGCAATAATCCTACAATAAATAAGCCGTTCCATTAATAAAAAAAGAAAACTTTTAATACCAACGACTTAAAGGTGACCTGTAATTGTCAACATAATTTTTTTAGATGCAGCTCAAAACACCCTGTAAACAACTTTTGTAATATTTTCCCGTATCTTGTATAATAATGGATATATTGAGCTTTACAGTAAAAATTCACCAGCCTGTATATATCCAAACATGTAAAAGCTGAAATTGACCCCGGAGACGTCTAGTTCGCACTCCTTTGAAGAAATATTAAAAAAAAATTAAAGTCGGGGTCTTCTCAAAAACGATTTTTTTCTTCGCGAAAAAGTATAGACTATAAACCACGAACTCTATTACGGAAACTACTGCAAATCATCAAAGAAGGGGTCTATTTGAAATTATTTTTGCAAACATTCTAGTAAGTTTAATACTATAAACCTAAGCACCAAATTTAGTTGCCATATCTTTGTTATTTTCGAAGATATAAAAATTTTCCGAAAGAGAACACAAATTTTTCCAGGAAAACCGGTCCGATTTTCCTGGCTAACGAACTTGTTCAAGCCACTTTCAAAAGGAATGCATCTACCAAATTTTACCACAATCAGTTCATTATGTTTTGATATATATATATATATATATATATATATATATATATATATATATATATATATATATATATATATATATATATATATATATATATATATATATATATATATATATATATATATATATATATATATATATATATATATATATATATATATATATATATATATATATATATATATATATATATATATATATATATATATATATATATATATATATATATATATATATATATGTTCGGAAAGATTTCCGCGGTCTTTAATGTGAGACATACTTGGTTCTCAGGTTGAACCGCGTCCAGAATTTATGAAAACTGGACGCTTCCGCTCCTGTTTTGGAGCCATTTTCAAGAGGTAAAAGAAATATGTAAGGACACTCTAAGGCCCCAATCTGCCTACTTCTTAGAGCGGTGGACAAAGGTGGGTTGGGTTGTTGTAGCTGGATTACGGGGCCTCAATCTGCCTACTCCCCAAATCTCACTGGAGATCGCCTGTGAGGTCTCAGTGTGTACAACCCTGGGCCTCAGAGAGATCTGGCAGTTCGTTGCAAGTATTGTCTTATAAATGTCGTTCCGTCTACCTGCTTCGTTATCAGTGAAAGTAGTAGGGTCACGGTCAATTAAGTGGGGGGCTTTGGTCACGGTACTTAGAGGATGAGGAGGATCAAGAGGGTCACCGGCATTTGTTGAGGCAGATAATGGGGCGATAAAATTGTCTGTGGAATTTATTTTCTTTTTGTGTGTTTTTCAATCTCGATTGCCTCGCGGATAATTCTCGTTTTGAAGTTGTAAACCGACAAAATCAGCCGAATTTTCAGAACCCATAATATCAAAACCGTATTCACAACAGAGCAAAAACTGTCAAATTTGATAAAAACTCCCAAGGATACGATTCCAAACGGACCCCACGGCGTTTACGAAATTCCTTGTTAGGACTGTTTCCGAACTTATGTAGGACACACAAATAGACCCCTCCACAATAGAATATATGAACACACCCTTGCAATTAGAAAATCTGACCCCTCATCGGCGCTGGACATTCTGGATGCGGTTCAACCGAGAACCAAGTATGTCTCATATATATATATATATATATATATATATATATATATATATATATATATATATATATATATATTTATATATATATTTATATATATATATATATATATATATAATATATATATATATATATATATATATATATATATATATATATATATATATATATATATATATATATATATATACATATATAAAGACAGATCTCCTCGTTAATGATTTTTTTTTCAGGAAATTCACTAAAAGATAGGGCCAATTCAAATGTATGACCTTAACATAAACATTCCCGGATATAAATTGATTACAACAAAATAAGTAATCTGTGACAGTTTAATCTGCATATACACACTACTACACTACCTACGGGTTCTAACGAAGTTTACAGTTTTATTTTTCTCATGATTTTTGCAACGCAGTATTTATAATAGGCAGGCTTGTACTTATATGGTCGTTGGTTTTTATTAGGGATATTTATTATATTTGTGCGCTAGGAAAGGAAAAAAAAATGAAATTTCGATCTAATCCTGATTTGAAATTTTGATCAATTTCTCACAAATAATCCGCAACTGGATAATCCCCACAAAAATAATCGAGAGTATACCATATATCTATTTTTGTCAAGCCTCATCTCTGCTATTCTTTTAGCTGCTAGGAATACATCTCCAGTTTCTTGGCCAATTCTAAATTCGAACTGATCGCCATCCAAGCAACTCTCAATTTTGCTCCTTATTTTATTTTCTTACTATTGGTAGAATCATCGCATCTTTGCCTTTTCTTGAACATTGATACTCTTACTGTTCATACAAGACACATAAGCTTCTCATATTTAGATACCTAAAGTTTTTTAGACACTCAAATGTGAAATCGCACAGCACATTGCCGTCCCTGAAGGGTCGATATGAAACGACCACATTTTAGACGGCTTAGCTGTCTAATTGTATACTTGCAGAATAAACGGATTTGCCAAAACAGTAACTTTCGATTTTATTTTAGATTGCGCGTTAAACACATTCGCCAGGGCTATGGACTTACAGAGACTACTCTGGCAGTACTAATGATGGAATACAATGAATATAAGCAAGGTTCTGTGGGACGAGTTATCAGTTATATGAAGTGTAAAGTGCGAGATCCTGAAACTGGTAAATCGCTAGGACCAGGAAAGCTCGGTGAGTTGTGTTTCAAAGGACCAATGGTAATGAAAGGATACTATAGAAATGTCAAAGCAACAAAAGACACCTTTACTACTGATGGCTGGCTTCGTAGCGGAGATCTGGGATATTACGACGAAGATAGTCTCTTCTTTATCGTTGATAGATTGAAAGAATTAATCAAGTATAAGGGATTTCAGGTAAAATTACTATTTATAATTATTGTTACCAGGGTAAGGTGGCTAATTAATACAGACGTAGAAGGATATATTTTTTTAATCAGTGCGATCTAGGACCCGTAGGACTCATATGTTCATATATATATATATATATATATATATATATATATATATATATATATATATATATATATATATATATATATATATATATATATATATATATATATATAGGGTGATTCATAAGTGGTGACCAAAAATTAAACCCCATGTTCTCTGAACAATTTTAGAGAGGGTATGTCTTATAAAATTTTTTTTCTATAATGCTTCATTAAAAAGATACAGGATGTTAAAGTTGAATTTCAAAAAATAAAATTTCCCAATTTTTTAAAAAGTAGCACATATATTTTGCTGAAACTTCGCATGTGTAGGCTGCTATGTAAGGCGCGTATTCTACCATAACAATTGAATCGGACAATCAAGCAGTGGCTCGCGTACCCACATGTCATTGGTTATCCCTCAAGAAAAAAACGGGTAAGCCAATGATATTTTTTTTAATTTTTCATTTTTTGAATCTTACTTTCATTCCTGAACAAAATGACTCTCTTGATAATTTTCGGTACGACGCCTATTTTACGAGTAAGCAATGAATCAGGTAAGTGTTTTAGAGCACAGATCATGATTTTGAACCAGCCGTTGTTTGGTAGAAAATCGCAATGATACATTTTTATCAGGCTTATAGTAATTTATTTATTACAATAAATGTTCAAAAATGCCTCCATTGGCCTGAATACACGCACGACATCTTTTTAATACGGAATTAAATTATCTATCCAACGCAATCTATTTTAATGATCTGTGGATCAAAAAGTTTATTTGTACATTAGCGCCATCTACATATGTATGGCAATAAAAATATAGTTTTTCCTTAAAGTTTAAGCCTTTCGCGTCCTTAATCTAGCACCTTTAACAATTTTCAAAAATTCTATTTAGTTTTGAAGAAAATAGTTTTAAATGGCACACCCTGTAAAATTTGGAGTATTTTAAAAGACAGTTAGATCTGGAAAGAAAAATCTCGACAACTTTTCTCATACCGTTCCCATTCAGTAGACAAACAGTAGGTAATAGCTTAATCTCTACATCTTAGAGGTCAAAAATTACAACCATAAAAGTCAGTAGTGTGAATTTAAACTGCAGAAAGTATCTTTGAAAATTGATAATATCACTATGAAAGGTGTGACGTTTTGAAGCGTTATATGTAAAAAATTCCGAACAAGCAGCCCCGGAGTATCAAATTATATTTCCAGAAAGAGAATCTCCAGATCACACTATATATTAAACCCGAAGCGATGTTGATATCTGGATGTTATGTTATGAATAATTCTAAATTTGTAAAGCTTAAATTGATTTTTCCTTAAAATGAAATGAACTGTAGATTTAGCTACTTCAGTATGGTTTTTTGTTCTTCTAGTTGATGTTTCTGGATTTTCAATAACTGATTGTTAGACTTGGTGTTATCAGGTTGTTTTAGTTTTGTATAATTGTTCAAATACTTGCAAAATGTTTTCGGCGTCTACACAATTTCTCTGGCATAAAATGAAGCAGGACAGCTTCTCAAATGTCTCTCCATTTGTAGAACTCCCTATCTCCATTCTAGAGTATGGTGCTATTGGAGCGGCAAAGGCGCGGACGAGCCCTAAGGGAGGGAGAAAAAAAAGGTCGACTTTGGGGAACGTGGTAAAAATAAGACCAATATGTCAAATAAATTGATTTCGTCAGAATTGACAATCGTCTTTTTTTTTCGTCGCCATCGTTTCCACCCATACTACACCAAAATGGTCTGAATTTCTAACAAAAAAAATCTAATAAAACATAAGAAATTATATTGTGCCGTTCATCGCTGAACTCGTAGTGGAAGATGCTATCCAAACAGGTGTTCTTTGCGGACGATGTAAGATAATAAAGTTGC
The DNA here is from genome assembly GCA_964006375.1 of Tillus elongatus. NCBI lineage: Eukaryota > Metazoa > Arthropoda > Insecta > Coleoptera > Cleridae > Tillus > Tillus elongatus. The sequence goes on from OZ023264.1 coordinate 111,903,493, forward strand.
TAATGATTTCTTCGAAAAGTTACATTGTGAATTTGAAACGCTACCTGATAGAGCAGAAAAACTGGCAATGAGAAAGTTCCCTTTGGTTTTTTTTACCTTTTAAAATAATTTCATAAAACAATAATAACTAAATCACAAAATTTTGGTTTTTTTTTAATATTGTCACGTTCTACGTGTTTCTAGATTTCTTTATTAACAAAACACAGCTTTCCAAACTACTAATTTATTATTATCAACTATTTTCCAACACCAGTATCAACTAAAATATTTCTCTTCTCTATTATTAAATGTCCAAAGAACTATATTCTACTATTCGCCTTCTATGATCGCTTCTTAAACACCAACACTTACTGCTGGCTCGCTTAATACTCTATGATCACTGCTTTTACACCACACTAACTCAATACCGAACTAACTTATTCTGCGCACCGCTCGTCTATTTATACTGTCCATAGAGATTCTAGACCTTCTACACTATTCTACACCTGTCACTTCTGGTCCCTTCTAGAAATATTATTCCAGAGTGTTCGCTGTTACCAACACACCACCATGGAAGTAACAAAGTTACTAAACTTAATTCTCATAGACAAATGTGACAATATCTTTGCAGTCGAATTCTGTGGGTTTTTCGACAGCATAAGACTTAGACTTATTGAATAAACATGTTGTATGATTTTAAGCAATAAAGGTAACAATAATAATAACAATAATATTGAGCGATTGCGCACCGTTCTAAATTTAACCGCTTTTATAACTTTTACTGTTACAGAGATCCCCATGCTGTTCATTTTTATCTTGGGCACACTGTTTATAGATGGTTGATACATAGCTAACTATCTTCTACGTACTATTTCTTTCCAGTTGTTTTTATTTTCATTTAGTGAAAGCTGTTAGCGATTTATATTACAATCTACTGTATCCAAGCTATTTGAATCTTAGCCACCGTAATTTTTTAACTTTCATTATTCTGAACCATTTAAGTTGGGCATATTTGGCATTTGAACACTATAAATCCACTTCTAAAAGTAAAATTTGTTTTAGAATTTTTAAAAAATTTTAGGTAGCTCCAGCAGAATTGGAAGCTATTCTATTAAGCCATCCAGAAGTTAGAGATGCAGCTGTGATAGGCTTGCCAAATGAAGATTCCGGTGAGCTGCCAATGGCTTTTGTTGTTAAAATGGCCAATGGTGGAGTTACAGAAGAAGAATTAGAAGCTTTTGTGGCTAGTAAGTATGCATTTACCATAAAACAGCAACGACAACTTACAAGGTAGTTCAAGAAAAATGAAGGTTCGCGTTGGGCAATTTTGTATATTCTAACTTTTTTTAATAAATATAAATTATCTGTTTTATTCTCTTCCAAACATTTTATCGTCGAACTGTTTTACCTAAAAAATAGCTTAAAAACCTAGCCGAATCTTTTTTGCTTTTAATTGAGTTAAGGTTGGCTTCAGGGTATTGCATTCAAATTGCTGAAATACGTGTCCTCTAGTAGTTACTGTTTTATAGTGCCTATCTACTAACTTACGAGTTAATAATTTTTGCAAAAATAGGCTGCCCGGAGAACCCAACCTAGAATTTACACCACAGTGAACAAACACTCTAGCCACTATGTTTCCGATACCGATACCATAACTAAAAATTTTAATGCGATCGATATTTCAGGTAAAGTCTCAAGTCAAAAGAAGCTTAGAGGTGGTGTAATCTTTATTAACGCTATTCCTAAAAGTGTCAGTGGGAAAATCCTCAGAAGAGAACTGAAGATTAGGTTAATGCAAATCACATCTAAATTGTAATATCTTAAAATAAAGTTTGATAATCCTTTTACTTTTATGTGCTTAATTTTCTCCCATATTACAGGCATTTTAAAACTTAATAATGTTTATATAAAATACTAGGTTCGCCAGTGTGGCGAAACTGCCGACGCCACTAGCGCCGAATGAGTTAGTATACAGGTGCGTTCGAAAGAGTCGCGTTGCCTGTAATATTCCTCGCTGAAATTAAGTAGTAGGGGGATTGATGTGACCAATGATATAGTAATATAAACTACTAGATGCGCCCTGCCATATACGTCTTGCAAAATAAGATTGAAGCCAGCATTAGATAAAGTTGAACATAACTTGAGTACGTGCAAGAAAGATAGGTATAATTAAGTCACGTGACATAGGGCACCCGCAAGGGATGTTGAAGTTTAAAATGTTGACATAAAATTAAAAACAAAGTTAGAACGTACTGCAAAATACATCCAAACTATAAATATTCCACTGTCTCTTGCAAAGTTAAACCTATTTTTCAATTTTTTTAATATAACAGCAGCAAAACTTTTCTGATGAAGATTTAAAAGCCCTTATTACCTTTTTGATGAGCATGAATTTGTGCACCAGAGGAAGATACTCCACGTTGTTTAAGCTATTAAGAACCAACTATATCCCCCTATATTTTTTATTGCTGATAGTATGCATAGGAAGCCAGTTTTCTTCTGCATCTTGTACTACCGTTCCGTCTTCGTTTTAAATTAATGTGTGTCTACCTTTATTTTAATTTAGGACTTCTTACATGTTTATAAAAAGTTCGAACGCAGCAAGTGCGTTATAATAATAAGAATATACAAGAACAATAATAATAATAATACGTTTATTGGTAAAAATTATGCAAAGTATACAAGAAGTAGGAGACTTGTACAGTATATTAACATAATTTACTTAAAATCCAAATCTGTGAATCAGATTCCAAAGTCACCATACTTCAAATTTTGACATATAACAAATTCACAATTATCATCACATTTCTTTCTTCTGTTATTTCATCCACTACCATCATTATCCATACATCTCAAACTCCTCATTACGAATTTTTTTTTACAATTTCTTTTTAATAACCCATATTATGGTAATGAATTTTCATTAAAATGTTTTGAATATCAAATATGTCTTTTTCAATGAAAGCAGGCTTCGAAATTGGTTACCGGTATCACTTGTATAGTAGAAACAATGTATTATATTTACTCAAAATAACTTTACTATAGTATATTGTAATATCACCCCCACCCATTTATTTAAAAAAAATGAACACAGAACACTACCGATTATTACATCAAACAAATAGTATACTAACATGTTTAAATAAAGACACTTTTCCTATTTTATTGACTTGACAGAGTCAATTATTTATTTATTTATTTAATTACAATGTCTAATGTTAATTACTGGATGAATGCTGACTTAAGTAATGACACTCAGCTTTAGAAAAGGCTTTTGCCTGAAAGCTGATGCAAAATGATGATTTGATTGCCTCAATCACCCTAACAATTGCATTGGCCAGTGAAAATCTAGAGTTAGGACTCCGTTGTGCTAATTAAAACATAGGTACGCTGTAGTATTGAGGCATTGTGAAAGAAACGCAAAAACTCGTGAAACACTTAATTGATTGAGCAAAGCTTCTTATCTGACAACTACAATGGAGTAGAAATGGAGGCCTCAGACATAATGGCATTCTTTGCCATATGCTCGTCAAATACGCTATTAACATGACAACGAGACAAAATAGCCCCCAGAAGAGACTCCATGACATTCACAGTGGTCAGCAGCAGTAACTACCAGCTCGGATTGAATTGTGGGGGACTGGTACTTTGCCGACTAACTGTAGAAATCTTTAGGCAGAATATCGTTAAAAAAGTCTGCTTAAAGAATCTTCAAATCTGGAGACATATTCGTAGGTGAGACAGCTCTGACAGTTCAGATCAAGTCTAGCTTTTCAGTGCCAGCTCACGTTCGTTTATATGATTTCACTCCTCCCTCTGGCGTGGGAATAAGAATTCCAGGTCTAGTTATTACGGTTAAAAATACAATAACTATGTACACAATCATGGACCTTATCGCAGCCTACGTGACAAGTAGCAGTGCTCCCTTGGCTTAAACAAAGGACACACATAAAGAACTGTCTGGTTGCTTCTCATAACATTGTATTACGTCTTGTAAATAAATCACAATTTTAATAATCCATTACTCCTTTTATGCTATTAATGTTACGAGTAATCCTGTGCATGACTGTCCATGGGTGCCCTTCATTACTAATGGTATTTATAAAAATAAGCTACATTCATGAAGCTACTTGTCAATTACATAAAAGGAGGTACATGCTAAATAAACAATTTATTTATATAATAATGTACTCACTTGCATCGAATATGCAATAATATCTATCTTTCCGCCAGACAGTTTAAAATTGCATATGTTTATTATATGTCTGATATTTAAGTCGCGTAGTATTATTTCATTATGGCAATTTTTTAGTGTATACTAAATGTTCCAGAAATTAATTTCACTAATTTGCGTGTTGCACAATATACTAGGTCTACGTGAAATTGATTTAGCCAATAAAAAAACAAACAACACGAACAAGAACATTAATTTTATAAACTTTTAACAAAAATAATAAATAGCAAACGTAAAAATAAATCATAGGTAGGTAGAAGCTTATAGGAAATTTTCAATGTGTCTCCCGTTCCTGACGAAACATTTCAAAATCCTCGAATTTACTTCGTGTGAAGTTGCTTTGCTTATTTCGTGTGGATCTAGTCCTTGAAAGGCCTCGACGATCCGTTGAATAAGTTATCGTGTATACTCACTGGATTATTACAGACTTTACTCTTTATCCTGCCCCAGAAATAAAAATCACACGGTATTAGATCTGGTGATCTTAACAGCCATCTGCAGGGACCGTTGCGGCCTATCCATCGGTCTTCAAACATCCTATTTAGTTCCTGATATACTTCACTCCAGCAATGAGAGGGAGCCTCGTATAGTTGATAACAGCAACTAAATAATGTATTGACTGACAGATTTTCAATAAAATCTGTTACTATGTTTCTTAGAATCTCCAACAAATACCTCTGAAAACTTAAGTTTCCGTTATAAATGTTATAACAACCAACATTGTACAAATTATGGAGAGAAGATTGAAACTGAATTTGTTTTGGAGATTTCGATGTCTCGTTAAATGCGGGTGCTCTCTAGCTCAATAATGCTCGTTCGACATCGATTGACAATACCCCCTCTATCAAACCTAGACTTGTCTGTCCATTTTATTTTTTTCAAAAATGAAGGATCTTCTTGAATCTTTATTAATAAATCTTCACAGAAATTTATCCCTTGTTGGTAGTCACTGGGGTGGAGTTCTTGTACGAGCTCAAGTGAGAAATTATGCATATTGTGTTTTCTCAATAAATATTTTGTGTATTGCCCAGATAGATAAACCCAAATCTTGAGACCCACTTCTTAAGGAACTTTGTGGATATGCTTCAAAATATGCAAGAACTATAATTTCATTCATTTCATTGTCTTCAATTTTGTAACGCTTAACAACGCGTCGTGTCGGTATTATTCCATGACTTGAGCACTTGCTTATAATTCTGCTGAATTTTGTTCTATTCATTGGAGCCAGATGAGGGAATCTGTTGTTAAATGTTCTAACTGTTCTCTCAAATATTCTGTTACATTCACCATATATTAAAAACAAATTAGAAACATAATCTGCAGAATAACGAAAATAAAAAGTATTATTATCCATATTATTTTAGCACTTTTGATAACAAAAAATTTACAACAAGCCTAGGAAGTGTCAGTTGAATTTCACTCTGTTTTTGACATTTTCAGTCAAAGGCAACTACGTATGACCAGATATCTGCACCAAAATATAACAGAAAAATCGACATATATCAGAAATTGTAAGAAATAGGTATAGAGAAGTGTTAACAATTTTCAAAGAGATTTAAGTGAGCAATAAAATGAAGTAAAAAAATATAAGGTGTTCTATTTAAAATTATCAAGTTATGAATGAAAGAAGTTGTTCAAGTTGGACGCTTAGTATAGAACGCTATGTATAAGCTGTTAAATATATTATCCACCGCTTACTTAGAACTAAGCTTTTTTAGCTCACTCGATAAGGTAGAATCTCCGATCTTGTCCAATAGCGGTGATATGTCTTATCAAACATGATAGTGACATTTTTAAAATTTTCGAAAAAATCGAAATAACTTGAAAACGTCACATTTTTGACACATGGTGCCTTTATAAATTTATTCTAGAATTCGATACGGAATCTAAAACTGCAATAATATATAGGGTATACTGTTTAAAATAACGATAGTACATGATACTTCCGGTATAACCGGAGGTACCATGTGCTTAAAAGTAATTTACTTTGCTTCCACATAGTCGCTTATGGTCAAACCCAAATTTTCTCTTTCGAATTCGGACTAGAAGGTCATAAACTTCTAAAATGAACGCGACTCGCCAAACACCCTGTATATATATATATATATATATATATATATATATATATATATATATATATATATATATATATATATATATATATATATATACTTTGAATAAACCTCGAAATATAGTTCCGAAAAATCGCTAAAATAAAAAGCATACTTTAGTATTTTTATCGGGCTGGTTTTGTAGTCAGTTTGTTTCATTGTTTCATACTTCTAAGAGACTTATATATCTAAACAAAGTCTTTAGCTCAAAGCTTTCAAAAGCTAAGTATCATATTTACATAATTGTTCTACCCACACAAGCGCGCACAGATGTGCACGCATACACGCATATAGATATACACTTGCATTCTCGAATTTTAGATTTTGCTAATTTTGTTTACAACTGACTTTATGCCAATTTTTTTAATACGAACTTGACATATTTGACAAAATAAAATAGGTCAAACAAGAAAAAGATAGCTTAATCTAAGAAAACTTTATTAGACTTATATAACATAACACATCATATAAACATGAATATCATGCATTCAACATATACATACCCCTATAAAACATTTTTTATATACTTTTTGAAAATATTTCTTTTACTCCTAATACAGAACAAAATTGCCTAACACTTACAGCCCGGCGTTGTGATTTTTCGGTTGTTGCATTAACTTTAACTGTGTATAGACGTCACTAAAACAAGCAACTTAAAAGAAACGTTTTCATCCTACCAAAAATTAAAAAGACCAGTAGCGTTTAAACGCGTTGAAAAGTTAACTCCAGCACTGTGAAAAAAATGGAAAGAGGCATACATTTAAAAGTCTGATAAATAATGAAACATGAAAAGTCAGCTGGCTGATAATAAGAATTTTTCTTTACTTTAGGGGTAGATTATTCACACGCCTGTCGGCTTTGACATGACTGCATGTTCACCTGGCACCGATAGTTTAATAGTTGAGTCGACGTATACGTTCTCCAGTCCTGCTCAATTTCAGTTCGAATTCAAAGGCTGTCGAGTTCTCTAAGCGGGATAATTAATTGCCGACTAACCCAAGGCAATGCTAAAGCATGCGTAGTTGAGTCGCCACGCACTGTTGTGAATTAGTTTATTTTCCCGACTATTCATTGTGATTCTCAATTCACAGAAAGTTGTTCGAGATTTTCTAAAATGGTTATGAAAGTCAGGCGATGAAAAATATTAAAATTTATTTGTCCTTAAACAATTTTAGTTTATCTTAAGAAAAATGGCCAGTTATGATCTTCACAAGGCACAAAACGTTACCACGACTAAGAAAGTGTTATACTTGATAGTGGATGCATCCCATATCCAACTAACTACAAATGTCTCGGGCTCATTCTGAACAAGAAACTATCGTGGAAACAACATATTATAGAGACTTGGGAAAAAGACAAGGGAAAAAAGTCTAAACATAATGAAATATACAATGAAGAAAAAGTTTGGCGCTGACATAACCGTGGCTATGACGTTTTATAATGCCTATACACGTTCCATTTTCGATTATGGCTTAATATTTTATGGTTCAGCATATTTAACCCACCTGAAAAGTTCGATAGACTGCAGTACAAGTACAAGACGTTTAGACTTGTGCACGGTTTAATTAAATCAACACCTGTAGAATCCATATTGAGAGTAGGCTACAAACCACCGCTAAACATTAAGAAGACTATTTTTAGCAAGCAAATTCTTATTTCGTCACATGACTTCAGAAAATATCAATTTTATAGGTAAAATTAGTGCATTAAATGCCGAAGATCTGTCTAATAAATACTGTCAAAAGAAAAATTATCTTCCATTAGCTCAAGCATAGAAACCCAGAATATTTTGCCTCACCCTGTCGTTGCTCTGGAGTTGGTGAAAGAAAATATGAAGCAATTTTTTACAAATCTGATGTCAAACTAATTGAACACAGAACTGATGGCATAAATAAACAATAAGTAGAACTATATACAGATGGATTAGAAAAGGAGAAAAGGTGGGAAGTGCAGTATATTGTCTTAAAAAATAATGTGTCTCATATGTATAAGCTACAAGGTACATCTACTTTTACAGCCATAGCAGTCTTCAAAGCTCTAGAAATAAAACTAGTGAACAGTGACGATAACTATATATATATATATATATATATATATATATATATATATATATATATATATATATATATATATATATATATATATATATATATATATATATATATATATATATTACTTAAAGCTAGAGAAAACTCAACAAATGATATCTGCAAAAACCCATTGATCTGTATGATTAACAGCTTGCAAATATATATGAAAGAGAAAGGAAAAAGTGTCATATTCTCTTGGATAAAGATAATTCAAACAATCAGGCCAATGATACTGCAGATAAAATGGCCAAACTCGCAGTCTCAGAAAAAATAAAGATCCACAACATTAATTTATTTGCAGATTACTACACAATTTTCAACAAGATAGTAGCAGAGAAATGGAGAAATTACTGGCCTAATATAACAGAGTCTTTTTCTAGCCAGATTAATTTTATTTTATCTTACATATATCTAAAGACCTAATATCGTAATTAAGGTACTTAATGAAAGGCTTCATCCAGACAGCAAAATTTATTGATAAGGAGCCCTACGCGTTTCGGCTATCTAGTAGCCATCCTCAGGGGCAAATCTAAAAATGTAATAAAAAGGTCTGTCAGAAAACATTGTTTTCTGGTAGGCAATGATCTCAAGTTATCTTTACATACATCATCAAGGCTAAAAATCTACAGTCAAACAGTAAAATAGGTTAAAAAAGCAACATTACATGCTAAATACAAAGCATGTAATGTTGCTTTTTTAACCTATTTTACTGTTTAACTGTAGATTTTTAGCCTTGATGATGTATGTAAAGTTTAACTTGAGATCATTGTGCTTAAACCGGCACAATTTCCTACCAGAAAACGATGTTTTCTGACAGACCTTTTTATTACATTTTTAGATTTGCCCCTGAGGATGGCTGCTAGGTAGGGCTACGCGTAGGGCTCCTTATCAATAAATTTTGCTGTCTGGATGAAGCCTTTCATTAAGTACCTTAATTATGTCTATCCCAGACCATGTGACGTTCAAGAATGAAACATATATCGTAAGTTAGACATCTCCAGGTACCACTACATCCTACCAGTGAGAACGCCCATTGGTCATGGCTGCTTCAAGCTGGTCCAGTTGTAGTGTCACACAGTCGTCTTGAAGGACCTACACTTTAAAGTCGCCTATAAAGTTAATAACTTCAAGAGCCTCTTGGGTGACCACAGGATACTGTTGACTTCCCAGAGATTCAATACACCAGAAAAATATTAAGGTTGCCCAACATATGGCAAGTTGGATATTTTGGAAATTTTGAAAATCCTTAAAGTGAATCCAGATTTGGGTCCAATTAACTTAACACTTTTTGATGTAGCGGGAAATAATTCATGGGTGCCATCAACATCGACATCAACCGGTTAGGCTCAACAATAGTCCCTAGATTGAGTCATTCGGTGTTACATCATCCAGTATGTCATCATCCGGTCTTGCATCATCGGGTACTGCTTCATTCGGTACTGTATTATCCGGCACTGAATCATCAAGTATTGCATTACCTGCATTACCTGCATCATCCAGTAATGCATAAATAATAATAAGATGAAGACAAAGCCAAAAACACAAACCTACCAAAATAGGTAGTATACAGTGATTTCCACCGGACTGGACTTCTTTTTTTCACTTTTTTACATTTTAAACTCCATATCTCTTTTACTCTTGGCTTTAAACAGTTTGATGAAAAGTTGCTGTTTTCGTGAGTTTTATGGACAGCTAAAATTAGGCAGCAACTTAAAAATCAACCTGTACGTAGATTGTACTTAGAAGACTATTAAAATACCCTAACTGTATAAACACCCGTATAATATGAATTTGTTGGAGAATTCTAAGAATCTAGATATAATATCTTTATCTGAAACTTTTAAAAGAATTGGCACTACAAATGCTGTAAAAGTCAGCATCCTTGCCCGATTTCGTTGACATAGTTGACTTAATACTAAAAAAAGACTGAACACTTTTTAAGCTTGATGTAGTGCTTTCAGTTCTAGATCTTTGAGGCATTTCGGATTCATCTGCTTCTGGTCGGCTTTTTAGTTTGTCGTCTATTTTATCCAATACACAATCTTCTTTGTTTTGTTGTTTCTCGATATTAGTTGCTGAAATGAACATAAAACATGTTTAGATTATAGATCTACGATTCATCGTTACTTAGCTATATGTTCAAAAGTTATACCACGCAACGAAAAAGTCTGGACGCAGTAAGCGAGTAGGTACCGAATTTTCTTAAAAAAATTAAAGACAAAATGTAAATTTACCTTTAACTAAAAGAAATAAAATTTGAAAATACCAAACTTTTTGTAGTACAAACCTATGTATCGAGTCTCAATAAAATGACTATTATTTGCCAAGATACAAAAATTTCTGAAAAAGCTTAACTAACCTAATTTTCCAGGGAGAACTGGTGTGATTTAGGTACTCAGCCAACGAAATTATTCAAGCAGTTTACATAAAAAAATATAGTTGCCAAGATATAAAAGTCTGAACGCACCAAGTGCATCATGGAACCGAATTTTCATTAAAAGATGTCAAATCTTCTTAACTTATTTTTTTTAAGTTGGAAATTTAAGATTTAATGGGTATTATTATGTTTTTTTAATTTCAACAACACACCACGAGGACTTACAGCCTAAATACTATCGTACCGTGGGTGTCGACAAGGAGGAAAGAGGCAAGATATCTATAAAAGAGAGAAAGAGGTCACCAACGGCACGTCGGTGAGCAAGGGACGGCAGCCTTTGGGTGAGGGTACGGTCACCGATGAGACGTATAGCTCTCTTCTAAATGGAGTCCAGGATAGCGAGTGTAGAAGCGGCAGCAGCACCCCAGATGTGGGAACGGTATTCGAGGTTTGGTCTTATTTGTGAAGTGTATAAAGTATATATATATATATATATATATATATATATATATATATATATATATATATATATATATATATATATATATATATATATATATATATATATATATTAGCTGGTGAAAAGTATTTGCGAGCCCGTAAGAGGAGACCTAATTTCTTAGCAGCCGCTTCTGCAATTGATGTGACATGTTGGTACCAATTGAGATTTCGATCCACAGAGATGCCAACAAGTGAAAAGGACTCATTACTTTGAATAAATTGGTTGTTTATTGTGATGGGTCTAGGGCTGGTGTATCTCTTATGAGAAAGAAAGCAAGACTGTGATTTGGTGGGGTTGAATTGTACAAGATTCCTACTTCCCCAGTCTAATATTTTTTGGAGATCCACGAAGATAGAACCCTCCATGAGTCTGCGATCCTCATCTAATTGGGCTAAAGAGACAGGCTTAGAATATTGTATATTTGAATGGAGGGTGCTGTCGTCCGCGTAACTGTGAACTGGGTTGGATGTTCTTTATAAAGCCAACGTGTGTATCCATTTTCATTAAGATCAAACAACTTCTGGCACTGTCACTTTTATAATTTCGTAAGTTCACTTGGAGAACCCAAATCACCACAACACATCTGATTAAAGACCAGACGGTCGTTTCACTAACAAAATTAGCGTCATCAGAGGATGAAGCAGTTTTAATATATAGCGAAGGATTTCATAAGAAAAGAGAGTTTTCTTTTGCTAATTATAAATAGCTGATTTCAAAGAACTTATAACACTTTATTATAAATACGATTCTGCTAACAAATTATCTCATTATATATATATATATATATATATATATATATATATATATATATATATATATATATATATATATATATATATATATATAATCGTGTGTGGGGTGTAGTGTAATATTTTTGTTTTTATAATGTCCCACGTTTACTAAGTTAATTACAAAGGACTGTTTTTATTTGTCTATTTAGTTTTAGGTATGTATATTTTTGTATATATTTTAGCTTATAGTTTAATTTTAAGTTGTAAATAGTTATTTTTAGTTATAAGTATTGTTTTAAGTTGTAAGAAATGTAAATAACAGGTTTCTAATTTATGTATGTTGTTATTTATGTGTATGGGCGCCTTTTATTTTATGCAGTTTTGTATGTTATGTATTTATTGACTTAATCTTGTGAAATAGTGTGTTTTGGTTATATAGTAATATACAACAGTGTTGTTCTATTAGAAATAATGTATTTTACTAAAAAATTTCAAAAGTCAAATATTTCATATTGCCAATATTCACAAATAAGTCAATGGAAATATATCTTTGAATACAAAGTTCCTTTTTATGTACCGTACTACAAACAAACTTTACCTGTTATCCCTTTCTTGACTGCCACAGCTATGAAACTCTATCGACCTAAGGGTTTTTTTCTTATCAGAATTCAAAACTCTTGACACAAATCTCATTGATACACAAAAAAATATATAATATGCATGTGTGGAATTAAATGTAGAAAATCTGTATGGTACTCTTTCTAGCTAGCACTTCCTCTGATGCTCAGAAGATTATCTAAGTTATGTTAATTTCCCCTGTGTCGCGATACCTTATTTGAAACCGATCCACCATCGACTACCAAACCAGCCAATAAAACAAATACATTCTTTATGCTGAACAAATTATTGACATTTACTTGTAAAAAATATATAAACTATCACCTTTTATAACAATTTTCATTCTCTATTATTTAATTGGGATCAGTATTCCCCCTCTTTGTATCTATTATACCTTGTGTATATTTATATTAATTTAAAAAATCCTATAATTTAAGTCTTAATATGCGTCGCTTGAAATCGTTTATTATAGCTTCCGGTTAGATGTTGGTTGCCATGGCAGCCGCTACTTGTACCGTTGCCATGGAAATCATGTTATACGATAATTGATAAATATTAGTTTTGAGATAGACGGTTATCACACCATCTATTGGCATCCATCTTGATTATGGGTTGGTAATACAATCTGCCTCTTCACCGGCTACACTATGTTATTTCAGAAATATGGCTGAATTTCGGAAGTCCGTGTTCTGTTTGTGTTGTTGCACGCCAATTTTATGCAAAAAGCCCTTAAAATGTTAATTAAACACTGTTTTCAAAGTTCTCGTCACTGTCACTTATCACTGTGTTTACTTAATTCGAAGTTTACAATTTACTAGCTGATTCTAAACAGATTAACTGCGATGGATTACTCTTTAATAATTACGATTATTGCTTTTGAAGATATGTGACTTGATTTTATAATTTTATAACACGAATTTATGATATTTTTAATACGACCGCTTTCAACTTGATGCTGTTGCTCTGGGTGATGGAACAAGAAACAGGTTTTAAAACAAAAACAACAAACGTAGTTTTGAATTATCAACCAATCAAAATTATTAATGTACACTTTACTTCCTTCCGTAAAGTGTTGTTTACTTGTTTTTAACAAAAATACCATCGGTTTAGCCAATGACATTGCTGGTTTGCAAATATAGTTCAAAGAAATGTTAGTTCCTGGGAAACATAATTTAAATTATTATGAACTTACTGTGAAAACTAATTTTATTCCGGTTGGTTTTAAATTTTTGATATTTGCATTTTCTTGTCCATTTTAATGTATAATTCTTTTTAAATGCTTTTGTGTCGTTTGATCTTTAATTGAGTTATATTCTAGTTTCGCAAATCTGTTTATTATCAATTACATTTTACTAATCACTAAGTTAAATTACAATTTACTACTTAAATTCAACAATATGAAACTTTTTATACAGTCTAACACTTGTCTTACTATACGTTTTTCTGAATTACTTAAGAGATACATGTGTTAAAGTTAAAAACTGATTTTGGAGTTTCCTTGATATCTATACAAATATATGATGTATTGTCTTAAAAATTGGTACAGCTGAGTTTTTCATACTGGTAAAAAAATGAATTCCGAATTTTAATCGAGCGCATAGAGAGCGTTGCTTCCCTTCAAGCATTCAAGTACCCACACTTTTCTGTTAGCTTGGCTAGCAATTTTCAAAATACATAAATAGACAGTTTTCAAAATGCTTGCGATTTTGAAGGTGCCTGTAGTAATGTAATACTAGCAACGTTTAAGCGTTTAGCACTAGCTGTGAAAGTGTATAAATTGGATATTTTAAAAGATAGTTGGTGGAATGAAAAACTTAAGAAAGCAGCAGTGGATGGTATAAAGAAAGCATACAGCGAAACTGTAAATGACAAAGGTATAACAAAAACAGATAAACACCTGATTGAGTACCAAAAATTGAGAAGCGAGTGCAAACTAATAGTGATAATAAGAGAGAAAACAAGATTCTGGGAAAATGAACAGTGAGAAATTGTTTTGGGAGTCTACAAAAAGGGCAAGACAAGCCGAAGGAATTTAATTGGGGTGAAAATACAAAATTGGGACATATCCTCCTACGAGCAAGGTGTGAGATAATGCTGGAAAATCATCAAAGCACTCTACCTATTGCAAATGAGACGAATTGCACACTGTTGAAGCATATGAGGTTTAATAGCGATTAAGAAATTAAAGGACCAAAAAGCAACGGAGGTTGGTAAAATTGGCTGTGAAATGTTAAAGTATGAATGTCCTAGTTTGGCTGTGTGGCCATGGGGGCTGTTTAACGTACGCATAAAAGTAAGTCGAGTACCAATGGAATATAACGACGCTATCATGATGGCCTTTTATAAAGCCTGGAAAAAAGGAGTGTATGCAAAAATTACCGAGCGATAAGTTTGATAAATGCTGCGGATAACATATTTGAGAGAGTATTGGTAGAACGAGTGAGACAGCAAGCCGAGGAAAAGACTTGGAATGTTTCGTGGGGGTACATGGCAGGAAAATGCTGTACTGTTCAAACATTCTTACTACCGCAGATATTTATGTTAGAAAGAAAGTATATTGTTCGTTGAACACCTGTGGAGTACAACAGCTTAGTAATTATTTTAGGGTTGAACAAGCTGACACCTTGTTCATAAGGATATAAGATGCCTCCATGGTTATTCAACATGTTCATTGATAAATATACAAGAAAAGTCTGCTTGGAGACAGAAGGGATAAAAATGAATGTCTATAAGGTAAAAGTGTTCTGTACGCTGATGACCCTATGTATACTACTAAGTGGATCTGTTTCCCTGTGGGCCCTGGGACTAACTAAAAGAATAGACCCACAGTAACTCTTACCTGTCGTAAGAGGCGACTCATTGGAACCAAACACTGGCGAGGGTCAGGTTCAGACGAGCCTGGAGAGAGGCGGGTATATTTGGAGAGTAATCGGATTTTGAGGTATCCACTGAATGATTCGAAAGGGACAACTGACCTCGATTGGTTATTACTTGGGAGCGGGGTTCCAGATGATACTGCCTTGGGTTAAGCACTGACGGGTGTCGGATGTCCAAACGACCCGGGTTGTTGAGAACTTTAGGAAGTGGTAAACATCCAGATTTTGAGGTCCCCACTATGTGCTTCGAAACAGATAATAGACATCGCTTGGGTTTTGCTCGGGGGTGGGACCCGGTGGGATGTCGCCTAGAGTCTAGTAGCACTGGTGGGTGTCGGGTCTAGGCAAACCCGGAGGAGAGATTAGATCTCTAGGGGTGGATTACAACTGGAGATTGAGGCCTCGTCTGTCAGCTTCACAACGAGCAGACGACCTCGCTTTGGTGCCGCTGGGGTGCGGGCTTCATGATACCGCCTAGATTCAAACACTGACAGATGTAGGGTCCAGACAAACTCGAAGAGAGATTATCTCTCTTTGAGCATTGAAACGGGCCAGCGACTTTACTCAGATAGCATTACGCCTCTCAAACCAACTTCAACACTCTCAAAAAGATGGGGGGCAGGGATCTCAAATTGTTGGGTTAAACCTGAGCAAACACTGACGGGTTTTGGGTCAAGACGAACCCGAAGGAGAGCTGAGATCTCTAAGGGTGAAATACACATCAACTTGATGATTGTTGTCATGCTTTTCGTTACCTTAGTTACGAGCATTCTCAGAAGAGAGCTTGAATGAGCCTCCTTTGGAATCAATCCGTTTGTAACTAAGTTATTTTAACGACAATTTTCGACCTATGCAGACCCAGAACAATTTGATTTTCAGTCAATTCCGCTATCAAACGAAATTTTTTAAATGATTAGGATTTGGATCACTTTTGCTGCAGCGCTGTATATTTACAGATTTATTCAGTCATTGGTGTTTCTAACCAACAGAATGCCAATCGATTTGAGTTTTCATATTCAATTGGTATAAAAAAATAGATGTTTTGGAGTATATTGTTTATAAAATCAGTCACTTTAATTTAACATAAATAAGTTTAGAATAGATTCAATAATATGCTTAGGAGATAATCTATTACAAAATTTATGAAAATTCGCTGCTATAAGGCACTTGCTACGTCCAGTTTTTTTTTTAATTTTTCTCTTTTGGTGATCACAACGTTCTGAAATTAATTTCTGTTCTAAAATGTGTCGATACTATAAGCCAAGAGAGTTTCTCAATTACAATATACCCATTTAGCAAAGTCAGTTGGTATAAAAATAATTTTTAACCTTTGCATATAAAATTCTATAAGTCGATAAAATATAAAGATTATGTTGGAGAAACAACTACACTCACAATTTTGTTTTTTGTAGTTATTATTATGAATACTTATTAATAATTATCTATTACTTATGCAATAATATATTATTATCGACATACAAAACACTGCCCCTGCAGAGTTGAAAAATTACGCATAATGATTTTATGCGTAATGGAATATGGTTAAATATTTTTTAAAGTGTATGAACTAAAAGTTGACTGACATAAAATATTATACACACTTACAATGTAAAGTTTCGGCCGTTTTCACTTCCTGTTTTGATTCACTCTCAACTCGTTTTCTACAAAAACACTGATTTAAAAACATTGTTTTGGTAACTTTAAAAAAAATTGCCACAATTGTTCGGCTACTTTTATGTAATCTTACAGTAGTTATCACAATAGAAAATTAAAATTTAGAATAACTAACCCACCTTTAACTTTCCAAGTGCTAAAGGTTAATAAATCTTTACTGATAATTATATTATCGCCATTCTATCTTAATTTAAGAGGAGATAAAATATTTATTATAATGTGAATTCTTTTAATATTATTGCGTAGGAGTTTTATAATTTAAAACAACCTATTTTTCTTCCTATAAAACTTATATTTTGCAACTGTGACAGCGTTTGTTTAAGGTACCGTCAAATGGCGTTGAGAGAATCAAAAAAGTCAATTTTCGTAGAAAAAATTCACTAATGTGGAGATGTTGACTTTTC
The DNA here is from genome assembly GCA_964006375.1 of Tillus elongatus. Taxonomy (NCBI): domain Eukaryota; kingdom Metazoa; phylum Arthropoda; class Insecta; order Coleoptera; family Cleridae; genus Tillus; species Tillus elongatus. The sequence continues at coordinate 111,921,089 of OZ023264.1, forward strand.
AATTTTAAAAACATTTTTGCAAATGAGCGCGAACTAGAACCCATATCCAGGGTCAGTTTCAATTTTTATATGTTTATATATATATATATATATATATATATATATATATATATATATATATATATATATATATATATATATATATATATATATATATATATATATATATATATATATATATATATATATATATATATATATGTATGTGTGTGTGTATCACACCGATAACTCAAAAAATAATGGGCCGGTTTTGATAACATTTGGCGCGTACCTTCCTTTTGTAAATGGCTTGGATAAGTTCGTTAGTCAGGAAAATCGGACGAGGTTTTCCGGGAAAATTGTGAGTTTTCATTCGAAAAAAATTTTTATCTCAAAAAATAAAAAGCTACGATAACCACATTTGGTGGGTAGGTTTACAATATAAAATGTAAACTATACGCCAAAACTTAGATTTCTATGTAATAAAATATTTTGTGCCAGATCATTTCTATGAAAATTCACTACCATAACGCACTTGCTGCGTCCAGGCTTTTTTTATTGCTACATCCGAAACGACTAAAGAAAGAAATATGCAAAAAATGTATGTATATTTACGCACGCTTTCCGAGGGATTTAATATATACTTCCCCTTTTAGTGAATTTTCGTAGAAAAAATTAACTAATGGGGAGACTCGACTTTTGAATTTTGAAAATTTTTTTGCAAATGAGCTCGAACTAGGACCCCTAGAACCCATATCCGGGGTCAGTTTCAATTTTTATATGTATATATATATATATATATATATATATATATATATATATATATATATATATATATATATATATATATATATATATATATATATATATATATATATATATATATATATATATATATATATATATATATATGTGTGTGTGTGTGTGTGTGTGTGTGTGTATCACACCGATAACTCAAAAAATAATGGGCCGATTTTGATAAAATTTGCGGTGCCTTCCTTTTGTAAATGGCTTGTAGACAGGAAAATCGGACGAGGTTTTCCGGGAAAATTTTGAGTTTTCATTGGAAACAAATTTTTATCTCAAAAAATAAAAAAGCTATGATAACCAAATTTGGTAGGTAGGTTTATGATATAAAATACAAACTATACACCAAAATTTGGATTTTTATCTTACAAGAAAAAAAAGTTATAATAAAATATTTTGTGCCAGAGCATTTCTATGAAAATTCACTACCATAACGCACTTGCTGCGTCCAGGCTTTTTTATTGCTACATCCGAAACTACTAAAGAAAAAAATATGCAATAAATAAATGTATATTTATGCACGCTTTCTGAGGGATTTAATATATATTTCCCCTTTTTAGTGAACTTTCTTAAAAAAAATTCACTAATGAGGAGATTCCGACTTTTGAATTTTCAAAAAATTTCTTCAAATGAGCGCTAATTAGGTCCCCCAGAAAACATATCCGGGGTCAGTTTCAATTTTTATATGTTTATATATATATATATATATATATATATATATATATATATATATATATATATATATATATATATTATATATATATATATATATATATATATATATATATATATATATATATATATATATATATATATATATGTATCACACCGATAACTCAAAAAATAATAGTCCGATTTTGATTACATTTGGTGAAAAAATTCCTTTTGCAAATGGCTTGGATAAGTTCGTTAGCCAGGAAAATCTGCCAAGGTTTTCCCGGAAAATTTTGTGTTTTCTTTCGAAAAAAATTTATATCTCCGGAATTAACAAAGTAAGGGCAACCAACCTGGTACGCAGGTTTATATCCTTATGACTAAGCTACATAGCAAAATTTAGCTATGTAGCTGAAAAGACGAAAAAGTTATAAGCATTTAAAGAAAAATAAATTGGGGTTTTCCTGAAAACGTCAAAGTGGCGATTTAAAATGTCAAAATTCGCAACATTTAGGCAAGTAACTTGAATCTAATACGGGCTATAGAAATAAAATGTCTCAATAAGGATCTTTTACAAACCCTAAAGTCTTAGTTTCAACCGTCATTGTCCTTCATTTTACTAAAATATTTGCAGAAAATTCATTTCAAATAGACCCTTTCTCTGATGCTTGGCAGTAGCCTTAGCTATAGAGTTTATCGTTTAAATGGTATATAATTTTTATATTTTATAATTTTTGTCGAATTTTCGTAAAAAATCAACAAAGCTCAATATATCCGTTATTATATAAGATATGAAAAAAAATTGTATATATTAATTATAGGGTGTCTTGAGCTACATCTTAAAAAAATATTTCTATAATCACAGGATGGCCCATAAGTCGTTGGTGATACAAATTTCCTTTTTTTTTAAAATCAAACACGCCTTATGTTATTGCAGTTTTGTATTTTCCATCGAAATATAATGCATGTTTGTAAGTTAAGAAATTCTGCACGCAGCAAGTGCGTTATGGTAGCGAATTTTGATCAAATGTTTCATATTTGAACAGCTCAATTTGCTATTAACCTATAAGGTTGACCAAGAAACGTGTTTTTTTCGGGAACACTTTAAGTTTACTTTTGGAAATTTTTGTACATTTTCACACAATAAAGTTATTTTGATGAAACATACCACATTGTTTTTACTATATAGGTTATACTGGTAACCAAATTTGATGCCTGCTTTCTTAAAAAAACACACATATTTGTTATTAAAATCATTTTTATGAAAATTCACTACCATAACGCACTTGCTGCGTCCCGAGTTTTGAGTATTGGAACAGCCCTTTTTTGGGTCAAATGTTCATTAACTTTACCCACCACTGTTGGGTAAAGTGATTCACCGGTTCAAAATTTACGTGTTATTAGTGAATTTTCTTCAAAAAAATGTACGAAGAGGAGATCCCAACTTTTGAAATAAATTCTTCAAATGAGCGCGAACCCATATCCAGGGTCAGTTTCAACTTTTATCTGTTTATATATATATATATATATATATATATATATATATATATATATATATATATATATATATATATATATATATATATATATATATATATATATATATATCACACCGGTAACTCAAAAAATAATGGGCCGATTTTGAACAAATTTTCTGAGTGCCTTCCTTTTGCAAGTGGCTTTTTTTCTCCCCCAGGGCCCGTCCGAGTCTTTGCCGCCCCGATAGCACCGCAGATTTTGGTTTATTTTGCATGCCCTTTTTTCTGTACTTCACCCATTCCTAAATCACTGTGCCTCAGTGGCGTGCGGTGACATTTGAAATAAGGGAAGCAATTCCCAGAAACTTACCTATTTATAGTGTAACTCAATTCTTCTGTTGTTTTTGGAAAATTCGTTAATAATGTCGTCATGTAACTGTGGATTCTGGGACATTTCCTGGACGAGTTTATTTTCAACTGACAAAATTGAAATTTGGGAAAGTCTTTCCCGTCCTGTTGAATTTCTAACAAAATTCTTGATACGTTTCAATGTAGAAAAATTTCGTCCTACAGACGCACTAATAGCAGGACCGGTTAATACTAATTCACATAATTTGAACACTTCAGAATATGCATTTTCCAATTTTGATTGTTTTAAGAAAGTTAAAAGTTCACTAGCGTAAGTTTTTGTGTCAATAACATCGGGTTCATAAATGACTGTAAGTTCTGATCGTAATAAGGCTTTGTCAAAATAATGTCCATAGTGGTTAAATAATGATTTGAATGAATCTTCTGGGAAAGGTATTCCTTTAAATCCTCGAAAATTACACAATTCAAGAAATTTCATGTCACTGAGATGATCAAATCTGCAGTTAATTTGCTGCTGAATTTGATCTATAATTTCGTAGAAAAGGCGGCGGTAAGAAGTTTGAAGGTCTGCCACATTATTAGTGCGCAGACGCTTTCTCCGTGGCTCCACTTCTCCTAATTCAATTGTTTTTTCCCAAAACTTATCAAATTCATTCCTTTTTTGAATTATAATGGATTTAAATTCACTAATTTTTTTCAGGCAAAAACCAATGTCATTTATTTTACATTGCAATACGTTAAATACATTATCTGAAAACGGAAATATTTCCGAAAATATATTAAGTAAAACATTAAAATTAAAGTCTCCTTTCAAACCATCCAAAAATCCTCTAGAACTATTTATTGTTTCTGCGTCCCAATTTTTGCTATTTTCCAGGATCTTTTCAAAAAGTTCAATTAATGATTCACGGTGTTCAAATACAGTTAACACAACCCTGCCGTTGTAGTTCCATCGGGTTGCAGCTACTTTGGGTAAACGTTTTTTAACAATTGGGTCTAAGGCTTGTGTGCGCTTCGTAGATTTGGAAAAAAAGCAGCCATTTAACACTTTACATTCTTTAATATGATTTATAGATTGGGATAAAATTTAATTTAATTTATGAGCACAACAGTGTACAAATAGAGCAATGGAGAACGTTTCCCGCACTTTACCTTGAAGACCTCCTAAACGTCCGGCCATAACAGCAGCCCCATCATAGATTTGGGCAATTAATTTATTATCAGCCTCCTCAATATCTTTCATAATATTAAGCACAATTTTATATAGAGCGTTTGCGGTACGATCTGTCACATTTTTAAAGACTAAAATCTTTCTTGTACACTCTCATCCATTTTTACGTAGCGTATTACTACAGATAGTTGACTTAAATTAGTTACATCGATTGTTTCATCTAGAACAATAGCAATGAAACGAGTCTGTTTAATTTCAGATTTAATTCTGTTCAAAATAATAGTGGCAGCAGCCGAAAGTAAATCATTGTGAATGCGATTTTTTGTCCAGTGAAAAACGTTAGACTGTTACAAGTAATTTTTTAAACAAATGTCGTATTTGGCTATTAAAGAAACTAGGTCTTGAAAGTTTCCTCTATTTGCAGATGTAGTTGTTTCCTCATGATCCCTGAAGCCCAATTCATGCTGCAACCAAGAAAACACATAGCATCAATAAGTCTTTTTAATATGTTTCTGTTTTTATCAACCAGTTCATTGTGTTGGCGATGAATTTCAATCTGCTTGTCAACGGCGTATTTAAATCGCGTTTTTCCAAAGACACTTAATTTTTAAATGGTCTGTAAATGCGCTTTAGACATAACATGTCTTTCTCTAGTTTATGTAGATTATTCAAGTCGGAAAACCCACTTTTATTCCACAACCCCTTTTCAGTCACAAATAGACTACAAGACCAACAAAACAGTTTATTCCTTTTTTCACAACCCGTTAACCATTCATATTGTTTATGAGTTTTTTCCGCGTTGAAATGTCGAATAGGTGCATGTTTTAATTCTTGTATTTAAGTTTTTTATAGTAGGTTTCGGCCTACCTATATTAATAATAGCAAGTTTTTCAGCAAACAGTAAGGCTGAAAATCCTTTAGTTATCAAAAAACAATACAATCACAGTTATTATTACCACTTGTTTGTAAAGTTTGTAAATCCCCACCCCCACCGTCACCGCTGTTAAAAGCTGATCTACTTGCAGCCATATTAATAATCATAAAATGCCAATGTATTTAACTTACTGGACTGCTTATATATATATATATATATATATATATATATATATATATATATATATATATATATATATATATATATATATATATATATATACGAAATAATCAGGCACATTCGCTTTGAACGCGCACCCGGTCTTCGTAGTACAACACGCTCTAAAAACATGCGTACATCGCGCCGAGCCGAGGTTTCTTTTATAAAGTTGCCCGATGACTACGTGTATTTAACTGAAGTCATTGCATGCATCCACTCGTAGTATCAGATCAGGTTCATGCTGTCCGCAATCGGTCGCATTCACCTTGCTAGGAGCGTATATACAAATACAGTATGCTGCATAATAAATAATTATGTGTGTGAGCTTGCGAATTAAAAATTTTAATAATTAAATTAGTTTCAGAATTTGAAATTTAATATTTAAAATACAAAAGGGATTTTAAATAATGCGGTTTAGGTATGTAGTCGTTATTTTAAGGGAAGGAATGCTTCCCTTGCTTCCATGGACCGCACGCCACTACTGTGCCTTGAACTAGTCTGCACACCAATTGGTAGGGTGAAGTTTTATATTGCTCTGTCTCCGGTCTAGGCTGACCATAGATCAGTCGCCTTTTGCAGTCCAAAGCTTTACACTCGCACAAGATGTGCTGGTCTGATTTCTCCCATCGGCGCAGAGTCTGCATGCTAGGTCCCCCTCGAACCGCCCCATTTTATGCAGGTGTTTCTTGGCGGCCATATGTCCCGTCAAGAGTCCTGTTATGTTTCTGAGCTGTCCTCTGAGATTTATCAGCTCCACAGCTCTCTTCGGACTGGGTTGCTCAATTTATGACTTCCCGTATTTGAGCCATGGACAATCTGTCCAGTATGCCTTCTGCTGTTCCCTGGCGTGCCTTTCGATACGCCCAGTCTGGACCCATAAATGTTTCTGCTGACACCCTCTTCGCGAGACTGTCAGCTTCTTCATTTCCTTTGATTCCCGAGTGACCCGTCACCCAGATGAGGGTGACCTCATTTACCTAGTCAGGTCGCTCGTCTCGTCTCGGCATTCACTTACCAGCCTGGCATTTACCCGTGGGGTACTTAGGGCCTTAAGGGCTGCCTCGCTGTCTGTGGCTATGAGGATTCGCTTGTTGGTGTAGCCCCTCCTCCTGTTCTCCCGCACACCGTGCAGGATGGCGTACATTTCTGCCTGAAATACCGTTGCATCGGCTCTGGGGGAAATACTATAACTTACCCTCGGTCCTTGCGAATAAACAACTGCCCCTGTCCCACGCTCCCCGCCGCATCCGCCTGTGAACCAGACCAGCGAATCCCGTGTTAAGCCCGGCGTCTCCTCCCGCCATGCCTCGTGGTCAGGGATTTCCAGTGTAAAATTGTTCTCCCTGCAGATTCGCGGGCTCGAAAAGTCTGACCTAATTCCAAGCATGGGCTCCTTCACGATCGCCCGATTTTTGCAGTGGCCCCTGAAACCTGGGTTGATCTTCAGTCTACCATTGCAGGCTAGTCTCTATAGTCATTGCCTGGCCTCCCCCATGATAACTAAGTGTAAGTGGGGCAGATCAAGCTTACTCCAACATAGCTTACTCCAGTTCTGGCCCGCTTGGTGTTTTCCACTAATTTAATCGTTGGTTCCGGGTGTCTTTTCATGAATGATTTAAGCCAGCCTAGGCCTGGGAGATTGTCTTTGAATTTTTTTCTGTCAGTCCCCACTTGCTAAAATATTGTTGCACAATTCCCTTGCCATTCCCTTGCAATTCCCATTTGCTTTTAAAGGAAAACGCGCATATTTGAAGGCATTCTACAGTGCACGCTTTTTGTTCTTTATTTAGCACAGGTTGGCTCCCACATTTTGGAGAATGAGTTTTGTGATATCATCTCTAAATACTGATAAACGGTACTCCAAATTGCTGAGGGGCTTTGCGCATTGACATTATGCCTTGACGGACTGCGCCACGGCCGATTCCACGTAAGTTTTGTTAAAATTGCATTTGCCTTGGAACCCCAACTTTTTTTTAGATTCTAGGCATTCTATAAAAAATTCAGTTGGAAAAATTATTTGGAGAGGGGTAAAAATAAGGGTGCTTTTGTTGTAGTCTCCGGAACCCACCCTTGCCGCGTTTCTGCTTAAAAAAAAACTATTTTTTTAACGTCACGAGCCGCCAGTGGGTTTTGTTCGAAGAGGATATGTAAGGCTAGATGCATTCTCATAACATTTAGAACCGTAGACCGGTTTCGCTCTAATTAGAGTTCGTCAGTACGGCATACTAATTGCAGCGAAAATACACCTATAAAGTAATACGGTTATAGTAGCCAGCCTTCCAACACTGAGTGGTGAGACACGAAGCAACGTGCCGCCACCTAGTTGCGGAACCAAGTAGTATGTTGTCACGCCAGCTCCAAATAACACAAAGTGTTAAATAATAGAGACTATATACAACCAACTAACAATTTAGTAAATTGTCAGCCCTGGCCCATTTCTACCCTAATATAGGGACAAAGTATGTAAGGCTAGATGCATTCTCACAACAATTAGAACCGTAGACCGGTTTCGCTCTGATTAGAGCTCGTCAGTACAGCATACTAACTGCAGCGAAAATACACCTATAAAGTAATACGGCTATGGTAGCCAGCCTTCCAACACTAAGTGAGTGGTGAGACACGAAGCAACGTGTCGCTACCTAGTTGCGCAACCAAGTAGTAGGTTGTCACGCCAGCTCCAAATAACACAAAGTGTTAAAAAATAGAGACTGTAAACAACCAACAAACAATTTAGTAAACTTTCAGCCCTGGCCCATTTTTACCCTAATATAGTGACAAATTATGTAAGGCTAGATGCATTCTCACAACAATTAGAACCGTAAACCGGTTTCGCCCTAATTAGAGCTCGTTAGTACAGCATACTAACTGCAGCGAAAATACACCTATAAAGTAATACGGCTATGGTAGCCAGCCTTCCAACACTAAGTGAGTGTGTTCTAATTGATGTGAGAATGCATCTAGCCTTACATACTTTGTCCCTGTATTAGGGTAGAAATGGGCTAGGGCTGACAATTTACTAAATTGCTAGTTGGTTGTATACAGTCTCTATTTTTTAACATTTTGTGCCATTTGGAGCTGACGTGGCAACATACTACTTGGTTCCGCAACTAGGTGGTGGCACGTTGCTTCGTGTCTCACCACCCGCTTAGTGTTGGAAGGCATTATTTTGGAGCAGTGCTAAATAGTCTTCCCCATTCAAATTGATATCAATAATAAAGGGACTAATGACATGGTTTCCAACGATTCCTGCACACCCTTTCAGGGTATTGTCTATGTTCTTCTCTCACACAGTGTGGATTTTTCTTTAGATCAGTAGTGACAATTTTGACGATTCGCAGAGCCGTGAAGTTAAAACTGCACTCATAAGGAACTAAAACATGTTCTAGGTGAATAACATTGTTATCTGACATTTCTAACATTTGTTCACAAAAACATGTTTTTGTACCAAAATCGTCTTCCATGAGCTGCTGAGTTTGTATCAATTTATACTGATGTATTTTGTTCTCCTTTAATATTCGAATAATTGATGAGTGGCTAACATTCAATGTTGTGGCTGCGTGTCAACTCAAAGACTGTGGGTTTTTCTTAAACTGGAGCACTACATCCAATTTGGTATCATTACTCAGGGCATTAGACGGTTGTTTTTGTATCTGTCTAACATGTCCAAGCTCGGGAAATGGCTTTTTAATTTTACTACTTAATTGTCCCTTGGGATATAGGCGGAAAATCGGGAATCTTTTTTCAAATAGGGGAACAATGTCGATCTGTGTTCGTGTTTTATCTCCTGTAGAATTGTTATTTTATGCATATCTGTTAAATAAATCATGTTTCTGTATTACAGTTAACAGCTGACAACTAATGTGATGTGGTCGCCAGTAGCGGCTCGTGCCTTAATGCATTGGGGGTGCGCAATTAAAAAAAAGTTCGGGGCGCAGCAAGTGCGTTAGGGTAGTAAATTTTTATTAAATGCTTCAAATTTGAATAGCTCTAATTTCTACAAACCTAGAAACTTCAATTTTGGTGTATAGTAGGGGCAACATATCCACCAAATTTCATCAAAATAACTTTGTAATTTTCGGAGAAAAATATTTTTTTCAAAAGAAAACTCAAAATTTGAATAACTCATTTTTTTTTAAATGTAGAAAGTTGAATTTTAGTGCGTAGAAAGGTCCTTTACAGGGCAACATAACCACCAAATTTAATTAAAATACCTTTGTAATTTTTGGAGAAAACGATTTTTTTTTTAAACGAAACTCAAAATTTTCCCGGAAAACGTTATCCGGTTTTCCTGACTAACGAACTCATCCAAGCCATTAATAAAAGAAAGGCACTTGCCGATTCATCGAAATCAGTTGCTTATTTTTTGAGTTATCGGTTGGATACCTATATATATATATATATATATATATATATATATATATATATATATATATATATATATATATATATATATAAATTGAAACTGACCCCGGATATGGGTTCTAGGGGTCCTAGTTCGCGCTCATTTGAAAAAAATATCGCAAAGTCTCTCCATCGATACCTCTTTATTGCTGATTTTTTTAAATAAAAATTCACTTAAAATGAAGGGCTCGCCTATTTTTTTCCCCGAAAATGTATTATAAAGAAACCTACTTACTAAACTTAATAATTATTTACTACTTACCAAGTTTTCCTCTAGTTAGTTATACGTTATAGTAGTTAAAAAGTTAACCTTTACATTTAAAATATCCACTGAATTAATCACAGTATCACAATTATTTTGTCCACTTATTAAGCAACCCAAAGTAGTAACCATCATAATAATAATAATTGTCTTGTTAGAATATGTAAACAACAACGAAATGATCTAATTAAAAATCAATCCGACGTGAAGACGAAAATTACTACGTAGTAGGTACACACGCTCTGCCGAAAGTGCACTACAAACTGGAAGTGTGTAATTTTATAGCGCACAACAGATTGCTTATTCGGTCGTTTTCGATGAAGATCATCAAAATTCGGCAATCATTTCGCACTGAAAAATACACATCGCCGCCCGCCTGCCATATATGGATATGGATGTATATAACGTCTGCAACGATTAACACAATTCTTATTCTGATTCTGTGTTAATGGCTGCCGACTTTCTGCGATCCTCGATATACTAATTTTGTTTGTTGAATGCAGGAGGTAAAAAAGTGAATAAAAATTTATTAAAATATAGCATAGCAAAAGTATTGTTTTTCCACGGCAGGCGGCAGTGCGCGCGCACGGGCGCAGTTATTGAGGAGCCGCCCCTGGTGGTCGCATTCACACAGCAAGTGGCTAATGCGTATATGGAAATATTTGCAGAAAATGTTTCAAATAGACCATTTCTCTAGCGCTTTCGCAGTAGTTTCGTTTATAAAAATTTTTGATATAATATTTTTTTTATTAAAACAAAATAAATGTGAAAAGCCTCCCTCTTATTCAGACAATAAATCTATAAACGGACAAACTATATATCTAGTAGTAAGAGTTCGGATGTAGGAAGCGCATTCTGGTAGCGCATTTTGACAAACGAATTGTTCAAAGTTTAATAACCAACTTTATATTGATAGGATTGCCCTTGTATACATTCTCATAAAGTATAGGTAATTGATAATTGTTTTCACAAATGTCTAATGAAACTTCAAAGTGAGAGACGTGAATAACCTTATTTCTGCCAGCTTGTAAGGCGAAAATGTAAATATTCTCCCCCTGTAATTTCTCTTTATTTCCACGGGTTCAGATTTCCGTGAAGAGATGACTAACAACTTTTTGATATTTTCATTTTTAGTGAATTTTTATTAAAAAAATTCACTAATAGAGAGGTATCGATGGTGAGACTTTGCAAAAATTCTTTCAAATGAGCGCGAATTAGGACCCCTAGAACCCATATCCGGGTCAGTTTGAATTTTTATATGCTTATATATATATATATATATATATATATATATATATATATATATATATATATATATATATATATATATATATATATATATATATATTTATATATATATATATTTATATATATATATATATATATATATATATATATATATATATATATATATATATATATTGCTATAGATAGCAAATGATAGGAAATATTACGAAATTTTAATAGGAAAACGGGAAATTTATGCATACTAGTATATATAAAATAAGTGTATACATCCTAATGTAGCAATGAAAGAGTTTTGGCAGGAGATGTCAACGCCCGACATGAATGTCAGTGACCCATGTAGCAACCCTCGATGTTAAGTTACATTCGAGTAATAAAAAATTATATATTCTAGAAAGATCCACAAAGAAACCAAGAACAATGCTTCAGTTTTGTAGGGAGAATGAGATTGTAGATAATATAATTGTAGTTCTGTTGATTTTATGGTATAAGAAAAAATAGATATGACCAAGCTAGCTAAAGACTCACCATATTAAAAGAGCGGAGGTTATTTGTAAAAAACAGAAGTTTGTGTAGTATTAAGTTAAGGTGCGTCAGAAAAAAAAACGTAAAAAGACGTTAAAGGTTTGACGGAAAATTTAAACACAGGTGGTGTGACGAACAATAGCGTTTTTTCACCTGTAAGAAAATTATAAAAGCAACGGTCCGAGATGGTCCGGGTTGTCTTGTCTTTTCCATCCAGTGAAGTCATCAGTATCACTTTACCAGGCCAGGTGATCATCGTCATAACTAAGATTCCAGAGTGCTTCGAAGGGAGAGTATAAAACACCTCCAGAGTGCTACGACTATGGAATAAATATATCATAACCAATAAATAAATATTATAATATAACCAATAAATGGACAGTAACCTATGGCATGGAGAAATTCGAAAGATAATAATAATTAATCAAGGTCCGCATTAATGGAAGAACAATAAATAATCCAATGGAAAATATGTCAGTAAGTGTTACCTTTTCTTAAATTGACCAGTGCGGGTTGAATTTCACCATTTTTTACAACAACAATCAAATATTTTTTGTGCTAATAAATTTCAAAAACAAAAATTTTGTTTGAAATAAACGGAAAGAGACCGTGATCTCTGTAGAATTATCGATGTATATTGATTATGTAGTATCCATGTTTAATTAATTGTGTAATTAGTTATAATGTTACCAGAATGTTTTTTAATAGGATTTTTCAAGTTATATTTATGTAAAGAATGTTTTAAAATATCTCTTTGTATTTAACGAGTGTCATATCGGCACAGTTAAATGTTTTAATAGGATTTTTCAATTTATGTTTATGTAATGAATGCTTTAAACGTTTCTGTTTGTATTTAATGTGTGTCAAATAGACACCGTAAAATTTGTGTAATGAATTAAATGGAATGTATAACAGATTGTAATTAACGGAAGTATTGTTTTTGGTTGATATTTAATCAGCAAAATTGTTATATAGCCATCTGTGCAAAGCGATAGTAATTTTGATCAAGTGAAAATCAATAAATATTAGTGAATTTTAATTAGTAGAAGCTAGCTGTAATTATAAGGAACCCAACCTGATGATTAAGACATATGTTCTCAGCTCTATAATAAATTTTTGCAGGTATATACTACCCATAAACTAAAGTAGAATACCATAGCAATATATATATATATATATATATATATATATATATATATATATATATATATATATATATATATATATATATATATATATATATATATATGTATCCCTCTGATAACTCAAAAAATAATTAACCGATTTAGATGAAACTCGGCAAGTGCCTTTCTTTTATTAATGGCTTGGATGAGTTCGTTGGCCAGGAAAATCGGACGGGGTTTTCCGGGAAAATTTTGAGTTTTCTTTCAAAAAAAAATTTTTTTCCCGAAAATTTCGATAAAATTTGGTCTACATATTGCTTTGGGAAATACCTAACTATGTGCCAAAATTCAGCTTTCTAGGGTTACAGAAAATTGAGCTATTCAAATTTGAAACATGTTTAAATCATAAGTATGTGGTTGCTGTTGGTTCATTCATCAACCTTCCATTGACTTCTGCTTCTGCCGCTGTTACAGTCCTTTTATTTAGATCTAGAGTTGTAACCATTATACAAACAGTGTTTTTTAACCACGTGGCTGGGCGACTGACCGAATTCATTCCCAGTTGCTGTTGATTTACTCATATTCTCTTAATATGTTTGAAGATGTGGTGTCTACTTCATTCCAAGTCACTATTAACCGACTATTTATGAAATCAAATAAGTAAATTAAATCGATTGTCATAAAATATGTAGTGTATTAAGACAAGGGAAAAAGAAATAAAACATATATAACTGTGCACATTTTGATAATATTTTAGGGTGCTTGAGAGAGGTATTGTCACAGCATAATATCTTATTAAAGTTCATTTGTAAATAGGTTTAATTTTTATATGTTTATATATATATATATATATATATATATATATATATATATATATATATATATATATATATATATATATATATATATGATAACTCAAAAAATAATTAACCGATTTCGATGAAACTTGGAAAGTGCCTGTCTTTTATTAATGGCTTGGATGAGTTCGTTATCCAGAAAAATCAGATGGGGTTTTCCGGAAAAATTTTGAGTTTTCTTTCGAAAAAAAATTTTTTCTCCGAAAGTAACAAAGCTGTTTCAATGAAATTTACTATATATGTTGCCTCAACCTTACTACGTACCAAAATTCAACTTTCTAAGTTTAGAGAAAATTGAGTTACTCAAATTTTAAATTTTCTTTCGAAAAAAATTTTTTTCTCCGAAAATTACAAAGTTATTTTAATGAAATTTTGTGGATATCTTGCCTTAGGAAAAACCTTACTACGTATTGAAATTAAACTCTCTAAGTTTATAGAAAATTGAGTTATTTAAATTTGAAGCATTTAATAAAAATTCACTACCATAACGCACTTGCTGCGTCCCGAGTTTTTTTATTTAAATTACAGGTTGTATAACTTAAATTTTATGTATATCGGTAAATTTTCGTTGAAAAATATTTAGTCAGTTGTCGCAGAAGTTTTTTTGTGCGTTCTCGTAGAGATAATTTTTTGTCAACATGAGGTGAAATGTTAATAATTAATCATTCATGTTTGATGAGGTATAAAAAAATGCCTGCGAATTCAGGTGAAAAATTGTTTCGAATTTTCGTGAAAACATTTGTTTACAAAATTTTCATGTAAAAAACTTTCTTGAAATATTTCATAAAAAGATTTAGCAAACTTGGATAAAAGATTGTTTGCAAATTTTCATGTAAAAATGTCTTATTCTGAATTTTTTTTAAAGCGTTTTGTTAATAATTACTTGACAAATGTAGTTTTTGCATAAATTTCTCGAATAAGCTTGTTGGCTAGGAAAATTGGACCAGTGTTTTTAAATTTATTCTCGGAATACTTGCATTTTTCCAAACAATAAAGTTATTACTCGGTACAAAAATAGTAAACGTTGAAGCCTGTTACAGAATAGGCAAATATCAAGAAGATTCATGCCGACCAATTTATGTGCAATTCTCAAGTCACAAAGAGAAAAGCGCAGTCTTTAAACAAAAGAAATTACTTAAAGGTTCAAAGGTAACTATAAAAGAAGATCTGACAAAAGAAAGATTACAGATTATGAAAGAAGTTACTGATCGTTTCGGCTATAAAAACGTCTGGAGTATAGATGGAACAATATTTATAAAACATAAATCAAGAATTCACAAACTTTACAATCTCTGCTCCTGGAATAAGCTATCGTCCACCGTGTTAACTACATAGGTCAAGAAATGTGATGATTATCAACACGGGTTATTTAGTGCAGTGAATAGTGGCTAATCTTACTTCCCATCGGAACTAAATAGTGCAAGTTAGAGCAAATTTTCTGCTTATTCTTTAGTGTACAATATGACTCAAAATTCTCAAAATTTTATCATCTAAAAATATACTCCTTATAACTTCCTATTAATATAGCAGTGTACCCAATTCTCATGCGAAACTTACGTAAGTACTGCATTATATAGAATATCTGCTAACTGATATATACCGTTCTTGGTGCCATAGAATACACTTACCTTAATAGTAAATGACTCACTATCTCAACTCCTTTCTAGATGATCATGACGGTTATAACTGTAATTACGAAAATAATCTAGACAGCCTTCAAAACCTAAATGCCTCTTCTAATGTAAATATTATTCATTTAAATATCCGTAGTATACGCAAAAACTATGAGGAGTTTCTAGTCTATATAGAATCCCTGAAAACTAACTTTGAAATAATAGTATTATCAGAGTCTCATTGTATCACCGATTTGAATGATTTTCATATTCCAGATTACGATATTTTTTATAATGAAAGCAGATTAAATAAATGTGACGGCTCAATAGTATATGTAAAAAGTACACTAAGGCCTCAAGGTGTAGTTCTGTGCTCAGGACAAACCAAATTTCTACGACTGATATTCAGTAAAAACAATGTAAATATGGGCTTAATTGCTTACTACAGGCCGCCATCATTTAAGACTCATGACTTTTTCAAATGCCAAGATGCTAATATAAAATGCAATTCGACTATCTTGACATCTCCCATAACGGACCATCTGCCTATTGTATTGTCTATTGAAGCTGACCGCTCTAGCGCACCGAAGGAAAGTATACAAAAGAGCTACCGTCATAAAATAAATTTTAACAAGTTACAGCAACACCTTCAAAGTGAAACGTGGGAAGATGTTTATGACACGGATAATCCCAGTTACAGCGCTGAATTGTTCACAAACCGTTTGCTGTCCCATATCTCGAATAGTACCGAAATGCATAATAAAGTAACACTTCCTAACAAGAAGCCACTGAGTAGGAAACCATGGATCACATCTGGTGTAATAAATTCCATGGTTACTCGAAATAGATTACGAGTTCACGCCACTCTAAACCCACAGGATACAGGAGCCCTAGAACAATACAAAAGATACAGAAATGCACTGAATAAAGTCATTGTCAAAACTAAACGTGAATACAATAAAAACTTAATAAGAACGGCGGATAATAACCTAAAAAATACTTGGAAAGCAATTAATGTGATAACAAACAATAATATAAACAAGCAAGTAAATTCTAAAGTGAAATCACTCAATGTTGAAAACCAGCTTATAGAAAATAACACAGAAATTGCCAATGGTTTCAATACTTATTTCAGTAACATTGGGAAAGAACTTGCTAACAGGGTCGCAAATCATAATAAGATAAATGCACCTATAAAATTGAATATAACATCCAAACCAAGTAATTCAACTTCACTTTTTCTTAAACCAGTTACAGAATCAGAACTACTATCATACATTAACAAACTAAAAAATTCTTCATCTGCTACTCATGACCCGATTTCTAACCAAATAATTAAGATGTTTTATTCATACTTGATCCCTCCTCTTATGTACATAATTAATCTAGTCATAACAACCGGGATATTTCCAGACATCTATAAATCCTCTACAGTCATACCACTTTTTAAATCCGGAGACCCAACGCTACCGTCAAACTATCGCCCTATCTCTTTAACAAGTGTGATAGGTAAACTCATCGAGCAGTGCATCAAATCTATACTTCTTTCCTACGTGGAAAAAAACAATGTACTCAGCACGAATCAGCATGGCTTTCGACAGGGATCTAGCACGGAAAAAGCAATAGCCGAGGTCACACAATATATTAGTAACAGTATAGATAAAGGTAACAAATGCATTGGAGTTTTTCTCGATCTTGCCAAGGCTTTTGATACCATTGCACATGATATTCTCATCCAAAAACTCGAAAACATTGGCATCAGAGGCACTACTTTAGAGCTATTTAAATCATATATATATATATATACAAACGAAGACAGAGAGTTAAAATAAATGACTCGTTCAGTAACTACAAGGACGTAACATGCGGTGTGCCTCAAGGCACGGTCCTCGGACCTATTTTGTTTTTGCTGTACATAAATGAATTACTCGATGTTAATATATGTGGCAAGATTGTATGCTTTGCAGACGATACTGTTTTGCTTTTCAACGATTCCAACTGGCACAATGTAGCAATGTCGCCTCCGAGGGTGTCAGAAAAGTCAAGACATGGCTTGACAAAAACATGTTGACAATAAACTTGAACAAAACAAATTTTTTAACATTCACCCCATTGGCATCACATACACCAAATATAAACAGTATTGTCGTGCATGATTATGATTGTGTCCCGGGAAATTATTGCACATGCAACAACATAAGACAAGATAGCAGTGTTAGATATTTGGGCGTTTTCATTGACCAGCACCTAAAATGGAATGTACATATAGAATATATAAACAACAAAATTCGAAAAACTGTATATAAATTTAAACAGTTACGTGAAATTCTATCCTGGAAGTGGTTAAAGTGCGTTTATAGTTGCATTGTCGAATCTATCTTAAACTATGCTATTACGGCATGGGGAAACGCATACGAATCTCACTTAAAATGCCTTAGAGTTACACAAAAATGGATAATAAAAACAATGTTAAACAAACCTATATTATACCCAAGTACACAAGTATTCCAGGATAGTGATTTGGCTAACTTAACAGACCTGTACATATTATCGGTTGCCAAGTTTATGAAAAAGTTTCCCATTTATCGGACGCCGCTGTCTCATAAAATAACTACTAGGTCAATAAGCAACGACAAAATATCAGTGCCCTTTAAGGCACTAAACCTCACACAGCAACATATCTCATACTTTGGTCCTTTGATATACAGTGAGATTCCATTAATAATCTTACATAATAAAACTAAAATTTTCAATAAAACCCTAAAAAATTGGTATAAAATGCATAAAACACTTGTTAAAAAGAAAATTAATAAATTGTAAACAATCAATATCGTTCTTGAATTGTAACCGCGGTCAGTCACGTCATGCAGTACATATACTTTCAAAGTTTTAGTGTTGTAGATATTAAGGTTTATTTAGGCTAATTTAAGAACTTTAGGAATGTTAATATATTTGGTTAGTATGTCAATATTATATTATGTTAATTTACATCTAAAAAGTAAAACAGAAATGAAGAAGGTGTACACACAAATCCTACGGATTTACAGTACACTCATTAACTTAATACACAACAAATTATTCATATGTTCATTTTATCTTATTTAAGCTTTATATGTTAAGACACCTTGTATTTTATCAGAAATTGTTATCTTGAACAATAAACATTATTATTATTATTATTGTGATGAAATATGGGACATGGTTTCTTCTACAAAGGTTATACTTTCTACCAAATTTGATCTCTTTCATTAAAACAAATATTCGATATTTAAAATATTTTAAAGAAAATTCACTACTATAACGCACTTGGTGCGTCCACCCTGCTTATCAGTTTTTATCTTCCTGAGTGCAGCAAACTGCTGACCATTTCATTGCTTTATAATTATCAGAATTTTTTAACGTTGTCAAAAGAATCAGGAGTTTCTAATAATATTTCCTTTGGAAAATCAGCTGAAAGCTAATCCGTTTTCTTACTTTCATTGTGTTTAGAGCATTATTTATCAATGGCCTCTGTAACATAATTTGAACAAACAAAGGATTGGCCATCAGCAGACTGGAGTGTCAGTTCGGGAAATTGCAATTATCGTTAGTTGCAATGCGATTTGCGGCGAGTGGTCTGTCAAAGGACGTCCTACAATTTATATGGACACTAAAGCTAGAAGAAGAGCTAGGCATCGCGAAGAATGGCTTTTAAAAGTTATTAATGCCCTCAGAGACATAGTAGGTACAATAAAATTAGTTCAAACCCTAAACATCCAAACAAAAAAGTTGTCTTCAGCGCCAAATTGCTCCATACCCTTTCCGTAATAAGTAGTAAAAAATTACATAACCTTTACATCATTTGCTAAAAAGCAGTGGTTTTAAAAGTTTACGAAAATGTTTATTGATATAATGTAAAATTCTCTTATAAATCATCGAAATTTAAAAACACGAAAAAGGGAGAGGTGGGGAATTGTGCGCGTCGGATAATCGTACGCATCAATTTTTTTCATACTCCGTGGCCTTTCAAGCGCAACCGGCTAGTGTTGCCCTATCTCCTGCCTACTGTGAATCACCGACGCCATTATTCACACCACTTGTCTACGTTTGCACGGAACAAGCCTTGTTTATTTGAAATCCAACCAGTTCTTGTAATTTTCTGATATCGGAAAATAAGACGGTGAGTCCTTTTCATTTTCCTAATCTATAAGATATATTTATTTCATGGAAGAGTACGATCTTGTGCATCTATTGATGCTTGTCTTACATAGTTAGGTTAAGTAGTTTTCTAACTGTATTAAAAATTGTCAGTCAATATCTGAAGGGGTAATGATGCGCGCTGATGCGCATCATTTCCCCACGTGCAATCTAATTTTAACTATTTTTCTTCAGATGCCGCGAATTTATAGAAGGAAAACTACTATTCTGTCATATACGGCAGAAACTTTACGCGACGCGTTATTTGCAATAAGAAGTGACGGCATAAAAATAAGGGACGCAGGAAGGGCCTTCAATATTCCTGAATCGACACTCAGGAAAAAACTGTCAGATCAGCCAAAGCCACTTTGTTTGGGTTGCAAGCCAGTGTTTTCAGAACAAATAGAATGCGAGTTGAGACAGTACATTTTAACGCTAGCCAAACTATTTTATGGCCTTACACCCAGGTGTCTTAGACGACTAGCTTTTCGATACGCCGAACAGCATAGGATTGCCCACAAATTCGACAAGGAGAAGGGATTAGCTGGGAAGGACTGGCTGTATGGATTTTAAGGAGATCATCTGACATAAAGCTACGGCAGCATGAGGGAACCAGTTTGAATAGGATTGCATCTTTTAATAAGGACTCAACCAAATTATTTTTTTGGAACCTTCAAACTCTCATGGAAAGATTTAAGTTTGAACCGAAAAGTGTTTACAACATGGATGAGACAGACATCACCACGGTGCAGAACAAGTGCCCTAAAGTTTATGGCCGTAAGGAATCTAAAAAAGTAGAAGCTGCAATTTCCGGGGAAAGAGGAAGGACAATAACAGCTGTATTTTGTATTAATGCGGCTGGGAATTACATCCCTCGCATGATGATATATCTTAGAAAAAGGATGCCGAAAATTCTTGAGAAAAATGGTACAATTGCGGCATCATATAGATTTTCTAAGAACGGTTGGATTAATTCTGAACTTTTTATTCAGTGGCTGGGCCACTTTCAGAGGCATGCCAAGTCTTCTGTTACTGATCCTGTCTTTCTGGTCCTGGATAATCCTTCTAGCCACATATCAATTGCAGCTTATGATTTCTGCAAAGAAAATAACATCCACATGGTCTCGCTTCCTCCACACACACATCTGATCACCTTCAGCCTCTGGATCTGACATTTTTTAGTCTTCTGAAAAATGCACTATTCAGGGAATATGATCTCTACTTATCAAGTACCGGACATGAGAAAATAACTGAATATGATGTATCCCAACTTTGGAATAAAGCCTTAATGAAAGTGGCTACAATGGAAAAAGCAGTTTCTGGGTTTCGGGCAGCTGGAATATTTCCACTGAACCCCGACAAATTTACCGATACTTATTTTGAACCTAGCCAGTATGTAGCAGAACGTACAGTAGAAGCAACACCTGGAGTTGGAACTTCATCCGGTCAAGAGGATGAAAGTCACTCTACTAGATAATCACCCAAATCTACAACATCGGAGAGATCCAAGCCCTCAGCCATCTAAGTCTAACCATAATTCTTTATTTGCTGTGGCTCCAATACCAAAAGCAAAGGTTAACCAGGCAACGAAAAGAAAATCTAGGAACAAGCAGAAATCAGAAATCCTTACGAGCACTTCCATAAGAACAAAACTAGAAGTAGCTGAGGTAAAAAAGAAACAACGTGGAGAGGCAATGAAAACCAAAGAGAAATTGAGAGACAAGAATAATAAAGGAGTCATTCGTAAATGTTTCGATGATGAATTTTCAATTCCATCGACTTCAAAGAAATTGAAAATCAAACAAAAAAGACCACCAGTGCCTGAATCATCTGATTCATCAGAAGATGATATGTCGGATATTTGTAACGACGAATTGGATGACGTCGAAGATGATGTTGGGCTAAGCTTCATACCGCCACCTTTGAAGTCGGAAAAGCTGACCGATTTCAAAATAAATGTACCTTTTTCAATGAAAACCAAAAATCTGAATTTACTTTGTTGATAAGTATGTTTTGGTAGCAACTAGGAACTTGTTTACTATAACTTGTCAAAATCGACTGACATTAAACATATATCTTTAATTGTCACTTTATCCTTGTTATTTGAGTTAAAATGTCGCGTCATAATCATTTTTTAAATTCACAAATGCGAGATATGGTGTATCTTTATGCCCAGGAACATTTTTGTTCGCGCAGAGCAGTACTGCGGTATTTTGAGCTTTATCCTGATAGAAGGCAATCAGATCATACAACTTTTAACGCACTGTACGATAGATTAGGTGAAACTGGCTCATTTCATCCTAAAAACAGAAATGCAGGAAGACCGAGTGTAATTGATGCTGATATAGAAGACCAAATCATAGTTCGTATTTTAGAAGACGCGGAAACCAGTACGAGACGTGTTAGTGCAGCAATGGGTAAAGCAAATCTTTTGTGTCCAGAATCATAGGCAAATAAAAGGTGCATCCGTATCAATTCACTCGAGTTCAGCAACTTTTACCCCAGGACTTACCAAGAAGATTTCAATTTGACCACTTTATGAGAGAACGCTAGTTAGAGGATCCCATGTTCTACAAGAAAATTTTATTTACTGATAAAGCCTCATTCACCAGAAGAGGTATGCTCAATTTTCGGAATAGCCATACCTATGCGATTGAAAATCTTCATGCTATCTGAGAACATCATTTTCAACATGAATTTTCAATAAAGGTGTGTTGTCGCATTCTTGGATATTGTATTGTGGGACCATTTGAACTGCGACCTAGACTTAACGGAACAACATATCTCTTGTTTTTTAGAGATAATTTACCGATCACGTTGGAAGATGTACCTTTAACTTTAAGGAGTGAGTCTTGGTTCATGCATGATAGTACTCCAGCACATTACATCAGACATGTGAGAAATTATTTAGGTGAAATTTACCCTCAAAGGTGGATTGGTAGAGGTAGTGTGCACCCATGGCCAGCACATAGTCCCGACTTAAATCCGCTGGATTTTTACTTTTGGGGTTATTTAAAGTTACTGGTCTACAAAGATTAGATAAATAACCGCCAGCGATTATGGGAAAAGATCGTACAGGGTGTCAATGGTATCAGAGCTCAACAAAAATCATTTTCAACGTAAGAGATAATTTTAATAAACGAGTGAGAAAATGCATTGCCGTAAATGGTGAACACTTTGAGCACTTACTCTGATTTGTTGTTGTTTTGCTTCTTAAGTTGCAGTTTAGTTTTAGATTAATTTAATTAGGTAGATTAATGCAATCTGTAATCTGCATCTTTCCGATATCCATTTGTTAACTATTCCTTTTTAATTAATAGTTTTATAGATTGTATTTTATTTAATGGCTTTGTTGAATTCTTAATAAAAATGTTTCTTTCGATAACGCACATTTTATTGTGCTAAAAAGTATCTACACACATACACATTAATTTGCACTAAGATCGCAGCCTTCGAAAACACATAATGTTTGCGCATAATCGTTAATTTAGTTTCATTGAAAAAGTACTTTTGTTTGAAAACGGTCAACTTTTTTGGCTTCAAAGAAGTATACCTTTTTTGTGTAAAACTATATGGGCTTTCTTTATTTTTGTTCGAAAATGTGCATACAGGTGGACGAAAAATTATGACCATGTTAATGAACCAGTTTTGCTCTCGGTGGCGCCACCAAGCGACAGTGGTAAAATGGATACCGCCATCGTATTACGCATAATGCTTAATAATACCATGCCAATTTCATAATAATATGTTGACAACTTTCAAAATATTTTTACTAAAGCATGTTGAGCCCAATCGCTTTATTTTTTCCAGCTATCACCCCTTAGCTAATGTCCAATTGATTATGGGCAGCCTATATATATATATATATATATATATATATATATATATATATATATATATATATATATATATATAAACAGGATGAATAGCTCGTGAGGTGAGTAACCTCTGGAATCGGACTAGGAGGTCGCGGCTTCGAGTCGCGAGATAACAATAGCCACATCATACAATGTATATAAGAAGTACATATCCCGATTCAACACCCAAGGTCGCTGACGAATGGGTTAATTAATAGCAGCGCAATTAGAAGAATAGACTATTCATAGATGGGTAAGCAACTAGACCTTCAACTCAGCAACCAGCCACATGCCAGGATCACCTTCAAAACTGCAACCCAGGTGGAAACCGCCTCTCGATCCACGCCCCACCAGAGACTATATATGGAAGTTACCAGACCACGGACGGACATTCCTACATTGTTATTGCTTGAGTCTCTTTTAAGTTGTCACAATTTATATTAACATTTTTATTATTTTTCATAAGTATTTTGTGTAACTATAATCAATAAATTCTTTTAAAAATTCAAGTGTGTTAACAAGAAAGTTAACTAGCGGCTTCGAGTCCCGTATTCAGACTGTTGGTATTTTTCACTCGAATGTTGAAAGGCCGGCTTCTGATGAGTTATGCGTGGTGTCCTTTGTCTATATGTGTATGTAAGCTCCCACCGCACAAGCCACAGACTTCTGGGTTCGCAGTTTGTCTACTGTGGTGTTATATATATATATATATATATATATATATATATATATATATATATATATATATATATATATATATATATCTGTGTGTGTGTATGTATATATACATGTAAACAGAAACTGACCTCGAATATAGGTTCTAGACTATAATTCGCGCCCATAAAAAAAATTCGGAAATTGAAGTCGTTATATCTCTCTAATCAAAAGTTTCTTTATAAAAACTCGATAAAATTTCAACAACAAACTATCGACGGAATGACGCTTATTGAGCAGATGCCATAAATTGCCTATGAATATTCAGAGCATATTATTTTAGAGATAAAATTATTACTTTACTTTATATTTTCCTTAATTGGCTAATAACTTGAAAACTATTTGAGATAGATATAGGACATACATACGTAGGTCGCTAGAAATGCCAAACTAACGTCATTCAGTCGATAGTTTGTTATTGATTTTTCATAAAGAAAATTTCACCTATCTGGTTTTATTTTTGGGTTACTTGACAAATTTTTTAATATTTTTTTTGCGCTCAATGGGAGCTGTAAATTGGCTTCCTTAAAAATGCCATCAAAATTCCTCGTGATTCGCGATTCAAATGATAAGCAGACAACGTTTTTGTCCATTTTCGTTTTTATAAAAGTCGTTGATTCCGCTAACATACATTGTAATAAAACGAAAGAAAATGTTAGCGGCATCTACTACTTTCAGAAAAAAGAAACCAAAACACGTTGTCTGCTTACCATTTGAAACGCGAATCACGAGAAATTTTAATAGCATTTTTAAGAAAGCCAATTTACAGCTGATAATTTCTATAAAAAAAAATACATAGAAAAGTAAGAAAGATAACACAAAGGATAAATATAAAACCACAGAAATTTCATAAATATATGAAATAAATAAATAGATCGTAAGAATTATGAACTTAAATATGTTTTTCAAACTAAAATATTTATTGAAACTAGATTTAAAAAATATTTAGTGCAACTGAGATGTGACACTATTATAAATCATGTATTTCTCAACATATTTGGGATAATAGTCACTATATATATATATATATATATATATATATATATATATATATATATATATATATATATATATATATATATATAAACAAACATATAAAAATCGAAACTGACCTCTATATATATATATATATATATATATATATATATATATATATATATATATATATATATATATATATATATATATATATACGGAAAATTTTAAGCTTTTTAAAAGTGTTAGCCAGTTGCGATAATTAGATGCATGTGTATATCGTTAGTAATTTAAATAACAAATTTTGGATCAAGGAGATAAGTCCGGTTTTATAGTTCGTTGTTCGAATTGTTATCTTCATAGTGTCTCTTTCTTAGAAAAAATACTTAATAACGACTCGCGGTCTTTTCAAAAGCAGGTAATTGAATTTTAATTAAAAGGCCTTTGGACCAAGCAGTCTCTATATCTTCGTAGAGGCTGCTATTCGCGATTGCTTGTCAACTAATATATAAATACAAGTTTTAGTTTATATTCGCTTACTTTATTCATCCCTTGTATGTCGCTAATTCTGTTAGCGAAACACTCGTCAAGTTTAAAAAATATGTTGTAGGGAATTGGGATCCTTAAAGTGTACTCCTGTTCCCCTAAGAATGGAGCGTAAGATATTCTGAATTTACTCGCATGCAAATCGGCAGTCTGAAAACAAAATTATGGGAGATATCTCTATAATAATTTTCTACATTTTCTTTATTTCGTTTAAAAAAGTGTATATATTTGCTATTTGCATCAGTTTTTGCAATTTAAAAGCCTACAAATTTTCCTCCAAGTGGACAGTTCTCCTCATTTTGTCTACACCACTCTGGTTCCAAAGCATCCGCACCAACACCTCGCGACACTAGCCTTTCTCTGTGTACTAAGAACCTTGGCTCTGCATCTCTCCAGCCAGTTGAAGGTTCGGACCACAATTGTTCAGCCATAGCTGCCGCCCTAGGCCAAAGTCTGCTATCAATACTGGTATCGTCAGCTTGCTCTGTCCACAATGTTGCTTCTGCACCTAAAACTTGATTTTTTCTGTTTCCTAAAACCAAACAGTTATTAAACGAAATAAACTTGAGTAACCATTTATTGATTGTGAGAGTGCTTAGATTTTTAACGCTTTTCGGAAACTCGATGTTTTATTTCTAATCAGCAAATTATACAATGGGTTTTAAAAGTAAGGAATACATTCATTTTCTTTGTCATTAGTAATTATAAGAGGAATACTGAAACGGGTGAGCTCAGCCACGTTCTTAAGTAAAAATCTTTCTACGCACCCCAAACTTCATTGATGGACAGCTATCTTCAACCATTTTTTTAATAGATTGGGGATTGAGATTGGAATTGTGTGCTACCTCTTTTTGAAGAAAATTTTATTTTATATTAGGCACTATAAAGAAATTTTAATTTTGCTCAATGGGGCTAAAAAATAAATTACTTTCAAAATGCAAGGAACAAATTCAATGACAATTAGGTTTGCTGAGTACATTTTAAACATACTAAATTGTAGGCCCGAAATGAGCTCCATTTTCTTTGTGACAACATCCAAGTCAATCGACAAAATCTCATAGCACATTATTTATGATCTATAAATTGTTTGGCCTAGTCTTGTAAGCTTTGGATTTTAAGTATCACCCACGTAAGAAAAAATCGGGGAATCTTGGTGGCCACTCTATATATCCTATTCTTTCAACCCACTTGTTCAAAAACACTGATGCAATTATGTCCAAAGGGGGCTGTGAATGTGATTCATCCTGCTGGGAAACAAAGGTTAGCTAGAAAACGTTTTGCCTGTGTGAAGAAAATATTTTCCTTTTTCTGTGCATTTGACCACCAGATGCAGGATTAGGCCACCTAAAAAAATTCATATGTATTTCGTCTGCTGGAGTCTGATCCAAAAAAAAATTAGAAATGATAATTTGATCATTTACTATCCCACACCACACATTTGTTGAAGGATGCTGAGTGTATACCCCCATCATCCACCTGCGGTTTTGTCTAGCACAGTTTTGGGAGTTTTGTCTATTGACTGTACTCTTGAGGTAAAAAGTTGCTTTATGTTTTTTTCTGAAATTTGAAAGTGTAATATACATCTGCTGTACTTGTACACAGAACTTACTTCTGCAATCGATGTCGCCATCAGGTAATTATAGTACCGGACAAACTTTGTGCGGTGGATACCTTTGCTTATAACCAACTAGATAATCTGTCGATGTTTATATGTTACACGATGATTTAAACTATTTAAGCGAAAATGAGGATTATCCTGCAGCGACAACAAAACATTCAACTACACTTCTGCAGTTTGTGAAGACCTTTCAGATTTTGGTAAATTTCGGTCGGTCCGAATTCCAATTTTTTTGATTTTGCTAACGGGTCTTGAGAAAAATTGATGAGCGATGACGACAAGCTCACTTTAGGTCTACTTCATATTTTTCTTAAACACTTACAATAATTATTTCAGTAATGATTCAAATAATCTCAAGTTTATTTTTACGGAAGGTAAAAATAGATATTAAAAAATATATTATTTACTAATACTGACTGTCGTGTAGAACGTGATCAAATGTAAGACATCGCACTAGTAAAATAAGAAAAAAACAAAAAGTAAGCATTTAAGGTTCTTATTTTACGCAAATGAGAAATAATAGCAAATACAATTAAAGATTTTAAATATTTTGCGATGAAAATTACTCTCAGGTAGCAAGCAAAATTTTGAAAACTGTTCATTTCTATTACACGGAAAACAAATTAACATTTTGAAAATAAAAAATTGGGTTTATTACTACATTCCTAAATTTAAAGTTGACCGGCTTTGATATTTTCTTCTTGAATAAAAGATGGGCGAAAAAATAGCACTACTTGCTTTTTGAAAACCATTGATTTTTTCAAGTACTACTGGGCAAGATTACACCTTTTTTATACTGCTGAATGGACAAATCATTTTTCTTTCAAAAAAGGTGTTACACGACCCACTTTCAATTTAAGAATTTTGTAAGGGTAGTTAGCCTTCAAGGTAGGTCAGGCTGGGTAGAGAGACTTACCGTGAGGTTGTGATACTTTGCAAGAGTTTTTCAAAATTTTTCGATAAAAGTGCCGATATCATCAATCTATGTTATTGTCCCGAATATATGTACTGTTTCAGCTTCAGCTAACAATTTTTGTTGACAATGCTTCCACACAAAGCAAAAAAAATGTATTTTGAGAAAATTATGTGTGTGTAAAGTCGCCCTCCGATGGTGTTAGTTTAGTGTATATTTAGGGCGACTTTTACTTAATTCATGTTTTAAAAAAAAGTTCTGGTTGAAAAAACCGACAAAACACTCAAATTAATAAAGAAGGCACAGACTTTTGTTAAATTTGTTTTTCAAAAAACTTAAAATGCATTTTTCTTCCTGAACGTCCTAAAAACGCAACTAAATAAATATTAACAAAAATTTCGGGACACAGCAAGTAGGTTATAGTAGTGAATTTTCATAAGAATTACACTGTTCCTACGGCATGTTTTTTTATTTATTTTTATTTCAACAACACACCACGAGGGCTTACAGCCTAAATACTATCGTACCGTGGGTGTCGACAAGGAGGAAAGAGACAACTTGTTAATTCTGGACTTGAAGGTTTGGAGGTTCGGGGGAGAAGGAAAAATATGTGGGGGCAAGGAATTCCACAACTTGGAAGTCCTTGGGACAAAAGAGCGGGCATAACGAGATGTTCTATGTCTGGTGACCTCGACAGTAAAACGGCGCATTCGCCCTGTTCTTCTGGTCGATCTGTTGGCGGCAGCAGGTGGAGGAACTATCGAAGAAAGCTCCTCTGAGCAGTGCCCGTGCAGATATCTATAAAAGAGAGAGAGAGGTCACCAACGGCACGTCGGTGGGCAAGGGAGGACAGCCTTTGGGTGATGGTAGGGTCACCGATGAGACGTATAGCTCCCTTCTGAATGGAGTCCAGGATAGCGAGTGTAGAAGCGGTAGCAGCTCCCCAGATGTGGGAGCAGTATTCGAGGTTTGGCCTTATTTGCGGAGTATATAAAGTATAGAGATTAGCTGGTGAAAAGTATTTGCGAGCCCGAAAGAGGAAACCTAATTTCTTAGCAGACGCTTCTGCAATTGATGTGACATGTTGGTGCCAATTGAGATTTCGATCCACAGAGATGCCAACAAGTGAAAAGGACTCATTACTTTAAATAACTTGGTTGTTTATTGTGATGGGTCTAGGGCTGGTGTATCTCTTATGAGAAAGAAAGCAAGACTGATATTTGGTGGGGTTGAATTGTACAAGATTTCTACTTCCCCAGTCTAATATTTTTTGGAGATCTACGAAGACAGAACCCTCCATGAGTCTGCGATCCTCATCTGATTGGGCTAAAGAGACAGGCTTAGAATATTGTATATTTGAGTGAAGGGTGCTGTCGTCCGCGTAACTGTGAACTGAGTTGGATGTGCTAGAGAGGAGGTCATTGATGTGGAGAAGAAACAAAGTGGGGGCTAAAGCTGAACCTTGATGAACTACTGCATTAATTCGATACAGTTTAGAGGAATGGCCATCCACGACAACAGAAATGCTCCGGTTGGAGAGGAAATTTGCTGTCCACGTACAGAGTTTTGGTGGTAGGCCATAGGCCGGTAGTTTATTAAGCAACGCTGCGTGCCAGACCTGGTCGAATGCTTTGGATATGTCTAGAGCGACAATCTGGGATTCGCCGTGTAGTTCCATAGACTTGTTCCAAGAATGGGTGACGAAGGAAAGGAGGTCAGCAGTAGATCTGCGCTGACGGAATCCATACTGCCTGTCGTGTATTAGACTGTGTTTTTCAAGAAATTTTAGTAATTCGATGTTTATATACTTTTCCATCACTTTAGAGATGACTGAAAGGAGAGATTTAGGCCTGTAGTTGCTAGGAAGCGCTTTCGATCCTTTCTTGGGGACGGGTTGTACTCGAGCAGTTTTCCAGTTACTAGGGAATATGCCTTTATTGTAAGATGTCTGAAACAGACGAGTCAGGACAGGAGCAAATTCTGGTACGCATTTGAGAACAATTGCTGGGATCTCGTCAAGGCCAGAGGCTTTCCTAGTATTAAGAGAAGAGAGAATCTTTCGTACCTTTTTAGTTTTGAAAATGATATCCGTCATTTTATGCGCCACATTGGGGACTGTTGGTGATTGAACATTTGGGGTGGGTTGAGAGTAGAATTGCCGGTGAACAACGAGGCAAAAAGTTCAGCCTTGCCAAGGGCGGTAGAAACAATTTCATCCCCTGAGACAAAAGGTGGGAACGTGCTCTTGCAGAAATTATTCCCAATAGATTTAGCAAGAGTCCAGAAGGGTTTGCTGCCGCTGGAGCTTAAGAGTACTTTGTTTTTGATGTGGTTATTAAACGAGTTTTTTGCCTCAGAAAGAATGCGGTCATAGCGGTTTCTTGCGTCGTTAAATGCTTGACGGTTTTCTTGACTGGGATTGTGTAGAAGCTTTTTGTGAGCTTCGACCTTTTCAAGTCTGGCCTTGTCACAGGATTTAGAGAACCAGGGCTTTTGAGAGGCTGCAGAGGTTTTCTGTGTACGTGGAATAAATAATTCCATGCCAGCTTGGATAATTTCGGTGACGTTTTGTGAGATATCAGAGGGGTCAGGATGGGAGAAGCAGACAGACGCCCATGGAAATGAGGAAAAGTAATCTCGCATTTCGTCCCAGTTCGCGGAGTTGTAGTGCCAAACAATACGTGGGTGTGATGACTGTGTGACCTCAGATTGCATTGCGCAGGAAGCTGTGACCATGCCGTGGTCTGAGCGACCCAGGGGGGCGGTGACTGAAATATTATAGCAGTCAGGAATTGTAGTAAGAAGGAGATCCAAGGGATTTGAGCTGTGTGTTGGGATGCGAAGAAAGCAAGTAGGTTGCTGAACCATATTAGCTAAAGAATTGCTGACTGCAAAGACCTCCGCTGCTCTTCCTTGTAGATCGGTTTTTGAAGATCCTAGCCATTCCTTATTATGGACATTGAAGTCACCAAGAATAGTGACCTCGGAGGAAGGATATTCAGAAATCAGATGGTCGGTTTTTTCAGAAAGGTAGTCAAAGAGCTGGACAAAGTTGTTGTCAGAAGGTGACCGGTAAATGCAACAGATGAATTTAGTTGCAGCCCTGAGAAGGGTTGTATCCATAGTATGTCTTTTCTTCCAGCCTCTAAATTGGGGAGTCTGGTGCAGGGTAGATTGCTACGGGCGTACGCGCACACAGCTCATACCCCGAGAAATTAAGGTGATTAGTTGGCACTGATTTGAGTTTCGGTGAGAAGAGGAGTTGGGGCCTATTAGCCTGGAGGAAATGGTGGACGGAGTTCAGGTTAGAATTTAGGCCACATATATTCGAGAACGATATTGTAAATCTCGATGCTGGCGCCCCCTGTACACCCCTCTCCCGGAGATCCGAATGGAGGGGTATTTTACCTCCGGAATGTTACTAGAAGTAATACTTTTAATTTAAACAGACGTCGAAGATCGGGTTTAGAGATTCTAGTACACGCTCATTGGAAAAATTTCTCTCATTCTATTATCCTAAAAAATAGTCAAAGCTTGTGTTCTGGTTCCTTTTGAGAAAAAAACTTTGAATGCCCAAAACTTAATTTTCTATGACGCTAGAGGATTAAAATTTGGTGAATTTAGGCACCTACTGTAAGTCTCTTTAAGATAAATGTGTATTGGAAATTTCATTAAAGTTACAAAAGCTTTCCAGAAGAAAATTAATTAATGTTTAGAAAAGGAATGTATCTGCCAAATTATAAACGTGGCAGGTATTTTTGCTTGTTAATCGCCTGGATGATTTCGTTTTAGTCATTCTAATCGAACCGGTTTTTTTAACAACAAAAAAGTTTTTTTAAACAAATTCTATCAGTGAATTTTCTTAAAAATTTACTAATATTAACAATAAAAATGTCTGCTGAAATGGCTACTTCATCTAATTTGTGTTATTTTCTGTGAGCCTCATTTTATATAAGAATACATTATCGTGAACTAAACCCAGATTTCTTCTGGGATTCATTTTAATAGTTTTTAAGACAGCAAGTGAAAACAAACAAAATGTTCCTACTCCTGAATTCATAAAAGTCAAGAAGTCAATCCATTCTTCAAATAATTTATCGACTTCAAAAATTAATCAACGAATATTAACGTTAATATTCTTATTCTTTGATTTCCAAAATTAGAAACTTATTATATAATCATTTACTATTTAACCTCAAAACAGAACTATCAAACCATGATAAATAAACAAAACACTTTATTATTATTTGGTTTCCCATTTTAGAAGCATAATATACAAGTTGTTAGATCTATATAAATCATTAACCTCTTAACCTCAAAACAGATCTGTCATACCGCAACAAATAAACAAAACACGTTAGTATTTTTTAGTTTCTAATTCTAGAAGCATTATACAATCATTAACTTAACCTCGAAATAGAACTGTTAAACCATAATGAATAAACAAAACACAATATGCCAACTGGTTTTTGCTTCAAATAGCTGATACAAAACTTCCGCATTTCCCCCATCACCTTCACATTACGGTATTTTTGAACATTTTAGAAATCCGAGCATTCGAACATACTCGAAGGCTGTGATTCGTGTGGGATCGCCACAGTCGGGTGTGAACGTTTGTTGCGCATTAGGATGTTGTGGTGATCCCGTCTGAGATATAATGTTTTTAGTAAAAATTGACGAGTTTTTGTAAAGTTCCAATGAGTCGAAAAGTATTACCATCTTACGGTACGTAAAAAAGCGATATTTAAAAAATCTAAATTGGCCTCTTTCAATATTTCTCTTAAAAATCACTAATGACGCAGAAAATTTATTTATTCCTTACTTACAACACGTAAATATATAAATTACAAATTTGGCAAGAAATATGGGCTGTTAAAAAGAAATTGTAGTCAAGACAGTATTATGTACAGATCGCAATTTATTGTAAATGAGGGAATGGGATGAAACATCCGTAGAAAGACATGGAAGCAAAAGGTAATTTTAATTGGAATGTCAAAATTTGAAATTTGTTGAATTTACTATGCACTAGCTGTCAAGCAATTCTGAATAAAATTTGAAAAAGCAGTTTATTAGACACCACAAGTCTTAGACTTTTTGTATACGCATATTGTATAATTTAAGGTAATAAACATAATAACAATAATAATAATAATAATAATAATAATAATAATAACACAGAGTTTCGTGGGTAAAAAAACTTTCCGATTGCAAGGTTATACAAAAATATCTTTTATTTTAAAATAAATTCGAGGTCATACCACTTTCGGTTTTACCGGAAGTAGCCACTGTCTTATTTTAAATAGAACACCCAGGATATTATTTCATTTTTAGATTCCAGAGAAAATTTCTAGATGAGTTTTATCAGGTCTCCCTTTAGCTATTTTTAACTGTTTATTGATTCTTTTGAAAATTTTGGAAAATATAACCCTAATTAGAAACCCAACACTACGCCTTTCGTCCATTTTTGACTAGTTGTAAGTGCTTCTGTGAAAGACAAAAGCACAAGAATAATACTTTCGAAATCCACATTGACAATTGATTTATCGCATACAGGCTGTCCAAAATTTGAACACCAATTCTTTTTCAAAGTTGAAAAAGTTCGTTCTTTCACATGTGACGCCCTATATTATTTGATGGTCGGACGCAGAATTTGATTCTGGATCGATTCATTGTAACTTCCCTCTAGGCACCTATTTACAATGGTTATATTGTTAATCCGTATCATCGTTTGCTTTTCGAAACAAATTGAACACGACTCAAACGGCAGAAATTCACTTTAATTAGAACACGAAAATAAAACAGAAACACAACAAAATTTAGAACATAATAACAAATGAAAAACATTAAACAATTAGGACATAATGACAAGAAATAATAAATTAATTTAAAATTACAATAATTGTTCTATTTGATCGGCGTGTTGGTTCAAACAGTGAATAATTCTGTCATATACTCCTCGCAGAAATAGATTATTAAACGCATCGTGAACACGGTTCAATAAATCATCTCTAGTTTGTACAGATCTAGAGTACACTAGTTCTTTTATACGGCCCCCGGGTGATCTGGGTCGCCAGTTCCAGGGTCACTGTGGGCCATTCCACAGACCCTCGAACATCAGGGTCAACTGCTGTAGTAGAATGTGCTCGAGTACCATCCAGCTGACACCAAATGTTTGCTCTGATACGTGGAGGTAGAGCATTTAGGAAATCCTAATACACCCTCTGAGTATCTCCAGATATCTAGCCCCATTCAAATTTACATCGTACGCTTGATATGCCAGGTTATCATTATCCGTCATTAAACAACAAACATTAAAACTAAAGTGGTCCTGGTGATTATGTTCCCTTATGACATGTGGATTATCTTGTGCTAGGTAGTCATTATTTCAGCGATTTGAAATTTATTGCTGAATTTGTATTCATTAGTTCACACAATCCTATGAAATAGTGTCGAATCTTCGGTCATTTTAATGCACATGAACTTGCAAAAGTCGACTCGTCTTTTCTCATTACCAAGACGTAATCCATGCACAACTATCTGAGAAAAATGACGCATTTTATGTTTTCTTAATATACTGCGGATTGATGGTCTTGAAATACTCAACTCCGGCGCTGCTGCTGGAGTTAAACTCCGTGGGTAAGCTTGAAAATAAGCCAACACAGTCACCTCGTTATCTTCATTATCTATTACGGGCTTTAGGTGTTTTCGAGTTGCCTTTACACTCCCAGTTGCCATAAACCGAGCCTCGATTCCTGCAATTTTTTCGGGAGTTGGTAGGTCCGGATATCGTTTGTTGAATAACCTGCACGTTCGTCTGACAATTCTTCCACATTCACCATGCGTATGAAACAAATTTCACATCATTATTGGAATATTTTTCAATATTCTCCATTATAAACTGTACTTGAGAAAACCAGCAAAATCACTAGAACTCTAAGTAGATACCCGAATCTGTGAGCTAATACTGCTTTGACATAAAATCAACATTGTTTCAATTCCTGTCAAAATCCAGGCTTACTTCATAGGATTTTTAAAGTTTCATTGGCTTTTGATAAAAAAATATGGATTAACAAGGTAACCGTTGGAAATAGGTACAGAGAAAGCTATATCGAATCGATGCAGAGTCAAATTATACATCTAAAATATGGATTAACAAAATAATCAACCGTTGAAAACAAGTATAGGAAAAGTTATAATGAATTGATCCAACGATCAAATAATATCTAAGGTGCCACATTTGAAAGAACGAACTTTTCAACTTTGAAGACGATGTAATTGGTCATCAAATTTTGGACACCCTGTATGCGATTAATCAATTGTGAATGTGGATTTCGAAAGTATCATTCTTATGCGCTTGTCTTCCCCAGAAGCGCTTACCTCCAGTCAAAAATGGACAAAAGGCGCAGCGTTGAAAATAAGGATACATCTTTCAAAATTTTCAAAAGAATATAGCTAAGAAACAGTTGAAAACAGGTAAAAAGAAATCTGATAAAACTCATCATGAAATTTTTTCAGAAATCTAAAACATGAAATAATATACCGGGTGTTCTATTTAAAATAAGAAAGTTAATGGCGACTTCCGGTATAACCGGAAGCGGGATAACCTTGAAAATATTTTAAAATGAAAGAGAATGGCCTCTAATTCAATAAATTACGAATTCTAAGTTTTTTAACCACGAAAACTTCTAACGAACGGCTACCGTGAGAAACCTGTGTATATATACATATACAGGCTGGTCCAACAGCGCGTTCAAGTTCAATATCTCCTTTATTATTCGATAATTAAATAATTTGAACAAATGCTTCAGGTACTAACGTTAGCTACAAACTGCAATTATTTTTGCAAATACAGGGTGTTGCATAAGTTAGATACAACCCAAACTTCACTTATTTTAAATGATACAGCCTGTATATTTTTAATTTCGAATTTCTGTTGCTTTGCCGATTCATCCAGTGTATAGTTGTTGGGGTCTATACAGAGTCGTTAAAAAGTTATGGCCACTTTTCTAAAACACCAGAGGCACATTTGACGGTCTGTAACTTCATTAATATGTCAACTGCAACACTCTATTACGCCAAAAATCTGAAAAAGTATTCTACTTTCAAATTCAATTAATACAGAAAGAGCTCCTTGAAAACAATATACAGGGTGAGTAAAAACACTGGAGTCAGGTTTTCTCGAGAAAATCAAATGGAACACCCTATATATTAAAATTAATTTCGGTACATCAACAAATGTTCTTTCATAGGCACACTTGGAGAACCCAAATCACCACAGCATATTTTAAAAAAGACCTGACGATCGTTTCACTAACAAAGTGAAAATATCGTCATCCTCTGATGGCGTTAACTTTGTTAATGAAATGATCTTCAGGTCTTTTTTAAAATGTGTTGTGGTGATTTGGGTTCTGCAAGTGTGCTTATTAGTGCTCATCACAGGTTCCGATCTTCACTTAGTGAAATGTTTTTTCAGTTTCATGAAGTATTCCCTATACCCAAGACCAGTATTTACTGAGATATTGGGTGTTTTTAAAGAAAAAAGGTACATTTATACGCAGGAACAAATCAGTGTATTATTTTTTAAACACCTGTATACATATTTCTGTCTATACTCCTTTCGGTTTGATTATTAATCGTCTGTTGGGGCAAATGAATAACTATATTAAGATTTACGGCCACTACTTCTCAAAACCTATTACTTATTCCGACCTCGTTCTATTATTTCAGAAAACTTGCAATTGTCGGCTTGTTTCAACTGTAACATATTCCTTAAAGAATGCGTTGTTACCAATATACAAAAGCATGGAGAAAAAATATTACTCAAATAAAAATAATAACTAGAAAAGAAAATTTTAATGGAAAAAAAAGTATAAATTAAAGAGTATTCGATTTAGTGATATTGAAATAAAACTTAAAGCTGAAATTAGAGTGTATCAAATCACGGAAAATTGTGATAACAATGATATAACAAGTACACAAAAACAGTGAAAACTAGTTAATGAAGTGTTCGAAATGACCACCATTATGTTCAGCATATAAGTTTTAGCGAGTTTCAAAAGAATAGTTAGCGTCTCGTAATACACTTAAATTAATATTCTCAAATACACCACAGATTCTTGGCTTCATATTTTCTTTTGTCGACAGTTGTGCCTGATCAACAAAATGTTTTACATAACCCCATAAAAAGAAGTCCATTTTTGTGAGATCAGGTGAAGAAGGCGGCCATGCATTCGGTCTTTTCACCCGATCCAACGTTCTGGAAAATGTTGGTGGAGAAAAGCATCAATGTTAGCTGTATGTTGAACTGGGGCAATGTGATGCATAAACCACATATGATCACGAATGTTAGCAGGCAGAAGAAACTGAAGATATCGCTGTGCAGTGAGCCGTTCTTAAAAAAATGCAGACCGACGACAAAATTTCCAATAATTTCACCCCACGCGTTAAGAGACCACCTACTTTGATTAGTCCTTTGAGTAAAGTGAGGATTTTGAGTACAATAGTAGTGAAAGTTATATTTTTTGACATGTCCGTTCTTATGAAATGTTGCTTAATCGGTGAACAACACAAAGTTGAAGTATCTTATATCTTTTTGGATTTGTTGCTGTGCCCAGTGACAAAATGATAGTCGCCTTTTATGATCAACATTGTATAGTTCTTGGAGGACTTGAATATGGTATGGGTGAAATCTGTTTTTACGTAAAATTCGTAAAACAAAGGTCTTCCTCATATGAATATCCGTTGCAATTTTTCTTAAGCTGATATGAGGGTATTATATCACTTTCAAATTTGGTATCAACTTTTTCCCTTCGTTCAAAACATGCTTGGTTCTCTCAGTCTTCTTGTATCCTGCGTTCCCCGTTTCGTCAAAACGTCGCATCAATCTTTCAAAAGCACTTCTATGTGGTTTTCTTCTATTGAGATATATCTCATCATAGATTCTTGTCGCGAATAAGCGGTTTTTCTTACTTGCTCCTAACACATAATTCATATCAATAATTTCTTGTCGAGAAACATTCATTTTAGCGTCTTGTTACAATTGAAATACGAGGAAATAACTACTGGATAGTGGTTTTAGGTATAGATATAGGGAACACTTCATAAAACTAAAAGAACATTTTTTGGTGTATCAAAATTGATTATAATATAGGTACATGTGTTCCATTTGAATTACTCGAGAAAACTTGACTCCAGTGTTGTTACTCACCCTGTATACTGTTTTCAAGGAATTATTTCTATAGTGATTGATGTTGAAAAAAGAACACCTTTTCAGATTTTTGTCATGATAGAGTGTTGCATGCTGACATACTAAGAAACATACAGACCGTCAAATGTGCCTCTGATGTTTTAGAAAAGTGGCCATAACTTTTGAGCGACTCTGTATAGACCCCAATAACTGTACACTGGATGAATCTCCAAAGCAAGAGGAATTCAAAAATGAAATACCATTTTAAAAAGTGAAGTGTGGGTTGTATCTAACTTATGCAACACCCTGTATATGCAAACATAATTTTAGTTTGTAGCTAACGTTAGTACCTGCAACATTTGTTCCCCTTTTTTTTTGAATAATAATCGATATATATATATATATATATATATATATATATATATATATATATATATATAAGGAATGATTGTTAACCGGGTTGAGCCGCATCGACAATTTATTATAATATTCGACTTTCCAGCTCCTGTTTTGGAGAAGTTAGGAAAGGAGAGGTTAAATAAACATGAATAGAAAGGAACTCTAAGGCCCAATCTGCCTTTTCCTTAGAACGGTGGATATGGGTAAGTTGGGTTGTTGTACATTGATTACGGAGCCTCAGTCTGTCGACTCCCCAAATCTCACTGGAGATCCTCAGTGTGTTTAACGCTAGACCTAAGAGAGATCTGACCTTTCGCAGGAGATTGTTACTATTTATAAGCTGGCTTGTTATCACCGTCATCTTGCACTGCGTGCGAGAGAACAAAAGGAGGAGCTACACCAACAAGGGGATCCTCATAGTCACAGACAGCCAGGCAGACCTTAAGGCCCTAAGTAATCCACGGTTAAATTCCAGGCTGGTAAGTGAATGCTGAGACAAGACGAGCGACCTGGCTGGGCAGAATGAGGTGACACTCATCTGGGTGCCGGGTCACTCGGTGGTCAAAGGAAACGGAGAAGCTGACAGTTTCTCGAGGAGAAGATCAGCAGAACCATTTATGGGATCAGAACCGATCTTGGGCGTATCGAAAGGCACAGCCAGGGGAACCATTAAGTCCTGGGTCAGGAAATAGCATAAGGCATACTGGGCAGATTGTTCAGGGCTCAAACACGGGAAGTCAGTAATTGACGAACCCAGTTCAAAGAGAGTTGTGCAGCTGCTAAATTTTAGCAGAGGACAGCTCAGAGACATAACAGGTCTCTTGACGGGACACATGGCCGCCAAGAAACACCTGCATAAAATGGAGCGGTTCGAGGGGGACCTCACATCCAGGCCCTGCGGCAAGCGAGAGGAATCAGCCC
Source organism: Tillus elongatus (assembly GCA_964006375.1). Classification (NCBI taxonomy): domain Eukaryota; kingdom Metazoa; phylum Arthropoda; class Insecta; order Coleoptera; family Cleridae; genus Tillus; species Tillus elongatus. The sequence continues at coordinate 111,960,972 of OZ023264.1, forward strand.
AGCATATCTTATGCGAGTATAAAGCTCTGGATCGCAAAAGACAACTGATCTACGGACAGCCTAGACTGGAGACAGAGCAATATAAAACTTCACCCTACCAATTGCTGTGCAGACTAGTTCAAGGCACGGTGATTTTGGAATGGGTAGAGTAGAAAAGACAAAGGGCACGCACAATAAACCAAAGGCTGCGGTGCTATCGGGGCGGCAAAGACGCGGATGAGCCCTGAGGGAAAAATTATAATTAGTCGGGTCGGTAAGGTACTTTAATAATGGTATAAAACAGCGGATGAAAGGTAAAAGGGTTATTTAATTTGTTAATTAATTTATTAGTTATGCCGTGTGTTCGTAATGGGGATATAATATATTTCTAGGTAATCGGCAGTCGAGCATCATCAACTCTCTCTTGTTTAAACAATCGGGACGTTTTTCGATCTCGATTGCTTCGCGGATAATTTTGAAAATTAAATTACTCTCATTGCTAAGAGGGAAGTATGCAGACACTCAATCGATATCCTGAAAGAAAATGTTATGCACATTATATGTGGTAAATTTTTCTATTTTTTGAAGGTATGGTCAGAATATATTTTCTAGACAAAATGTCATCGCTACCTTACTACGTTTTGCTGAGTTATACATCATATTGCCTAAAACTAAGTAATGATCATATTTACCTGCAATTTTTGATGGTGAATTTTCGTAAACCTTTTGCCAGCCTATATAAGGAGAACACCAATTATTTCCAGACGATACCCAGGCAGCAAAACCACAATCAAAATACAGAGCATCATAATTACTCAAAATTATCTTGTAGTTGTTTTCTAAGAGATCGCGAACTTGAGGATCAGTGCCGGTAGTCCAAATTTGAATAATATATTTATCGTTGGGTAAATGTTTGAGATACTCTTTTTTAGTAAGAGTGCTGGTCCAAAGGACGACAGGAATTTCTTCACCAGTTTTCTTGTATAGACGGTTCAGTGCCTCTTGTTGAAAACTATCCCACAATTGGACAAAATCTTGTTCAGAAGTTCCCATACCTTTACTCGCCATCCACTGAACTATACTTTTGGTGCTGTTCCAACAGCCAAAATGAACTTCATCGCCACCCATGTGAAAGATGTCTGGCTCAAACTGTTCCACCATGTCTGAGTAAAGTGCTAAAAAATAATATTTTTTTTTAAATTATTTTTAAAATATATTAGTCTTGTCAATTTATATTTAGCAAGAATTTGTCTTAAACTATAATATAAATATATTGTATTGTATCCTTTTTTGTACAAACAACACTTTATTCACTTAAATTAAATTTTCGAAATACTTGACAGTGATTACGCAAATAATATGTTGTTAGTAAATTTCGACTAGATGCCCAATTATCAAATGACTGGCTATTTTAGTTGGAAAATTAGGGCATAATCTGATAAAAGAATTAAAATATGCAAAGGCTTTTATTTAATTTTTCTATTATATGTGCAATATAATAACAAATTATTATGTATGGTACGGTAAAATTATCTTTAAATTCTAAAGTATAGACAAGAGGGCTATAATATTTCATATTTTATTGCATTTTTAGTGAATTTTTATTTAAAAATCATTCACTAATAGATAGGTATTGATGGTGAGACCTTGAAATTTTTTTTTCAAATGAGCGCGAACTAGGACCCCTAGAACCATATCCGGGGTCAGTTACAGTTTTTATATGTTTACATATATATATATATATATATATATATATATATATATATATATATATATATATATATATATATATATATATATATATATATATATATATATATATATATATATATATATATATATATATATATATATATATATATATATATATAGGCATCCAAACGATAACTCAAAAAATAATTAACCGATTTCGATCAAACTCGGCAAGAGCCTTTCTCTTATTAATGGCTTGGATGAGTTCGTTATCCAGGAAAATCGGACAAGGTTTTCCGGAGTTTCCTTTCAAAAAAAATGTTTCTTCGAAAATTAAAACGCTATTTTAATGAAATTTGGTGGATATGTTTTCTTGTAAAAGACCTCACTACGTACCAAAATTCAACTTTCTAAATTTATAGAAAATTGAGTTTTTCAAATTTTGATATTTAAAAAAAAAATTCTCCGAAAATTACAAAGCCATTTTAATGAGATTTGCTGGATATGTTGCCTTGGGAAAGGCCTTATTACATTCCAAAATTCAACTTTCTAAGTTTATAGAAAATTGAGTTTTTCAAATTTTGATTTAAAATTAAAAAGCCATTTTAATGACATTTGGTCGATATGTTGCCTTGGAAAAGGCCTTACTACATTCCAAAATTCAACTGTTAAAGTTTATAGAAAATTGAGTTATCCAAGTTTGAAGCATTTAATAAAAATTCACTATCATAACGCACTTGCTGCGTCCCGAACTTTTAACTATTGTTAATTCAAGTTTGCTTTGATTTTTAAAAAAATGTACAAGAATTAGTTTATAATGAGATCAGATTTTAGAACTTTTCCTGAAATCGGGGTAAAACTTGTAAAACTTATAATTGATATTTTTGCAAAGGAAACAACGTAAAGCCGGACTTTTAGACCTTAAAATAAAATAGTTCAATATTTGAAAAGCCTTTACAGATTAAAACATCATTTTTTGATAGGTAACCAAAATGACACAAAACATATATACTGTTTTATTTTAAAACATTTCACTTGTAATTTCTCAAAAAACATTCGAATGACGGCTGTATTATTAAAACAAGTATATTAAAATTAAATATTACTTCATTCGTTACAAATATGAAACGAAAAATAACCCCCTATAACTTATACATCTACATAGAACATAGAATTCGGACTTTAACAAAACAAACTTAACAGATTACGTAAAACCGGTCTTTTAAACTTTCAATTAAAATGAAGGGTGTTGGGAATGCATGTACAGAATAAAGCATTGTTTTTTGAAAGAATAAATGACAAAAACATACATAGTGTGTCATTTTTAAAACATTTTACTTATAATATTAAAGAAAACGTTGGTATGACGGGTGTATTATGAAGACATGTATATTAAAAGTTTAGCAATTTTATTCGTGTCTGTCTATACTTAATGCGTTGCATATATCAATTGAAATTGCACAAATCTTCGGAAAAACATAAAACTTAAAATCCTCAGAATTATGGGTTAGATACCTCCAAATTTTGTGTTATTATGTTTATTTGCAGGTAGGTAGCGATAAAATATGTATTTATGATCCGATCCAAGCAGAATCTATTTGCAATATTCCTCTCTCAACACTTTATGAAACGACTAAGTCGCCAAATGAAAGCATAATTTTCAAGGTCTATTGTGATTCATTTTTCTTACGTCAAAAATAGTCTGTAACTGTGTTTGCCCAACGACATTATAGAATTCAGTTTTCCCTGAAATGAGTTTATGGTCAAATATCATGTTATTGTCTTGATTAGTCATTCGTAACTAGGGTAAATGCATCGGTTGTGGCCACTGTGCCTGTTCTGGCCATCCATGAAAACATTCTCTCATATTTGCTATTTAAATTTTAAATAACCAATAGAATGCTAGTTTATCCACTTCACTGATGCCTTTCCGTTGACGCTTGCACATTCTGGGTCTTCAACGTATTTGCCATTTGTTTAAAACTAGTTCATATCCAGAGAGGGTTGTGAGAACAGATCATTTCTTAGCAGATTTCTTAAGAAACGCACGGTATGTACTAAGCATATTTTTCTTAAATTTTAGGTCATAAGTGTCTGGAAAAGGTTTCGTTTACTTTTCTATAGATATAAGTGCGTTATTGCAGTACTTTCAAGAAGATTTATAACCTATTAATATCTAAATTTTCAGTGGCCACTAAGGGAACAGGAATGAATACCACTGTACCATTTGTGCCCTCTTGGTGGCCACAAAAGGAACAGAAAAACCAGTTGTGGCTATATATTAGAATAAGATAGTAAACAGCAACCTCACTGAAATAGAAAAGGATACAAAAAATGTACTTTTTGCAGAAATCATCATGTTCAGAAAGTTATTTCAGTATTCAGACGCTGCTATGCAGGATGCTTTGAGGGCAATAAGAGAAGAAAATATGCCTGTAGCTAAGGCCTGTAAATTGTTCAACGTTCCCAAGACATCAGTTCGAAATAGATTAGCAGGCAAAACCTCCGATGACTGTCGACAAGTTGGTCCTCAATGTGCTTTAGGTCCAGAGATAGAAAACAAACTGGTTACTTGGATTCTTGGTTGTGCTGCAAAGGGGTTTTCCATTAATAGAGAGGGTCTAATTTACTCAATTCAAAAACTGTTACAAGAATGCTGTATCGATGTAAAATTCTTTAAAAAAAAACACCAGGAAGAAAGTGGTTTGATTCCTTTTTGAGACGTCACCTCGAAGTAACTAAAAAGCACGCGAAATTTATCAATAAAGCTAGAGCTGCAGTTTCAGAAGAAAGTATACGTCGCTGGTTAAATAACACGACAGAATTGTTGGGACCTAATTTAGATGTTTTGAATTATCCAAATGGAATATTTAACATGGATGAAACGGCCATATTTCTGTCACCAAAGGGTACGCTAGTTCTTGGTCCTAAGGGCAAGAATGTTTATGATGTCGGTACTTCTGACAAAGATAACGTTAATTGCAGTGAAAGCAGCAGGAATGATTGCACCACCACTCACAATTTACAAGTTTAAACGTCTACCAAAAATATACGCTGAGTCGGCTCCTAAAAACTGGGCTATCAGAGTTTCGGATTCTGGGTGGATGCAGAGCAAACAATTTTATGAATATTTTGCCAATGTTTTTATATATTTTTTTGGACACCAACGCAATTCCTCGGCCAGTTATTGTTTTCGTAGATGGGCACGCCTCACATTTATCGTTAAACCTAAGTAATATGTGTCATTCAAATGAGATTATTTTAATTTGTCTGCCTCCAAATATAATCCACCTGCTGCAGCCACTAGATGTGGCCTTCTTTTTTCCTTTGAAGCAGGCATGGAAGAAAATTATGAGGAAATGGTTAATTGATCACGACGGAAGAAGTATTCAGAAAAAAGACATTCCAGCGGCGTTAAATTCGATTTTTACCCAACAAGACTTTTCTAATACAATAATATCTGGATTCCGTACGTGTTGTCTCTATCCATTTGACAAAGATGCTCCTCACTACGATAGATGTGTTAGAAGAGATTTACCAAATTCTAATTCGAGATACACACATTTTCAGTATGTGACAGCACGAAAAGATCCTGTTTTGTTGCAGACTTTCGAGAATACCTATCATAATGATTATTACTGGCAAGGTGAGGAATGGTTTATGGAACTCTACAAAATGAAGGAAGAAATTGCACCAGATTCTCACACGACAATCCCACTGAATTTGGAAGTTGGAAAAACTGAAGGAGATTTCATTACTCTAGACGCCTACCCGACCATGACCATCAACGAAGAAGCAGTACGAAGTACTGAGGAGGATATTTTTGTTTTTGAATTTCTTGAATATATCAATGAAAACGTGACAGCGATAAATGAAAACAAAATCAATATTCTGCAACAAATTATGGTCAAACCAGCTGCTGAAAAAACTGAATCAGAAACGAAATTGTTCAAAAATAGGACTGTTAGCAATGTCCTTAAAGATGTGGGAAAATGGCCTGAAGACAATAATTCCCTCAACAGAAGCAAGAAACTAGCTTGCCTTCAGTGGTAACCTCAGACAAGTGGGTACAAATTTTTGAAGCAAAGGAGAATGCCAAAGAAAATATAGCTAGAGCAAAAAATGACAGAAAGGTCGCGTCTCGCGAAAAGATTATGAAACGAAAAACTGCCAAAGATAACGGTGCCAAAGAAAAAACTGTTGCCTGAAAGACTGCGGACGAGGCTACGGAAGAAAGGATTGAAGAAATTTCTGCCGAAAAGAGAAGTGAAACTTTAGTTACTAAAGGAAGGACTAATACAGAAGAAAATGTTGCCAAAGAAAAAACGTCATTGGAAAAACAATTGAAGAAGGGGTTACAGAAAAAAAGATTGAAGAAGGAAATATTACCATGGAGAGAAGTACTGCAGATAAAAATAAAGAAGAAAAGGCTGCTGTCCTCATAAACGAAGAACAACCACTAGGAGTTGGATCGTTTGTCATACTTTGATATGACGGAAACTTTTATCCAGCCAAAATTGTCAGTGTGGAAACTCGCGAATTTTATTGCTGTGCAATGTGCAAAAGTGGAAAGAACTGACAGTGGCCCGATCCACCTGATCTTCTTTGGTAGCGCGAAGAAGATATTCTTTTTGAAATAACTGAACCTAAAGTTATTAATACAAGAGGCGTTTACACAGTACCTGAAATGAAAGCTTTATTTATTTAAATTATTAATTATGTTTTGAAGTTTAAAGATGATTTTTTATAATTTCTATATTTTTGAAGCAATATTTGTTTGTTTTTTAAATATTTCTAATAAAACAGTTGCAATATGATGTTGATACTTGTATTCTTGAACCACAATGGCCACAACTGGTTCATTCCCTGGCCACATCTAGTGAAGTGATGGCCACAACTAGCAAAACAGTACTTGGCAATAATTTATTTAGTTTAGCTCTGTCTAGTATGTTGTATCTATATTTTGTGTTTTTTTCTACATACAGAACCAATGGTTGATTCGGTTTATCCAGGTAAGGTTGGCAACTGCTTTGAAGTTAGCAAATTATCCCAAGTTAAAAAATGTAAACCTCTGGCCACAACCGGTGCATTTACCCTACAGGTGATCATCAATTTGGTAGGAATAGAACTATTGAATTAGTTGGTTTCATCCCTTCCTTATTACTGGCCACATGTATTTAAAACATTGATATAAAATTACGCACCAATCTATTTTAGGGGATGCTGAATCAAATAATGTAGTCATATTTTAAATAAAAATATCGTGGACATAATTACACTCTCAAACTAAGTTCCCCATTCGTTAAATGCGTTTTGAATACCTACCTAACAAAAAAGTAATATATATATATATATATATATATATATATATATATATATATATATACAAATAACTAAAGCTCTATATATATATATATATATATATATATATATATATATATATATATATATATATATATATATATATATATATAGAGCCTTAGTTATTTGTAGTAACCTTTTTTATTCTTACAGTTATGATTTATTCACAGGCGAATTTTTCTATGAAAATTCGCTAACAGTTGTTTGACCAAACTAAATTTATTATGTAACTCTGTTAATAATTTTTTACAACAACAATTATTTCTAGGACCTACAACATAGGTAAGCATGCAGTCGCTACTAAGTAATTTTGTTTATCATGAACAGATTGATTTATTTCGGATTGCTCATAAAACTTACCTTCTAATGCATCATATAGTCCAGGCTTTGTGGGGTCAAACTGCCCGCAAGGTGGTTCAACACAATATGAGGTCCAAGGCTGTTCATTGAAACATGTTACAAAACCAGTATTTTGCCAGCCCTCGCCCACATGAGCTGGCGCGTCAAACTCTGGTACAATCTTCACGCCTCTAGTTCTAGCGAAAGTCATAAGATCTGCTATATCTTCTTGGGTATAAACCTTCCTTGGAGAATAAGCTCCTAATTTGGATAATTCGGGAAGAGATTTAGATTGGTACGGGAAACTATGGGAGTCTGTGATGTGCCAATGAAAGGTGTTCAGTTTGCTAGCGCCCATACCATTTATGGTCCTTTTAATCGTATCAACTGAAACATAGTTTCTTGATGTATCTAGCAAAATTCCTCTATGGGGATAAGCTGGTTTATCTTGTATTGAAACTGAGTTTGGAATTTTATATTCGTCTCTAAGATCGTCGTACACTATGAGTTGTCCAAGAGTCTCCAAACCATGTCTGCCTCCAAAGAAAGTTGGAGATACAATAACAGCCTCTACTTCATCATTTACCTCTCGAACCGTCAGATTGTAGCTTTCGTCAGTTTCTAAAGTTAGACGACTAACAGATGGGTCGGTTATTGTCATTTGCACGGATATTTTCTTGCCCTGATATCCGCCTTGTCGAGTAACGTGGGATATTGGTTTTATAACATTTTCTTGAAAAATTTTTGCAGCTTCAGAAACTAAACTTGTGATAGGAGAATTGGTTCTTAAACTATTAACTTGTATATCTTGAGGATTGATCACTATCAGATCAGAAGAAACTGAATAGTCTCCGGTGGGTTTTGGCCAAAGGCCAGCGTAACTAGAGCATTTTAGTCGACATTCAGATAAGCTCAACGCAGATTTTTCAGTCTCTTCAGTTATTTGTCTCTTCTGGCAGAAACCTTTCACACACTCCCACCTCCATGCCGAATTCAAACAACTGCAATGAACGAGTTATAAATTTGCAGAATTAAAAATAACGTAGATATTAAAACTTACCTAATGTTTGTTGCAAAACAAATAAACAGGAGAAAATATATGCATCTCATGTCTGTAAAAATAAAGTGGTGTTTAAGTAATCAACCATAAATTAGATTATTTGTGTATTTCTCAAACAAGCTAATCTGTTAACAACATGAGACCTACGAGTACATTCAATTTGTATGGCCCTCAGCTTGACATATTTACCAATTTATACTTAAAAGTAAATTTATTGTAAACGAGCTAGAAACCAATAGTATTATAATAATAACGTTTTAGGTTTTGTAACATCGTAGTTGTTAGCTTTTAGTGAATTTTTATTTAAAAAATTCACTAATAGAGAGGTATCGATGGTGAGACTTTGCAAAAATTCTTTCAAATGAGCGCGAATTAGGACCCCTCGAACCCATATCCGGGGTCAGTTTGAATTGTTATATGCTTATATATATATATATATATATATATATATATATATATATATATATATATATATATATATATATATATATATATATATATATATATATATATATATATATATATATATATATATATATATATATATATATATATATATATATATATATATATATATATATATATATATATATATGTATCCGTCTGATAACTCAAAAAATAATTAACCGATTTAGATGAAACTCGGCAAGTGCCTTTCTTTTATTAATGGCTTGGATGAGTTCGTTGGCCAGGAAAATCGGACGGGGTTTTCCGGGAAAATTTTGAGTTTTCTTTCAAAAAAAATTTTTTTTTCCGAAAATTTCGATAAAATTTGGTCTACATATTGCTTTGGGAAATACCTAACTATGTGCCAAAATTCAGCTTTCTAGGGTTACAGAAAATTGAGCTATTCAAATTTGAAACATGTTTAAATCATAAGTATGTGGTTGCTGTTGGTTAGTCAATGCTTTTCTTATTGACTCATGAGATTCATTCATCAACCTTCCATTGACTTCTGCTTCTGCCGCTGTTACAGTCCTTTTATTTAGATCTAGAGTTGTAACCATCATACAAACAGTGTTTTTTAACCACGTGGCTGGGCGACTGACCGAATTCATTCCCAGTTGCTGTTGATTTACTCCATATTCTCTTAATATGTTTGAAGATGTGGTGTCTACTTCATTCCAAGTCACTATTAACCGACTATTTATGAAATCAAATAAGTAAATTAAATCGATTGTCATAAAATATGTAGTGTATTAAGACAAGGGAAAAAGAAATAAAACATATATAACTGTGCACATTTTGATTATATTTTAGGGTGCTTGAGAGAGGTATTGTCACAGCATAATATCTTATTAAAGTTCATTTGTAAATAGGTTTAATTTTTATATGTTTATATATATATATATATATATATATATATATATATATATATATATATATATATATATATATATATATATATATATATATATATATATATATATATATATATATATATATATATATATATATATATGATAACTCAAAAAATAATTAACCGATTTCGATGAAACTTGGCAAGTGCCTGTCTTTTATTAATGGCTTGGATGAGTTCGTTATCCAGAAAAATCAGACGGGGTTTTCCGGAAAAATTTTGAGTTTTCTTTCGAAAAAATTTTTTTTCTCCGAAAGTAACAAAGCTGTTTCAATGAAATTTACTATATATGTTGCCTCAACCTTACTACGTACCAAAATTCAACTTTCTAAGTTTAGAGAAAATTGAGTTACTCAAATTTTAAATTTTCTTTCGAAAAAAATTTTTTTCTCCGAAAATTACAAAGTTATTTTAATGAAATTTTGTGGATATCTTGCCTTATGAAAAACCTTACTACGTATTGAAATTAAACTCTCTAAGTTTATAGAAAATTGAGTTATTTAAATTTGAAGCATTTAATAAAAATTCACTACCATAACGCACTTGCTGCGTCCCGAGTTTTTATTATACCTATTTGACTTTATTAAGCGGGATATACACTGATATACCACTTAATAAAAAATATTAAAATTTCAAACAGGTGGGTTATTGAAGATGCCTGATTCAATGGTGCCATCGGCAATTGTGCCAAGTTTTCAGTTTTTCATATAATACAGGTAACTTTACTTTTTAAGTACCACACCCACATTATTTTTGTTACAATAGATTTAGCCCTATACCCACACGTGACTGAAACATCCAAATATCAAATACCTATTTATATTTGGATTTTAAACTATGACAACACAGCACTTTCATTCAAAAGTCCAGGAACCGTCTCGTATTTCAGAAACCCGCTTAAGCGAAAAATTCCTGGACGCAGCAAGTGCGTTATGGTAGTGAATTTTCACAGAAATGATCTGGCACAAAATATTTTACTAAAACTTTTTTTCTTGCAACAGAGAAATCTTAAATTTGGCGTGTAGCTTACTTTTTATATTATAAACCTACCTACCAAACTTGGTTACTTGGTACACAGGTTTACATCTTTATAAGTAAGTTACCTACAAAAATTTAGCTATGTAGCTCAAAAGACAAAAAAGTTAGAGGCATTTAAAGAAAAATAAATTGGGGTTTTCCTCAAAACGTCAAAGTGACGATTTAAAATGTCAAAATTGGCAACATTTAGGCAAGTAACTTGAATCTAATACGGGCTATAGAAATAAAATGAATTAGGGTTTGTAAAACGATGTTTTACAAACCCTAATGTCTTAGTTTCAACCGTCATTGTCCTTCATTTTACTAAAATGTTTGCAGAAAATTCATTTCAAATAGACCCTTTCTCTGATGCTTGGCAGTAGCCTTAGCTATAGAGTTTATCGTTTAATGGTATATAATTTTTGTCGAATTTTCGTAAAAAATCAATAAAGCTCAATATATCCGTTATTATATAAGATATGAAAAAAAATTGTATATATTAATTATAGGGTGTCTTGACCTACATCTTAAAATAATATTTCTACAATCACAGGTGGCCCATAAGTCGTTGGTGATACAAATTTCCTTTTTTTTAAATCAAACACGCCTTATGTTATTGCATTTTTACATTTTCCATCGATATATAATGCATGTTTGTAGGAAAAGAAATTCTGGACGCAGCAAGTGCGTTATGGTAGCGAATGTTGATCAAATGTTTCATATTTGAACAGCTCAATTTGCTATTAACCTTTAAGTTTACTTTTGGAAATTTTTGTACATTTTCACACAATAAAGTTATTTTGATGAAACATGCCACATTGTTTTTACTATATTGGTTATACTGGTAACCAAATTTGATGCCTGCTTTCTTAAAAAAACACACATATTTGTTATTAAAAACATTTTTATGAAAATTCACTACCATAACGCTGCGTCCAGAATTTTTATTGTAGTGAATTGAGTGCTGAAGCATCCAAATGTCGGATTTCTATTTTATTTGGATTTCGAAATATGGAAAGACAGCGTTGTTGATTGATTTAAACGTCATTTAACAAGTATACCTTTCTTGCTGAGAAAATATTTCCCAGCCAAAGGTTTTCTAGTGACGTTAACAAAAAGTGTGGGTAGTTTTAAGATTTGTGGGCTACCATAAACAGTGCCCTCTATCCGCTAGAGCCAAATTGGGAAATAATCATTTTATTACTATGAAAACTCATCTGTACCAATGTTTAAGACAATACCTCAAATGCTTTTCTGATATCAAGAAAAATCGAGATTCAATTTCTCACTTTAACACCCTATATCTCTTTTAATTGTGGCTTATATATCGGTGGTATAACTAAAATGATACATTACTATGGAAGAAATGCCATATATATATATATATATATATATATATATATATATATATATATATATATATATATATATATATATATATCCTAAATTATTTGATTCCTAAAACTGGCAGGAGATTGAACCGGACTTAACCTAGGGTGACGACCTTTGGCATGAAATCAAGGAAAATAATTAGATGCTGGAAATTATGACGATCTTGGAACACCCACGTTTAGTAAAGGTGGTGAGAAAGATGGTTACTTATAAGATAGCTGTTCTCGGATTGGGCAAAGTGGGGTGGAGTGGGAGCGGTGAACATCAGACACAGAACGGAGAGACCCTAATATATTCTGGCCGACCAATGGAAGGTAAATACGATTTATAAGTTGGCCTACTGTTGAGCAAAGGTTCCAAAAGTCTTTTGGAGTGGTAGATACTGGATCGGATAATCACTGTACGACTCAGAAACATGATGTCAGGCATACAATGCTATGCCCTCACTGAAGTGGCCTCCGTCAAGGATGCCTTTTACTAAGCATTGCATTACTTAGAGTCAACAAATCTGATATTATCGTACTTACGGGGCACCTCAACGCAAAAAGTGGACAGCGCCAACTTGGGGAGTATTATAGAAAGGCACAGCGTATGCTTGTCGAAACCAAAATGGTGTATTGTTGGTTGACTACTGTCTACAACACACACTGTTTTCTGCCACCCAAGTAGGATCTTAACAATGCTTGTATTAGCTCATGAAAACCTAAGAGTTCTAATATTTCAAGAATATTTCATGTCCTACACTCGCAAATACCTAAAGCAACAACAAATAAACAAACGTTCCTGTCTGGGTTGTAATGGTAATTCTTCAAGTAAATCAGAAGCGGTATTCTGCAGAAATTCCAAATTATTTTAAGTGCTAAATGAAAAAACCTACCTCCCTATTAAAAGCCTAGGAATGGAAAGGTTCTATTCAATTAAAAAAAGGTGTCACCCCCTATCAAACCTTTGCGATCATAGCTCCATCTAACCTTACAACCAATTGGCACTCATGTTGAGGTCACGTGCTGGATTTGGTTCTTGAAGAGCAAACAGTTTACGAAATATTAATAATAATAATATTAATAATATTTATTACTCTACTCATAACCGACGTTATTGGATACGTCAACAAATATAACATAAAAATTCGACAAATAAAATAGTGTAAAACATAACTCTATAAAAATACAAACAGTTCCAACTAACAAATATTAACACATAGTTAAAAGTGAAAAAAACGAACACTAAAAATATACATAAAATGTGCCACCACATACACATACCTACATATAAATAACAAATAAGCGATGTATGGTAAGTCACACTTTTTGTTCACAATAAATATCAAAATAGTTGACGTTAGCCTATTAAAAAACAAGATAAAACTGGCAATGCTAACATAAAATACAAAACTATCAATCTAAAACACCGTAGGAATCAATTTTGTGGAAATGATCTGCACTCTGCAGGGTGCGGGATTTGAACCCTCGACATCATTGGGAATTGCGAAACAATAAGACATACAAACTTGGTTAAATAGACAAAAGTTGCACAATTACAAGTGCAACTCGAAAGTACTTACAGGTTTCTAAAAAGTTCCTTGGCTTTCTAGTTATAAGCGAAATACCAAAAACTGTCATTTTTTCCTTTCTTCAATATCTCTAAAACTATGCTGCCTATCAACTTGAAGTTTTGTACAGGAACATAATTTGCTATTGTGGTTGCCATGGTGGTCTTAACATTTGTTTAGATTTATTATTTTCTGAGTCGTGAAAGCTAACTTTTTTTCTTTTGTGGACGTCATATTGAATTTTTCTACTAACCTATTTGTTTTTTTTATAACGATGTATCACTAATTGGTGTTTTGCTCGCATGTTTGTCAAAAATAATCCATTTTTTCCAACAAGACGGTGCACCAGCTCATAATACACCAATCGTGATCAACATTCTTAATAGTGTTTCTGACAACTAGATTGTTACTAGTGGACCTGTGCTGTAGCCTCCTAGGTGTCACTTATTTATTTACGTCCGAAAAAAGCTAATATAAATTTTAATTAGCCAGGACAAAAAGACACTCTCCGCGGGTTTTACAAACGTGGATCAAAGTAAACATAGACTTAACTTTGATTTTGGATTGACTGCCGTGGTAACCAAACAAATGCGAATGCATCGAGTTTTCAATCTGGCAACACAGCAACTATGGATAAATTAATTACATGACATACTATCTGACAAGATAGATGATGCACTTGTTTGCCCGGACTTTGAGGTTATAATAAACAAAAATATTTTGCATCTCTTCCACAGAATATAGTTTTTCGATTATTTCTGCCACATCCGACAGTCAAAGTTTAATCAAGCAGTATTGTCAGAGTGAATGTATAGTCAGGGGATTTAGGACTAGACTAGGTATTCAATTATTTGTTGCCATGGTAGTAGATCTAGGATCAAAGTTAAGCCGGGCTTAAATCGTTTGTGAAACCAGCAAGTGTTATTATTACACAAAAGTTTGTATTATTAGTAACACTGTAGACTTATCACACAAGCAATCAATAATATTACGGCTTTTGAACAAAAATTTAATGAAAGAACATTAAAGAAAACATGAAAACATATTAATACATCAACCGAGTAAACACAATTATAGTAGCAAATGAAAAATGAAAGTAATTGTTCGAAATGTGCGCCATTTTTTGGACGCATAGACGTGTGCGTTTTATAATAGTATTTGTTGCGCACAGCAAGAGCCACTATTGATATTACAAAGTTTCGATAATTCTTGGCTTCAGATATTGTTTAGTGTGGACTGGCATGTAAACTTAATTTCTTAGGTAAGTAACTCCAAAGGAAATAGTTAAGACGCGTGTAGTCAGGTCACCTAGGAGGCCACTGCATAGTTCCACTAATACCAATCCAATTGTTGTCAAAAGCAGTGTGGAGAAAATTTATCATGATTCATGTATTATGAGCTGATTCACCATCTTGTTGGAGAAAATAAAAATGGATTATTTTTGACAAAATGCGGGCAAAGCACAATCTAAAGATACATTATTGATAACAGAAAAAATATTTTGGTAAAAATTCAATTTGGCGTCCATTAAAGAAAAAAGTTGGCTATCGTGACTCAAAAAGTTATGCATTTAAACAAATTGTAAGATCACCATGGCAACCACAATGGCAAATTATGTCCCTGTACGAAAATTGAATTGGTAGACAACATAGTTTTGGAGATGTTGAAGGAAGAAAAAATGACAGTAGTTTTTGGTATTTTGCTTATATCTAGGAAGCTGTGAAACTATTTTGAAATATGTAGGTACCTTCGAGTTGCACTTGTAATTGTGCAACTTTTGTCTAGTTTAACCAAGTTTGTATCTTTTACTGTTGCGGAGTTCCCAATGATGTTGAGAGTTTAAATCTCGCAGGCTGTATATATGAATAAGTACTTTTTTTTAAATTAATTTAATTTTCAATCAGAATTTATTTTCACTTGAGTCTTTTAGGCTGCGAGGTAACTGTTGTGAGAATTAATTAATTTACTGCACACAAAACTCATAATATCATGTATTTTCATGAGTGACGAAGCTCGCTTTACTTTACATAATATGGTCAATAGATAGAATTTTCTTTACCAACCTACTGAAAACCCATATGAAATTTATAGAAGAGCTTTATATTTTTCAAAAGTGACTAATAGGTGTGCTGTATTATCATCAAAACTCATCGGGATGTATTTTTTTTTTTTAGGGAAATGGTGAAACAGTGACATTCAGTTCTGAACGGTCTACACATATCCTCCAGACATTTTTATGCCGCAACTCCAAGAAGAAATACATTGTTTTGTCCAACAAGTAGATGCACCTGTCATGCTGCAAGAAAAAGTATGGAGATTTTGCGAGACATTTCCAAACAGACTCATTTCTTGAAACGGTGCAATGGCCTGCGAGATCTCCTGACATTACTGTCCCTCACTTCTTTCGTTTAGGCTATTTCAAGTGTAAGAAACATCAAAGAAGAAATTAAAGTTATCTCTAGAATATGCTTGAACTAGTTATGACAGATTTCCTCTGTTATTTAAAATAATACGTGAATAAGGGATGGGGACATTTAACACACACAATATTAACCCTTTTTGTCCCTACGGTACTTTTAGGTATCACCTTTTTGAATTGCAATTAAATTATACTAGGATATACTACACGGTTGCAGCCTTGGCGGGACATTAGACTACCATCCAATAAAGCTGGTTGCATTTCAGCTTTTAGGTTTAGTTTAGTGTACAAAATTAGTTACGTTCTGTCACAGTCGTATTTGTCAGCAGGTTAGGTGTCATTTGAAGTACTAGTTCTGAGTGTCATATGGCATTAATAATTGATAATTTTGAAAATATAGTTTAGAGGTAAGTTAAAGTAATCTTTTTTGGGTATGTACCATAAGTTTTAATTTGGTTGCTAATGTCTGTATGAGATTTATTTGTGAATATAAATACTCGACTTGTAAGTACGGTCAGGACCGAACTGCTTGGAGTATTTTTATTTTTAGGTTTAGTTTCGCCGTTTGTTATCTGCATGGAAATTGGACCAAAAATATTTAAATAAAATGCATTCCTGGCGTAAATTGGATAGACCACTGACTGACGAAGAACTGCAGCCCAACAAGTGGCGAGCGAATTGGCTGAGGAATTGACTCTTGATAATGCACCTGAAACCGATATAGAGAGCGACTTCAAGGAGGAAGAAAATATACCACAAACAGCATCCAGAGAAGTTTCGATGATAATAAGATTCTTAGTCACTATCCTAAGGCAAATAATGCAGACGATCCATCTGATTCTGAGGGCGAGACGAATTCCACTCCGGCAAATAGCAGCATGAAAGAACTAAGAAAAGAATTGATCGTCACTGGAGAAAACAAAATATAAATACCCATATCCCGGATTATGGTTTTATAGAAGGCCCACTTGTTGAAGAATATCTGATGTCTCATTCATCAACAGATTATTTCAACAACAAAAAATGATAGGTAAGTGCATAGAAAATATAACATACCAGAGTAACTTATAGGGCACTTAAAAAAATAAAAACCTGAACTTCAAAGAGAACGAGCTACTTGATTTTTTTGGGCATATTTTTTATGGATTACCATTCACTACTCAGTTATAGCCACTACTGGAATACCAGTAATGATCTTATAGCAAAACCAGTTACAAAATAATGACAAGAAATTGCTTCCAAGATATCCTGAGCTATTTGCATGTCAGTGATAATCAGGCTATTCCAAATAATAATAAAAATAAAATCTATAATATACTTCCACTTGCAATAAGTTAAATGAAAACTTCAACCGTTTGCATCAGGCTACCAGACAGATGGCAGTCGATAAGTTGATGATTACTTTTAAAAGTCGATTTACACTTAATCAATACAATCCAACGTAACCTATAAAGAGGGGCTACAAACTCTGGTGTCTGGCCAATCCAAGTGGATACGTGAAGAGGTTTGAGATTCACCAAGGCAATAATATTAAGTTAGAAAATAGTAACACAGACTAGGGAAAACAGTAGTACTGCAAATGACGGACCCTGAGTGGGGTAAATACAGAAAAAAATATTTTTATAATTTTTTCACAAGCATTAAACGGACTAAAAGTGGAAACAATGTTGGTTTGTGAAACAACACCTCATTCCAGAAAAGGCTGCCCTCAGTCATTGATTGAAGATAAAAAATGAGACGATGTGATTTCGATTTCAACATAGAATCATTTTCGTCAAGCCGAAGGAGAATAAGTGTGTGCACTTTGCCTCAAATGCTTATGGAGTTGATACTTGTACAGTTGCAAGAAAAGAGAAAAATGGTTCCAAAACACAAGTATAACGTTTAGATGTTGTATCCGATTACAACAAGCATATGGGTGCTTAGATCATGCAGATCAATTGCGCGGTAGTTACTGCGTTGATAGACTATACAAGAAATGGTGACACCGTTTATTTTTTGGTGTTTTGGTCATTGCCTTTGTTAATTCATATATTGTGCATTCAAAACTAGGAGAAGATAAAATACGCTTCTGGAATTTATATGTTCAGTAGGACAAGGTCTGCTGAATAGGATTCCGGGTGGTCTTAAGGTCAATCATAAAAAACTCCTAACCCAAATTCTTCCATTTTACCAGCTAAGAGAAGAAAATATAGATACAGTGTTGCTCAGGATGCCAGATTAGGCCATAAAGGAAGTCACTGGATAACTTTTGCAAACCAACGAGGAAGGTGTAAACAATCTTCATCAAAACATATCCAGTCTCGTCCGCCCTCAAAATGCACTGCTTGCGGTGTTTTCTATGTTGCAATGAGGGCAAAAATTGCTTTGCAGTGTATCATGATGTAAATGTGAACTATTAACTAGTAAATACATCATGAAAACTAGTGCTAGGTATTTTGAAGTCCACTACCCCTGAACATTAATGGTGGGGGTTGACTTTTTTTCAACTGAAAGTCTAATTAATTGAACCTTTTTGGTAATAAAAAACTATTTGGACAAATTTTCGTTTTAAAAAAACATGATGTGGGACAAAAGGGGTTAAGAAGTAAGACTCCCATTTTAGTGAATGTTCTTTAAAAAAATTCACTAATGAGGAGATCGCGACTTTTGAATTATGAAAAAATCTCTTCAAATGAGCTCAAACTAAGACCTCTAGAACCCATATCCGGGGTCAGTCTCAATTATATATATATATATATATATATATATATATATATATATATATATATATATATATATATATATATATATATATATATATATATATATATATATATATATATATATATATATATGTATGTATGTATCACACCGATAACTCAAAACATAATGGGCGGATTTTGATCAAATGCGAGTAGCTTCCTTTTGCAGGTGGCTTGAATAAGTTAGTTAGCCAGGAAAATCGGTTCGGTTTTTCCAAGAAAATATTTTTCGGAAATTTTTTATATCTATAGAAATGACGAAGTAAGGGCAACCAAATTTGGTACGCGGGTTTATATCATTAAGAGTAAATTAGGCCACAAAATTTAGCGCTGTAAGTTAAAATACAAAAAGGTATAGGCATTTAAAGAAAAAATTTGGGTTTTCCTCAAAACGTCAAAGTCCCGATTTAAAACGTCAAAATTGGCAACATTTAGGTAAATAATCTAAAACTAATACAGGTTATCTAAAGAAAATATCGCAAGAAGAATGCTCTACACACTCTAAAGTCTTAGCTTCTACCGTCATTGTCCTTCATTTTACTAAAATATTTCCAGAAAATTCATTTCAAATAGACCCTTTCTCTGATGCTTTGGCACTTGCTGCGTCCATACTTTTTATTCTTTAATATGTGTTATATGTTTTTCTTTGTATGTTAAGTAATGAATGTTTTATCTATTATTAAAAATGAACTGAATGATGCTCTCGCTGCACAAGGAATTAATTCACTTTAATAACGATACTTGTGTGTCATTACTTTGTGATCGATTGAATTATCAGAAACATAAACTAAACAAATTACTAATTGTAAGTTAGCTTTGTATTATTTATGGATTTTGTCTGTAAATAGCGATAACAGTATAAGCTGTAAACCAAATTATTAAAAGTTAACGAAATTAGAACAAATATGGTAGCTGTTAACCGTTTTGAATAAATGGTACTCACCTTATAAATTTCACATAAAGTACACCCGACAAGAATTAAAAACCAATGTGAAAGTACTTCTTCGGACACCCACCTTCCAACTAATGTAGCAAACAATGAAGGTAAGAATATCTTAACCACGTTCACGTATGAGTTCTGTTGTTTTGTACAAACAAATGAACCAAGGAGTGTCAATTTATAAACATAATATTATCTGTGAAGATTAGAAACCGGCTTTTGATTGCTGCTGAGTGTTGCAGTCATCGATGTCTTTAATCCCTAAATACGTTAAAAATAACTTTATTTCTACGGGCCTGGTAATCTACCTGCAAAAATTATATTTGTTGATCTATTAAAGATTATCTTTAAGATAATTGAGTGTTTAATTTATTGGAAACTTGAACTTTTATTACTGTTCGCATGTTTGGATTAATAAAGATGACATTCTTACAGATTTATAGATAGATAATAAGCAAATTTAGCTCTCTTGAAAATATAATTTAACCGACCTTGATCTGTTATACAAGGATGTTTTTATAACTATTATTCTACTGTAAAAAAAGTCTGGACGCAGCAAGTGCGTTATCGTAGTGAATTTTCATTAAAATGTTTTTAATAGCAAATTTGTCTTTTTTTTATTGAAAGCAGGCATCAAATTTGGGTACCAGTATAGCTTATGTAATATATTTCATCAAATAAGCTTTTGGACAAAACTCCCAAAAAGTTTTTGCATGAAAATTTACATACATTGTTACACGAAAATCGGAAAAAAATATTTAAATAATTTATTAAACATTAATTATTATGTTCTTCTTCTGAAACACAAAATACAGTCTGTTCTATTTGAAGCAATTGAGCTAATTCAGACACTATTTGAGACCGCCCCTGTATACAGCATCTCGATTTTTTCATGAAATAATATAAACGAAAACCTCTCTGCTGAACGCGTCATTTGCATGGGACTCCGATTTCGATTGGCAAAAACGCTGTATACCTATAGCAATTTTTCATAGTGCCAAAAAAGTTCCAAAACAATTTTAATAACTCGAAAACAAGCAAGTAAAAATGCAATAATATAAGGGGGGCTCGATGTAAAAAAAAGAAAGTAAATTTGTATCTCCAAGGACTTATGGTCCACCTGTGATTGTCGAAATAATTATAAACAATTAACACATAAACTCTATAACTAAAACTATTGCTAAAGCATCAGATAAAAGGGTCTATTTGAAATAAATTTTCTGGAAACATTGTAGTAAAATAAAGGACAATGACTGTTGAAACTGAAACTTAAGAACTTTTAAAACACACTTATTGCGATATTTTCTCTAGATAGCCCGTATTCGCTTTAGCTTCTTTGCCTAAAAGTTGCCAATTTTGAGGTTTAAAATCGCGATTTTCACGTTCTACGAGGAAAAGTTATCAAATTTTCAAAGTAAATTTTCTGGCATTTCTTGACCTTTTTGAGCCAAGAAACTTAGTCTTTGTCTGTAACATACAATAAATTTTGTTATCCACACAAAATATTTTGCTCTAGTGCGTTTATCCGGTCATCAGTGGCACCCAATTTTTGTTTCTTTAAATGTCTATAACTTTTTTCTTTCAACTTATAGATCTAAAAGGTACACGGTTTACTTTTTGTGACATAAACCCGCGTAGCAAATTTGGTAGCCCTTACTTTGTTATTTCCGGAAATACAAAGTTTTTCCGAAAGAAAACACAAAATTTTCCGGGAAAAACTAGGCCGATTTTCCTGGCTAACGAACTTATGCCAGCCATTTGCAAAAGGAAGATACCAACCATATTTGATCGAAACGGGCCCATTATTTTTTAAGTTATTGTGATACGTTCAAAAATCGAGATCTCCACATCAGTGAATTTGTTTAAGAAAATGCACTAAAAAGTATGGACGCCGAAAGTGCGTTATGGTATCGAATTGTCATAAATATGTTTTTAATGTCAATAAGTCAATCTTTCTTTAATTGAAAAACCTCACATTTGATGGACAGTATAATCTTTGAATAGTCGAAATAATGAATGTACTAAATTGCTGTATTATTTACAGATATAAATTTTTTTAAAGTTTTTTCGAAAAACTGGTGGGAATGACTTCTCCAGCGAAATTATCCAAGCAATTTACACCTGCTGAGATATGAAAACTATAAATTTAAAAAAAAAAATTTTTTCACAAAAATATGCAAATTACGATACTTAGATAAAAAAACTCAAAAGAAAATTCACTAATAATTATTGTATAATCGAAATTGCACCACATTGTCCAACATTCAAATCCCCGGGGGCGCCATATGGATATTTTTTCAAATGAAATTCTGTTCCAAAAATATTTTTGTGGATTAGTTTGAATGTTAAAAAATCCATTCTACTTCATCTCTAAAAATTCTGGACAGAGCAAGTGCGTTATGGAAGTGAATTTTCATAAAAATGTTTTTAATAGCAAATATGTCACTCTAATGCAAGCAGGCATCAATCTGGTTATCGGTATAGCCTATATAGTAGAAACAATGTACCATATTTTATCAAAATTACTTATTGTTTCAAAAGGTTCAAAAATTTTCGATAATAAGCTTAAAATGTTTCCGAGAAAACTGGTTTCCTAACCAACAAACCTTAGGTTAATAGCAAATTGAGTTATTAAAATTTGAAGGATTTAATGAAAATTCGCTACCAAAACACAGTTACAGTGTCCTGATTTTTTTTCTTACAAACATACGTCATATTTCGATAAAAATGCAAAAATGCAATAATATAAGGGTATTTGAAAAAATAGATGTAGGGATCACCAACGACTTATGGACTAGCCTATGATTGTCAAAATATTGATATAAGATGCAGCTTAAGACACCCTATAATTAACGTATACAATTTTTTCTCGTATCTTGTATAATAACAATTATATTGAGCTTTACCGTAGTAATACGTCACTTTGTATATATGCAAACAGATAAAAAGTCTGGACGCAGCAAGCGCGTTATGCTAGCGAATTTTTTTTATATATTTTTAATAGCAAATGTCTTTCTTTGATGAAAGCAAGCACCAAACTTGGTTGCCTATATAGTGGACACAATGTATCATATTTCATCGAAATAACTTTATTGTTTGAAAACATATAAACATTTTTCAAAAGTCTGGATGCAGCAAGTATGTTATGGAAGTGAATTTCCATAAAAATGTTTTTAATAGCAAATGCGAGCAGGCATCAATCTGATTACCGGTATAGCCTATGTAGTAGAAACAATGTACTATATTTTATCAAAATTACTTATGGTTTGAAAATATACAAAAATTTTCCGAAAATAAACTTAAATGTTGGTTTCCTAACCAACAAAGCTTACGTTAATAGCAAATTGAGTTATTGAAATTTGAAGGATATAATGAAAATTCCGTAAATTTGCAGATTAGTTCCCGAACGCTTTCAAAAAAATGTTTTTAGAAACATTACTAGGACCCTACCTGGATGCACAAACCACAAGAAAAATTTCTTGTTCGCGCCCCCCAAGGAAGTTACGAGACTGGGAGTGAATAAGGGTGCTGGGCGGGGTAGGTAGTAAAAAGGAAATATGAGAAGAAAATGCGAAGAAAACTGCTTGAAAGCTGTCTATTTGAAGCCATATCCTCATTAAACCCTGCCTACCCCGCACAGCACCCCTATTTGCTTCTTTGGGGGGTATGAACAAGAAGTTTTTCTTGTCGCTTATGCAACGAGGGTAGTTGTATGCACACGGGAGGGGGGGGGGGAATGTCTACGGCGAAGCAGACCCCCCCCCTCCGTTCGACTTGCTGCTTGGGTGGGGGGGGGGGTTGGGGTGGCTGCATCGTCGTGGAGATTTTCCTCCCCTTCGCGTGCATACAACCACCCTCGCTGCATAAACCACAAGAAAAATGTCTTGTGCCTACCCGCCAAGGAAGTTACGGCACCTGGGGGGATAGGAGTGCTGTACGGGGCTGGGTTGAAGGGGGATATGGCTTCAAGATGTGAAAAAGACAGCTTTCAAGCACGTATTATTCGAATTTTCTGCTCATATTCCCTTTTTACTACCTACCCCGCCCAGCACCCCTACTCACTCCCGGCGCGTAACTTGCTTGGGGGGTGTGAACAAGAAATTTGTCTTGGGGTTTGTGGATCAGGGGGGGTAGGCAGGTTTCTGAAAACAGTTTTTTGAAAAGCGTTCGGGAGCTAAACTGCAAATTTACCGAAAATTCGCTACCAAAACGCACCTATTGCGTCCAGATTTTTTCTTACAAACGCATCATATTTCGATAAAAAATGCAAAAATGCATTAACGAATTTGTTCTACGAAAATTAGCTAAAAAAATTATAGACCGTTAAACCATAAACTTCACCAAACCTACAGCGAAAGCATCAACTTAACTAAACCGGCAGCCAAAGCATTATCAGAGAAAGGGTCTATTTAAAATGACATTTCTGTAAATATTTTAGCAAAATGAAGGGCAATGACGATTGAATCTGAAACTTAAAGGTTTGCAGAATACTCTTCTTGCAACATTTTCTTTTCACAATCCGTATTTGTTTCACATTCTTTGCCTAAACATTGCCAATTTTGACGTTTAAATTTGCGATATATATATATATATATATATATATATATATATATATATATATATATATATATATATATATATATATATATATATATATATATAAACACAGATCTCCTCATTAGCGATTTTTTTTAATTCGCTAAAACTTAAAGTAAACCGGGATATGGAGGGGGCCTAGCTGCGCTCATTTGAAAAAATCTTTTTAAAATTGAAAAGTCGCTGTCTCCTCAATAACGAATTTTTTCTACGAAAATTAGCTAGAATTATGTACCGTTAAACCATAAACTTAACTAAACCTACAGCCAAAGCATCAACTTAACTAGACCTACAGCCAAAGCATCAGAGAAACAGTCTATTTGGAATTAATTTTCTGTAAATATTTTAGTAAAATGAAGAACAATAGAGGTTGATGCTGAAATTTAAGGGTTTGCAGAACAGTCTTCTTGCGACATTTTCTTTACATCATCCGTATTTGTTTTTAGGTTCTTTGCCTAAATGTTGCGAATTTTGACGTTTTAAATCGCACTTTGACGTTTTGAGGAAAACCCCAATTTTTTTTCTTTAAATGCCTATAACTTTTTTGTCTTTCAGCTTACAGACCTAAATTTTAGCACGTCCGTCACTATTTATAATACAAATACGCGTATGTGGTTGCCCTTACTTTGTTATTCGGGAGATAACAAAGTAAGGGCGGAAATATAATTTTTCCGAAAGAAAACACAAAATTTTGCGGGAAAACCTGGGCCAATTTTCCTGCATAAAATTGTTTGAGTTATCGGTGTGATACATATATATATATATATATATATATATATATATATATATATATATATATATATATATATATATATATATATATATATATATATAATTATAAACATATAAAAATTGACACCGACCCCGGATATGGGTTTTAGGGGTCGTAGTTTGCGCTCATTGGAACAAATTTTTTTTTAATTCAAAAGTCGGGATCTCCTCAATAGTGATTTTTTTTTAAGAAAATGTACTAAAATTGAATAATAAAGATTTTTCTAAAGTTACTTTGCATAAAAAATTATGTTTTGCAAAAAAAATCATTAACTAGCCATAAGGTTACAAAAATCCAATCATAGTTTATCTTTAAAAAGTCGGTAGGCAGCAAGTACGGTATGATATCGGATTTTCATAAGTTTCGTAATACATTTTCCAACCTACTTTATCTCCTATGCATATGATTGAACCTGTTTAAACTTGTTTATGTTAAATTTAAGGAGCTTATTTTTACAAAAAATTCACTCTAAAGCATCCAAAATTTTTATATAATTAGTTCAATTTAAAAAGTCACTCAGAATCTGTAGCATTTCGTAGGTTCAAACATTGATAAAGACTAAATCATTTAATATACCCATCTTTGTTTATTCTATTTAACTTGATAGTCCACAGTAACCTTATTTTTCAACAACAACAAACATCGTTTGTGGCATTTTTAAAATTCTTCTAAATTTAATTTCGGAAAAATTTGGATTACAATTATTCCACAAAACTGAATTTTGGCACATTGCATCTCAGTTGAATGCCGATATACGTGTTTTTTTGTCTAAAATTTTATTCAATAAACTGGGAGCTTGTCCCAATATTTAAAAAAAAAATGTATGGACATAACATAAACCATATATTAACAAACAAAGAATTACTAAAAGCAAAATAGTTTTTGGCTGACATCTTCCAATTTATATTGTTTCACTTTTGATAGTCTATCTATAGATGTTTATATAAGAAGTGGGATCTGGAAGCACTTATATAAGTGCTTTCAGAACCCACTTCTTTTTAATATTTACAAACATAACACCATGAACGAATCACAACCAAGCATCTTTGCCATTTTCTTTTGTCTTGCAGTTCGTATGCACATTTTGATATAGGTTTACGCTGACCCTCTGACTTTAAAAAAAAACATTGATTCGTTTTTTTTACCGACTCCCAATCTCCCTCAGCTTTTTCGCACTATTTTATTTCCTGTTGTATGCCGTCTACACTGTTGCACTGCAAACACCTTTCATCCTGTGTTTGGACAACACCTACTAATTTATATAACAATTTTTTTAATAATATCGGCATGTTATCATTTTGTTTTTACTAGATTAACTTTAATTTTTAGAATCATTTTCTCTCAGTTTTTCTGTAACACCAATGCGCTTCCACGTGTAAATATAATACCAAAATCTTTGGTTCCAGTTTCTGAGCAAACTAAGATTGTATCTGATATCTTTGTTCCACATTCATACCGTTATTTAATAATAAAATGTTTGACTTAGGTATTCATATTACTCTCGAAACTGGTGCGAAGAGGAAGCAATAATAGGACATTCAAGAGTCGCCAAGGAGGTGGAAAATGAAATCCCGATTTCCACCATCAAGCTACGGAATGCCGAGGACGATATTAGGTTGACCAGGCCATATACCCTCAGAATCCCCAGTAGGTATCAGTGGAGGGAAAATGAGGTTGCATTCCAGCCCGCAAGCCTGGTCTGTTTTACCGACGGATCGCGGCTGGAGGATCAACAATCCTCCGGGGCAGGAATATATTCGACTACAGATTGTAGAATCAAAATTACACCACATTAAACCGACTTCGAATCTCAGTCACTCCACATCAATTTTTTAGTTACTCTGCAGAAAATTCTGTATTTTCAAAATTTCTGTGAACTAATTTTAACGTTACAAAAATATTTTCTTAGTTTATCTTTGAAAATCTTGTAACCTAAATTTCAGCACATAGTATTGGCTTTGAATTTCAGCAATTTCACATAAATATATTTTTAAAACCGTAAAATCTGTTTGATAGTACAGAACATAATTTAAATATTTTGATGTTTTTTGTTTCCTTGTCTATCAAATTTAATATATTGTGTTTATCAAAAATTTCGTTAAGTGCCCTTCTTTGACTCTCTAAAAAATATAACTCTTTTTAATCACACACTCTGTACTTTAAACTTCTGCCAATACATCGCAGAAGGGGCCTATTTCAAATCAATTTTCTACAACTATTTTAGTCAACCTAAAAACAGTATAGCGCTAAGTGAGTGGTGGACGTGCCGCCACCTAGTTGCGGAACCAAGTAGTATGTTGTCACGCCAGCTCCAAATAACACAAAGTGTTAAAAAATAGAGATTGTATACAACTAACTAACAATTTAGAAAATTGTCAGCCCTGGCCCATTTCTACCCCAATATAGGGACAAAGTATGTAAGACTAGATGCATTCTCGCAAAAATTAGAACCGTAGACCGGTTTCGCTCTCATTAGAGCTCTTCAGTACGGCATACTAATTGTAGCAAAAATGCACCAAAAGTAATACGGCTATAGTATAGCCAGCCTTAAAATACTAAGTGAGTGGTGGACGTGCTAGAGGTGGCGGCAAGTCCACCACTAGTATTTTAAGGCTGGCTATACTATAGCCGTATTACTTTTGGTGCATTTTTGCTACAATTAGTATGCCGTACTGAAGAGCTCTAATGAGAGCGAAACCGGTCTACGGTTCTAATTGTTGAGAGAATGCATCTAGGCTAACAGTATAGCGGTTAAAACAGAAATGTAAGGCCTCATTAAAACACTTCTTGCACTATTTGTTGTCCATAGCCTGCAACCGTTTTAGAATATTTGTTTAAACATCATTAAATTTTAAGATTCGAATCGTTGCTTTCATGTTTTAAGCAGAAATATAAATATGAGATTGGGGATTGCCACAATCTGCTTGTGCATATAATTTTTACTTTTTGAACATAAGATCGCTACAGTAGTTGTTCAAAATACTGTCCTTTACCTTCATTACACCTTTTAAACGACGCACAAGGTTTCTGCGGACTCGATCGAAAAATAGGTTATTGTTTTGAACGACCTTAAATACAATAGTTACTTGTTGAATTAAGTTTTGCTCTGCTTTCACCAGTGTCTCATCAAACAGATGTCGTTAGATGCAAATTGTGTAATACATTTTTGAAAAGATTGTAACTGAGAATATTATCTGACTCCGAGCATTTTTGAAAAAAGCTGAAGTAGATTAATTGGAATTATTCCAAGTTACAAACTTCAACTGTATATTGTATATATAATACATACAATTGCATATAAGTTGCAAATGTGAGTTTAAATTTTACAACTTCGCTAGCCCCTTTTAAAATTGAATCTTGCTGTAAGGTAAAATTTGTAAGTATAAAGAAAGTTTGTAACAGCTCACTACAGTAAACTTTCAGTAACGTTACAAAAGAAACACTTGCATTTGTAATGCCACTGGGGGGAAGATTTGCTGTTTGCAGCAAACTTGCAGGTGGCTTTTTGTAAGTAATCTATCAAACTTACACTTTCTTTGGAAAAGATTCTGTAAGGTTGGTGCAACACTACCTTGCTCAGTGGGTAGCTATTTCTACTTTTGAATATGCCATCTCGTGTAAACACAGGCCTCATTTATGCATAAAGCGAAACGTAAAAAGGTTGCTTGATAATTTGATTAGACAGCCACTGACAAAATTGAAGTCTAAGCTGATAATCGGCAGGAGTCAATCCCAAAAATTTTTGGTAACGGTTTGGATAAAGTTATTGCTCATATATATGATACTCGTCAAAGGAAGCTTGAGTCGCATTCTTAGATTCTGCAATTTCACGAATGCTAATAGAAGGTTCATCTGCAATTCGCTGAGTGACCTTTTCTTCGTATTCATTTGTTTTTTCTGTTTTTTACACAATTATCGTGCATGTTACCTTTAATGTGCTGGTCTCGGTAAATTATCAATGAATAGCAATAAACTTTTTGTGTCCAGGATGATTTCTTGCGGGATGGTGTACTTGATACAATCGTATTCCATAGCCGATTCTCAATTTGTGTAGTTTCCCATAAGGACCAATTACTTTTCTGAACTTTAAAACTGTGCAGAATTAACAGACAAATACAACAAACTAACAATTAGCGACTTCTGTTTTCTATCTTGGCTAAGATAAGCGCTGTTAAGAAGTATGTAAGTAAAGACCTGATACGGAATGTGGGCTTCAAAAACCCGCCTAAAAATGCAAAGTAACAGCTCGGGATTAAATGCTATGTCACCAGTACCGAAAGGTCAAATTGTCAAGTAAAAAATCACATAACTAAAGTTGAGAAATGAATACTGCGCTACGAGCTTTCAATCCAACAAAGGAATGAATTATTGAAGTTTTTGTAAACAATGCTGAAGCTGTCACTTTGGCAGAAACCATGTGCCTCATGTAAACAGGAGTAATGAAGTTGAAGGGCGGTATTTTGGACAATTGCTGTAGGGATATTGTGTTCAAAAACTAAGAATAAAATGCATAAAAACTCGGTACGGCACATTTTTGATTAAAAGTGTCTAAAAGCGCCAAGGGCAGTAGCGGCTTAGGAAGACTTTCTCGGATATAGAATATTATACTCAATATCTTCTTTCATGGCACTTAATAATCCCTAGCAGTTTGGTCCTATAGTCTTGAATCACCTGAATACAGGCTGTTCGGAAATGATGATCAAAAAATTCAGGGGGTTATGCTACTCAAAAAATTTGTGACATAAATTCTTATAGTAAACTCAAAAATAACGGACTTACAGGGTATCAAAAAAATGTGTTTCAAATTTTTGTTGATAAATGTTTTTGTATTCTTCAAATTTGGTGCACTCGTATATAATACAACTTTGTATTTATGTTCCAAAGTTTGATGTGGATCCCTTGGAATCCAAAGGCCTAAAATGCGCTTGACCCACAGACGACTCATAACTTTTTTGCTTGGATTTTTATCTCAGATCTAATAACAAATCTTCAACCAAAGGCTTGTTGTGACATCTCGATAAAACTAACCGTTTTCTAGAAAAACGTTCTTAAAAGTTTGCTGGTATTGATTGAATACGAAAACACCTAATATCATTTTCAACATTAATGGAGTGTGCTTTAAAAACATTCTCGGTAAACAATATTATATGGCGTCAGTTTTGATAGACATAATAGTTTGTTGTGAATTTACTTGTGAAATAGTCCTGGTTAATTATAAAATAAGATTAATAATAATAATAATAATAATAATAATAATAATAATAATAATAATAATAATAATAATAATAATAATAATAATAATAATAATAATAATAATAATAATAATAATAATAATAATAATAATAATAATAATTTTTCGAGACCCTGTAACTCCGTTATTTTTGAGTTTTCAAAAAAAAATGTTATAGGAACTTGTAGCACCAATTTTTCGAGTAGCATATAACTCCTTGAATTTTTTTCTCATCATTTCCGGACACCTGTATGAAAATCTAACCGCATGGACGATAATCATATACTTACAACATTAAAATTCCGTCTTAAATAAGCTACGCTTTTTGCTACAAAACTTAAATGTTTTGATATTTTTGTGTCCGTTAGTGCCAAATAACTTCTTTTTCATTTATATTGAATTTCATAAATGGTGTTTATCGTACAAAAACTTCTAGCCTTGAGTCCTTCTTTGCTCTTCTGAACAAGTGAAACATTTTTTTAAAGCTTATAACTCAATTCCTCTTCAAGCCAGAAAATTGAAATTTGGTATGCAGCCTCTATAAAAACAGTACTTGTACCATATTCTATTACAATAGCTTTGTTATTTTTAAAGATACAAAAATTTTACGGAAAATATGTAAAAATGATAACTTAATTTTCCATAAAACGGGAAACCTGAAATTCGATATTTAGTATAAAAATAAAGTATAATAGAACAAATACTAATTATGTATCAATCAGGTATTTAGTTAGGAACAGGGGCAGCTCCTCAATAACTGCGCTCGTGCGCGCGCACTGCCGCC
Source organism: Tillus elongatus (assembly GCA_964006375.1). Classification (NCBI taxonomy): domain Eukaryota; kingdom Metazoa; phylum Arthropoda; class Insecta; order Coleoptera; family Cleridae; genus Tillus; species Tillus elongatus. The sequence goes on from OZ023264.1 coordinate 111,992,209, forward strand.
TGCCGTGGAAAGTATAATATTTTTGCTATGCTATATTTTAATAAATTTTTATTTGCTTTTTTACCTCCTGCATTCCTGCGTTAAACAAACAAAATTAGTATATCGAGGATCGCAGAGTCGGCAGCCATTAATACAGCATCAGAATAAGTACAGTGTTAACGGTTGCAGACGTTATCGTTATATACATCTATATCCATATACATCAGTCGCCCGGCGGTGTGTATTTCTCGGCGCTCTGAGCAAATGCGATACTTCAATGCGAAATGATCGAGTATCATCGTCGAAAATAACCGAATAAGCAATCTGGTGTGCGCTCTCAAATTCCACACTTGCAGTTTGCAGTGGAATTTTAGCAGAGCGTGTCTGTGTCTAGCATGTGTTTAGTAATTTTCGTGTAGTGCTGCGTGTCGGATTGATTTTAATTAAATCATTTCGTTGTTGTTTACATGTTCTAACAAGTCAATTATTATTATTATGTTGGCTACTACTTCAGGTTGCTTAATAAGTGGACAAAATAATTGTGATACTGTGATTAATTCAGTGGATAATATTTTAAATTTAAAGGTTAACTTTTTTAGGGACTTTTTAACTACTATAACCTATAACTTACTAGAGGAAAACTTAGTAAGTGTAGTTAAAAATTATTAAGTTTAGTTAGTTTAGTAAGTAGGTTTTTTTATAATACATTTTCGGCGAAAAAATAGGCGAGCCCCTCATTTTTGGTGATATTTATTTTTAAAAATTCACTAATAGAAGGTACCGATGGAGAGACTGCAAAGATTTTTCAAATGAGCGCGAACTAGGACCCTTAGATAAACCCATATCAGGGGTCAGTTTCAATTTTTATATGTTTATATATATATATATATATATATATATATATATATATATATATATATATATATATATATATATATATATATATATATATATATATATCCAACCGATAACTCAAAAAATAAGCAACTGATTGCTATGAAACTCGGCAGGTACCTTTATTTTATTAATGGCTTGCATGAGTTCGCTAGTCAGGAAAATCGGATACGGTTTTCCGGGAAAATTTTGAGTTTTGCTTCAAAAAAAAACTTTTTCTCCGAAAACTACAAATATATTTTAATAAAATTTGGTGGATATTTTTTCCTTCTAAAAGGCCTTACTACTCACTAAAATTCAACTTTCTACATTTTTAGAAAATTGAGTTATTGAAATTTTTATTTTTCTTTTGAAAAAAATTTTTTTCTTCAAAAATTACAAAGTTATTTTGATGAACTTTGGTGGATATGTTGCCCTGGGTAAGACCCTACTATACACCAAAATTCAACTTTCTAAGTTAGTAGAAACTTGAGTTATTCAAATTTAAAGCATTTAATAAAAATTCACTACCATAACGCACTTGTTGCATCCCGAACTTTTTTTTGTTGCACACCCCCAATGCATTAAGGCACGAGCCGCTACTGGTTAGGAGAGAATGGAAGGGTACCTGTCTGGAGGCTGAGAGACAATAGAGAATTTTAGATTGTTTTATTGTTTGAGATATTACAATTCCGCAACTCAAAATTGAAGTCACAATACAGTCCCATCATGACAATATTAATTAAAAATGAAGAATTTGGTTTTGTCTATAAATACTTCTCGTGGGGGCAGTTATGGGTAAGGTGAGGGCACTTATAGACAGGGTGGGGTAAGTTCCGCAATAAAGAGATAATTTAGAAGAAGGTCATATCAATTATCTACAAATTAGGATTCTAAATATGTTTTATTCAAGAGAACTACTAGATATTATAGTTGAAAAAATTAACATCGTATTTGGCAAATAGGATGAAATTTTGGATGTTCAGTGATTGGGGCAGTTGTGCGACGATCTATATTTTCAGGACAGTAGATATATTACCAGCTGGTGGAAAACAAAGCATATAAGTGTTTCTCTTTCTCAAAAGTGTTACTTTAAATTCATCTGATTTATCGTTTATTTCAATACCGACATAATGTTTAACATTATTTTTAGTTAGGGATGTCTAAGTAGATATGGACGATTATTTTTGGGTGGCATCCCTAACTAGAAATAATGTTCAACATTATGTCGGTATTGAAGTAAACGATAATTCAGATGAATTTAAAGTAACACTTTTGAGAAAGAAAAACAATTATATGCTTTGTTTTCCACCAGCTGGTAATATATCTACAAGATAATAGATCTGTTTGATAATAATTAAGTAATTATCATCAATCAGATCTTATATCTTGTCCCTGTATCAAAGTCAAAATAATTGTCTGAATCAAAAGAATTTTTTTTCCAAAATACTGATATTCTCAGAACCCGACGAATATTCTTCTCTACAGCTTTTCTTTGTTCATTTGTTCTTGTTTTTAAATAATCGTTCCTGATTTTTTGCAGCATGTCTGTTTTTTACTTAAACTTCTCTTCAATTTTAACATTTTTAGGTCGAGCTTTATGCTATGGTCTGATAGACTGCAAAACAGTTTTCGGATCGATTTCTCCGGAATGTACAATTTTAAACCGCTAAATTTAATTCAAATGTTTATAAGATCATTTCCGAGAACCTCGGTGGTTTAGGGGTAAGAACGTGTGCCTCTGAACCGAAGGGTACTGGGTTCTATCCCAGCGTACTCCTTTCACTTTTTCAGTACAAACTGTAACATTAACATCAACCGAGGTTCCAGCATTGTATTTGAGCAAGTTGAATGTCTGCACGTTCCGCCCTTCGGAGGGGGCGTAAAGCCGTCGGTCCCGTGTCCATGCGATGTTGGGCACGTTAAAGATCCCTACCCTCCTTACAGAAAGGCAGGGGTTTGGCAAAATTCCTAGGATAGTGAGGCGAAACTGCTCCCTGGCGTCGGTGATTGGCCATAGTCGCGGAAATAGGCCGACGTGAAAGAAACAAAAACACACACATAAGATCATTTCCCACTGATACAAATATTCTTCCCGAACACTTGTTACATATCGTTATGTAAAAGTGTAACTTGAGTGATCCAAAATTACGGCATATAGTTATAGTTCGGTATCATCCTTTTGTAAAGTATATGTTATATAACGCTGTTATAGATATTTAATGTAAGACATTTATTACCATGTTATGTAACATTGTAACTTTACTTATCTATGCTTGAGATATTGAGTTATATCACATAGTAATCTCTTTGTAAGATATATGTTATATAACACTGTTACAGAACTATCGTGTATCACACTTGAAACATATTAATATTACAAATGTTTCATAATTAATCTGTGTCTGCAACGTACATATATAATGGAACTTACGTATTACAAAGATGCATTACAATGATACTTTCTTGATCTTAATCTGCCATGTATCAGTTACACGTTTTTGCTGGGTATGGACAGTGTCCTGAGCTCCCCGGTGTTGTCCAGGAGCTTTTCCACAATTTTTATTATTACTCCTGTAAATTTAATTCATGTGATTCGTCACTAGAATGATACTCAGAACATATAAAACACATCAGACATAAATAATGAAAGAATTCGTCATGGGCGGGCTGGAACCTTAGAATATTAAACAGCAGGAATGAGCATTATAAAACATAGTTGGAACTTAAAGGGAGGTAGTAACTGTCATAATATGAAATGTTGACTGTCGAAAATGAAATTAACAAAATAATTACTTATTATACAAGACAAATCACAATAATATCACTATTTCACACTAATTTCCCAACAAACGCAAATGTAAGAATTTTACTGACCGGCACAAACTGCCAAAAATATGAATAATCAAATAGGAGATTCGAGATGGTTGACACGTCGCACGTCCCTCTATAGTACAAATATGGAACTGCTCCTTCCTGTTGTTTTGTATTCTTAGGCTGAAACGCATTATAAGTATAAATAAGTATCCCCAAGAGTGTTGAGAAAAATGGAGTTACGAAATCTACATTAGCTAATACCAATTACTTTATAATAACAATACAGGACATCCAGCTGATTTCGTGTTCCAAGAATATCAGCGCCCCTAGCGGATAGTACTGATGTAACGTCGTTCGAGAACGTGTAACACTAGCAATTGCTGGTGTTTAACTGTGTATAATTAAGTTTGAGCTGTGTTTTTTACAATAAATGTTAGTGGTTGGGTGTGTGCAATATATAATTGTTCGAATTATAACGTGCTAAATATATCAAAGACATTTCATAGGTTTCCGAAGGATGGCAAAACGTGAATATGATTTTTTGTGTTTTCTTTTGTTACCAGCGAATTTTGTTACAAATTCGCCTAATAATTAATATTAAACAATAACTATAACATGGATTGACGATAGTTTTGTATTATAGATGCAAGAAAAGGATACTGTTGTCAAAAAGAACTGATCTGGATGTAGTATTGAAGACACAAGGTGCATTTTACATTTCAATGTCACTTCCAAAAGAATTAATTTGTTGCAGAGGAAGACAAATTTAGAATCACTTTTATACCAATATGTACAGTTCGCAGAAGATAATTTATTGTGTAATATTTACCATCATGTACCTATTTATAGATAAACTTCGTGAACGGATGGTTGAAAGGCTTCAATCTTAACTTGTCTTCCAGTGCATCAAAAAAAAAGGAGTATAAAGGCAAAAAAAGTTTTGCATTAATAATAAATGATATAAGAAAACTGATTTTCTCTCTTCTTTTGTGTCCTTTTTATTTCAGTATGGCATAAATTGTCACATTTTTTCACATTTAAAATTATTTTACTTGGCAAAGGCTTTTAATTATCTTCCCAAGACAAGTTTTTAAAGAGACAAGTAGAAATAGCAGAATGAGCACTATAATAGATTTATTCACGGAAGTAAGATTTAGTCTCACCTTTCATCTGCACAAATTCTTAATTATGTACTAAGTATATCAGTTACATATTTTTAAATATTAGATTAATTAGACAGTTTTCATGTAGAGATATAGCAAATTGAGTACTGTGCTACCATTTATATCTAGAACAATTATATATAGGTAAGTACAGATTGTAACTTAATATCCTTAGAAACAGCTTTCAGTATATTCCTATGCATACCCTTGAAATAGTAGTTTAACGACGGTTTTAGAGTAGTACATTGACGCCCTCGTGGCGTAGGTGGCTAGGTGCCAGCCTGCTAAGCGACAGGTCCCGGGTTCGATTCCCGGGGGAACCAATTTGACTCTGTCTGGAAAATTTAAAAAAATATTGAATGATGGGAAAGAATGTGCTAATGGCCTGAGATGCCGCAGCCAATAATATTAAATTAAAAGAAAAGGTAGTACATTAAATTATGATGAAATAAGATTATGGGTAAGAGAAATTTGCAGAATTATTCAAGCTGAATTCATTTAGGTTTTAAGCTGATTGTTGATACAAATTCTATTTATAACTATATAATCAGAAAATTTTCACTGTTTTGTCATGTACAAGTTTTTATATTAATCTATAATAAACGAATTGTCTAAATTAAGAACATGCAGGAAAATATACAATTCAAATTACCTGCTCAGTTGTCAGTACTTCACGTGAGGTGGCGCTAGTGTACTTGTCACAAATATCACCAATGCTAAAGCATAGGAGTGTCCCGTATTATAATTATATAGTATTTGCTAATACTTATGTCAATAAATCCAAAGAATAAGAGACTGATATCAAATACTATACAATGACAATACGGGACACTCCGGCTGTTTTCGTGTTTCAAGAATATCAGCGCCCCTAGCGGATAGTACTGTTGTTATGTCATTCGAGAACGTGTAACACAAGCAATTGCTGGTGTTTAACTGTGTATAATTAAGTGTGAGCTGTGTTTTTTACAATGAATATTAGTGGTTGGGTGTGTGCAATCTATAATTATTCGAATTATAACGTGCTAAATCTATCAAAGACATTTCATAGGTTTCCAAAGGGTTGCGAAACGTGATTATGATTTGAAGCAGAAGATAAATTCAGAATCACTTTTATGCCAATATGTACGCAGAAGATAATTTATTGTGTAATATTTACCATCATGTACCTATTTATAGATAAACTTCGTAAACGGATGGTTGAAAGGCTTTAATCATAATTTGTCTTCCCGTGTATCAAAAAAAAAGAGTATGAAGGCAAAAAAAGTTTTGCATTAATAATAGATGATATAAGAAAACTGTTTTTTTATATTCTTCTGTGTCCTTTTTTATTTTAGTATGGCATAAATTGTCGCATTTTTTCACGTTTAACATTATTTTACTTGGTAAAGGCTTTTAATTATCTTCCCAATACAAGTTTTTAAAGAGACAAGTAGAAATATCAGATTCAGCCCTATAATAGATTTATTCACGAAAGTCATCTGCACAATTTCTTAATTATGTACTAAGTATATCAGTTACATATTTTAAAATATTAGATTAATAAGACAGTTTTCATGTAGAGATATAGCAAATTGAGTACTATGCTATCATTTATACCTAGAACAATTATTTATAGGTAAGTACATAGATTGTAACTTAATATCCTCAGAAACTGCTTTCAGTATATTCCTATACCTAGCCTTGAAATAGTAGTTTAACGACGGTTTTAAGGTAGTGCTTTAAATTATGATGAAATAAGATTATAGGTAAGAGAAATTTGCAGAATTATTCATGCTGAATTCATTTAGGTTTCAAGCTGATTGTTGATACAAATTCTATTCATAACTATATAATCAGAAAATGTTCACTGTTTTGTCATGTACAAATTTCTATATTCATCTATAATAAACAAATTGTCTAAATTAAGAATATACAGGTAAATATACAATTCAAATTACCCGCTCAGTTGTCAGTACTTCACGCGAGGTGGCACTAGTGTACTTGTCATAAATATCACCAATGCTAAAGCATAGGAGTGTCCGGTATTGTCATTATATAGTATTTGCTGATATACTGCGTTAGCTTTGCGCCTAATACAAACAAAATTAAATGCTTACATTTAAAATTGAAATATATATGACGTGTAATCTCAAATGTGCTTTAATATTTTATGAACTATCGCCCAAACAGACTAGGCAACTCGCGGATGAATCGTCGTAAAAGAATATTATTTTAAACGTCGTTCCAGATCGATAATGAACCAAAAATGAAATGGCATGTAAAGACTGGTTTAAAATCTCTCTATTATAAAACCTGATGCAACAAGTAACTATCTAGTTTTTAGTTCGCTGCCAGATGACGACTGTGCAATACATATCAGAATGTTATCTAGTAGTATTTGAAGAACCTTTATCTATGGTAAAATATCTCTATAAGCACTTTCTGTACGTAGTTAGTCTATGAAATAATACATAATAAAGAAATTGTTTTATTGTGTTTCTCTAAAATTCTCTATGAACTGGAAAGTCCGGCGGAAAGTCGAAAACCAAAAAGTTTGTTGTCAAATGTCAAGTGTTAAGTTATTTAAGGGAGAGAAGGTTAATTTATTTTATTTTCACTATATTTATGCACTCTTAAAAAACAATACAGTGTCGTGATTAAACTTTGGGATTTATTTAAAATATTTTAAGTGAAAGTCTTAAAAAATCGTTAGCATTGTATCTAATCCAAATATGATAACTATTTCATATCAAAATTAGAAGATAGTAAACATGACTCATGTTAGAACAAATGTAAATGATATATAAATCTGTTGTACACACCTTTTTTTATAATATCAACAGTTTTCAACATACTACTTTCCTTACCTTGTTAAATTGTATACCCTAAACTACATTGTGGGTTGGATATTAGTTAATTTTATACTTCTACATTATCACTTTCAGAAATTGTTTCTTAGAAGAAGCTAAGGGAATTACATACATTGTATCTATATCTTCAATGTTAAAATCACCCTTGACAAGTCCAATTCATGGTATTCAATTTACATTAATTTTTTAGGAAGTCACCTATTTTGTTTTATCAAGTTTTATGATTAACAATAAACTTTTAAAATATTTCCACTAGGACATCTTAAAATAAGGAATTTCATGAGGAATCTGTAGATTATTTCAAGCTTTCACAGCACTTTAATTAGTGTGCAGGGTGGGTTCTAGATAATACTGAACAGTTAATCAGATTGAAAGCTATTAATTTATTTACAAAAAAAAATCAGAATGGGTCATTGAACAGACTGGCAATAATTTATGAAAGTTTATTCTTAGCCACCTCTAAATTCTCTAAAACCTTTACATCTCATTGTTATTTTTTCTTCTGATTTCTATAAGTGTCATTAAAGGAACCTAAACTGATGGACTACCAATTTTACAAGCATTAAGACTGACTACATTACTGAAAATGATTACCTATGTTTCCAATAACATTAATTATTTAGCATAAAGTTGTGCATATAACAAAATTTTGGGACGCAGCAAGTGCATTATAGAATTGCACACCATTAGTACAATATACTATTAAAACGAATTCTTTAAATTTAAATGGACCTTGGAGATCAGTTTAGGGGTTCCAGTTAGCGAGTATTTGAAAAAATGTATATTTTATATGGAGCTCAAAAATTAAAATTTGGTCTTAGATATTATGTAAGTACTGCAAGTATATTTTAAAAATTATGTTGCAAATTTCATTAAAGTTACAAAAGTTTTTCAGAAAAAAATTAATTATTCACAAAAGGAATGTACCTGCCAAATTATAAATGACAGGTATTTTTCCATCTTAATTGATTGGGTGGTTTTGTTTTAGTCAACCCATCCAGTTTTTCCAAACAATAAACAACAAAAAAGGTTTTTAGAACAAATTTGTAGTTATGTGCGAAGCTCCTTATGTTACTTTTCTTTAATTTAGTACCCACGTGCGTTTACATAGGTGTTACACTATGGTTCAAGATTGAAGATTCTGGCTTAATGGGAAATTTATTGAGCTATCTGATCTGAAATATTTTTACGAACATTTTCTACCACAATATTTATATGTATGTATATATATATATATATATATATATATATATATATATATATATATATATATATATATATATATATATATATATATATATATATATATATATATATATATATATATATATATATATATATATATATATATATATATATATATATATATATATATATATATATATATATATATATATATATATATATATATATATATATATATATATATATATATATATATCTGTGTGTGTGTATGTGTCACACTGATAAATCAAAAAATAATAGGCTGATTTTGATTAAATTTAGTGAATACCTTCCTTTTGCAAGTGGCTTGGACAGGTTCGTTAGCCAGGAAAATCGGCCCAGGTTTCCCTGAAAATTTTGTGTTTTCTTTCGAAAAAAAAAAAAATATCTCCGGAAGTAACAAAGTAAGGGCAGCCAAATTTGGTTCGCAGGTTTATATCATTATAAATGATTTACCTACCAAAATTTAGCTCTGTAAGTTGAAATATAAAAAAGTTATGGGCATTTAAAAAAAAATTGAGGTTTTCCTCAAAACGTCAATGTCGCGATTTAAAACGTCAAAATTGGCAACATGTAGGCAATGAACCTGAAAATAATACGAGCTATGGAAAGAAAATGTCTCAAGAAGAATGTTTTACAAAGCCTGAAGTCTTAGCTTCAACCGTCATTGTCCTTTATTTTACTAAAATGTTTCCAGAAAATTCATTTCAAATAGACCCTTTCTCTGATGTTAGTAGTCTTAGCTATAGAGTTTATCGTTTAATAATATGATTTTTATCGAATTTTCGTAAAAAATCAATAAAGCTCAATATATCCGTTATTATACAAAATACGAAAAAAATTGTATACATTAATTATAGGGTGCCTTGAGCTACATCTTAAAAAAATATTTCTACAATTACAGGGTGGCCCATAAGTCGTTGGTGATACAAATTCTCTCTTTTTTTTTAATCGAACACGTCTTATGTTATTGCATTTTTGCATTTTCCATCGAAATATAATGCATGTTTGTAAGAAAAGAAATTCGGGAAGCAGCAAGTGCGTTATGGTAGAGAATTTTCTTTAAATGCTTCAAATTTGAATAGCTCCATTTGCTATTCTATAAACATTTTTCAAATAATCGCTAACTGGGACTCTAAAACCGATCTCAAAGGTACATTATAATTTAAAGAATTAGTTTTAATAATATATCTTACTAATAGTGTACAATTCTTTGCAAATTCACTACTATAATGCACTTGCTGCGTCCCGAAATTTTTTATTCATAGTATACATTCGCATGCTAAAAGTAAGCGCTTTTGACAGCAAACTTTGTCCTGGTATTAGGAAATAAATGGTCCAAGGCTGACATTACACAATTCTTAGTTGATTGTTTAGCTCTATCTATAAAATTTTGTGTAAATTAGAGCAACATACTACCTGGTCCTGCACCGAGATGACATCCCTGTCGTATCTCTCACAATGTTCTCCCGGCTGATAACCTATGACAACCTCTATTGTTTACATTTTTATCTACGATCTATTTAAATAGCATAGCGGTACAGATAACGTCATCTGTTTTGTCCAACATTGTAAATATTGCATTACAGAATCTGAAGTGATGTCGAGGATTATTTTATCATTAATTTCGAATAACTTTATTTTCCTTTGATCAAACGACTTGAAAATTGGTACACAACCTTGTCTGTCTATGTTCTTTTAAGCTGTAAATATTCGTTTCAATCACTTAGACAATTTGAGAGATATTGTGTTTTTAAAAATATTTTTTAATTTTTTACTAAGAAAAATTGGCCGCTAAGATTTGATGAACGAACCCATCCAAGCCATTAGCAAAATAAGGGTAAATCCCAAATTTGCTCCAAATCAGTGAAGTATTTTTTGACTTATCGGTTAGATATATATATATATATATATATATATATATATATATATATATATATATATATATATATATAAACATTTTAAATGACCATGGAAATGGGCTTCAGAGGCCCTAATTCGCGCTCATTTGAAGAAATTTTCCGAAAGTTTCACCGTCGATACCTCTCTATTAGTGAATTTTCTTAATGAAAATTCTCTAAAATAACCATATTATACATTTAACTCATATGTTGCACAATTGAATGGCATTTATAATGAAAATATGAAACTGAAAGTATCTATAAATAATTATCTGCAACTTTAGTTTTAAATAGCATGTAAATGTATTGTATTTTGTATGCATTTTCGCTACTATGGCCAGTCACCCATGCCAGGAAGCAGTATCACCCCATGATCTTCAAATTTTGATGAACCCATTTTTATAAAAAAGATAGGGATTTTTAACACGTCCAACATCGAATGATACATAGTACCGATGGTGAAAATTTCAGATATTCAACTTGCTCAAATAGTAATTTGCTGAAAAAGTGAAATCATGCTTTTACCGAGAATTGAACCCATGACCCTTAGCTTTACAGTCACATGTTCTTACCACTAGGCCACGGAACCTGCATGCTTTTAAATAATTCATTTATCTGTCATGGTGTGCTGGTTATGATTGTCGGCTACCATACTAGAGGTCCTAAATCAATTCTAGCACAGATCTGTAAACAGTTTCTAAATTATGACCTGGCTAAAAAGGTACTCAAATTACTTGCCTGATCAAGTTCATCAGTCTTCTGCTTTGGGACTCACCTTAAATTGTAGGTCGTGTGTACCTCTATCGTAGGTATTAGCCAAATTATAGCTGAAAAATTGTCTTATGTTCAGCACTTTCAGAAGAAAAGATGCTATTTTATACATTTCTACTTGGTAAACTTTTAATATCAGCCTAAAGATGAAGTCACCTTGTGACAATGGTTTGAGAAGGTGCAATGTGGGGGTTTCCAGTTGCCTTCTGCATAGATGAGATCCTCACATTCAGTTCGAATCATACAGTCAGAAGTTTTGTCAAAGGTGGAATCCATACTCAAAGGCCACCATGTTGAGAGAAAAGCTCTAACGCCTTAACGACTTAAGCCCCAACCAGCTGTGTTTAGAAATTAAGAGGACAAACATAATAATTAAATATATGGCTTATTTTTGCATTATTAGATCATGCAGTGATCCTTTATAGTTTGGTACAATTTGTTTCAATTGTGCCACCTGATCTATTAGGTGGCAGGTTCAGTTTCTGCATTTGGTTGGGTATTGTGCATGTTAGGGTGAATGACAGGATCAGTTTTAAAAAGGGGCCAGTTAGTGGCACAATTATTATTTTCTAATTGCATCCTTTTATTTACTAGTATGGTCAGTTCACATGCTTGTTGCTAAAGCCAAATATATCATTATATTGTGTTTATCAACTTAGAAAATATTTTATGCAACTGTGTTTATTATCAACTTGGAAATTAATGTTAGGTAAAAAGAACGAATAGGGTCCTAGTTGCTGGCTGTGGTCTCTCAGTCGCTGCTAATAATAATATTAATATTTATTGATAACAATTGTAAAAGTCACTATTTGACAAATAAATTTTGAACTTATGCTAGACCCAAGTGGCAATTTTAACAGGTTGGATCCAGAGCCTCAGTGGTTCAGGGGCAAGAACGTGTGCCTCTGAACCGAAGGGCACAGGGTTCGATCCCAGGGTTCTCCTTTCACTTTTTCAGTACAAACTGTAACATTAACATCAACCAAGGTTCTGGCATTGTATTTGAGCAAGTTGAATGTCTGCACGTTCCGCCCTTCGGAGGGGGCGTAAAGCCGTCGGTCCCGTGTCCATGCGATGTTTGGCACGTTAAAGATCCCTACCCTCCTTACAGAAAGAAGGGTGCGGCAAAATGTCTAGGATGGTGAGGTGAAACTGCTCCCTGGGGTCGGTGATTGGCCATAGTCGCGGAAAAAAACAAAACACACACACACACACACACACACACACACACACACACAACAGGTTGGATCCAAATATTACCACCAAGATTTTTTAGATTGGGTCATTAGATTTAATAGATATTTTTTACCATTTTTCCATTTGGTCCTAAACTCTAACAGTTACCTTCACTTCTAAAAACACAAGCCATTTACATTCTCATGTATTCTTATTACATTTTTTAATAATACAATAAGTTTACTTTGTGCGCACTCTAAACAGCTCGAAACTAATCAAGTTTTCAATTTATTCTCGACGTTTTCTCTGTGCTATTATTTAGAATCTATAGTTTTACAAACAGAAGTATTGATTTAGAAAAATCCTTTTCTTTTTAATTCAATTAAAAATGAAACCTTGATACTTTACAACAGTTTAGTGTTTGTGTTTAAATTTTAAATATAACCGTTTTGTTTCAGAATCCAGTGGTGACGTTTAAATTACAGCTTAAAAATGATAACCTACACAGTTATAACATTGATGTTCTTAGCAAATGTGCATTGTCAACAGGTTTGTTTCAGTATAGTTAATTAATATACAGTATACTCTCGATTATGTGAGCTAATGGGGGGATCAGCATTGTGTTTTGTGTAAAATTTTAGCACTCATAAAACCCATTCTATAGAAACAACCTTTGTGCATACCCATGCATCCTATATTAATATATGTATGTAGCATTAGGAATAAGTTGTTGTTTTAGGCTAATAAACGTTAGTAGTTCCGGGCAATATCCTTATTATAATGAATGCTTTTCTTATCAAATACAGGAAAATTTTGAAAAGTTCTTGTTTTCCCACTTTACTGAAAATTTAGTGTGTTAATTTTGCATTTTAAGTTTGAATATTGTGAACAATATCTCGACTTTGTTGGTAAATCACATACTTCATATTTACCAGTAGTTAGTTTTTTTACATTCAAAGTTAGGTATTTTTAGTTTGAAAATGCCACATTCATCAAGAATTGTTCCTGAATTAAGTTGTCATCATGGCCAACTCTGGGTACAAATTTTAATGAATTCTCTATCTTATATTTCCTCCACTTTTAAATCCATACTTTTAGGAAACCTTTATATTTTTATAAGTTTTATATTAAAAACATATCTATTAAAGTATAAATAATTAATTATTTTACATGGTGGTAGACCTTCAAAGCAGCAATTGTTCAGTTAGAACCTGAGCGTAATTCATCTCTCTTGCCAGGTCAAATAGTACCAAGGAATGCTGAACTTTTTATTACACATATTAAAAGGGCAAAAGATGCGGTAGGTTTTCCGTTTCAATGTGTAAAAATTAGATACTTATTGTATTCTTGTTTAATTCACAGGGTGCGAAAATCGTAGTTTTTCCTGAAAATGGCTTAACAACTTTGGAACCCTTGAAGACACAGTTAACACATTTAGCTTTGTACAGCCTAACATTTAAGGAAGGTGATACTCCCTGCATGAATACAAATAGTTCTAAGGTATGAATATATTGATTTTAATTTAAAAAAATTAAGCAAATTACCAAATTTTACCAAATTGCTTTTACATGATTTTGCCAGACTTTTAATTTACTACCTGCTTTAATTTTGGATTGGTTACTTTAAAACGCTTGAAATAACTATTAGTAAAGGCATCAATCGATAGCTTTCTTATATATTGTCTGCTGTTGTTTTTCAGGCTCTCATGACATTAAGTTGTGCCGCAAAGAGTAATCAGTTATCTGTTGTGATCAATGTTCTTGAGAAAATAGAAGGAGCAGATGAATACTATAATACTAATGTTGTATTTGATGAAGAAGGAAAAATAATAAAAATGTAAGTATTTTAGAATATTAGTGGGTCATAAATCAAATAAACATCTAAGCTATAATAAGTACCTATGCTTAAATACTGGATTGGGATTATTTACTTATTTATCTGTACACCATCCAATATCCTAAAGTCAAATTAAGGATGGATTTACTTACATTTGAAAAATAAAAACAATCAAACTATACAAAGATATGCCTGAGATAGTTACACAGCATCAAGTGTTATTATAAACAAAACTAACAATCTGTTCAAAATGTCAAAAACAAGCCAAGGTCCTTGATAATGTTGTGGTGATTAAGCACAAATTCTTTTAATTTATATAACAAGTAAATAGCTGCTTACTTCAAATGAGTACATTACGCAACATTTAAAAACATTCATGGGGAGGATCATTCTCGACAACACCATTCATCAAGACTTATGTAACCATACACAGTCGTTTACGCATAAAACACTGGAAAAAATCTAAATATCATCTGCATATATGCCCAAAAAAAAATCATGTGTAACAGCTCAACAAATATGTGAAATAGTAATTAATGATTGATTTGAAGCCCTGAACATTTAACCAATTGTTTTCTTCCATACATGTGAAGCTTGAATTGACAGCAAGTTCTCAGAACATCTAATGGCTCTCATCGATTAGAACAGGGATTAAGACAATTGAAAACCTTAGATTCGTGAATTATTACAACGCCAACCTGTGAAGAGCTGTTGAGAGTATTAACTGTGTAATATTAACTAAATTTGTTATAGTATCCCCAGAATGAATGTGCTGACGAATGAAGAGTCTATTGTTAATATGAAACATGAGTCGCGGAAATAGACAGGCTTAAAATATTACAAAAGACACACTTTACTGCTATAGTGAGTAGTTTGCTGTCAGACGGGTCTGAAATCTACATTCTATTTTTGATTGGTTAAGCTCCTGAGTGCCATTAAAACTTGAGAAACAAAGTATAAATAAAATGGACAATATACGCACAGTGGTGAATTGTTTGTATCCTAATACATCTAGTATATTTAATAATCGTATCCGCCTCTCTTGTTTTATTTAATAACATGCTAGAATCTAACGATGAAACATTAATTTGTTTTGCTTTGATGTTTGTCACCAGAAACTATTATCACTTAAGTCATGAGTGACAACCCAGGAGTAAACAATATTCATAGAGATCAGTGTGTGGAGTATTTTCTAATTTATTTTTATACATTTTCGTCTTTTTTTCATCTGTGACATACAAGAAAGCCGTCGCAACTAGGTCATTAACATGCTGTGAAAATAGGTAAAGCTTGAGATAGTGTCCATGTACATAGTAGGTGATGTGTGAGCTCTAATAACGTGTTTAAGAAAACATATTAACAGTGCTGACCAAGAAGGTAGGCTCTATAGTTCAAGCTCGCAAGATAGGTTTATCTCAAGGTATTAATTCTCTATATAATGGCAGTAGAACGTGTGTGAGAACCAATGGATAGCTCAGTAACTATTTTACAACTGAAAAGGGTGTTAAACAAGGATTGGTGATGTCTTCATTGTTATTCAAGATATTCATGGACAAATGTATGAGAGAAGTCTGCTTGAAGACAGTGCATAAAAATGAATGCTTCTAAAGTAAAATTGTTTCTGTACACTGATGATGTAGTACTACTTATAAAATCTGAAGGAGAAATGCAGCTGGTGTTAAGTGGGACTGATGATAGTAACAGATAAAATGAATATACATGTGAACACAGAGAAGACTAAAGTTATGGTGTTTGATAAAGAGGTTGGGGTAATTGCAGTCTTTTGTTAGATAGTAGTCTAGTAGAGGATATAAATGAATTTATATATTTAGACTATATTACTTCAAACGTCAAAACCTTTGGGTGTGATATTATTACATTGACTTATTCAATGTAATTTAGGAAGACTGTTCTCAAAGAGTGGAAGAATATATGATGAGATACAAAGTAGGATAAAGGCAAGTACAGAGGTGCTGGGAGCTTGACTAGTGTAACTAGGAGTGAATGTACATTTTAAGAGGCCAAAGTTACTGTATATAACAGCGTACTGGTCGTAACTGTGCTATACATATTGGTGGGAAACTTGGGTGTGTCGGGCAAAGCATGTAAGAAAGTTGCCTGCTGTTGGAATAGACTACCTGAGATGGGTAACAGGTAAAACAAGAAGGGATAAATTGAGAAATAAATGGGTTTAGAACAAATGTATTGTGGAAAAGTTTATGAAAAGTAAATATTATATAGTTTGGCCACATAGAATAAATTGATGGTGATAGAATGACAAGTAGAATTTATAGAGCACATGTAGGTGGTAAAGAAGGTTATGGAAGACTCGGGAAAGCTTGGTGGGCTGTTGTGAGCAATATATTAAAAAGAAAGATATCACAAGATGCGTAATAGAAGTGTACATATGATAATATCTATGAATGTGGAAGAAGCGAAAATAACATCACACAGAAACGCATGGAGAAATATTTTTCAGAAATAGCATAGCTTTTGTGGCGTCTTTACGGGAATGGCCTGACAGGTAGTAGTTGTAGTAGCCTGGAACACGAAACTTCATCTGAGCCAGTCTGTCAAAGTTGCCAGCCGATTGACATTAGGCAGTTTGTCGACAAAGCTACATCTGCTTTTACGTTTGTTTCTTTGTAGTGTATAACTTATTTTAAGAAGGGGGCTCATTTACGAATATAAATTATTACCATCATAACTATATTCTGGTGTTTGTTTTTTTTTTTTTTTTTTTTTTGTTACGCGTGATTTTTTTTGTAAATGATATAGTAGTATAGTATAGTAGTTTTGTGTGTTGATGATGAAAATAACAAAGAAGATTGTGACACACGTGTATTTTCTGAGATATCTTTGTACATAATTTCCTCAAAAATGCAGAGAAACCTTATGAAAATGATTTGGTATGCAAAAGTCAAATTTAACTAACACGGAAGTTGTCTGGCGTAATGTACATCAGGTGTATTCGTATTGGACGAGCGCCTCACGAGTAATTAACATGACTGCGACTCATGAATTTTGGCCGTTTTAACAAAATAAAAGACCTCCCTGAAGTGCTGTTCACACACAATCCTGGCAACTGACCTTCCTGACCTGCCCTAACATCAGTTGGCCTAACTAAAATGGCAAAAACCGCATTAGTCGCGAGCCATGTTAATTACGGTCGCGAGAGGCTCGTGCAAATTCATGATAAATTCTTGTTGACTAAATTTGACATTTGATATATTAAGTGCATGTTTATATGGTTTCTCTACATTTTTGAGGAAATTATGTATAAAAAATGAAAAATATCAAACACGTACGTTACAATTGGGTGATATAGTGTGTTTAGAGTGATAATGAGCAATGAATGTGTCAAAATTCGAAAAACACAATCATGAAAATGATGAAAATTTCCGTCGGAAAAATGACTATATCTCAAAAATACACGTGTGCCGTAATTTTCTTTGTCATTTTTGTCATCTACGCACAAAATTACATGATCATGCAAAATTTCATCAAAATCGCTTATATGTCAAGGTACTAGACAATGACTTTTTTTTATATTGACTGACAAATTAAAATAATTTAAATATTTATTTATTATAGATACAGAAAGATTAATCTTCAAAATGAAGAAAATTACAAGTCAGGCCATAGTGAAGCAACATTTACCATAAAGGTAGAAAATACTGATGTTACGTTTGGTCTTCTAATAGGAGAAGACATCTTGCATGAAACTGCATATAAAGTTGCCAGACAAGTACAGAATGTTGTTTACAGCTCATCTATGCCATCCAAGTTGCCATATTTTAATGGTATGATTTAAAAGTGATTAAATACCTATGTATTTTTTTATTTCATAATTTACAATAATCCTGGAGGTCGGGTGCTTAACTGTCTGAATAAAATATATAAAAGTGCAACCAATATAAAGAGTTATAAAAAATAATGTCAAAACTAAAAATTTAAACAAAAATTTGTGTGGCTTGAGCTACATCTTAAAAAAAGATTTCTACAATCACAGGGTTGGTGATACAAATAATTTTTTTTTAGTCAAAAACGCTTATGTTTTTGCATTTTCCATCGAAATATAATGCATGTTTGTAAGTAAAGAAATTCTGGACGCAACAGGTGCGTTATGGTAGCGAATTTTGATTAAATGCTTTATATTTGAAAAGCTCAATTTGCTATTAACCTATAAGGTTGACCAAGAAACGGATTTTTTCGGCTACACTTTAAGTTTACTTTCGGAATTTTTTGTACGTTTTCAAACAATAAAGTTATTTTGATGAAACATGGCACATTGTTTTTACTATATATGTTATACTGGTAATCAAATTCGATGCCTACTTTCTGAAAAAAAAACACATATTTGCTATTAAAAACATTTTAATGAAAATTCACTACCATAACGCACTTGCTGCGTGTCGAGGTTTTTCTTTATATGCTGTTAATAGCTACTGGTGTACAAATTTTGAAAATCTTATCTTTTGCCGTTTTAAAGATAATTAAGGAAAATCGCTTTAAGCATTCAACTTTAACACCCTGTATCTCAGTATCACGACCGAAAAATGTTATATGAACTACTTCCACTATTTTTTCAAGGGCAACTCCCACCCCAATTTTTTTGAAGTGGAATCAGGACACCTGTATAATAACCACTTAAAATTTTAACTGTCTCCTGATTGTGAATATTTCATTGTTAGTCATTCATTGTGAAATAAAGCATGTTTAGTCAAGTGTTTCCAGAAGATAATCTGGTATTATCATCGTGAATTCTGAAAATTTACATTGTTGATTACATTCCTGATCACATTCAAACACTACCATCTTAATGTAGCCGAAAAGGCATTGGAATGCTAAGATGTATAAAAAAAATGCTATGATTATTAGATGGTTCTTTCAGGTGTCAATGTGTCCCACATACTGTAAAAAACACGCATTAGTAAAATCCGGTGAAATTACACTACTGATTCCATGGGGTCCATACAGCGTTTAAGGCGCCGCTACCGAGTTATAATTTCACTACCTTTGGTAGCATTGAACGCCTGTAAAGTTAAATTTCGAAGTATTGTTGAGCAATGAACCTCGAACTATTTTGGAAAATTACATATTTCGAACTACTTTAACATCGCCTAACGCAAACAATTTTTCGAACCGAAGGCTTGGTTCGAAATATCGAAGCTTCACATATCCGTAGTTCACGGATGTTAACAAATGACCAAAGCCAGAATGGTGTTTTGATTTGTCAGTGGTTATTAAACAGATACAGGGTAGATGAAAGTAACTGAAGGAATTATAGTAGAGATGTGCAAACCCATGTTTTTCTCGAACCGAACTATGAAGGAACCCAAGCACTATGTTTATTTGAACTTCGAACCTCGAAAATATTGTCTTCACAGTCAAACTTCGAGCTTCCTAAAAATTTATACTTATACTTATTTATTTGCGCCCAGAATTATACGACGTATCTTACAAGAAAACTATGCTTGAGTTTGCATTTACCCAATTTGGTTGAACATTCTCCTGAAATGCCTTCTGTCAAAACTATAAAATCGAACATTGAACTAACCAAACTTCTTCAATGTTCATATATTAAATACAAAATTTAGGTATACAGTAGCATACAATATTTGATACTAGAAGATCCCTATTCGTTTTACAAGGAGCAAATGTTTGACAAAATTTGCAGGTTGATTGGGTGAAAATGACTTCTAGTGCTGATGTTAGTTGTGGAGATGGGTCAAAGTTGCATCAAAAATACAAAAAGGTGTATTGAAAGCTTTTTGAGATTTCTACACCTATAGCTAAGCTCAATTATAAATGTTTTTTGTTATTTGGTATTAGCTAGGCAGTTTTAGCACCCAGTTAGATTGAGAGGGTTAAAAGTGAACATGATAGTTAGGTATATAATAACCACTTAAAACTTTAACTGACTCCTGATTGTGAATATTTAACTGTTTTGCTTCATTGTGAAATAAAGCATCTTTAGTCTACTGTTTCCAGAAGGCAATCTGCAATCATCGTTATAAATTCTGAAAATTTACGTTACCAATCTCTTTCGAACACTGCCATCACAATGTTGTAACCGAAAAAGGCAATGGATGCTAGTATGAAGAAAAAAATAACTTTATGATTCTTAAATGGCTGTCAGGTCTCAGTGTGTCCCACAAACTGTCAAAAACACGCATCAGTAAAATCTGCTGAAATTACACTACGACTCCATGGTGCTGGTACCGTATTTAAAGTGCCGCTACTGAGTTGCAGTTTCGCTACCTCTGGCAGCATTGAATCCCTGTGAAGTTAAATTTAGGAGTATTTTTAAACGACAAACTTCGAACTATTTTGGAGAATTATATATTTCGAACTTTGAACTACTTTAACATTGCTTAGCATGAACAGTTTTTTGAAACGATGGCGCGGGTTCGGTTCGAAATATCGAAGCTTCGCACACCCCTACATTTTAGTTTCATCACTATGATCGTGAGACCAAATGGCAAAGTATGAAATGAAGACACAGTGACTCCCCATCCCCTTTAACTTTTAGGGTTTAGTCCTCTGCAGGAAAGGTGATGCCTGCAAATAATGAAGTGCAAGTGGCTATAAATGAGTGGCTTGAAGAATTCAGCGAAACATTTTATTTAGAAGCTGTAATAATGTCTAGAACATCGTTGGGAAAAGTGTGTTAGAGTTAACGGCAATTGAAAAATAAAAATAATTGTTCCTAGCCTTTGATTATATGGTGCAGGGACAGGGAATAAGGATGCACCCTCATATTATATTGTCTTTCCATTTTGGTATGACATGTTTTTGAATTTTTTTAATTTTCAGGTCTGAGTTTACAAGTTGGCTATGCAATTGGCAATAATGTAAATTTATTAGCATCAAGTTACTACAGTCTGAAAGAAGGAATTAGTGGTAGTGGCATTTATCATTATAACGGAAATATCCCTAAGCTTGTTTCATTCAACAATTCAGCTTTGATTGTGGCAGATGTCCCAGTGTTTACTAAACCAAATGAGAACACAAAACAGTCTTACAAAGTAAGTACCTGTGTTTTATTTTTTATGGCTTTTACTGAATCTATTTTTAGTTGTCCATTAAAGATAAAATCGGTACACAGTCAGATGTTCCACTATTTAAGTATAAGGTTGCCAACATGAATGGTTTTCAAAACCTACCTATCACGACAAAAGATGCCAAGAAAGAAGATTTATGTAATAAAAATAAGGATATATGTTGTGAATTCCAAACATCCTTTGAAAATGATCCAGTGAATACCTATGAGTAAGTTTCTTCAATACTTAATATTTTTTATTTATTAACTCAAAACAGTACTTTTGTACTAGTAACAAGTTCTACAATTAATAACATAAATATACATATGATTTTAAGGTTAACTTAAATGATAGCACTGTAGTATACTGCACTCTACAATGCATTTATGCTACCTAAATTAAAATATGCAACTATCTGCTGGTCTCCCTTATATAGTTGTTAAAGTCGATGCTGGAATGGGTCCAGCGTAGATTTCTCAATTATTTATTTATTTTTGCTGAAAACTGATCATCACCCAGATCAAGTCAATCGTAGAAACAATGCAACACCTTAATCAATCCACCGACAAGGGTCTTGTCATATATCTCGCCCTCAAACATAAAGAGAGAGACGATCCTAACACATGTTGTGTTAACCTCAATCACCCACAAGGAATCCTTCAGGAAACAGAACCCGTTACACAAATACGGCGCTATTTTTAAGCTTTATAGCCAAGGTACCCAATATGAAAGAAAATAGAATAATGTTATTTAATAATAACCGTTGAAAATAACGGCTTCAGTTATTTTAAACTGGATAGTCGATCGATAGTATCCTACATTCCCAAAGCTGTGAGCGAGAGCGAGCACACTAGTATAAATGCATTGTATTTTTACCCCGTTATTTCACGTAGTGTATAAATCTCAAATTTTGTCGATATGAAAATGAAACAAAGGGTTAAGAAATTATAATAAGCGTGTCGTAAATCTTTTGCCACTCTGAAGTTAAACTTTTAGAAATCAGAAAGGAGTCTTATATAAGAATTTACTTAGATGTTT
Source organism: Tillus elongatus (assembly GCA_964006375.1). NCBI lineage: Eukaryota > Metazoa > Arthropoda > Insecta > Coleoptera > Cleridae > Tillus > Tillus elongatus. The sequence goes on from OZ023264.1 coordinate 112,014,882, forward strand.
TAGGAATTATAAACTAGTCATTTCTCACAAATTTATTTTATGAGGGATCTTTACGTAAATGTCAATGCCACAGCAAGAATCAATAAATATCATTATTTATCACGTCTTGGGACGTTAGACCTTAGAACTTTTATTGCAAGGCTTCAACAAATAAATGCTTTATACACTACTACACTACACAGGGAGAGGGAATGATTCTAAGAACTGCATAACATAATGCAGCTCATAAAATGTCGGTAAAGAAATTATTTGACAGCCTACCACGTACTTGATTTTTCAGCAAATAACAACCACTGTAAATTCATGTGACATCGATCTGGGTAATATTTTATTTTTTTGTGATGAAACTAACAATTTTATGAGAAAATCTCAAAATATAAAAAAGTTGCTAAATGATGAATCCTTCTTTCTAAATCATTTTTTTTTTAATAGAAAACGGTACACACAATAAAAAGTAGTGATAAAAAATAATGTAAGGGTAGGTTTTTTCACCCTCTTGTGATAACATTATAGGGTTATAAAAGCCTTTTAAAACTGCCATTTTGTTAGCCTTATGCATCTGCAAAATTTCGTTTTTTTTTTAATTATTCCATAACGGAGAAATTTAATGAAAACTTTTTTTTTGCCAAAATTTCAAAGAGCTGTAACTTGGAGGAGAAGGGGTTTCAAGAAAAACTTTATAAAAAGACACCCCTTATTTTTCGCCAAAGAATCACCATGCAAAATTGTTCGCATCAATTTAGAAACACCCTATATATATATATATATATATATATATATATATATATATATATATATATATATATATATATATATATATATATATATATATATATATATATATATATATATATATATATATATATATATATATATATATATATATATATATATATATATATTCATTTAATTTTTTATATTTAAATGTATATAGATATTAAAAAAAATTATCATTATATATTTTTTAATCAATTTGATAACTATTATCAGAAAAACGAAAATGACGTGTTAACTGTTTTCTTAGGTAATGTATATAAATTTAAATAAATAAGTACTTTAATTTCACGTGAAATAACCCTATTTTGCGTTGTCTATAGTGAAAGTAATAACACCTTTTTACAGAAATTCATCTTTTCACACTACATTTTTTATTTTTAAATATTTGGCTTTACATACTAGTGGGACACTCAACTGTTTCAAAAATAACAGCTTCTCAGTTTTAACAGATTAACTCTGTGTAGTAGTGTCCGTATGCCGTATCCCCATCCACAACCGGTTAAAATTAAAATTTAACCGTTTTGTTGTACTGAAGATCCTACGTTCCTAAAGCTGTGAGCGAGAGCGAGCACACTAGTATAAATAACATGTTAAGTATAATGTTATGAAGTAAAGTCCGCTCTATACTGTATACCCATACATATTTAGCATTCCCAGTCTCAAGGCTATTCATCCCGTTAAATGGTTAAATACCAGTTGCTGATGAAAACCGATGTTTATTCATCGAAGCTGGTTGCAGTGGAACTGAAACAGATACGACTCCGAATTCTAGTTTAGTGTAAAAAGCGTACTTTTGTAAGCTGTTATTTTTATAAATCTATAACTGGTGGTTACCGTTGCAGCTCGGCAACCGTTTAAAAATAACGGACAGTTAAATAACGACCCATTACTATTGTTTTGCTACTAAACTAATCCCAAACCAACTAAGTATGTGTATCGTCCAGCTAAAATTTAACCAGTAGGGTATTAAAAGAGCACTCTATGCTCTTTAGTTTTAGAAACTCTAGAACTGTATTCTTTCAGAGCCACCACCTGCTCTGAACCGGAAACTCCCTACTTAGTTATATATATTACACCGTAAAAACGTGAAACGGGACAATCATACCTTGATATGACATTCTACTCCAAACCTTTACTATGTGGCCCTAACTCGGCACAAGGTAACCTACAGCTCTCCTACCTGGAAACACCACATGCACTTCCCCTTTTTACTGAGAGCGGTCATTTACCCAGCGCGCCAAAATTCAAAATGTTTCACCCTAATGGGTAGGGTTAGGAAACATTTTCCCTCGTTGATTGAACAACTACTGGGCTTTCTCGCCCACCTAAATAAAAAAGTTTTGTGGTCCTTTAAGGCCTGGCTAATAACATAGTAGCGAATTTTAAAAACTCCCCTCTCAAAAATTGATTATGCTCTATAATTTACTAATAATTATTAATTCCTATTTTAATTCCTGCCCAGCAAAATTAAAATATACTCCCATTTTTTTTTCCTCCCTCAGGGCTCGTCCGCGGCTTCGCCGCTCCGGCAGCATCGCAACCTTTGGCTTATTGTGCATGCCCTTAGTCTTTTTACTGCACCCACTCCAAAATCACTGTGTCTTGAACTAGTCTGCACAGCGATTGGTAGGGTGAAGTTTTATAATGCTCTGTTTCCAGTCTAGACCTGACCTGACCTGACCTGACCTGACCTGACCTGACCGTAGATCAGTTGTCTTCTGCGGTCCAGAGCTTTACACTCACACAAGATGTGCTGGGCTGATTCCTCCCGCTCACTGCAGAATCTGCATGTGAAGTCCCTCTCGACCCGCTCCATATAATGCAGGTGTTTCTTGACGGCCATGTGTCCCGTCAAGAGACCTGTTATATTTCTGAGCTGTCCTCTGCTAAGATTTTGCAGCTCCAAAGCTCTCTTTAAACTGGGTTCGTCAATTATTGACTTCCCATGTCTGAGCCCTTGACAGTCTGCCCAGTACACCTTGTGTTGGTTTCTGACCCAGGACTTAATGGCTCCCCTGGCAGTGCTCTTTGTCACGCCCAGAGCCGGTTCTGGTCCCATAAATGGTTCTGCTGACCCTCTCTTCGCGAGACTGTCAGCTTCTTCATTGCCTTTGACCCCGGAGTGACCCGGCACCCAGATGAGGGTCACCTCATTCTGCCCAGCCAGGTCGCTCGTCTCGTCTTGGCACTCACTCACCAGCCAGGAATTTACCCCTGGGCTACTTAGTGCCTTAAGGCCTGCCTGGCTGTCTGTGGCTATGAGGATCCGCTTGTTGGTGTAGCCCCTCCTCTTGTTCTCCCGCACACAGTGCAGGATGGCGTACATTTCGGCCTGGAACACCGTTGCATGGGCTCTGAGGGAAATACCATGACTTACCCTCAGTCCTTCCGAGTAAACACCTGCCCCCGTCCCACGCTCCCCGCCGGATCTGTCCGTGAACTAGACGAGCGCGTCTCGTGGTATGCCCGGCGTCTCCTCCCGCCATGCCTCTCGGTCGGGGATTTCCACTTAAAATTTGTTTTCCCTGCAAATTCGCGGGCTGGCGAAATCTGACCTCATTTCAAGCATCGGCTCCCAGAGAGCCGGTTCTGGTCCCATAAATGGTTCTGCTGACCCTCTCTTCGCGAGACTGTCAGCTTCTTCATTGCCTTTGACCCCCGAGTGACCCGGCACCCAGGTGAGGGTGACCTCATTCTGCCCAGCCAGGTCGCTCGTCTCGTCATGGCACTAACACACGAGCCAGGAATTTACCCGTGGGCCACTTAGGGCTGCCTGGCTGTCTGTGGCTATGAGGATCCGCTTGTTGGTGTAGCTCCTTTTCTTGTTCTCCTGCACACAGTGCAGGATGGCATAGATTTTGGCGTGAAAGACTGTTGCATGGACTCCGAGGGAAATACTATGACTTACCCTCAGTCCTTCCGAATAAACACCTGCCCCCGTCCCAAGCTCCCCGCCGTATCCGTCCGTGAACCAGACCAGCGCGTCCCATGGTGTGCCTGGCGTCTCCTCCCGCCATGCCATCTCGGTCGGGGATTTCCACTGTAAAGTTGTTTTCCCTGCAGATTCGCGGGCTCGCGAAGTTTGACCTCATTTCAAGCATGGGCTCCTTCACGATCTCCTAAATTTTGCAGTGACCCCTAAAGCCTGGGTTGATCTTCAGTCTACCATTGCAGGCTAGTCTGTATAGTCCTGGCCTTGGCCTCCCCCATAATAAGTAAGTGGGGCGGGGGTGGGGGGGGGGCAAGATCCAACAACACCTCCATGAGGGCTGTTGGGGTTGAAGACATGGCCCCTGAGATGCCTAGGCAAGCCATCCTTTGATCTTGCCTAGTTTTTGTTTGGCACTGAATTGTGTCACCTTAGGCCACCAGACCAATGCCGCGTATGTTACCGATGGTCTGGCCACCCTTGTGTACATCCAGTGGGCCATACTAGGTCTTAGTCCCCACGTTTTTCCATATAGCCGCCTAGTGACGGCTAAGGTCATGACTGCCATACACAGTATTTTTTCAACGTGACCATTCCAGGTTAGCTTAGCTTAGTTCAATACGACCCCCAAGATATTTGACCTCCATGGCCATTGGAATGTTCCTCCCATATAGAGTGAGAGTTCTGTGGATGTCCCACTTCTTCCTCCCCGGAAACAGTATGACAGTTGCTTTCTCGGGGCTCACCCCGAGCCCTTGACCAACCGTCCACCCTTCCACCACTTGCAGTGCTGTCTGCATGCGCTCCCACACTGACTGTGTGGCCGTCCACGACTAGGCACCAGAGACCCCCTCCAGCAGACTCCCTTCCGCGAGTGAGGTGAACACTGCTCTGTCCCTGAGCATGGAACCACCTGCAGCAGGTCTCCTCTATGCCATGCTCCCTAACAGCTGCCAGAACCGATCCGAATGAGGTGTTGCTGAAGGCCCACTCTATGTCTAGGAAGGCCCGCAGCGCCACCTCCCTGCTCTCCAGCGTATTATCCAGTTTCAGCACCAGTTGGTGCAGTGCTGTCTGTTGAGAATCCTGCTCTGTATGCATATTGTCCGCAGTGTAGGGGATATGCTTCCAGTACACTTCCCCTAATAAGCAGTTTTTCCACTGTTTTTAGCAAGAAGGACATGAGACTTATTGGCCTCAGGGACTTTGCCTGGTCTGTTGGACGCCCAGGTTTAGGAATGAATACAACCCTGGCAAGTCTCCATGCCCTCGGAATGTATCCCAGAGTCAGGCTGGCCCTCATAATGAGGGTAAACACCGGCGCCAGTATATCTATCCCCTGCTGGAACATGATGGGCATTATTCCATCAAATCCCGGGGATTTGTATGGCTTAAAGTTGTTAGTGGCCCATCTGATTTTGCTCAAAGTAAGCACCTCTTTAGCGACTGTCCAGTCTACTCTAGATGCCCGCCTATAAGGCGACTCTATTTCTGAGTGTTCCCAGTCTGAAGGTGATTGGTTTATTATGTTACAGCTGGGGAAGTGCATCTGAAGTAAAATTTCCACAGTTTTCTTCCCCAAACTTGTAAAGCCTCCCGTGGATGTTCTAGGGAGCCTATGTTGGTCTGAGTGCCCTTGGACAGGCTCTTGTGTAGTCGAGCGCTCTCAGGCGTGTTCTCCACTTCCTCGCAGTGCCTCCTCCACGACTCTTGGCGTCCCTCAGTCTTTTGTTATAGGTCGTTAGGGCCTGTCTATATTCATTCCACCACGAGACGTTCGTGGTGGACGCCCTCATTTTCAGGGGGCAGTTGGTGTTATAGGCTGAGGTGATTGCGTCTTGCAATTGAGCTGCCGCAATCTCAAGGCCTATTGAATTGTCTATGGTACTCTTAACCCACCGCAGTTCCACTGCTAAGTCTGCCCTGTAGGCTTCCCAGTCCGCCTTGCGGGGGTCCCGGTACCATAACATTTATCTTTCGACTTGGCGATTTCGAAGCTGATGTATCGTTTTCTGTTTCATTAACCATTGTAAACAGTAGTTACTGCTCTGTCTGGTATCATGGGTGTGCACAGATGACACCCGAATAAGCTTTTCTGTTAAATAATGTGGCGCTGAACCAATCGTTATGTTATGAATAAAAATTAGAACTCTTAACTTTATATAACACTCAGCCAGTTTAGTTTTTCTTGCATCTCAGTAATTCGGGTGTATTTGCTACACTTTAAAATTATCCTCATAGACTTATTTTGCAGTCTTTGTAACCTATTCAAGTCCTTCTTGCAAAACATATATAGTATAGTTGCACAGTACGTAAAGTGGGGCAATATTATTGTATTATGAATCAGTAATGCAGTAAATCTGGATATAGAATTATTAAGCCTCCGTAACATTCCTACCTTTTGGGCAACTTTTTTTGTTAGATAATCTGCATGTTCTTTAAGGTGGAGCCTATTATCTATGATGACGCCGAGATATTTCATTGACGTAACCCATTGAATATCCTCATTTAGTATGCTTATTTTATGCCCTTCAATAATCAATTTATGGTCCATTTGTTTATTTGAAATCACCATGCACCTTGTTTTTTCAACATTTAATTTTAGTTTGTTATAATTTAACCAATCACACAACGAACCTAGTTCATCGTTCAATAACTCAACCATAGTGGCAAAATCCTTACCCAAAATGTAAACCAAAGTATCATCTGCAAACAGTTGTACTTTAGAAGTGGTAACTGTGCTGACTATATAATTTATATACTGATTAAAAAGTAGTGGGCCCAAAACACTACCCTGTGGCAAGTAAGTACACTTGGAGAACACCCAAATCACCACAACACATATTTCAGAGACCTCGCTAATACATTTTTCTGACTTTGTGACACAACTGCATCACATTAGTTTTCTGTTTCCTATCAATCAAGTAATTTTGCATCCATTTGTATGCATCCCCTATGATACCATATTTTTCTAATTTATTTAATAAAATATCTCTGTTTATAGTCTTAAATGCCCTACGTAAGTCCAGAAATACTGCAATCACTACCTCATCTTTGTCTATAGTCTCCTTCCAGTTTGAAATGATGCACTCTATTGCAGTTTCACAGTTATGTCCTTCCTTAAAGCCTGATTGTTCTTTTATTAACATTATTGTCACATAGGTATTTAGTTAATCTTTTATGTACAACTTTTTCTAATGTTTTTTCTATGACAGGATACACAATAACAGACCTAAAGTCTTCACATTTATTGCTATTTATAACTTTTTGTATTGTTGTTATTGTTGATATTTTCAGTTGATCAGGTACAACACCAATCAGTAATGATGAATCTATAATATGTACTAACAGTCCATATACTAGTTCAAAGGTCTGTTTTAAAAATTCAATGTTGATGTCGTCTGGGCTACTTTTACATTTCATACCGTTAATAATGTCACTTAGTTCTTTTTTTTGCATTAATTCAAAGTGATCAAGCTTAGCAGAGTTTGTGTTTGTTTCAATCTCTCAATTAGTATTTGCATGGGGTATGCTCTTGGCTAATTCTTGAATACTTTCAATAAAATAATTATTAAATCGATCAGCAATTTCTTGTTTATTACATGTTATATTACCCTGAAAATCGATTTCTTTGATGTCACCCTTCTTGTCATCTGATATAATTGACTTTAGCGTTTTCCACATTAATTTTTTATTTGTCCTACAATCATCAATTTTCCGTTCATAATACTTCAGCTTACTGACCCTTATTAATCTGACACCTTCATTTCTGCACTATTTATATCGTGTCAAGTCCCTTTCATCATTAGTATATTTATATCGATTATAATAATTATCCCTTTCCCTAACTTTGTTCAATATTTCTACATTAAACCATGGAACCTGATTATCTCTACAAACTAATGGTTTTTTTTTTGTGAAATTTCATCTAAACACTTTGTAATTTGACTATATAGTATTTGTGACTTAATATTAATGTCGTTTTGTCGATACATATCTCCCCAGTCAATCATAAGCAGTCGTCTGATTGTATTATAGTCTATGTTGCCCCCAGTACACACTATTGTCTCACAATTTAGTTTTTCCCTAACATTTAACCCAATATCAATAATACTCTGGTCACAACTAAAAGTTGTGAATACAAAAATCATAATTGGATTAATAGTGATATTATTTTATTAATGAAAGAAAGATATAAATTGTACATTATTATTTATTTAATCCAAATAATGGGCATATAGCAAGTGAATTTAAAAAAATGTGCAATAATCTGAGAAAATCTTACATTGGGATGCAAAGACTGAAGGCATTTATTAAATGAACAAAACAGTTTCCAGTTATATAGCATATAGTTTCTAAAGTATTTGACCATGATATACCTAATTCAAGTTAATCTCAAAATCATATGTTATTAATGGTAGAATTTGTTAACAGTACAATTGTACTGGTTTGAGTGCATAAATAAAGAATATTGAATTAAAAGTGTCTTAAGATGTTTCTGCTTAAATCGGCAAAAAGCAAAAAAAATCCATGGATTTTTATTTTTGGGCAAGTGGTAAAGAAAATGTAAAGATACTCAGTTGGTTCAGTAATAAAATAATGTGTTATTTTATTTTGCAGGTTTTCATATTTTGAAGGTGATTCAAAAGACTTGGATATCAAAGGAAATTCTGAAAAAGTCTTCATATGTCAGATTACTTCATGCTTAAAAAACAAAACTTGCACAAACACTCTGCCAGCAACCAAATTAAAATCTCTGTCTGCTAAAGTCACAGCTTCTGGAAATGTTCATGTTTTACCCATTACTTTGAGAAATGATTTCCTACCTTTTAATCAAGCCAATGTTGAAAAGGAAAAGCGTGATGTTACCGTCAGTTTGGATAACCCTGATGACATAGGAGCTGTCGTTGATTTTGGGTTCTACATCATAAAAACTTCTGGTGCATTTGGTCTTGCATTTAACTCAGTATTGCTTGTGATCGGATCTGTTGTTGTATATTGGCTTTAAATTTTAATGATACAATATAACTTCAATCCTCTTTATATCCTGGAACTAACTTTAGAGTGAAATAATGTTAAAAGTTAAAAATCAAACAATTTATTTCCATCAGTCTAAAACATACGTAAAACATTTATATAGTAAAACTTCTGTTAACGAAAATAAAGGGGACTTGAGCCATTTTGGATTAGTGAAATTTCGGTTAATAATACAGTTAGTTATAAGATTACTAGAAAGCAAAAATATTCCTCTAGTGTGTTAAAATCCTTCTTAACTGTAACCATTCCCATATCACTCTTATCTTCTGCCTCAGTCACGATCTTGAGAAATATGTTGACTTGAACTAGCTTGCCCTAAAAAGGCAATATTTTTTAACACTTAAAACTTTTTTTAACATTATTTGCATTTTGTTTCATTATTCAGTTAGTAGAGGTTTTACTATATAGTAAAGTAATATAATATATATATATATATATATATATATATATATATATATATATATATATATATATATATATATATATATATATATATATATATATATATATATATATATATATATATATATATATATATATATATTATTATTATTATTATTATTATTATTATAACGTTACTGTATATTAGACTATTCACTCTAAAAAAATTGACCTCCATATCACAATATTTAAAGTAAGAAGATGTAACATATATTTATTTATTTGAAAAATCCATTGAAAATGGATAATCTTCCAGTTGGTTAACCCCCAAAAAGATAATCGAGGATCTAGTGCGTTATGTACTTTTCATGCTTTTCACTTCAGTGTTGATTATCAGGATATTTAGTTTTGTTTACTTTTATAAATTAGATTTCATATTTTAATATTTTTTCCTTCGATTAGTCTTTTTTTTTATAATAAAACGTTAATTTTTTTGCTACTTGTACTCAACAAAGTAAATATAATTCAGTTTAATTTTAACAGTAGTGTATAAATCTTTTAGGACTGATTAAAGTAAGTGTCTTAAAACTAGAAATAAATTACTTGAATCTCAGTGCGTCTCCATTTGGCGAAAACTCTTGCTGTAAAACCATTTAAGGCTATGAAATGTCTTTACAATAATTAAATAATGCCAAAATGTTAGATAAGGACAACATTGTATTTTTTTTATAGCAGATATCTGTATAATTAATTTTTGAGCATTTATCAAGAAACCAAGGAATTCTTATGTGGCTGTTAGAAGTATCTTAATTGTGATCTAAAAAGTGTATTTAATAAAATGTACCCAAAAAATCTTTAAAGGTTTATTCCACTTTTATTACTTACAATATAAGGCCAAACCCTGAGGCTGAATTTTCGAATGGAACCAACAAAGTTTGTACAGGTGGAAATACCTAAGATTTAGGCTGGCCATTCAGCCTTTGTCAGTGTGACCTTTAAGATATATTGTGATGGATATAAGAGGCTTAGTAACTCACATTTCATTAACCTGAATTTTTTTATTTGTTAGCTTTGCCATAATTCACATTGTTGCCTTAGTGCAGTGGTTCTCAACCTTTTTGTGGCGGCCACAGAACATATTTGATAGTTGTAGAACACTAGCAGAACACCATTTTTGTTAACATATCTATGTATATTAAATTAACCAATTTTTTCAGTTACTATATCTAAGAAAGGTTATTAAGAGCTCTACCAAAAACACATAGTAAACTAAAAAAAAAGGATAATCCATATACAACTTAAACTAATATTCAAGATCAAACAAGTCTATTTTAAAAACCGCAAATAAAAAATAGTGCTGCAAATTGAATCATAACTCCAGACAGTTGTGATAATTTATTTTCTTCTGAAAGACATTCTTATGGAATTAATTTAGTGCCCATGATGACCACACAAAGATAATATTTGTATTCCTGTACCCAGCGCCGGCTTTAGGGGGTGGTGGGGTAACCGGATGGTCGTCCAGGGCGCCAGAGCACAGGGGCGCCGCGAATTTTTTAATGCTCTTTTGGATACCGTGCTTATATCTATAAAAGAAAGATTTGAACAGATGCAAGATCTTTCTACGACCTGGAGTTTCTTATTTAACATAAAAAAGAATCAAAGTAAAGAACGATTATTAAAACATTGTGCTAAATTACAGGATATTACAGTTAACTGTCAAGTTTAAATCAGATACCGATAGCAATGTGTTATGCGATGAAATTTTAGGCCTGCAACATTATCTTGAAGACAATCAAGCAACGCCTATTGAAGCCTTAAACTTTATCAAGAAGCATAACCTTCAAGAATTATATACCAATGCCTGAAGGATATCATTGCGTATTCTGTTAACAATACCAGTGATTGTTGCAAGTGGTGAACGCAGTTTTTCCAAACTGAAATTGATAAAAACCTACTTGCGGTCTACAATGTCTCAAACCAGATTGACCAGTTTGGCCTCACTGTCCATGGAAAATCAAGTTGCAGAAAACCTAGATTTTGCTTGTCTTTTTAGAGAATTTGCTGACAAAAAAGCTAGAAAAGTAAAGTTTTAACATATTTCGAGTTCAACCAACTGCCAGACAAGCTTAGAGTTATCTTAAATTGAAAACAAATGTGCTACCCAATTAACTTCTTTTATTATTTTAATATATAATTATACATAAGTATTATATCATTATCATATAATAAAGGGCGCCAAATGATTGACTCGCCTGGGTGGTTAATGCCGGCGCTGCCTGTACCCATAAACCGTTGAAACGTATTGCTCGAGTTTTATTGAAAAAATGTCAATGTTAACCAAATCACGACTTATTTATCCCCTATCCTTTTAAAACAATCTTACCCAAAAACCATTCAAAGCGTTACTTTGTCAGTTGCTAACTGGGGACAAAATTTGAAGATGATATCTCAATTTGTTCGACAGTTTTTTTAACAGATAGACTGTGGATAGACAAAGAAATGTTCATTCCAGAATCAAGTTTTCTATATGTTCTGAGAATTTTTAAGCCGTTTTAGCACACAAAATGTCGAAATTTTTGACAACAATATTCCACCCCCACATATTCAACCCCTAATTTAATTTCAGCATAAAATACCAAATGTTTGATGAAATTAAAAGTTTTCACTACCCTAAAACCTTATATTACTCGAAGTTTAACGAAAAAATGGCAATTTTCACCAGGCACCACCACCACCATCCCTACCGCCTAAAGCAATTTTACCTAAAAACAATCCAAACCGTTCGTTTGTCAAGTGCTAACTGTATACCAAATTTGAATGCGATATCTCAATTCGTTCTAAAGTTATCGTGGCTACAAACAGACAGGCATACAGCCACCACAAACAAAAAAAATTTCGTTCCCAAATCATGTTTTATATATGTTTTGATAGTTTTTACAACGAAGCGAAAAACATTTTTTGACATTTTTGTCGCCGATGGTATACTTCCACACGTGACGATCTGGTAGTACTACATATTCCTTTTATGACAGAATTAAAATAATTAAAGTAAGAATTTTTTCAGAGGTTTTTCTGACACAAATAAATTTTACTTTAATATGACACATATGCCTAAGAATCAATTATTTCAATCGGATATTTACCCTTCCTTAGTTTTACAGATATCTACAATATTTTACCTTATATATGATAATGCTACCCTCATTTCATCTTCCAAATTAGTTAAATCTTTCCTTTTTTTTTTATGTTCGTCAGTGTTCACATAAATATGAAGTTGAAAATAGTAGCAAAATATTAAGTGCCTTTATGGAAAGAGCTGGATATTCCACTTGTACAAAAATCCAAAAATTCTCCATGCCTATCTCTTTAAACTTTTAATGTGCAATCAGATGATAAAGAAATAAAATCTTCCCCTTCTTGCAGAAAGAATTCATTACTAGACGTATCATGTTCACAAAATAGATTTCGTATCTAGTCACAGTTTTCTATATTACGAGATGGAAAATAAATATGTTTTTCTGTTATAAAATTAAACGTTCTGTGATAATACGAATAAGTTCATTGGCATCTTCATTTGAAGTAACAGGAACATCAGTTGTACTTTTTTTTACTATACGATTTGTCCAAAAAAATATTTTTTCTGGAATGATAACAGTTTATCCGTATGCTTGTATTGACGCTGTTCAAGTAATTAAAAATGTCAACTAAGTACTAGAGGTGTGCGATATTTCGAACCGAAGCCGAACTCGAACCTTCGGTTCGGAAATATGTTAGCACTAGCGATGTTGAAGTCGTTCGAAACACGTAATTCTCCAAAAAAAAGTTCGACCTTCGTTGCTCAAAAATACCTCGAAATTTAACTTTACAGGTATTGAATGCTGCCAAAGGTAGGGAAGTTTCAGCCCTGTTACCTCAGTAGAGGTGCTTTAAACTTGTTATCGGTCTTGTTGAGTCGATAGCGTAATTTCAGGAGATTTCACTCATGACAGTTGGTGGGACACGATGGAGGCATTTATCAATTACAGAATTAGTTTTTTATATATCCTGGCTTCCCAACACCTTCTTCAGTAACAACATTATGATCCCGGTGTTCGAAGGCGATTGGTAACATAAATTTTCAGAATTTATGAGGATAATTGCAGGTTGCCTTTGGAAAACACTGGTTTCAACATGCTTTATTTCACAATGAGCCAAAACAGTTAATTATTCACAATCAGGGGACGGTTCAAATTTTAAGTGGTTATTTTATACCTATCATGCTCGCTTTGAACCCTCTCAATCTGTTTGCTAAAACTACCTAGCCAAACAACATATTTATAATTCAGCTTATCTACAGATCTAGAAATCTAAAAAAGTTTAAAATATTTTTTGTTTTTGTATTTTTGATTGAACAAATGCATTTTCACCCACAACCTGCAAATTTTGTCAAACCCTTCCTTTTTGTAAAAAGAATGGGAATCTTTTGCATATCAAATATTGTACCTTACAATATTCCTACATTTTGTATTTAAGGAGGTGATAGATGAACACTGAAGAATTTTTGGTAGTTCGATGTTCGATTTTGAATTCCTAAGACGTTCGAAGTTTGATTGTGAACCTTAATCATACTATTTCTGAGGTGCGAAGTTCCAGGCAACATATTTGCTTGGGTTCGTTCATAGTTCGGTTCGAACAAAACATGGATTCGCCACCTCTACCAAATATGCTAGTTGTGCACACCATATCTTGCTTTCAAAATATTTGACAAAATAATCATTACCATTTTTTTGAAAAAACGCCAACAGTTCCTCTTTTGAGTTTATAAACCCGAGTTGGCACTTTACCTCTTGCTAACCATTTTAGTTCAGTGTAGAAGTAAGCACTCATGTTTAAATTACATGGAGTTAAAAAGTTGTTTCAACAGGAGAGTTTTTAATGGTCTTGATTTAATGTATTTACCAGGCACTGCTTGCTATAACGCAGATTTGAAATGTGTTGGTAAAGCTATAGAAACCGAAGATTCCCTATGCGAAAAACAATGCATGGTTATGAGGAACGGATTTCTTGTTTTAACGAGGCTACAGAATCCTTTAATACAACCAACCATGGATGGGGCTTCGTTCGAACAAATTCATACACAAAAGCCACGATATGTTGAACTGTTCCAAATATGAAGTTATGGAATTAAATATATATTGACCTGTTGTACGTTCTTTGAGTCCTCTGCAGGATAAAAACATATTTATTATTTCATTTTCTTCAATGAACTGAACAAATCCTAGTAACTGAGCTTTGCCACTTATATCAGTGGATTCGTCAATTTGCAATGAAAAATTTCTTCCCGGCGATAGTTTACTGCTGAGAAATTTACAATCCTCCTTTTTATTTTATCATCCGAAAAAGGAATTTTTGATATTTATTTCTGTGCCTCAGAGCAAAACATAATTTTGACTATTTCAATACATGCTGGTAAAATCAGATATTCTGCTATAGTATGTGTTTTTTTGTTTTAACGCAATCAGCTTTGCCACTTTATATTTTTTATTTATTTATTTATCCATTCAGTCCCATTAATACAGCTGCTGTACATAGGACAGGTCAAACATATACATACAGTGTAATAGATGTCTTAAAATTAAAGTCAACATTCTATAGAGGCAAATTTACACTAAAAATAATCGTATAAAAAAGAACATAGTGAAAACATAAACAAAATAAGCTGTGTAAATAAAACAAATTGTATAAACAAAAGCACAAAAAAAGACAGGAATACTATTCATTCATTAGACAAATGATAAGTATAAATAAAATGACACAAATAGAAAGTAAAATCAAAAGACAAGAAATGTATTTAGTAAGTAAACACACACTGCCTATGCGTGTCTACTGAGGTCTTCCACCGAATAAGTTTTTTTAAAGAACTCAACATCATAGAAACACCTTTCCAGTAGGAACACTTTAAGGTACTTTTTTAGTTTATTTATATTTAGTTCAAAAATATTTGGTGGCAAATGGTTTCATATTTTGATAATTTTTACCTTTGCACTTTGTTGCAGTAAAGATAATCTTGTTGAATCTTGCCGCATCAGATATTTGCTTCTAGTATTATGGTAATGTTCTGTGTGCTGATTCTCAAAGAACTCTGGGTATTTTTTCCTGAAAACCACACATTGTAACAGGTAGATTGATCAAAGTTAATATA
The DNA here is from genome assembly GCA_964006375.1 of Tillus elongatus. Taxonomy (NCBI): domain Eukaryota; kingdom Metazoa; phylum Arthropoda; class Insecta; order Coleoptera; family Cleridae; genus Tillus; species Tillus elongatus. Next base: position 112,030,190 of record OZ023264.1, read on the forward strand.
CCATACTTTCTGAATACCGGTTTACATGACTCGTACCCCAGACCAAATAAAGTTCTGATGCATCTTTTCTGCAATATCTTGATTCTTTTAATACCAGTGGAATCTCCCCAGAAAATTATGCCATATTTTATAATTGATTGTACATAGGCATTCTATGCTAAAATGGCAGTCTCTATGCCAACTTCGTGTTTCAGTTTACGCAGCTGGAAGCAAAGAGCACTCAACTTTGATGCCAGGCAACTTACTTGTTGCTTCCAGGTAAGCCTTGAATCCAACCAAACCCCAAGAAATCTTGCTGATTCAGTGCTTCTAAGTGATACGTTATCGAAGCCATTTGTGCTTTATCAGAGATTGTTATCACTGAAAGTGGGTTACTTGTTTGTCTTGCATTTTCAATAGACTTGAATAATTCCTTATTTTTTTGAAGCAAGATTAGTGTGTTTTGTAGAGAAGTGACGTTTTAATTTAACAGGAACCATTTCACTGCTGGCCAATTGTTCTCCACATGCAATACATTTTGGAATTTGGCGATATCTATTTGCAGTCCAGGTGAACCCAAAACAAAGTATCAGATGAGGATATCTCATCATTTCAAGCGATTGATGAAGGCCTTAAAGCTATCACAACCACCCCAACTCATAAAGACTTTTTGGAGCAATATCCTGAAGAAGTTCGATATTATGTATACAAGTATTTTGCTACCACCGGTCAAACGTATGGTGCTCGCTACGAAACAGATACAGGCAAATGGAGTCTTGGTAACAAACACTTAGACTTCACTAGTGGTGCAATTCAACTGGAGAAAAGGAGATATCCACAAACACAAGGTTTGTAATTCGTTTTTATGAAAATACCTAAGGGATATGCTTATGATGATCTTCAACACTATAGAGATATTCTAGAATCAACCAGTCTTCATAAAGTTAAATACGATCTCAATGGGCGGACTAAAAGTTGTTCCTCGTAAAAGTATATAACTATAATCAAACCAATGATAAACCCTCGAGCGCGAACATCCTCAACTCACGGTTTTGGTTACGACACACATCTTAACGAAAAACAAAAGCTCGAACCTAGAGTTAAGGATGTAAGTGATAGAAAAAGAAGCACTAACAAGTATATAATACAAAATAAAAAACAAATAGAATATCTGTATTGGGATGAAATATATGAGTTGGTTGATAAGACTTAGACTTTTAGTGACTTCTCAAGGTGCTGGTAATAAAGCTCATAACAACGAAATTCAGTCAATCACTGAAGAACTGAAAGAAGCAGGTGTTATCTTCTATTTAACCTACAAATATATCATACATGCCTGCCTATTGCTTAGTCTAAAAATGTCTATCGATAAGTTCGGACGTTCCCAGTCTAATAAACGTTTTAATTTTAAAATTATTGAAAGAGAAATTTTCCCAAGAAATACAAGTGATGATTTTGATTGGCAAAACCACAGATTATGCAACATCGCTGATCCAGTCGATTCAACAGATGGTGTAAATAAAAAATTTGTTGATGCATGGATAGACGACTATCAGAAGAACAAAGATGAGGTAACACAAAGAATAATTGCCATACTACTTGAAGCTGTGCACAAGCCAGAGTTTGGAAGATTTAAAAACGAATTTGAAAATTTTAACCAAGAACATAACTGATCAAGTTTTAAAAGACCTTGACCTGTCAAAAAATAACAAGTTGAAGAAGAAGCTGGGTGAAATGGACAAAAATCTAAAAGATTGATGTAATAAGTGAATACTTTAGAATCCAACATCACCATGAAACGCAAAACAGTTGAACCACCTTCTGCTAAAAAACAAGTAATAAATGAGTGGTACACACCAGCAAGAATGAATTTTAAACGTAGGCGTACCATAATCAAAGGTTTAAATGCCTTGTAGCAAATTGATTTGGCTGAGCTTACAGACTATCATCGCGAAAATTCTGGTTACAAGTACATTTTAGTGGTTATTAATTGTGTTTCAAAATATGTGTGGACTCGTCCACTTAAATTGAAAAATGCTGAAGAGGTGACTAAAGCTATGGTTGTTATTTTAGCTAGTAGTACTGCTCCTACCAATATCCAGTCTGATTTTGGTAAGGAGTTCTACAACTCCAAGTTTAATGCCTTAATGAAAAAAATACAACATTAATCACTAGAGCACTTACAGTGTAAAGAAAGCTGCAATAGTGGAAAGAGTCGTACGTACTTTGCAAAAGAAGATATATAAAAACTTTAACTTGTTTGGTTCCTAAAAATGGCTTAATACACTACCTGATGTAACAGCTGCCTACAACTCAACCATTCATCGAACAACTGGTAAAAAACCTAAAGATGTTAATAAGAAAAATAAAGCAGCCATTCGTGAACAAGTCTACTGAAATATTAAAGTTTTTCATCAGAATAAATTCAAAATGGGTGATGTACGCATAAGTAAAGCAAAAGCTCAGTTTGAAAAGGGGTATACACCTCGCTGGTCCACAGAGTTATTCAAGATTGTTAGTGTCCATTTCACAAATCCAGTAACATACTTTCTTAAAGACATCCAGGTAAAACCCATCAGTGGGGGTTCTACCAGGAGGAACTACAAAAGACTAAACAAACAGACATCTATCTGGTTGAACGCATCTTGGGGAAGAAAGGCAAGAAACTATGTAAAATGGTTGGGTTTTGATAAATCTCATAATTCTTGGATAAACTCAAATGATGTTAATTAAGCTTATTTTTATATATTTAATGTATTAATATACTTAGAATAAAATAAGTCTTTGTTAAAATTAATATACATAGACTAGTATACATTAAAAAAATAGTGCCGCAAACTGAATAACTTCCACATAGCTGTGATAATTTATTCTCTTCAGAAAGACAGTCTCATGTAATGAATAGGGCCCATGACTTGACCACAAAGAAAATCTTTGTATTCCTGTACCCATAAGCTTTTTAAACGTTATATTACTCGAGTTTTATTGAAAAAATGTCAATGTTTAGCAAATCACCTCTTATTTATCCCCTACCCCCTGAAGCGATCTTACCCAAAAACAATTCAAAGCGTTCCATTGTCGGGTGCCAACTGGATACCAAATTTGAAGATGATGTCTCAATTCGATCGAAGGTTATTGCGCCTATTAACACAGACGTACATGGCAACAGACCGACAGACAAAAACATGTTCCTTCCATAATCAAGTTTTTTATATGTTTTGAAATCTTTTACGCCGTTTTAGCAAAAAAATTCGAAATTTCTGTCAACAATATTCCAGCCCCACACATTCAACCCCTAATTTAATTTCAGCACAGAATGGCAGATGTTTGATGAAATTAATTTTTTTCTAGTAAATAAATCTTAAAACGTTTTAACGAGAAAAAAAGGAAATTTTCACTACCCCCCCCCCCTCCATTCATCCCCTACCCCCTAAAGTGATTTTACCCAAAAAGAATCCTAACTGTTCGGTCATCGAGTGCTAACTGTGTACCAAATTTGAAGATGATATCTCGATTCATTCTAAAGTTATCGTGGCTGCAAACATACAGACCGACAGACAAAAAAAATTTTCGTTCCCAAATCATGTTTTCTATATGTTCTGATACTTTTTAGGATCTTTAAGCGAAAAATTTTTTTGAAATTTTTGTCGCCGATGCGATACTTCCACACGTTGTGACGATGTGGAAGTAATTGTCGTAAATCAATAATATCCTAAATAAACTTCTCCTGGTGTACATCTGCTGTCTATAGGTCGTTTAACATTAATAATTAATATTTATTTCCAACCACATTATAGTCACTCCAACATGCATCCGCTTTCGGCTTCTGCAAACTCTAAAGCTTTTGTGTAAATTTCGTCGACGAATTCTTGATATATAATATAAAATTAGTTGAAACTGTGACCTTTTTGTTTTTAGTATTCAATGATTTCATTTCTTTTCTATTTTGACTTTGGAGCACATACAAACCAAACAATTCTCAATTCCTGTTTATTTGATTATGTTTATCTAAAGCAGCTTCGATCAGATGAAACAGTTTATGTCTTATTGTCTCCATAAACAGTTTAATATCATACCTTTTTCGTATATATGATAAGTGGCCATTCTGTTTCTAAAAGCTTGAGTTAACATATGTACTTGTTTGTGGGCTTCACTACAAAAATCTCCAGAAAATGAACTCTTTCTCACTTGTAACAAGCACGATTCACAGGAGCTCATCTTAATTGCAGGTGTTTAACTAATGAATAACACATGTACTCAGTTTATATATTTATAAACACACATATTTGTGATACATATTTTCAACACTAAGTGCCGCCACCCCGTTGTGGAACCAAGTGGTATGTTGTCACGCCAGCTCCAAATAACACAAAGTGTTAAAAATAGATACTGTATACAACCAACTAACAATTTAGTAAATTGTCAGCCCTGGCTCTATTCTACCCTAATATAGTGACAAAGTATGTAAGGCTAGATGCATTCTCACCACAATTAGAACCATACACCGGTTTCGCTCTAATTAGAGCTCGTCAGTAAGGCATACTAATTGTAGCGAAGATACACGTATAAAGTAATACGGCTATGGTAGCCGGCCTTCCAACACTAAGTGAGTGGTAAGACACGAAGCGTGAAGGCTAGATGCATTCTCACCATAATTAGAACCATGCCTTATGCATGGAAAATATAAAGATGAAATCAGGTCAGTGTCTTCTCGTGATACAAGACAAAAGAACTGCATTCCTCTTCCTATACCGTCCACATCATTATTAAAGAGGTCATTGATATATAATAGTAAAAAGATATTTAACCAGATACCACTAAACTTGAGGAGGATTGGTGACATTGAAATTTTTAGGAAAGAGCTTAAGGAATTTTTAATTGAAAAATGTTATTATTCAATAGATGAATTTTGTAATGATGCACTACTGTGACAGATTCGATTGGTTGTTTTCATTTGAGCTGCTTTCTACATATTATGTGTTTTTATTATATTGTTAGTCAGCTGTGTATTTATGTTTATATTGTTTTTTATATTGTTATTTATATATAGTTATACTAGTTACATATGCACTTATATTACTATTTGTTGTGAACTTATATTTTTGTGTTTTTATCTTTTGACAACTTTTACTTTTATATGTTAACACTTTGCTTGTCAATAAGATTTTTATCTTTGGACAATAAAGCACCTATCTATCTATCTATCATAGACCGGTTTCGCTCTAATTATACATACTACTTGGTTCCGCAACTAGGTGGCGGCACGTTGCTTCGTGTCTTACCACTCACTTAGTGTTGGAAGGATGGCTACCATAGCCGTATTACTTTATAGGTGTATTTTCGCTACAATTTGTATGCCATACTGACAAGCTCTAATTAGAGCGAAACCGGTCTACGGTTCTAATTGTGGTGAGAATGCATCTATCCTTACATACTTTTTCCCTATATTAGGGTAGAAATGGGCCAGGGCTGACAATTTACCAAATTGTTAGTTGGTTGTATACCGTCTCTATTTTTTAACACTTTGTGTTATTTGGAGCTAGCGTGACAACATACTACTTGGTTCTGCAACTAGGTGGCGGCACGTTGCTTCGTGTCTTACCACTCATTTAGTGTTGGAAGGATGGCTACCATAGCCGTATTACTTTATAGGTGTATTTTTCCTACAATTAGTATGCCGTACTGACGAACTCTAATTAGAGTGAAACCGGTCTACAGTTCTAATTGTGGTGATAATGCATCTAGCCTTACATACATATTATCAAGTGAAGTGCTATATTAAAAAGAAAATTACATCAACATAAATATGGTAAGACACACAGAAATATAATTTGAAGTGAACAGATAGGAATCAGTTAACACAAGAGTTCTCCGATCAGCTGTTTCACCACGGCTACCATCATCAAACAGAAACATTAGTTTGTAACACACCATATCAGACGTGATTTTGGAATGTATGTTGAAAGTGGTATGAGCTCATCGTTGTGTAGATGTGTTGTTGAAAAACCAGACCATTTCATACAATCATCAATGCCGAAACAAATTCTTAGTTCTCTTACATTGGGTGGTTTTTAAATATAAAACACATCTTGACACAGTGCTGTTAGGATGATGAAAGTTGCTTTAAAATGGGCCATTGTATATCGTGTGTATTTCATTGAAACGATTAAGTACTTGCTTCTTTGCAAAGTGTAAGCACTCTAACATATACAAACTCGGTTGGTTCATAGTTTTTTAACATAATATTTATAAGCCCCACCATTTCATCGTCACATGGCAGCTCCTACTTATTAACACATTTGAGAACATTAGCAACACAATACAGGAAATCACTAAGTCGAACATCAAAGTTAAAATTAGCAGCTTCAGCCTTTCGTTGATCATTTCAACCAGATCTAGTAGTTGTTGAACTGCATCTTCAGTTAAATAAAAAGTAACAGTCATCTGAGATTGATACACCTTTACTGTTTAGTATTTTAATAGACTTGACGGTACATATTCCAATATTTTCTGTTTCAATATTATTGCCTTTGGTAAAGTATTCTTCAGCCGCTTTTTTTAGTGTTAAAATAAAATATTCCCCTTCTCATGAACCAAATGAGATTGTTTTATTTGGAGGATACGGGTTTGTCTGTACAATCTCAATTAGTGGAATCAATCCAGCAGCTTTTGATATACCAATTAGGACACTTAGAGATGGATTAATAGCATACCTACCTTGTTTCCAGTAACATTCTACTTTCTGGCTTAATCTCATTAATCTCTTTTTAATTTTGACGTAGAGCTGCATCAAGTTGACCCCAACAATAATCTTCACAAACATCGTTATTAATAGGCCTGAAGACATCAGGTCCATTGTTAACATCCATGTTGAACAGAACAAGTAGACTAATATAACTACTAAGTATAACTACTGTGAGCAGCTGCAGACAAAGACTGCTGTACTTGCTTGTCACTCGATGTTTTATATAACTACACCCCCACTTTTGAATTGTTTCTTATGGGAAAATGGCTATCAAAACCTATATAATTGAGCAAAACACATGGATCGTTACAGAAATTACATACTTTTGTCGATGTGACAGGGGACCTTTTTAACAAATGTTTCCTTAAGTGATATCATCTAACGGAAATGATAAACACTTCCAGGAAGTGACTCATTTCCTGCCACATGCAAGCTCTAACAGGAATGACATCATCATAATTTCCTGCCACATGCAAACGATGATTCATTACTAGGAATTTGATGATGATAAGAGCTTTGTTGCCAGTTCTACCATCATCCATATAGTTGACTCCTAACTCCCGACTTCCTGACTCCTAACTTCCACCACCCTCTTCCAGATGCTGATACAAACAAGATGGATGCCATGAACCTATGCAACAATTTTTTTCTTTTTTCTTTTGTTATTTGAATTCTACTCTTTGAGCTGAGTGAAATGACACCTTACACCTGGGGTCTAAACCAAAAACTAAAATTTAGGATCTGTGCATGCATCAGTTTCCATATTTGGATTCGGATTCTACTCTTTGAGCCGAGTAAAAAGATACCAAACACAAACCGAAAACTAAATAAGTTGGTTTGGGCATGTGTTAGCCGCCATATTTACATATGTCATTTTAAATGGTGGAATGAGTACACGTTGTTAGATTTTCTAAGAGTAAAAAAGGAATAATAATAATAATAATAATAACGTTTGTTATCACCATCTTTACAGTCTTCCTATTTTAACAATCAGTATAACTAAATCTGCATAATAAAAGCAATGTTACCTCACAAAAGTTCTATTCTTTATGAACTTGAGCGTGAGGGAACAGTGTGCGGAGCTTAAAGTAAATCTAAATCAAATGAAACAACAAGGAGCTACGGAAAATTTATATCCGTTCTACTTATTGAGGCAAATAATACCATCCTTCATTTTTCCATTATTTTCTGTTTATCCAAGCACACTTACACATACCCACACACACACACACAACGTACATACTTACTCTCTCCCGTATATTCAACCTTTATATGCATACCTCTGTCATGTATACCACTTTACATTATATACCATATCTTACAAACATTCCCTCTTTGCTACCTCACTTCTCTACATTCACACACACTGTCAAAAATGAAGATCAATCAGTATACCTAGATCCTTGTTCGACAAAGTATTCAAAATAAGTATAATTACCATTCTTAATCCATCTCCTGACCTGTTTCTTATAAACCTGATACCGTCTTTCATTTCGTATTTCAGCTGGTAATGAATTAAATAACCGAGGTGCAATGTAGTAAAAGCACTTAGTCCCCATAGTTTTCTTTGCCCTTCCAACCATAATATTCTCTTGGCTTCTAAGTCTAGTCTCGTAGCTATGCTGCGAAAAAGTTCTGTCCCTTTTAAACTGCCACTTCAAAATGGCTTCACTATAGAGTTGTCTTATTGTAAAGAAATTGGACTCCTTATAAAGCTGTTCAGTGGGATATCGATATGGTCTACCATATATAATCCTCAGAAACCGCTTGTGAATAACTTCCAACGGATGTATGGCAGCTATATTTGCAGCGCCCCAAGCTAAAATTGCATATCTCAAAACAGAATCAACGAAGCCCTGGTAAATTATCCTTACCCCTCGAAAAGATAAAACCGCACTGAGTTCCTTAAATCTGTAAAGTATCGACCTGAGTTTCTTAACGGTTTTTGAAACATGTAAATCCCATCTTAAGTGCGAATCTATCATTATTCCGAGGTATGTAACACTAGCAACCATTGCTATCTGCTCACGTCTTGGACCCACAGAGAGCAAATTATAGTTCGGTAAATTGATCCTGTATGAAGTAAAAGGCAAAAAGTTTGTCTTATTATAATTTAGCGTCAGCAAGTTTAAGTCAAACCAGTCTGCTATTATTGCCATGTCCAATTCCGCCTTATTCTTGCATTCCTTCCATGTGTCTGCAGAAAAAATTATCGCGGTATCATCGGCATACGAAACTATACGGCCCCTTATGGGTAGCGTCAACAAGTCGTTTATGTAAAGGGTAAAAAGCACGGGTGCCAGTACCGTCCCCTGAAGCAACCCAATTTTAATTTCTCTTTGACTACTAAGTGTACTGTTCACCTTTACCTGTTGTAGCCTATTGCTGAGGTAACTCCCAAAGAGATCTAAACAGTGACCTCTTATGCCATATGCATATAATTTTTCGAGCATTCTTTCGTGACTAATTGTGTCAAACGCTTTAGCGAGGTCGGCAAAGATACAGGGTTGGTTTGCGATTATCTACCATGTCATAAATATTTTTCAGAACATATGCTATTGCGTCATATGTCGATGTTTTTTCCCTAAAACCAAACTGCCTTGGGGATAGAATACCATTACTACTCATATAGTCAACCAAACGCTTCTTTAATGTTTTTTCAAAAATCTTGCATAAATTTGATATAAGTGACACTGGTCTGTAATTTTCTATGGACCTGTGATCGCCTTTCTTCATTAAAGGCTTTATAACTGCAATTTTAAACGCACTAGGGCAAACTCCAGTTTCAAAAATCAAGTTGATAAGGTGCACTAGTAAAGGTGCAAGTATTTGAATATTATCTTTCAAAACTTGATCATTAATTTGATCCGCTCCGGGTGCTTTGTTCAATTTAAGTCGTTTAATGTGTTGCTCTACTTCTTTTAAGTCGACTGGTGCCAGATAAAAAGAATCTCTTATTTGAGGCATCTTAAAAGATCTATTCGGTTTTTTTATTTGTTTAGCCATTTCCAATCCTACGTTACAGTAGTATTTATTAAATTCACTCGCAATGATCTTTTCATTATTAGAGACTTCACCATTTTTTAGTTGAATTTCTTTTATTAGTCTTCCACCACTTCTACAACCAACGATATTATCAGTTACACGCCATAAAGTCTTACTACAATTTCTGTTGCAGTTTATTTGTTTCTGATAAAAGTCTCTCTTTGTCTTTTTAGTGAATTTTCTTAAAAAAAATTCACTAATGGGGAGATCCCGACTTTTGAATTTTGAAAAAATTTCTTCAAATGAGCGCTAATTAGGCCCCCCAGAACACATATCCGGGGTCGGTTTAAATTTTTATATGTTTATATATATATTTATATATATATATATATATATATATATATATATATATATATATATATATATATATATATATATATATATATATATATATGTATCACACCGATAACTCAAAAAATAATGGGCCGATTTTGATTAAATTTGGTGAATAAATTCCTTTTGCAAATGGCTTGGATAAGTTCGTTAGCCAGGAAAATCGGTCCGGGTTTTCCCGGAAAATTTTGTGTTTTCTTTCAAAAAAAAATTATATCTCCGGAATTAACAAAGTAAGGGCAACCAAATTTCATATGCGGATTTATATCATTATAGGCAAGTTACCTACCAAAATTTAGCTCCGTAGGTTAAAGGATAAAAAAGTTACAGGCATTCAAAGAAAAATAAATTTGGATTTTCCTCAAAACGTCAAAATTGCGATTTTAAACGTCAAAATTGGTGAGTACATTCCTTTCGCAAGTCGCTTGGATAATTTTGTTAGCCAGGAAAATCCGCCGAGGTTTTCCCGGAAAAATTTGTGTTTTCTTTCGCAAAATATTTATATCTCCAAAATTAACAAAGTAAGGGCAACCAAATTTGGTAAGCTGGTTTATATCGTTATAGGTGTGCCACCTACCAAAATTTAGCTCTAGGTCAAAAGACAAAAAAGTTATGGGCATTTAAAGAAAAATAAATTGGGGGTGTCCTCAAAACGTCAAAGTGACAATTGAAAACGTCAAAATTCGCAACATTTAGGCAAATAACTTGAATCTAATACGGGCTATGGAAAGAAAATGTCTCAAGAAGAATGTTTTACATACACCGAACTCTTAGTTTCAACCGTCATTGTCCTTCATTTTACTAAAATGTTTCCAGAAAATTCATCTCTAATACACCCTTTCTCTGATGCTTGGCAGTAGCCTTAGCTATAGAGTTTATCGGTTAATGGTATTTAATTTTTGTCGAATTTTCGTAAAAAATCAATAGAGCTCAATATATTCGTTATTATACAAGATATGAAAAAATATTGTATACATTAATTATACGGTGTTTTGAGCTACATCTTAAAAAATTATTGCGACAATCACAGGGTGGCCCATAAGTCGTTGGTGATACAAATAATTTTTTTTGTCGAAAACGCCTTATTTTTTTGCATTTTCCATCGAAATATAATGCATGTTTGTAAGTTAAGAAATTCTGGAGGCAGCAAGTGCGTTGTGGTTGCGAATTTTGATTAAATGCTTCATATTTGAAAAGCTCAATTTGCTATTAACCTATAAGGTTGACCAAGAAACGGATTTTTTCAGTAACACTTTTGGTTTACTTTTGGAAATTTCTGTACGTTTTCAAACAATCAAGTTATTTTGATGAAACATGGCACATTGTTTTTACTATATATGTTATACTGGTAATCAAATTTGATGCCTGCTTTTTCTATATAGGTTATACTGGTAACCAAAATTGATGTCTGCTTTCTTAAAAAGAAAACACACATATTTGCAATAAAAACATTTTTATGAAAATTCACTACCATAATGCACTTGCTGCGTCCCGAGATTTTTTATTAGTTTAACCAATGTGTTTCGGTATTTAGTGAACTGATCTTTTTTGTCACTATTTGTTGAGTCTGCTAACCAATCACGATAAAGTTTATCGCGAATTTCTATTGATTTAACTATGCCTCCTGTTATCCATTCTTTGCGTCTGTTGTTTTTTTTTTTTTCAACCCTGTAGGTTGAAGAATTTAATGCTGACTGAATTTTAGCTAGCAAATAATTGCAGGCAGATTCACTATCTCTAAAATCGAAGTACTCATCCCAATTTTCTCTCTCCAATATATTTTTCACCTTATGGTAGTCAGTTTTTTCCCGATATATCTTTTCTTTCGCAGTTGTTTTGACAGCGCTGAATTCTATATTTGCCACCGTTGTATAATGGTGTGTAATTGTTGATTTTAAGACAAACGACTTCACTTGCAGCTGTTTTTGTTTGGTTCTCAGAAAAATGTGATCAATATAAGTATTGGAAGAACCCATTTCTCTTGTGTATTCAGTGATCAATGAAACGTAGCCTCTTTCACTACTTATGTTAAGATATTCACAAGACTGTCTGCCGTCAGAGAACAGATCAATATTTATATCCCCACAAAATAAATGGAAATCAGTATTTCTTATTTGCTCCAAGTAACAGTCGAACTCTTCTATAAAATTCTCTAGGTTGGACGATGGCGATCTGTAGATGCCAGTTACTAAAATCTTTTTATTTCGAATCATTAAGCTTAACTGAATGGCGTTGTTATCTCCGATTTTGACTGTTTCAGCTTCATTGCAGTAATTCTCCTGCACATAAATAATTACACCATCATTTTGGTTAAAGCATCCTTCACTATAATACGCAACATACCCTGTCAAATTATACATTCGCACATCATGTACTCTCCAAGTTTCCGTCAAACATATAACATCTGGCTCATTTCTGAATTGACTTAAATGCATTTTAAAATCATCAAAATTTTTACTAATACTCCGTATGTTAATATTTAAAATTGTCAAAGTAAGTCTTTTTTGTATAAACTGCTCTTCACATTCTGGTATACTGTTTACAATGTTTGTGGTATGTTCCACGCATTCAAAATCCCTAATGTACTGATTCATATTGCGCGCACAATCATCAGCGCACCAACCAACCACAAAAAAATGACAAAACTACCAACTATTACAGTATGTGTGTACTAATATACAAATAATAACAACCATACAAATCGCTAACAGTTACTACACTTTGTTACAAGTTAAAACTTAAAAACATATGTACAAGCAGAACATTTCCAACACAATAAATTAACATAAACACGTAAATCCAAAAATCTTTTGCAAGAAAGAAAACTCAAACTGAGTCTGCCATTAAAGCACACAATAAGTTAGTCACAATATTAAAATCCTATATACAAACAAAATATAATGTTTCTCAATCAGTGTATAAAACGACAAAAAATCTCTGAAACACATAAAAGCTAAAATACGGAAATATACACATATTACAACCATACAAAAATTCCACACCAAACACAAACACGGACTCACTCAGCAGATATAGCACATACAGACCCACACACCCGCATCCAACAAAACGCACGGACTCAAATGGTCACCCAACCACCGTCTCACCACTCAGGAAAATGATTCCAATGTATCTTACTAAATTCACTGTCTCTTATTACCAGATATTGTGCGTGTAGGGTACCTTTGATCCCTGGGCGTTTGTTCCCTTAGACCATTGGATGGGTAAAACGCAATCAGTTGTCAACTCATCCCAATAAATTACACAGTACAAGTTGCTACCACGCTTAATGACTCAATTAGTTGCAGTGAAACATTTTATTCTGAGCTTACCTAACACGCTATCGGCGCCAAGGTTCCAAACAGCTGCATAAATTAGCCTTCCTAAATGGCGATCACGGTAAACCTCTGAACACGTTATAACTGCAATAACCACGTCCAGTTTATCCGCCCCGGCCCTTTATATTTGCCCGTATCTGATTAACAGTATTCACCAGCAAACAGAAACGGTGGCCTGCCTTGAAAATACTTTAAACACAATATTACACGAACCCTTGGATACCCGCTCTATGAGAAGCTGAAGTATGCTGTCCCTAGCACGAGTATCGAGCGCATCCCCCTCTTCGCACCGATCACAGTGCTGCCATGACAACCCGCGTTTCGCACAGCATGTCTTTAATCACATGCTAATATGTATATCATATTTTCTAATAGCCTAAATATATTCCTGCTTCACCACAACATATTTGCAATTAAAAAGATGTTTATGAAAATTCACTACCATAACGCACTTGCTGCGTCCAGACTTTTATTAAATCAAGGTATGGTGAACGGTCACGAGTCATGATGTCCACTGATAACTACCAACAAAAACAAAATTGTTATATATGTATTTTTTATTCAGTCACAGATACAATTGTAAGAATTATTCTTACCATAATTCCTGAACGTTTTTTTTGTCAAAAAAAAAAAAAAGGAAACGTAAAGTATGTAAGTTGTGGACATTTTTATCATAATATTTACAAAAACTAAATGTATTTTAAGTGCTACCTTATTTTATTCTATACACCTTATTTGTTATCATAACACACTTGCTGTGTCAATGTTTTTTTATGAAGCAAAGCATTGAAGTAACCATAAAACGATATATATAGCACCGTATAAACTGGAACATAAATTCGTGTGTGTTAGAATCTGGCCGCTAAGAAGAGATTAACTGTATGATTAAGGGGTCAGTTTCAATGTCTACATATATATATATATATATATATATATATATATATATATATATATATATATATATATATATATATATATATATATATATATATATATATATATATATATATATATATATATATATATATATATATATATATATATATAGGGTGATCCACATAAAACTCTCAGACCACATATCTTGGTAAGGATTGGGAATTTTTCAACTTTGTAAAAAGCAAATCACTGTTACTATCGGTGGCTACGTTTAGCAGGCTAACGTAGATATTTTATATGTAGATTGTAGCTGGCGCTGGCGTCGAAAGCAATTATTCGATACCAAGAACTTAAAAAAAAAATTCTGTATTACCGGTCATTTCTAAGCATTTTTGTTCTATAAAATTTTTTTTCGTAACGTTGGCAGATTTTGAGATAATGGAGGTAGTATTATGAAACTTTGGGAGACTACAACTTAAGGATGTCAATTATGGCTTTTATTTAAAAGCCTAAGAAGAATGCATTAAACATAAGCTTTTTTTCTTTAACGTCGTTCTATTTCTGCCACTATGGCCAATCACGGATACCAGGAAGCAGCTGTATCTCACTATCCTGGAAACTTTGCCGAACCCCTGCTGTTCTGTGAGGAGGGTAAGGACCTTTTACGCGCCGAACATTGCATGGATACGGGACCGACGACTTTACGCCCCCCAAAGGGCGGAACGTGCAGACATTCAACTTGCTCAAATACAATGCCACAATCTTGGTTGATGTTAATTGTACAGTATGTATACTGAAAAAGTGAAAAGGGAACCCTGGAAATTGTACCCAGTACCCTTTGATTCAGAGGCACACGTTCTTACCACTGAACCAGCGAGACTCTAATTGAAAGTTCCGTACGCAATCAGATTCATTTTCAAATTTTGAAATGTTTAGCGATCCGGAATCGTCCTGTTAGAGTATCGCCTCGAATACAATTGTACAGCTACACTGGCATTTTCTTTACAATCTCCATAAATAATAATGATCATGTTATATTTTTCTTTGTTGTGAACTGAACCATAATAATTCAGTACTTGTTTACAGTTTGTATTTCTGACATGTCACAGAGAAATGCAGTTGTAAGCCTACTACAGGCAATTGCAAGTTACACCAGATGGATATGAGTTATGTAGTGTAAGTATGCGACTCTAATGAGGAGTCACCCGACTCCAAAATATTAAGAATTTTCAAACTAGATATGCTTAGTTTAAACACTTGAGAGATACTTTTTTTATTTTGTTTTATCCGCAATAAATAGCAAACACCAATATTTTAAGACTACTTTGAATTCTAAATCAACGATATCTATTTTTGCAGAATTTAATTATGAAAATTATTCTATGTCTGCGCCAGCGCCACCTATAAATTACGTTTAATGCATTCTGCTTAAGCTTTTAAACAAGACATCGTTGACCCAGGTCGTGTAACGATTCACTTCTTATCTGGAATCATTGCTGGTTCAAAATACACTAAGTATCTAAATAATACCAAAAACCCTATCTATAATAAATATTTTAAAGTTTATGTTTTAGTTAAGTTTAAGTTTAAGTTTTAGGTTTCAAAGTGATTTTGATGAAAATTCGCTAAGAAATTCTGTATCGTAAGAACCGTACTGAATTCCCTATAAGTCGAAATCTAAATATTGAAAGACGTTGCAGTTTTGTTGGGGAAAATGAATATCTCTATTGTCCTGAGATTCTAGGTAAATAACAGAAGCTGACATAATGATGATGAAATATAGAAAATCGGTTACCAAACGAACGGATGAGTACATTATTGTGGAAGTGTGTATAAGCGACGTCGTGACTTCGCCGCCGATTGGAGGTCTCGTTTTATCTCATTTGAAGAATGGAGGCTAGAGAGAGCTCGCGCACAGCCACCAACGGTCACAGTAAGAACTTTTGCTTGCAGCGGTTAGGAATGGCCGAACTCGACACATTAGCAGTGGCTCTCTGCCGAGCGTTCGTAGAGTAAACACCCTTCAGTTTCGGTTGCTATTAAATTATCTTAAAACGGGGTTGTAATGTTCCTTCTGTACTACCTAATAATTATTGTCAGTGATTGTTCGGAGTAATTCAAGTGATATTCGAGTTTAAACATCATATTCAGCATAAAAACGCGAGCTAACTCGTGGTTCTTTGTTCCGAGCTGTTGATTTCTTGCCGTAATCAGAAAGAATTCCTGGTTATTATCGAACCTTAAGGCAATTGGTAGTGAATTTTACTTAAGCAAATTCACGTTTTAATTGCGATTTGCAAAGTTTCCATCAAGTGAGTTCAGAACATTGACATAGGTGTCAAATGGTCTTATAGTATTGGAGCAATAACATCCACCGGCCCAATAATCGCTGATGGGAAGTCCCAGTCGTTTTCCCCAGCTTTTGCGCTCTTATTGGAGTCTGGAATCTGTGTCAGGCACTCATAATTGATCCCACCTGGAAAGCATCTTCACAGGGTCATCAGGTAACTTAATACCAGAAGACTGGTGAGTCTAAACAAATCTTTTCTCTGAATCAGCAGAATTTTCATGCCGAAATCTAACATCTGAAGTTTTAATAACCTGAACTTTCAAAATCACGCAATCAGGTTTGAGCTTAAAGAATGTCAGGGTGGTGCTGTCAGCATAACTATATATTTCCTGTTTAATCTCTAAGATTTTGTCAATTTTTGTAAATTTAAACACAGTTTTTATTTTTTTTTTAATTGTAATTAGCAAATTTTGTCTGTAAAATATCTAACCTATACATACTCTTTAATATCTCTTATTTTTCATAATTAATGTAGAAATTTCACGTAGGAATATATTAAATACATTTTCTTTCTTTTTTTTAACCTCACTCAAGGAACTGGCCAGTTAATTCACTAGAAAACATAGCAATTGATTGACAAACATCAAATGATTTACCTAATAATTTGTGCTTGTTTTTTAGCACTAAAATACAGTATTTCATCTTACATATAAAACCCAAGTGGCTAACATCAGTATTTTAGTTACATGTAACCATCTTTATCTTATTGTTCTGTCATATGTAAGTGAATTGATATATTCTTTTTCTTGAAGTTCTTGTTGTTTATCTGATTTTTTATTTGTGTGCAATTAATGTTTATTTGAGATTTATCAACCATTTTATTTCACTTTGTTTGCTATTCCAAATTTAATTTATATGAATAAATTTATATACTTTGTTACATTAACATATTTGTTTGATTGAAGAGAAATCCCTCCCTAATATCTTCTTTCTTTTGGCGTCTGCACAAACTATTTATTCTTACTAACGATTATCTAGATATCTAAATTTCTATATTACCTGGCACTAGTCTGGAGTGTCCACAAATATAGGACTCCAGGCAGTGTAAAACAAACAAGGAAAAAGAACGTGAGTATCAAGCTACATCCAGATCTGTCAACCTCCTAAAAGTACTGCTAATCTTACTAAATATGATAATCTGATAGATAGCTGTTTTAGGGTAGGGTATTACAGGCGATCGTGACCTCAATATTGAGCAGATCTATATCCACCTGAGGTCAATCACATATACCACGGTTCTGGGTTTCTAAGTTTTTGTTTGAAGGAGGTAACAGTCGTTAGGTTTTGACGGATTACAAAAATAATTTTCTGCCCACAAGTTGTAATCTCCCATAGTTTTACAATATTACCTACAATATCTCAAAATCTGTTGACTTTTTGAACGTTTTTGATAAAGCAAAAATTCTTACAAATGCTAGGTGATACGAAAAAATATTCTTTAAAATTCCTGCTATCGAATAATTCTTTTTGATACCAGTGCCACCTACAATCTGCATATGACATATCTATGTTAGACTGCTAAACATAGCCACCGATGGCGGCAGTGATTTGTTTTTTACAAAGTTGAAAATTTTCTACTCGTTACCAAGATGTGGCCTGGGAACTTTACGTGAATCACGCTGTATATATAATGTTTGTGAAAAAGTGTAGATCCTTTCTATAAAAAATCGCTGCCATCACGCACTTGCTGCATCAGGACTTTTTAAATTTTATATTGTGGACTGCCTTATTATTATCAAATAAAAAAAGAGTTAAACTAGTGATGATTCCACAAGATCAAATAGAGCATACCTATGTAAAATAAACCAAAGTCAAATTTGATAACCCGAATTTCTTCAATGTTTTCTTTAACTTCCAGTTATCAAAATTTGACTATTACATGATATAAGAAAAACAGCATAAACATATTTGCACTAGCT
This sequence comes from Tillus elongatus, assembly GCA_964006375.1. Lineage (NCBI taxonomy): Eukaryota > Metazoa > Arthropoda > Insecta > Coleoptera > Cleridae > Tillus > Tillus elongatus. Next base: position 112,048,775 of record OZ023264.1, read on the forward strand.
TTATAACTTAAATTAACCCTCTTTGTTTGAAGATCTCATTAAGTTGTTCCTCCATAACTGTGTTGGTTCCTTTAAGACCATCAACCACTTGTTTACTCCAACGAAAATATTCATCGACCCTTTCTATTGACCATCCTTCAGGGTGTATCCTTTGCAGGTCTCTTAGATTGTGTAATTTGTCTGCCAGCTTAACTAATTTAGCTTTCTGACTGCTAGTTGGAGCATGTTTTATTTGTAGTTCTTTCCGCATTTGTTTTGATAGAGTTTTATCATCCGTTACTTCCCGCACAATGTCAGTCACGTTTTTTCCAAATTGTTCTTGTATTTCTTCAAATGTAGTATCAGTGTCTTCAACAGTGTCATGCAGTAATGCTGCCTGTATCACTTCAAGGTCGTGGACACCTGCTTCATTTGTTAGAATATATGCCACACCCACCGGATGGTTTATATAAGGTGTCTTTTCAGGATTTTTACGTCTTTGATGTTTGTGTTTCTCAGCTGAAAAGTTGACACATTTGATGACAGACTTCAATACTTCATGGGAGGACATATTCTAGAAATAAAAATGTCCTATCAATACTATTTAAAAAGGTAACATCATACTGAGTGAACAAATGAAAAAAGAAAAAAACATTAGCATATACCATGGAAGCTAACTTGGTAGCACCAGCACTATAAACACTGCTGTTACAAAAAACGAGACGCTAAATATTTTACAGTGTAAACTGAAATATGAAGTAGGTACATAATTAAAAACTGATTCTGTACGAAGCATCGAAATTTTGAAAAATAATGGTAGGTATTTCCTAAAATAGTGAGAAAACTTCATTTCTCAAAGATACTTTGGCAACGAACTTACAAAATATTTATTTTACTATTTTACATAAAATTAAGACACTATTTTTTTCATCAATGTCTATTGCTTTGATCAATAATCACTTGTCTTGCTGTACTGGTCAAATGTATCAGAATTTTAACCTGGTAGCTGAGTAGCGGCCTATAAACTCTGTAGTGGAGTAAAGACCTAGTAACCCAGTGGTGGCAACAGAGCCATTCAACAATAACAGGATTATTCTTTTTTAGATATCCCAGGTCCGCACAGGACACAATATCCCGGCTCATATCTTACATATATAGAGAGGTTGATGATGGAAATCTCTCATTGTGCGTCTTTGTGGACCTTGTGAAGGCATTTGACACAGCGAGTCATGCCCAAATTTTGGAGACGGTTGGTATACAGAGGATTGGACAGAAGTTGTTAAAGAGCTACCTCTCAGAGAGAATTTGAGTGTGTGGATATAAACAATGTGGCCAGTGTTACAGAGTATGGTGTTCCACAAGGAACTGTGCTTGGGTCTATATTATTTATTATCTACATGAACAGCCTGTTCTATTTGCCCTCTCTAGGGATACGTTTTGCCGACAATACAGCCATCTTTTATAGCTCTAAAAGATGAACCACTCTAATTGACTTAGTTCAGAATGACGTCGCCTTGATAAAGGAGTCGGCGTCGACGTCCGCCTGTGGCAGCCTTAAAACAGCATTTTTTTTTTAAATTGCACCCCGTTCTGGCTGAATATGTGTCCCAGAAAGTATGTTGTATGTAAGAATTGGTATTGATTAATTAATTATTAGGACAAAAATGAGTTGTTTTAACACAACTTACCCCTATCAAGATTCTATCACCACCAAAACTTTCATATTGAGTGGTATTTTGGTAGGGGTGGGGTTTCATATATAAATTAACTTATTAAAAACAGATACTTATTTTTGTCGTAAGTACTTACTTCTTTGTTAATTCATTTTAACATATTAATAGAAACCATAAAAAATATCATTTTTTATCAAGCATAGATATTTTTGTAGTAAATTGTGTACTGAGTAAAGTAATAAAAAGTTTGGAAGTAGCAACTGCGGTATTCTAGCGAATTTTCATAACTTTTGTATTCCATACCGTAACTTACCATCTAAACATATTATTGGACCTGCTTAAATGTATTTATGTTATATTTGGTCTGTGGACTTTCCAATGTTATCCCTTTCTCTGCATACAGCAACGCACGCACGCACAAACACGCGCGCACTCACCCATGCACGCCACGCACTCACGCACTCACGCGCACATGCATTAAATTTAAGACGCTGATTTTGACTATGTATATGTATATGTATATATATATATATATATATATATATATATATATATATATATATATATATATATATATATATATATATATATATATATATATATATATATATAACACACACACACACACACACACACACGTCGTCAGATAGGTATCTGCTATTAGGCCGATCCCACTGTTATAGCACCATTGCATCAGCCCAGCTGGTCGCCAAACCTGTGTTTCTACCACATAGACAGAATCCAAGCAGGACCAGAGCGTGCGACCAGCTTTGTAAGCAATACATAGTTTATAAGTAATACCGCTGTTAGACTAAGATTATTATTACATTGTACGTTTAACTGGAAACACTTCTTGTTCGCCTCTTTTAAAATCTTTGTAATTTTCACTTTTATTAACGTTTGTACTTGAGTGTTTTGAATTTTTTCGTGAATGCTATTAATAATTAAATAACAAATGAATCGTATTTCATAAAAATTTATTCGTTCATAAATACGTATAATAATAAAATAGCAAAGCCTCGTTTTACAAAAGTATTCTTTCGTAAAATTCGCGTTTCATAGTAATTGTTGTTTAAACAACATTTAAATGCTTTCACAAATAACTCTAGCTACGAATTAATTAAACAATTTTACAGTACATATTTCAGTTTTCAGTGCAAAATTATTTACCAATTATTATTTTATTGAATACCTTATAGTGAAGTGATTTATTTATTGATTATTTTAATAACTACATTTAAAGTGCTTTATTTAATTTTAAAAAGTGTTTTATTTACCAATTGATTATTTTTATAAAACTACATTTATTACTCTGTGTATAAAATTTTAGCAACCATAATTTTATGAGTTATCACGACAGATCCCCTATCAGACTCTCACACATTTTAGAGGAAGTAATTAAGTCACATTTAGTCACTGAACTACCGATTTCGCCTTCACGAGAAATTTTAAATTCTAATAAAATGGCTCAAACATCAATCACCAAATTTACCAAGCTTCTGCAATGAAACCTGAATACCAGGGCCGTCAAAAACAATTGGCCTATTTTCTCAATCAATGCAGAACCTATATTTTTTGTTATAAAAGACAAAGCGACAATTCTGATGATTTACACTGTAATAGGATGATTATAGTGTATTAAAGCAAAAATTACTGATGAAGCTAGAGACGTTTTAATGAAATTAGATACCATCTCGTGGGAAAACATAGAAAACGCGTTGAAAAGTCTATATACAGATCCAAGATCTGAAGATTTATTAATGATAGACCTAACGACTAGCTATATATCAGATGGCTACCGATTTTTACAACGTTATTCAAGAAAAGCAAAAAATGCTCAATGAGCATATTGCTTTACAGGCACTTGACAAAGTCATAAAAACATACAAAAAGAAACAGTACGAAGCAGCGGCTGTCACTGCCTTTAGAATTGGCATTTCTAAGTCAGATCATGGTCACAATAGGTGAAAATACCAAACATTTTAGGCAATACTCAAACCTCTTTGGCAATAAATTCACAATTGAGACGGATCATAAACCAAAATCACAAAACATCATATGGTTATTTTCCATTAAACAAACCAAATTCACGTTTAGTAAAATGGCGGTTAAAATTAGAAGAATATGACTATGATATAAAGTATAAGAAAGGTAAGCGAAATGTTGTAGTTGATTCCTTATCTCGCGTCGAAATCAATGCAGTTGGGAGTAACCCCCAAGAAAGTTACCGGACCTGGGCGAATATGGATGCAGTGTGGGGTAGACAGGGTTCAAAGGAGGTATTGGTGCAAAATGTGAAAAACGCATATTTTCAAAGTACGACTAAATATATTTTTTTAGCATTTTCCGCTCAGCACCCCTATTCATTCTTGGTAGCTTAACTTTCTTGGGGGTTGTTTGCAACAAATTTGCCTTGTGCATCCTAGGACGGTTCGAAGCAAGTTTCTGAAAAAAAAATCTAAAAACCCCCGGTGCAGTAAACTGTAAATTTACCAAAATTACATTCCACAACGTCGCCTATAATGCCTTTTCCAGATAATATCGAATACAGCACTAAAGTAAATAAATTCACTTGCTGTTTCACTTCTTTTTTATTTTTATGTTACATATATAAGCACAAGAGAAGTAAGTATAATGGGGGGGGGGGGGATAATTAGCATTGGGGCTGCGCCAACTTAAAAGTAGAGAAAACATTTAGTTAACAGCCATAAGTTTGATTAAAAAAGCATTTCTAACTGTATGCACACAAATATTAGTAAAACACATTTATAATATAAAATCTAATAAATAACAACAGTTTTACGATGTTATTTTAAATAAACCAATAGGAATACGTTTAGCGGCGATTTCACAACTCGCGAGTGTATAAACCTAGCTTTTCTCCAAGACTACACTGAAATCTGGTCGAACGCAAGCAAGTAGCTTGTAGATTAAGCTCGATAGGCATGGATGGTTAACAAACATAGATATGTCTAATTTTAAGAGGCAGACAGTACTGTTTGAAACATACAATATGAGAAATACAGAAATACGCTTTAAAGTGCTATTTGTTAAATTTTTTATATTTTCTTAATATTTACCAATACTAACCTGTGAAATCATGGCTAATAAAAATGATGGTTCTAGTAACTTATCTATCAGTAGGTACCGTTCTCATTTTGTAAGCATGTCTTGATACTTGCAAAGAACATTGACGTCAGTGGTACTAAATTTAACACAACGAACCCAACAAATATTGTCTTCCGCACAGAGACAAACTATAAAAATGCTGATACTGTTACTATTACTACATAATGTATTAGTTATTTCCTACGGTTATACAATAATAATGTCTAAAGGGTCCTGTCGTGACTCAATTAAGAAACATTAAAAGCCGAGTGTTAACAGTGCTCTTAGAATATGATTTACTGATATACTGATTTTCTATTTTATGCAAAATCGTATTGTTTTAAGTCATTAACTCACAATTTTCGTTACTAACCATCGTCCAATATTTATTTTCAATATTTATATCCATGTTTAAATATGTTAGGTTAGTTAAAAGTCAGTTTTAAAATATCAAACGTTGTACACGGTCGCTATCTATAAAATTTTGTGTTAACTAGAGCTGTCATGATGACATACTACCTGGTTCCGCACCGAGATGTCGTACATCACTCAATGTTGTACATTCTGACATGTTGCAATAAACGTCCATTGTGTTTTATCTGCGATTTATTTAAATAGCATAGCAGTACAGGTAGCATCATCTGTCTTTGTCTAACATTGAAGATATTGTATTACAGAATCTGAAGTGATGTCGAGGATTATTTTAATATTAATTTCGAATTTCATTTTTCTTTGATCAAAATACTTGGAAAATGGTACACAACCACGTCTGTCTATGTTCTTTTAAGTTGTAAATTTTTGTTTCAATCACTTAAAGAATTTGAGAAATATTGCGTTTAAAAAAATATTTTTCAATTTTTCATTAAGAAAATTCACTGATAGAGAGGTATCGAAAACTAAGGATACGAATATTATACAAGGAAATAGATTCTACTTCTACTTATGCCTCATCGCAAAAATCACAACAAAATCTTAAGATTGCACATCAGAATATTTTAGACCATTGAATTTCGTACAGCCCATATAATACCTGGGGCATCTGTCACAACCGACATTTTTGTCATTTTCATCTTCGGTGTCACTGTCTAACAGCTCTTCACAGATGAGACATCTTTGCTTTTCAGTCTCAATGTTGAGAGTTTTCAAAGCAAATGCTTCCTTATTGCGTTTGACTTCTTTTGTTTTCACTTCACCCTTTCTTTTCTTTGAATCTTCTTTTTCTTCTTTTTGTCGTAATTTCTCTTCATAATGCTTCCTCGATTCACTAGATGATATTACACTTGGATAATTGTTCTTAATATATTTTTTTTCCAAAAATTTTGGAAATTTTAAGTACTTTTGAAAAGCTAACTCAACTTAAGTCTTATACATTATGTAGTTGTATCTTCTTCAGCTTCTACACTTTTTTTAATCTGGCCATCCATGTTTCCTTCAGTTATATCTTCATTATTTTCATTCAATTCAGTGTATTCAGTTTCAGATAGTTCATCAATCTTCACTCCCTTTTTTTGCGTGGCTTTCCTAGTTTCCGTTGTTTGAAAACTGGATGTTGATGATCGAAGTTCTACATCTACCGCGGTTTTTAGTACGCTGTTTCCTAAAATAACAATTTTTCTTCCGTCTGTAACTGGTTCTGATACTCTATCTAATACTTACCAACCTCATATTCTGATTCTGTCATTTTGTCAACCAGTATTCCATCAATCTCATATTCAGCTTCTGCGATATTCTTATCTAAAACTAGTGACATTACTTCATCCGAGGCAACCTGATTCTCAGTCTCTGCCATATTTTTCGCTGATACCGCATTGGATTGCTTGGTCTCGTGCATCGCACCACCTCTCTTCATTATTCTTATCATGTTCAACATAACACTTATGTCGATGCCATCTTGCTGTAGCTCTGGCTTCAAAACAGTAAGCACCTTTTATGCACTGGCTATATCCTGTGATGTTATGCTGGTTTTAGCATCCTCACTTTCATCGAGGTTGAAATTGTTCTGTGTGTTTTCAAACGTGTTTTGTATGTATTTGCGCATCTGGGTCAAACGGATAGAGACTGCAAGCTCTAAATCCATTTTTTATGTTTGTAGGCATGCTTGGGTGTTCTAAGACCTTTTTAAATATAGGGAAAAATTCACTCTTTGTTGTGTTCTGCTTGCCATTCTTGTACATATTGTCGCCAATATTCTTTCATAGGCTTGAATACTGAGACACCTGCTGGCTGGATTAAATGTGTCACATTTGGATGCAATGCATAAAGGATTATCTGATTTTCATCACAAAAGTGACTAAGCTCTACAGATAAATGCGAGTGATGACCATCCACTAAAAATAAAATAGTTTCTGTATATTTTGTTCAGCCAACCCTTCATTGAGACCATTGGCAACGAACTCAAAAAAATACATCAGAGGGCATCCAACCTGACTCGGATTTTCCCAAAATCCAGTCTTCAGGCATACTGTCCAGAACTGCTTTTGAGGGCCGTACGTAATGGAACACGACAACAGGAGGACATATTCTGCCATCAGCTGTGATTGTCATTAGAACCATTAAATTTTCTTTCGTTTCCTTTCTTTTTACGTTATAAATATTATTCCCTTTTAAGCCTAAAATTTTCTTAGATTTTGGACAGACTGAAGCCTGATTCATCAGCATTTACAATTCGACTTGGATCTTTCAATAAATCAGCACAGCAAGATTCTTCTAGTTATTCTTTTAACTTGTGAAACCATGATTTTATATACTACTTGGTTATCTGGGCTCTTGAAGACTCCAGTGATTCTACTCACCTCATTCCTAACGCGGGATGTCTTAAAGAATCCAGAAAACCATTTCTGGCTGGGTCGTCCATTTTTAAATGGAGTTTTTAAATTGCAGTCTTTAACAATTTTCTGGACTGCCAACAACAATTCCTCTTTTTTCAAGGGAAATCCACATTTAGCTAACGTCATGACCCAAGTAACAATTTTTGCTTCATTATCGGCACTCAGTACAGGATCAGGCCCCATGCGACATTACATGTCCATTTTCACGCAACCCTTAATCCGGTCCAGAACAATCGACTTTGGAATGCCATACTGTCGGCAAACTTCACGTAATTTTTGATTGTTGCAGACTGCTTCGCAAACGGCAACTAAATTATTTTCAGAGTAAGCAGCCCTTCTTCACCTTGGATTTGGATTCATTTCAAATTTCATATTATTAACTAAGAAGAAACCTAAATTAGTGTGAGAAGTCAGCTAAAAAGTTATGTGGACCAACACTGGAGCCAATATGAAAACCTCAAATGCCCAGTGGCAGGACACAAAATGTATGTACTTATTTCTAAGGTATAGCACAGAATAGTGTCCGTCCACTGGCTAAGGCAATTCAAAATAATAATTTTATTTAAAGATAAGAAGAAAAAGCAATATTGATGTTTGTGAAAATAGACAGAGAAGCATACTTCCACGATTGATGCCAGTGACTAAGACGCCTGTCCAACTACTAGAAATTTGGTAAAACTGTGATTCCAGTATCCGACCATCACATTGTTTAATATAAAGGAGCAAATTCTCGTTGATTTTAAGTACTATTCCCATCTTTAGACTATGTTCAATGCATATAGAGATAAAATTGATGCTGAAGTGAGAACTAACTATATTAGATTATCAAATAGATTACACCTTCGCTATTTTTTTTTAAAACAATGCCACAAACACTGTAACAGTCGACTTTTCAACAGTCGTTTAATTTTAAATATTTAAGGTTATGTTCTTTCACAACATTCGAGTCTGCACATATAACATAAACAAACACTGGCATTCATGTACATGGATGTTTCATCAAGCGGGTACGTTAATATCTGCAGTTGAAAGTCATTTGTCTGCTAACTGGTTGTGTCTGACTTACAGGCGAAGTCACTCTATATAATTATTTCGCTCAAATTAATGTCACTCGATATTCTACTGATTAGAAACACTAATATCAACAATTAATTAATCATTATAAATCCAGCTTTGTTTATTCTACTTCACCTTTAGTACACAGTAATGTCCCTATCTAACACCAATTAATGGAATTAGGGAAATTTTCCAAATTATGTAATGTGTATTTAATTCAAGAAAAACTTGGAATCCAATTATTCAACAAAAATGAATTTTGTAACATTGCATCGTAAATATAAATTGACAAATTTCAAAGACAATAGTCTGAAACTGACCAATGGATAGGGGTTTCAAAGGCTCTAATTCGTGCTGGAGTTTGTAATTAATTAATGCATTAATATACCTGCAAAACTTCACATTTTTGTGGCGAACGATTCTTAAGGTATTTAGAAAAAATTGTTTTAGGGTGACCCCTTTGAAGATTGTACCTTGAGGATTTTTCAAAGCAAGTTCAAACTGTCATAGTTTTACCACAGGAATGTATGTACATCACTTTCTCAGACAATAAAGTTTATTCAACACATTCTGCTGAAAACAATCACCTATGCAAATGTTGCTGCAGATCAATTTGTCTCCATTTAAACCAAAACCGTTATACTAAAACCATATAATGATTTTGAATCATAAACAACTTGGAAACTTTTTTCAATAATTTTATTTTCCAAAGAAAAAATAGGTCTTGCCATCTAAGGTAATTTAAAGTATATACTTTGAATAAAATATTAAGAATTGCTACTTTTATCAACTTAGATAGCACTGTTCACATTGTACTTCAAATCACTTTATTTAAACAGATTAACATATTAAGCAATGTTTAATAACAAATTATTTTTCTCCTTATCACTTGACAATTTGTAAGAATGTTCTGCTTAACATATGATATCTGGAGTTAGGAACCATTGTTTTACTTAAATTTAAAAATATTTAGATCAAATAAACTTATTAACTGCCATGACGAATTATGAGTCAATGATATACACAGATGAGTTACTAAACTCTGACATAGAAGTGCGCAAATCCATGTTTTTTCAAACCAAACTATGAACGAAACTAAGCAAATATGTTGCTTCAGGCCTCGGAAATAGTATGTCACACTCAAACTTTGAACTTCTTAAAAATTCAAAATCAAAGATCGAACTAACCAAAATTCTTCGATGTTCATATATCATTGCATTACACACAAAATCTAGGTGGGTTGCAGCATACAATATTTTCCGGTTGATTGTGTAAAAATGCCTTCCAGTACTAATGTTAGTTGTGAAGATGGGTCAACACTGAATCAAAAATACAAAATGGGGTAATGAAAACGTTTTTAGATTTCTTCATCTATAGCTAACCGCTAACCTCAATTATATATACTTTTTGTAGTTTGATACGATCTAGGCAGTTTTAACAGTCTTTTAGATTTAGGGGGTTTAAAGTTGAGCCTGATAAGTGTATAATAACCATTTGAAATTTTAACTGTGTACTGATTGAGAATATTTAACTGTTTTGGCTCATTGTAAAATAAAACAGGTCCAACCTAGTATTTCTGGAGAGCAATCTGCAATTAACGTCATTAATTCTGAAAAATTAATTTACAGATCACTTTTGAACAGTGTTGAACATAATATTGCAACAAAAAAAGGCATTGAAATGTAAGGATATATAAAAGAATTAAATCTGTGACTGCTAAATGGCTCTGTCAGGTCTCACTGTGTCTCATGAACTGTCAACAATATGCATTAGTGAAATCTCAAATTACGCTGCTGACTCAATGTGGTCTATACCTCAATACAGAGTTTAAAGCGCCACTACTGAGTTAACAGGGCAGCTACTGGGTTACAACTTCACTTTGGCAGCTTTGAATGCCTGTAATGTTCACTTTCAAAGTATTTTTGAACAACGAACCTCGAACTATTTTGGAGAATTCTGTATGTCAGAACTATTTTAAAATCGCCCAGCACTTACAATTTTTCGTACCAAAGGTTTGGTTCGAATTTACGTTTGGTTCAAGTTCAGATTGGATTTAAAATTTTGAAGCTTTGCACACCTCTATTAATACGAAGTGAGTTTTAATTTTATTATGCTCGAAGTGTGCTCTGTTCACAACTTGACTGCATAGCTGTATCAAGCACAGCTCAACCACATGATTTTTTATATTTCTGTTTCATCTGATGTGTGTATTTAAAAAGTTTTAAAAAAATGAAGCATTTTTTGCAGTTACTTGAAGACAATTCTTATTGTTTGAATTCAAGCACAGCACACCTTGAGCATAATAATTAAAAATCACTTGATATATTCATCATTAACAAATAAATGTTAAAACCTTACATGTAAAAATACTTTAGTGGTCATCAATCTTCTCTTTAGCTGTTGGAACATTAGCTATTTCTTTGGCTCCTGTCTTCAATGTAAACACTACACTTAATTGGGCTAAATTAGAATTTCCATCATTTTCCAAATGCCGTATCCATGACAACAATGAATCTTTACTAGAAGTTCCAGTAGCACAAACAGCAAAGATAGTACCATCATCTTGCTCATGTACAGAAGGCACACGTCGCACATGGTGCTGAGTTTGAGGCAAACTAGCTCCTACTAGAGGTGCACGTATTTTAGTTACATCATCAAGGTCAACTATTTCATCTTCAAGCTTATCTATCACATTTGCTCTCAACGTAAAATAATCAACAGCTTTATCCTTTATCCAAATTCTGAATGGTCCCTCTACATATACAGGATAATTCACATTGTGCTCTTTCAGGAGCGTTTTTTGTTCAGGGCTTTGAGCACTAATGATCCATGTCTTGTCTATTGAATTCTTTATATCAGCAGTTTCATAAACTGTAACTACAGTTCTAGTCTCTACAGTAGCAATTCTAAGAATTGCAATCTTAGCTAACTCATACACATCATTTGGCAAAGGGTCAGGTACCGGCCAAGGTGATAAATTCTTGAATTTTGGCATCCAATACATCATTCTCCAATACTTTCTTAGTGGAAAACCTCTTTTACCAAATACATTCAACAGCATAGGTTCCATTTCAGAATCGGGCATAACTCCATTGTCTTCCATCTGTTCTAATAAGTCAACAACACACTGCTGTTGTTTTGGATAATGCATAAATTCTGATTGAAATATGTTTTCTGGGATGAATTTGCCTTTAGGCATAACATCGATTAGGGCCTTGTACACCTCTAAATCTTTATGAACGCCGAAGGTTTTCATGTTTCTCAAAGCAGCATAAATAAATTCTACATGACCTCTTCTGTGAATATGGTCATTGTTGATAAATATCTGCACCATTTCTAGGTAGGTATTCTTATTCTTATCTTTAATATCCTCAAACGATCGGTAAACTGAAACTTCTTTTTCATTATTAGTTTGGAACACGCGATTTGCAAGGTACAAATTAGAGCTTGGATGATTAAAGTTAACATTTTTTAGGTAAAGAGTGTTACACAAATGTCTTATAAGTTTACGACAAAACATGACTGTTTCAAAGTTTAAACTTTAACGAAATATCCATTAGTTTATTTACCTATATAGGTAAGTAAAAATGTAAAAATATAAAATAGTGAATTCGAATTCAAATTTAAAACTAAAAACTAACCTGCTTTTTTAATTATATTTATCTTATTTTACAAAAGACAAAAATAAGTTTGGTTACGTCGTTATAACACAGAGTCGCCAACTATAGGATTTGTAATGTCGCCAACATTTGAAAAAAATTCACCAAGGCAGTAGAAAATGAGGGGTAGCCAAAATTGAAAAAAGTTTGGACGCAGCAAGTGCGTTATGTAAGTGAATTTTCATAAAAATGTTTCTAATAGCCAGTGGCGGCTCGTCAGATGACGCAGGTGAAGCACTGCTTCACCTATATTTTTCGGTTAAGCTAAACTTTTTTATTCAAAATCCACCATAATTATAAATTTTTTCACTCTCTCAAATTCATTTGATACAACCACATAAAAATGTCTGGTTACGTTGCGCCGCAGTTGATGATGTATTTTTATAGTATTTTATGGTACGATATAATTTGCAAGCCTCTGATTGTCGAATTGAATGTTACACAACATGCCCCAACGCGCAGCGTATTACGTGTTGCAAAGTACGGACTATTGCAGAGCAACGAACAGCTGAGGACTGAACTGAGTCAGAGTCGTGTATATACAAATGCTACCACAATGTCTTATTGCTTACATGCGACGGTTCTCATGGCAACGGCACGCGCGCTGTTGAGTTGGTGTTTATTATGGCCACAAAAGTCATGCAGAATTCTGAGCCTGCTTCAAATCTTAGTTTCCGTCGTTTATTTAGATTTAGTCGGATCGTCAGACACGTATTTTTATTTTTACTATGTTGCCGTTAAAAGATCCTTTTTGATAAGAGGAGTTGATTTGTTTATTATCACCTATCAAAGAATAATGTCAAAATAATAATATATTAGATACAAAATTTCAAGTTATAAAAAAGAGAAGGGCCTTGAATTTGAAACAAATGCTTGTAGTCCTCCCACTATAAACAGATTTTCATAATGCGCGCCGTATTATATTACCGTGCTCGTGCGTGTACAGTGTGACAAAAATAAGGTTAATAATAATAAATTTATTTATTTATGTCCTCTCATCGAGTATTCGTGGTCATTATTCCGAAAAATATTCCTTGTGAAAATCTATATTTTTGTACAAATGGATTTTTCATTTAAACACTGAAGTGCCAGGAGAACGCGTGACCTTGAAAATTTAGAAAAATTACGTCTGCGGCGCAGAGGGGGTCTTCGCCCCCTGAACCCCACATTTGGGGCCGCGTGGATTCTGCACCACCCACTCCCAAGTTCACGAGCCGCTACTGCTAATAGCAAATATGTCTCTCTAATGCAAGCGGGCACCAATCTGGTTACCGGTATAACTTATATAGTAGTACCAATATGTACCATATTTTATCAAAATAACTTAATAAGGGTGTTCGAAAACAAATTGTAGGTATCACCAACGACTTATGGGCGAGACTGTGATCGTCCAAATACTTTTACAAGAGGCAGCTTATAGCACCCTATAATTCACGTATACACCTTTTTCTCGTATCTTGCATAATATATATATATATATATATATATATATATATATATATATATATATATATATATATATATATATATATATATATATATATATATATATATACATACATATATATATATATATATATATATATATATATATATATATATATATATATATATATATGTGTGTGTGTGTGTGTGTGTGTGTGTGTGTGTGTGTGTGTGTGTGTGTTTGTGCCCGTATAATTATGAGGACAAACCACATGCATGGACGTGACTTGTCGGGTCTTCCCAACTTGTCGGGCCATACACGCGTCCCGACAATTTAGAGACGTGGTTTTTCGGATTCTCCACCTCTTAAATAGTATAAATAACTAATTTTCTGACGATGTCCTGATATGCATACTATATGCATGTGTGTATTTTTGAGTTCGTGTTACTAAAACTGTCGGGCCCTATAAAAGTGACTGATAAAAGCGACCTCCGTGGTCAATTTTTGAAACAGACGTAATTGTGTGTAAGGCCCGACAACTGTTTGGTAAAATTTGTGTAAGTCCCGATAAATATAATTTTTTTTTACCTCGTGCAGGTAGTAAATGATCTGTTTTCAAGTGACTTGTCCCTGGTTTTATAAATAGCGTCTTTGTTGTTATTTTTTACTGCTTCATCTGCAAGGGTTGTTGACGAGGAATAACGGTACATCATTTTTCCTTGGGCCCTAAAGCAGATAGCGGTGGGTTTTATGTAGTATGTTATATTTCAAAGAATATTGAGATATTGTTAAATTTATTTATTAGGGAAATTTCATAGAAAACATTTACTCTATTCTTCAAACGAAACAGAAATCATATTTGGGATGGAAACATTAGTTTATATATTATTTTACATACACATATTTATGTATGTATATATATATATATATATATATATATATATATATATATATATATATATATATATATATATATATATATATATATACTTATAGGGTTAGTATAGGATGGATTTGTATTTACAGAAATATTCCTTATTCAAAAAAAAAACTTAAAAGCTTTTCGACATATTTTTTGCTACAAAGTGACGATCTTCAATTTATCATAAGCGTAAACAATTTCGTTGCTATGGCAACTAAATCTTTCTTTTTAAATAGCAAGATATGATTTTTTCGCGATTTCGGAAATAGCGTCTAGTTCTTGATACGCCACTATAAAAATGTAATTAGGTTCAATTGGAAAAAAATGGAGAAAAAACTAATGTAATTATGCAGATGATCGCAAAAATGTTTTTTTTTAACAGAAGCACGCTTAAAACCAACCCTGTACGCATAAGCAACATAACAAATGCTGTAAAATCACTCACTGCAGATGGTAGGCAAACTAGCTTTAATTATTAACTTTAATTCTAAAAGAGACTGACAAAACAAAACTAAAATAAAACAGCAATAATATTTGTCAACTTACTCAATGTTCAAAATGCTGTCCATTATCAATACATAATTGAACTCGCGTTTCAAAGAAATTTATTAAACTAATTAACCTGGAATACACAATCCATCTTGTTTGGCCAACAATTATAGCTTTCAGGTCTTCCAGATTTAATGGTCTGTCTCTGTAGAGAACATTCCTCAGGTGACCCTAAGAAAACAACCACATGGCGTCAAGTCAAGAGGGCGAGCAGTTCATTTAAGTGCATCACAGCGCCTGATTCAATTTTCTCTAAAAACTTCATCCAATTTTGCCGCACGCGTCTGCCAAAATGATTGTGAGCTCCATATTTATCAAACCAAACTTCATTGACTGGGCTCACTGCAACCACTGTGGTATAATTTCTTCTCTTAAAAAAATTTAATACTTTTCAGATGTTAGATTTCCCTCAATAAATAACCGCCCAATATTACTGTCTAGTATACCCGTCCATACATAATTTTTTTGTGGTCGTTGGGTTTGAGCCTCCAGCATCCAATGTGGATTCTGCTGAGACCAATAACGATAATTTCTACTAAAGTCCGGCTTCTCATTAAATTTGCCATAATATAACAAAATTCAACATGCCTCTAAAAATCGCCAACTACAAGTTCCTGTACTACTTTATATGGGTGAAATTCTTTCTTTTCCTTTTTAGCAAAGTTACCACAGATTTTTCTGAAAGGCTGTGTAATGTAGTAACTTAATTTGTAGACACATGGTGGGTTTAATAAAAAGACAACAATATATCTAATGCGTTATTACCAGCTACAGCCGTTTTTGGTCTTCCTATTCTTGGCTTATCATTGACACTAACAGTTTCGTTAATTTTTTCAGTGTTCTGGAAACATACACTTCATTAATTTGTGGCCAGACTCATGAAAAAACATGCACATTTCTTTACAAAGCTTCCTGTCACCGTAGCCCAACATCACTAATATATCAATTCTTAGCTTTTTGCTCAATTCTGCCATAATATTAATAATAATTCATTTCTATAAATTCTCTATTTTCCAATATGAAGCTCTCTAAAGTATTACAAACTACATATAACTGACAGAAAACAATGCTTAAAATTGGCAGCTGCAAATACTATCACAATTTTTCAATTGGTAACTTGATAAGAAATTGATTAATGAAATCCAACCGAAGGTAATTTTTAAGAAACTTTTTTTTGCGATTTTTAGTGAATTTTGTTAAAAAAATTCACTAATGAGGAGATCTCGACTTTTGAATTTTGAAAAAATTTCTTCAAATGAGCGCTAATTAGGCCCCCCAGAATACATATCCGGGGTCAGTTTGAATTTTTATATGTTTATATATATATATATATATATATATATATATATATATATATATATATATATATATATATATATATATATATATATATATATATATATATATATATTTATATTTATATATATATGTATCACACCGATAACTCAAAAAATAATGGGCCGATTTTGATTAAATTTGGTGAATAAATTCCTTTTGCAAATGGCTTGGATAAGTTCGTTAGCCAGGAAAATCTGCCCATGTTTTCCCGGAAAATTTTGTGTTTTCTTTCGAAAAAAATTTATATCTCCCGAATTAACAAAGTAAGGGCAACCAAATTTGGTACGCAGGTTTATGTCTTTATATGTAAGTTACCTACCAAAATTTAGCTCTGTATGTCAAAAGACAAAAAAGTTATAGGCATTTAAAGAAAAATAAATTGGGGTTTTCCTCAAAACGTCAAAGTTGCGACTTAAAACGTCAAAATCGGCAACATTTTGGCAAATAACTTGAAACTAATACGGGCTATGGAAATCAAATGTCTCAAGAAGGATGTTTTACAAACACTGAAGTCTTAGTTTCAACCGTCATTGTCCTTCATTTTACTAAAATGTTTCCAGAAAATTCATTTCAAATAGACGCTTTCCCTGATGCTTGGCAGTAGCCTTAGCTATAGAGTTTATCGTTTAATGGTATATAATTTTTGTCGAATTTTCGTAAAAAATCAATAAAGCTCTATATATCCGTTATTATACAAGATTTGAAAAAAATTTGTATATATTAATTATAGGGTGTCTTGAGCTACATCCTAAAAAATATTTCTACAATCACAGGATGGCCCATAAGTCATTGGTGTTACAAATTTTCTTTTTTTTTTAATCAAACACGCCTTATGTTATTGCATTTTCCATCGAAATATAATGCATGTTTGTAAGAAAAGAAATTCTGGATGCAGCAAGTGCGTTATGGTAGCGAACTTTGATCAAATGCTTTATATTTGAATAGCCCAATTTGCTATTAACCTATAAGGTTGACCAAGAAACGAGTTTTTCGGGAACACTTCAAGTCTACTTTTGGATCTTGGTACATTTTCACACAATAAAGTTATTTTTATGAAACATGGCAAATTGCTTTTACTATATAGTTATACTGGTAACCAAAATTTATGCCTGATTTATAAAAAAGAAAACACACATATTTGCAATAAAAACATTTTTATGAAAATTCACTACCATAACGCACTTGCTGCGTCCAGAGTTTTATTTCTTATTAATCCCGATTACATTTTCATAGTGCCGTTGCTAAGAAGGAGATGTGCTTTCCGTGAGTGCAAAAAAAGCATATCTTGCTATTTAAAAAAAGATCTAGATTATCTATTTTTATGAAATTTGGTGTGTCTAAATTAGGGCTATATATACATATTTGAGGAAGAAAAAAACATTTTTACATTTAACCGGCCGCACCCACATAAATATGACCTTGGCGTACTATTTGAAATAAAAATACAATACGCTGCTGCTTTTTTCAAAAGCA
Organism: Tillus elongatus; assembly: GCA_964006375.1. Lineage (NCBI taxonomy): Eukaryota > Metazoa > Arthropoda > Insecta > Coleoptera > Cleridae > Tillus > Tillus elongatus. Next base: position 112,066,786 of record OZ023264.1, read on the forward strand.
AAAATTATTCCTAGAATAGTACTATACTTTATATTTAAAAAAAGTCTAAACGCAGCAAGTGCGTTATGGAAGTGAAGTTTCATTAAAATGTTTTTAATAGCAAATGCGAGCAGGCATCAATCTGATTACTGGTATAGCCTATGCAGTAGAAACAATCTACCATATTTTATCAAAACTACTTATTGTTTAAAAATGTTCAAAAATTTTCCGAAAATAAACTTAAAGTTGGTTTCCTAGCCAACAAACCTTAGGTTAATAGCAAATTGAGTTATTGAAGTTTAAAGGATTTCATTAAAGTTCGCTACCAAAACCCACTTACCGCGTCCAGATTTTTTTCTTACAAACATGCATCTTCTTCTTCTTCTATTGCTTATCCATTAATGGATATTCGCGATCACATGTGCCCATTCTTCCCTATTTCTGATAGAGCTGAATAGGTCTCCTACAGTTTTTAGTCCTGTCCATTCTCTCACGTTTCTGAGCCATGACATCCTCTTACTTCCGACTCCTCTCTTCCCCTCGATCTTTCCTTCGATTACTAATTGTAGGAATTGGTATCTTTCATTCCGTATTACGTGACCCAGATATGCTGTTTTTCTGCGCTTGATGGTGTTCACCAGTTCACGTTCTCTTTTAACCGTTCTTAGGATCTCTTCAATTGTTTTTCTGGCCGTCCATGAGACTTTTAGTATACGTCTGTATGTCCACATTTCAAAGGTTTTAAGTCTATTCATGGTATTCACCTTCAGCGTCCAGCCCTCCACACCATATAGTAACACTGACCACACGTAACATTTTACTAATTCTTAGCCTCTCACGTACCTAGTCCCCTTCTAAATCCAAATTGTGTGGACCCTACCTCTCTTTCGCATTTTATGGAAATTGTGTAGTAAATAATCTTGAGGAATATATTTAACGTGTGGCTTACTAGACTGATCAGCCTATAGTCCTCGCACTTCGTTGCGTTACTCTTTTTTGGCAGGGGGATAAAATGTGATGTAATCCACTTGGCAGGGAACTCCCCCATGTTATATATCTTGTTAAATATTCTGTGCAGTATGGAAATTCCCCTGTCGTCTAGTATTTTTAGTAGTTTAACAGGTATGCAGTTCGGGCCAACTGCCTTTTTGGCCTTTGACGTATTTATTGTTCTTAAAATTTCTTCTTTGGTGATAGGGGGTCCAGACAGGTCTACGTCCTCCGCAACCTCTATGCCAGGTCTATTATCGTCGAAAAGGTTGTTAATATATTCCTCCCAAATAACTCTTCGCTGCCGATCGTCTTGTGCAATTTCCCCATGTTCGTTTTCTACATTAGAAAAGTATCTCTTCCGGTAAACTCCGGACACCTCTTTTATCTTCTGTGTATGTTAAATGAATCGTGCAGCTCTTGTAGTTGTTCTATATCCTCGCATTGCTTCTTTAACCAGTCATTCTTTGCCGCTCTTATTTTCCACCTAATAAGTCTTTGGATGTGTTTATAGCTCTCTGGATATCCTTGACTTATGCATCTTCTCCTTTCTTCGAAAAGCGCCATGATTTCTGCTGTCATCGAACTGTGTTTCTGTGTTTTCCACTTATGACCTAGTTCACCTTCTGCGACCCTTATCAAGGCTTCCTCCATTTCTCCCCATATGACATCTATGCTTGCACTCTCTTCCAACTTCGGTTCTATGCATCATATTTCGATAAAAAAATGCAAAAATGCATTAACGAATTTGTTCTACGAAAATTAGCCAAAAATTATAGACCGTTAAACCATAAACTTAACTAAACGTACAGCGAAAGCATCAACTTAACTAAACCGACGGCCAAAGCATCAGAGAGAGGGTCTATTTGAAATGAATTTTCTGTAAATATTTTAGTAAAATGATGGGCAATGACTTAAGGGTTCGCAGAACACATGTTTTGAGGAAAACTCCAAATTTTTTTTAACTGCCCATAACTTTTATCTCTTTAAATTTAGAAATGCAAATTATAGTACATGGTTCACTCTTTATATTACAAACACGCGTACCGAATTTCGTTGCCCTTACTGTTATTTCCGGAGATATTATTTTTTTTTAGAAAGAAAACACACAATTTTCCAGCAAAACCTGGGCCGATTTTCTTGGGTACCGAACATATCCAAGCCACTTGCAAAAGGAAGGTACTCACCAAATTTGATCAAAATCGGCCCATTACTTTTTGAGTTATCGGTATGATACATACATATATTACTGTCAAAGCGATGTCATTCGGCATAGAATAGTTTATTATTTTTGAAAAAAATATGGGCTATTAAGGTTGACCCGTGGTTGAAAAATAAGTATAACGATGTCAAGAACTTTGGTAAATGGAGGTAATAATAGAACAATTGAGAGGAGGAAGTTAAAGTAAGAAATGTTTACCTTTTAGAAGTAAAAATTTGAAGTATAGTGAACTTGGTCCACAATTGCCAATGATTTTTTGGATGAACCCGTTAAATTTTGTAAAAACACAGCACAAGTCATAGACTTATTGTGTATTGCATATTGTATAATTTAATTGAATAAACGCAATAATAATAATATATATATATATATATATATATATATATATATATATATATATATATATATATATACAAATTCAAATTGACCCCGTTATATAATCATGACGGCGACGCCTCTCAAAAAAAAACTATCGAGAACTACAAAAACCTCAATATTTGTTGTCATTTGACAATTATTTATAAAAATTATGCCGGGGCGACTGAATTACAGTCACAAAGATTATTAAAATTTATTTATTATTATGGTGAATGTAACCACGTTTTATCAAGAACGTGCCAAATATTTGCTGACATCGAGATAAACAAAAACCGTCGCGGAGGAGTGTTCGGCGAATAATAGATACTTACAAAACTTTTGGCACCGTGAAGGCAAAAATTCATAAAAGAAATAACATCCTTTAGACAAGTAGCTCTGCAGAGAGGACTTTCGAAGAGCTTGATACACAGAATTCCGTTAAAGCACAACTTTCACCCTTATTCAATATCTTTCGTTCAACATCTGAGAGAAATGGATACGCAGAAAAGAGTTTTGTAAATTCATTTGAACGATGATACAAGACGACTCTCGATTTTTTTGACTGCTTAATTAGGACTGATGAAGCGAAATCTATGAAAAATGTTCTTTTTAACACACAAAATTCTTATTTTTGGAGTAATTCAAATCGTCATGCAGTAAGAACCCGGAATTTTCAAAATAGCTAGCTGGTCTTTTGTGCTGTAAAAACTGATAGAATATAATATAATATAATTTATTAAGAAAACTTGAATGGTAAGTCATTAACCATACATTGCAAACTATTTCCACATTCTAAATTATGTATTAACTTTTTTAAGATATACATATTTAAATATTCTGGAAGAGATGAATCATCAATATTTGAGCAATTTACCTCTAGCGGAACACAAGCAAATTTTTTAACAACGTGATGGCGCCCTACCCCACAGAACGGTTTCGTTTACTAAGAACATTTGATGACAAGTAGATTGCCAACTACTGGCCTTTTCTCTGGCCTTCTCGTTCTCCTTATTTGACTGTGTTGTATTACTTTACCTGGGGAACGATAATAAACATCGTTTTTTCAATCCAGTGAAAACGATGAAGGACTGTATGGCAAGGGTGAATGGCGCGTTCGAAAGCTTATCTCCAAATTCAATTAGAGCGGCCTTCCATGAAGAACTAACTCGAAGAGGAAAAAAATGTTTGGAAGTTCAAAATGGAAATTTTGAACATTTATTAAAATAAGTTTTTACCCTGTGTAGGTATTGTTTTCTTTTAGTAGGATAAATTGGTTTTCTTATATAGATTTTTGTCTTGGCGATGTCAAAAGTTTTGTAATTTTCCATTATTCGTTTAACACTATTCGGTTTCTGTTCTTGATCGAACTTTGTTGCATTCCGCCTAAATATTTACACCTTAAAAATAATCCTAGTGCGTATAATTTAATCGCACCGCCATGATTATTAGCAATAAGTATTTGTCAAATGACAACCAATAGTGATGTGTCTGTAGTGCTCTAAAGTTTTATTTTGAGCCGTCATGGCCAACTAACAACAAAACTTGAAAGCCGTATAACATTTTTACAATAATAAAATGTTAAATTGCCAATATTTCTAAAACCACAAATTTTTGGCATAGCCAGCCATATACAAAGTTACCCTCTTTTTAATGCCAAATAAGATAGTATGATAAAAACAGGGGATTTCTATTTGAGAAAAAAGAGTTTCAACGATTTTTTCAATTCAATTTTCAATATGAGTTTTTGATTTTCCTGTATTGATTTATTATCAAAATAATAAAGTAAATCAGCTTCTACAAGGAAACCAACCTATATTAAATGATAAAGGCTTTTATATAGGATAAACTGATAGTTATGTTTAGGCCTGCAAACGTCATTCTTGACATAAAATTTGAGATATGTCAAAATCGGTTGGACTCCGGTATAGGACATTATACATAGAATGTGTCTAAAATTTCACGGAGAAGTTAAAAATGTAACAATATATAGATTATCCTATTTAAAATAAGCAAGTTAACATCAACACCGTGCATAACCGGAAGTGCCACAATCTTAAGAATACTTTAGCCGAGTTGCCCCTATCGACTTCAGTAAACTGCCTAATTTTCAAAATTTTCCAAAGGCTATTTTCCGAGAAATGGATCGCGGGAGTTCGTCGTGGGATACTCTGTATCTTTTACGTATAAAGTAGTGTGTTGTTTGGGAATTTAAATATACAAGTGCAAATTATTCTTTACGACTTTATTAGTGTTAGTGGGTGACTAAACAGTGTTTGTGATGCTTTTCGACCAGCTAAAAAGGGCCAAAGTTTTACAAAAAGAGCTGATATGCAACAGGTTAGTTATCTTAAAATTTATTTAACACTGTCACCTGTCTACAGAATTATTTAATTATTTTGTAGAGAGTTAAGTTTATTTATTATTCGCTTAAGTTGTATTTAAATCAAAACATATTTAGTGACGTGCTCTAATCTTTATCTATATTGCAAAGAATGGAATTTTGTAATCAAAATTACATAAATCGAAAGGCCTATTAGAACATATTTTATCTAAAATGGTGCTCATGATGAATAGAACCTACATTTTTGTTAAGTTTTTGTTTAGTGACGTTTTATTTCGTCTCGGTACCTATGTTGATTTTAAAACTCTTCATGTGTTATCTAAATATGTGACATCACCGTAACACAGTATTTGCGCTTATTTGTATAGTGAATTTTTCTACTTTCTTTATTCTTACAGGTTTGAACTTATATAAATTTTCTAAACATAGAGTTTACCAGGCGCCAAGATCTGAGTTAATTGCCCATCTGCTGACTATCGAGACATTTCTGCAGTTAGAGACTGATGAACGTACAGTTGACTCCAAGCACTATTGTGTAACTTGTGTCTGTCATTCCGTTTTGACAAATTGACAACAGTTAAGTTCCAACAAAAGCTCAGCGGGGCTGATGAACGCATACGTTTACACACCTATTCAACTGTTGGCGCCTAGTGAACTCGACCAATTTAATCCCTGTACGTTTAGCTGATTTACTGGCGTAAACTTTAAACACTAACAAGTATTTCTACTCCATATACACCCTATATATATATATATATATATATATATATATATATATATATATATATATATATATATATATATATATATATATATATATATATATATATATATATATATATATATATATATATATATTGAAATGACTTAAGAATGGGTTTTTCGTTTCTTTATACAAGTTTAAATAAATGAGAGGCGAAAATTGAAAATTGCATTTTTTCAGTTTTTTGACAATTTTTTTAACGACAGTTGCAAAACTTGGCTTTCTCTGCGAGATATTAAAGGGCACGAAATGTTGCAACTTTGCAGCATCTAAACCTATCGTCGATCTTTCATAATACGCGACAACCCCCTGGCGAGGCTCGAATTTGAATCACCCTGTGTATTTATTAGGATTTTAAAATTTCCCTTTGCGGTCATTAACAAAACTATTTACTTAAAAAATGTTAAACTTTTCCCAAATTATAAAATTTACTAAAAAGAAAAAAGTTTTTACTAGTTTACCAGTTTCAACGACATAATATAATATAAGCATCCTTGGTGGTCCAGTAGGTAAACATTTCTATTTCTCCGTACATACTGTAAATTAAGATTAACCGAGGTTGTGGCCTTGTGTTTGAAATTTGATGCCTGCACATTCCTCCCTTCCGAAGCGACGTAGAGCCGTCAATCCGATGTACCATCTGATGTCCAGCACGTTAAAGATCCCTACCCTCCTTACGGAAAGAAGACTTCGGCCAAAGTTCCAGGACACTGCAGATAAACTGTCCCCCCTATATAAACTCAAAAAATAATGGGACGATTTTGATCAAATTTTGTAAGCATTTTCCTTTTGCAAGTGGCATGAATAAGTTGCTTAGCCAGGAAATGCGGCCCGGTTTTCCCGGAATGGATTGTGATTTCTTTCGGAAATAAGAAAGTAGGGCCAACCAAATATGGTACGTATGTCTGTATTATAAAAAGTGAACGACGTACCAAAATTTTCATCTGTAAGTTAAAAGTCAAAAAAGTTATAGGCATTTGAAGAAAAAAAAAAAGGGGTTTTCCTCAAAACGCCCAGGTCGCGATTTGAAACGTAAAAATTGGCAACATTTAGGCAAAGAACATGAAATAGATACCGGTTACGTAAAAAAAATGTTGCAAGAAGAGTGCTCTTAAGTTTCAACTTTAGCCTTCATCGACCTTTATTTTACTAAAATATTCCGGGTTTACTTTCAGTTTTTATCTGTTTACATATATACAGGGTGACGCATTTCTACGGTAAAGCTCAATATAATTGTTATTATGCAAGATACGAGAAAAATTATATACGTTAATTATAAGGTCTTGAGCTGTATCTTATAAAATTATTTTGAAAATCACAGCGTGGCCCATAATTCGTTGGTGATAACTGCAATTTTTTTTTCGAACATTCCTTATACTGTTGCATTTTTAATAGAAATATGATGCATGTTCGTAAAAAAAATCGAGACGCAGTAAGTGTGTTTTGGTAGCGTGTTTTCATTAAATGCTACGAAACCAGTTTTCTCAGAAGTATTTAAAGTTAAAGTTAAAGTTATTTGCTAAAAATTTTTGTACATTTTCAAACAATACGGTATTTTAGTAAAATATGGTAAATTGTTTTTACTATATAGGTTATACCGGTAACTAAATTGATGCCTGCTTGAATTAAAAACATTTTATGGAAATTAACTTCCATAACGCACTCGCTGCGTCCAGACTTTTTATAACCTATAGCCACATACCCAATTTGGTGGCCCATTATTTTTTGAGTTACCGGGGTGATACACACACACAGAAATATATATATATATATATATATATATATATATATATATATATATATATATATATATATATATAAACATATCAAGATAGTAACTGACCACATACATGGGTTCTAGAGGTACTAGTTCGCGAATTGTTTTAAAATTCAAAAGTGTAGGAAAATTCACTAAAAGATATATGTTATAATATATTTCAGAATAACTGCACAAGGTCAATATGATCAACTATACAATGCCTCCACACAGCATTTAATAAACAAACCCTTCCCCTTATATTTGTCGGTCCTTACACGCAGACAGTTTTTTTAAACTGGTTTTTGTGTTGCCATGTGTAATTCAGAAACACAGTTATGTTTGTAGAAAAAAACAGTATGGTTTATGGGGTCTTATACACACTTCAAACATAATCCATATTTAAGGGGTCTTCACACAACGTGTGCATTAAACATAATTGCGGGACCTCACTTTATTTGCAAATATTTTCTAAACGAGCGTGTGTATAGTATTTTGGCGCGAATTATCCACATCTGGAGATTCATCTACATCCACGACTCATCTCAAACATTAAGATCCCACAAGTTGGTGTGTTTTCGTGTGTCCCTGCAAACATACGAGCACATGTATGTGTGTGTGTGTGTGTGTGTGTGTGTGTGTGTGTGTGTGTGTGTGTGTGTGTGTGTGTGTGTGTGTGTGTGTGTGTGTGTGTGTGTGTGTGTGTGTGTGTGTGTGTGTGTGTGTGTGTGTGTGTGTGTGTGTGTGTGTGTGTGTGTGTGTGTGTGTGTGTGTGTGTGTGTGTGTGTGTGTGTGTGTGTGTGTGTGTGTGTGTGTGTGTGTGTGTGTGTGTGTGTGTGTGTGTGTGTGTGTGTGTGTGTGTGTGTGTGTGTGTGTGTGTGTGTGTGTGTGTGTGTGTGTGTGTGTGTGTGTGTGTGTGTGTGTGTGTGTGTGTGTGTGTGTGTGTGTGTGTGTGTGTGTGTGTGTGTGTGTGTGTGTGTGTGTGTGTGTGTGTGTGTGTGTGTGTGTGTGTGTGTGTGTGTGTGTGTGTGTGTGTGTGTGTGTGTGTGTGTGTGTGTGTGTGTGTGTGTGTGTGTGTGTGTGTGTGTGTGTGTGTGTGTGTGTGTGTGTGTGTGTGTGTGTGTGTGTGTGTGTGTGTGTGTGTGTGTGTGTGTGTGTGTGTGTGTGTGTGTGTGTGTGTGTGTGTGTGTGTGTGTGTGTGTGTGTGTGTGTGTGTGTGTGTGTGTGTGTGTGTGTGTGTGTGTGTGTGTGTGTGTGTGTGTGTGTGTGTGTGTGTGTGTGTGTGTGTGTGTGTGTGTGTGTGTGTGTGTGTGTGTGTGTGTGTGTGTGTGTGTGTGTGTGTGTGTGTGTGTGTGTGTGTGTGTGTGTGTGTGTGTGTGTGTGTGTGTGTGTGTGTGTGTGTGTGTGTGTGTGTGTGTGTGTGTGTGTGTGTGTGTGTGTGTGTGTGTGTGTGTGTGTGTGTGTGTGTGTGTGTGTGTGTGTGTGTGTGTGTGTGTGTGTGTGTGTGTGTGTGTGTGTGTGTGTGTGTGTGTGTGTGTGTGTGTGTGTGTGTGTGTGTGTGTGTGTGTGTGTGTGTGTGTGTGTGTGTGTGTGTGTGTGTGTGTGTGTGTGTGTGTGTGTGTGTGTGTGTGTGTGTGTGTGTGTGTGTGTGTGTGTGTGTGTGTGTGTGTGTGTGTGTGTGTGTGTGTGTGTGTGTGTGTGTGTGTGTGTGTGTGTGTGTGTGTGTGTGTGTGTGTGTGTGTGTGTGTGTGTGTGTGTGTGTGTGTGTGTGTGTGTGTGTGTGTGTGTGTGTGTGTGTGTGTGTGTGTGTGTGGTGTGTGTGTGTGTGTGTGTGTGTGTGTGTGTGTGTGTGTGTGTGTGTGTGTGTGTGTGTGTGTGTGTGTGTGTGTGTGTGTGTGTGTGTGTGTGTGTGTGTGTGTGTGTGTGTGTGTGTGTGTGTGTGTGTGTGTGTGTGTGTGTGTGTGTGTGTGTGTGTGTGTGTGTGTGTGTGTGTGTGTGTGTGTGTGTGTGTGTGTGTGTGTGTGTGTGTGTGTGTGTGTGTGTGTGTGTGTGTGTGTGTGTGTGTGTGTGTGTGTGTGTGTGTGTGTGTGTGTGTGTGTGTGTGTGTGTGTGTGTGTGTGTGTGTGTGTGTGTGTGTGTGTGTGTGTGTGTGTGTGTGTGTGTGTGTGTGTGTGTGTGTGTGTGTGTGTGTGTGTGTGTGTGTGTGTGTGTGTGTGTGTGTGTGTGTGTGTTTATGCCCGTATAATTATGAGGACAAACCACATGCATGGACGTGACTTGTCGGGTCTTCCCAACTTGTCGGGCCATACACGCGTCCCGACAATTTAGAGACGTGGTTTTTCGGATTCTCCACCTCTTAAATAGTAAAAATAACTAATTTTCTGACGATGTCCTGATATACATACTATATGCATGTGTGTATTTTTGAGTTCGTGTTACTAAAACTGTCGGGTAAGTCCCCATAAATATAACATTTTTTTACCTCGTACATGATCTGTTTTCAAGTGACTTGTCCCTGGTTTTATAAATAGCGCCTTTGTTGTTATTTTTTACTGCTTCATCTGCAAGGGTTATTGACGGGGAATAACGGTACATTATTTTTCCTTGGGCACTAAAGCAGATAGCGGTGGATTTTATGTAGTATGTTATATTTCAAAGAATATTGAAATATTCTTAAATTTATTTATTAGGAAAATTTCATAGAAAACATTCACTCTTTTCTTCAAACGAAACAGAACTCATATTTGGGATGGAAACATTAGTTTATATATTATTTTACATACACATATTTATGTATATATATATATATATATATATATATATATATATATATATATATATATATATATATATATATATATATATATATATATATATATATACTTATAGGGTTAGTATAGATTTGTATTTACTGAAATATTCCTTATTAAAAAAAAAATCTTAACAAAAGCTTTTCGACATATTTTTTGCTACAAAATGGCATTATTTAATTTATCCTAGCGTAAACAACTTTGTTGCTATGGCAACTAAATCTTTCTTTTTAAATGGCAAGATATGATTTTTTCGCGATTTCGGAAATAGCGTCTAGTTCTTGATACGCCACTATAAAAATGTAATTAGGTTCAATTAGAAAAAAAATGAGAAAAAATTTATGTAATTATACAGATGATCGCAAAAGTGATTTTTGTCAAACAGAAGCACGCTTAAAACCAACCCTGTATGCATAAGCAACATAACAAATGCCCCCCCCCCCCAGGTTACGGGACCTGGCGTGAATAGGGGTGCTGGGCGGGGAAGGAAATATAGAAATCAAATCAGAAAAAACACCTTCGTTGCACTTCTATAAGCAGCCTTGTTTACATTTTGCTCCAACATTTCTTCTTAATAATGTTCGGTCCCCTCAAACACGGCTTTTTGCTCCAAGTTCCCCAGCTTGTTTGCAAGTTGAAGGGACCAGAGTTTTGTTGTTGTTTATGCGCAAGACACTCTATCAGGCAGGCCTGAACCACCTAACCTGACCTGGCTAGACCTGACCCAACATGACCTGACTAAACCCGACTCTGACGTGATCTTGACCTGACGTGACCTGAGTAAAGGCGTATGAGAAAACCCAAGAAAACCCAAAAAAAACATGCATTTTACACACAAAAATGTGTGTGTGACCAGCGATGAACCAATAATGCCAATAAGTTGACAACAACAAATTCTCATAACGTAAAAAATAATTTCGACAACATAAAATAGTATAAAATTGCATATAGGGTAATAAACATTATCTATCAGCAGTCGACATCACGTTGGTGAAACTGCAGATGAGAGGCAAACTAGCTTTAATTATTAACTTTATTTCTAAAAGAGACTGACAAAACAAAACTCAAACAAAACAGCAATAATATTTGTCAACTAACTCAATGTTCAAAATGCTGTCCATTATTATGAATACATAATTGAACTGGCGTTTCAAAGAAATTTATTAAACTAATTAACCTGGAATGCACAATCCATCTTGTTTGGCCAACAATTATAGCTTTCAGATCTTCCAGATTTAATGGTCTGTCTCTGTAGACAACATTCTTCAAGTGACCCTAAGAAAACAACCACATGGCGTCAAGTCAAGAGGGCGAGCAGTTCATTTAAGTGCATCACAGCGCCCGATTTAATTTTCTCTAAAAACTTCATCCAAATATTGCCGCACGCGTCTCCCAAAATGACTCCATATTTATTACACCAAACTTCATTGACTGGGCCCACTGTAACCACTGTGGTATAATTTCTTCTCTTAAAAGAATTTAATACTTTTTAGATGTTAGATTTACCTCAATAAATAACCGCCCAATATTACTACTGTCTAGTATACCCGTCCATACATAATTTTTTTGTGGTTGTTGGGTTTGAGCATCCAGCATACAATGTGGATTCTGCTGAGACCAATAACGATAATTTTTACTACAATCCGGCTTCTCATTAAATTTGCCATAATATTACAAAATTCAACACGCCTCTTAAAATCGCCAACTACAAGTTCCTGTACTAGCTGTACTTTGTATGGGTGAAATTTTTTCTTTTTCTTTTTAGCAAAGTTACCACAGATTTTTGTAAAAGACTGTGTAATGTAGTAACCTAATTTGTAGACAGATGAGGGGTTTAATAAAAAGACAACAATATATCTAATGCGTTATTACCAGCTACATCCGTTTTTGGTCTTCCTATTCTTTGCTTATCATTGACACTACCAGTTTCGTTAATTTTTTTCAATGTTCTGGAAACATTCACTTCAATAATTTGTGGTCAGACTCATGAAAAAACATGCACATTTCTTTACAAAGCTTCCTGTCACCTGAGCCCAACAGCACTAATATTTAAATTCTTAGCTTTTCGCTCAATTCTGACATAATAATTATTATTATTCATTTCTATAAGTTCTCTATTTTCCAATATGAAGAAAAAATCTTTTTCAAATTCAAACGTCGCTGTCTGCTCATTAATGAATTTTTTCTACGAAAATTAGCTAAAAAATTATAGACCGTTAAACCATAAACGTAACTAAAGCTACTGCCAAAGCATCAGAAAAAGGGTCTATTTGCAATGAATTTTCTAGAAATATTTTAGTAAAATAAAGGTCGATGACGGCTAAAGCTGAAACTTAAGAACACTCTTCTTACAACATTTTCTTTACGTAACCTGTATTTATTTCATGTTCTTTGCCTAAATGTTGCCAATTTTTACGTTTCAAATACCACGTGGTTCACTTTTTATAATACAGGCATACGTACCAGATTTGGTTGCCCTTACTTTGTTATTCCCGAAAAAAATCACAAAATGTTCCGGGAAAACCTGGGCCCATTTCTTGGCTAATCAACTTATCCATGCCACTTGCAAAAGGAAAATGCTTACAAAATTTGATCAAAATCGTCCCATTATTTTTTGAGTTTATATATATATATATATATATATATATATATATATATATATATATATATATATATATATATATATATATATATAAGATAATGGAGAAAGCGATGGCCAATAGAATTGAAATATTTCTACGAAAACATAGTTTGGTCACCAAGTGTCAATATGGTTTCCGGAGTGGTTTATCTACGGAGGAAGCTACTAGTGATTTTATACAACATCTTCACGAGGATTTAGATAAGGGTATGCACGTGGTAGCTGTCATGTTCGACCTATCGCGCGCGTTTGACACGCTTAATCCGGGTTATGTAGGCGAAAATTTGCGATGCCTGGGTATACGTGGACCAGCAAATGACTGGTTTTTGTCATTTTTAAATGATAGACGAATGGTGGTTTCGGTTGGGGGCACTTTTTCGGATTCATATGAGATAATTTTGGGCACTCCGCAGGGTAGTATTTTGGGTCCGTTGCTATTTGTTTTGTATGTGAATGACCTGCCCGACTACATAAAGGTGGGTAGGGTGTTTCATGTACGCTGACGACACAACCGTGGCTGTGTCTGGTCATGATGGTGACGAGGTGAGTCAAAAGGTAAACACCTTAATGCGACAGTTTGGTGAGTGGTGCAAAGCAAACCACCTAATCATAAACCATGATAAAACATCGTTCGTAGAGTTCAGGAGTTGCCACCGACTGCCTCTCATTCTGCAGCTTGAGGATGGAATGCACTGCTGTGCTGCGGAGGGCAGGTTCCTTGGGGTCACGGTTGATCAGCACTTGTCCTGGAGGTCGCATGTTAATTACGTCTCTGGCAGGCTTAAGTCGGCGTATTTTATGATATACAATCTTAAGAACTCTCTAAGTGACCAACATTTGCTTTCTGTCTACTATTCGGAGGTGTATCCATTGCTGTCATACGGCATTGTTGTCTGGGGTCAGTCCATAGATGTTAACAGGGTTTTTGTGGTTCAGAAGAGAATACTAAGGGTAATTTTTGATATGCACAACTCTGAGTCATGCCGAGAACTTTTTAAACACAAGAAAGTTAAGACGTTGGTAGAAATTAACCTTTATAAGGTACTGAGTTTCATACATGGCAGAAAACATATGTTGTCTAGACATTCAGACAATCATTCGTATTCCACTAGGCACTGCATTTTTTTTTTCTAAAATCTTTTATTCAGCCAACTGAAGATTTGTCACAATGTGAAATAAAAAGAAAATATAAAAACTTAAGATAAACGCTTACATCGATAAACAAAAATTACTAAAAGCAAAATAATTTTCGGCTGATATCTTGCAACTTATACTGGTTCACTTTTGCTAGTCTATCTAGTCTATACATGTTTTTGAGCTCTTCTAGATCCCATTTCTTCTCAATATTTACAAACACACCACAAACGAACCACAGCCCAGCATCTTTATCTTTTCCTTTTGTCTTGCAGTCCGTAGTCAGATTTTGATATATGTTTTCGCTGACACCCTGAGTTTTAAAAGTATTTATTAGTTTATCTTTTACCCACTCCCAGTTTCCCTCAGCTTTCCCGCACTTTTTTAGTTGGTGTTGTATGTCGTCTACACTGTTGCACTGCAAGCACCTCCCATTCTGTGTTAGGCCGTGTCTGAACATTTTCTCTTTGGTTGTACATGCTTCGTTCACCACTTTGTAGATCGCAGATCTCCATTCTGTTTTGATGAATTTGTTGCTTATTATATTCCACACCTCGCTCCATTTTATGTTGGGGTATTTTGTCTCAATATTTGGGCTTACGTCCTTCTCTAATAGGAATTCACAATACAGTTCCCGGGTTGTCACATTATCATCTCGTGTGATTGTTTTTCCCTGCAGTTTGTCAAACCATTTTCAAAGAATGGCGTACAAGAAATCCCCTGTGTATGCGGGTAGTGTTTTGTACAATTTGCTTCCGGTAAGTGTAAGTCCACTGGAAACATAAAAACTTTTAAAGCCGGTCTAAAAAAATATTTAAGTGAGCGATCATTTTATGCGGTCGATGAGTTTGTTTCGTGCTCTGTGAGGCAGATGATTTAACTGGATTTTTTTTTAATGTTTTTGTACGTGATTGTTTTGTTGCTTAATATTGTTCATGTGTATTTTTATTATATTGCGGTCTATATAAGTGTATACAGATGTTTTTATCTCATTGTTTCAAGCGTTGTGTTTTTCACGTTGTGCACTTTTATCTTTGTTTTTTTTTGTAACTAAACGGCATAATCGTTTTTATACTGTACTTTATTATATATTTGTATATATATATATATATATATATATATATATATATATATATATATATATATATATATATATATATATACTATATATATATACATATAAGAAAGAATCGAAACAGACCCCAGATATGTTCTAGGCGCCTAGTTCCCGCTCATTTGAAGAAATATTTTCAAAATTCTAAGGTCGCGATCTCCTTAGTTAATTTTGTAAAGCAAATTCACTAAAAGTAAACCATATGCCAACATTCAGTTACCAGAAAAAAAGTTATTAAGCTTTTGTTGGAAGTTAACTGTTGCCAATTTGTCAAAACGGAATGACAGTCAAAAGTTACACAATAGTGCTTGGAGTCAATTGTACTATCATCAGTCTCCAACTGCTGAAATGTGTCGATAGTCAGCAGATGGGCGCTTAAACTCAGATGTTGGCGCCTGGTAAACTCTATGTTTCGAAAATTTATATAAGTTTAAATCTGTAAGATTAAAGAAAGTAGAAACATTCACTATACAAATAAGCGCAAATACTTTGTTACGGTGATGTCACATATTTAGATAACACATGAAGAGTTTTAAAATCAACATAGGTACCGAGACGAAATAAAACGTCACTAAACAAAAACTTAACAAAAATGTAGGTTCTATTTATCATGAGCACCATTTTAGATAAAATATGTTCTAACAAGCCTTTCGATTTATGTAATTTTGATTAGAAAATTCCATTCTTTGCAATATAGATAAAGATTAGAGCACCCCACTAAATATGTTTTGATTTAAATACAACTTATGCGAATATTAAATAAACTTAACTCTCCACAAAATAATTAAATAAATCTGTAGACACGTGGATAGTGTTAAATTAATTTTAAGATAACTAACCTGTTGCATATCAGCTTTTTTTGTAAAACTTCAACCCTTTTTAGCTGTTGGAAAAACATCAAAAACACTGTTTAGTCACCCACTAATACTAATAAAGTCGTAAAGAATAATTTGCACTTGTATATTTAAATTCCCAAACAACACACTACTCTATACGTAGAAGATATATATATATATATATATATATATATATATATATATATATATATATATATATATATATATATATATATATATATATATATATATATATATATATATACAGAGTGTCCCACGACGAACGCCCGCGATCCATTTCTCGGAACATAGTCTTTGAAATATTTTGAAAATTGGGCAGCTTACTGAAGTCGATGGGGGCAACTCGGCTAAAGTATTCTCAAGATTGTGGCACTTCCGGTTATGCACGGTGTTGATGTTAACTTGCTTATTTTAAATAGGATAATCTATATATTGTTACATTTTTAATTTCTACGTGAAATTTTAGATACACTATATGTATAATGTCCTATACCGGAGCCCAACCGCCTTTGACATATCTCAAATTTTATGTCCAGAATGACGTTTGCAGTCCTAAACGTAATTATCAATTTATCCTATATGATAGCCTTTATCATCTAATATAGGTTAGTTTCCTTGTAGAAGCAGATTTACTTTATTATTTTGATAATAAATCAATACAGGAACATCATAAATTCATATTGAAAATTGAATTGAAAAATCGTTGAAACTCATTTTTCTCAAATAGAAATCCGCTGTTTTTATCATATTATCTTATTTGGTATTAAAAAGAGGGTAACTTTGTATATGGCTGGCTATCCCAAAAATTTGTGGTTTTCGAAATATTGGCAATTTAACATTTTTTTATTGCAAAAATGTTATACGGCTTTCAAGTTTTGTTGTTAGTTGGCCATGATGGCTCATAATAAAACTTTAGAGCACTACAGACACATAACTATTGGTTGTCATTTGACAAATACTTATTGCTAATAATCATGGCGGTGCGATTAAATTATACACACTAGGAATATTTTTAAGGTGTAACTATTTATGCGGAATGCAACAAAGTTTTATCAATAACAAAAACCGAATAGTGTTAAACGAATAATGGAAAATTACAAAACTTTTGACACCACCAAGGCAAAAATCTATAGAAGATAACCCATTTATCCTACTAAAAGAAAACAATACCTACACAGGGTAACAACTTATTTTAATAAATGTTCAAAATTTCTATTTTTAACTTCCAAACATTTTTTCCTCTTCAAGTTAGTTCTTCATGGAAGGCCGCTCTAATTGAATTTAGAGATAATCTTTCGAACGCGTCATTCACCCTTGCCATACAGTCCCCCATCGTCTTCACTGGATTGAAAAAACGATGTTTATTATTGTTCCTCGGGTAAAGTAATCTAACACAGTCAAATCAGGAGAACGAGAAGGCCAAAGAAAAGGCCAGTAGTTGGCAATCTATTTGTCATCAAATCTTCTTAGTAAACGGAACGGTCAGTGCTATCGGGGCGGCAAGGCCGCGGGCGAGCCCTGAGGGGAAAATACGAATCGGTTCTGTGGGTTGGGGCGCTATCACGTTGTTTAAAAATTTGCTTGTGTTACGCCATAGGTAAATTGCTCAAATATTGATGATTCATCTCTTCCAGAATATTTAAATATGTATATCGTCTTGTATCATCGTTAAAATGAATTTACAAAACTCCTTTGTGCATTTCTCTCAGATGTTGAACGAAAGATATTAGTAGATAGTGCGACACCTGGGCTCATCCCCTCCACTTTTTACTGCGCATGCGCGTGACGTCATGCGCATGCGCTGACCTGCGCAGACCTGTGACAGTTGACAGCTGACCTGTCAGATTTGACAGGTGTCAAATGTCACTGACCTGACAGCTGTCAGCTGTCAGCTGTCAGCTAACCTGACAGCTGTCAACGTCAGCTGTCACCTGACCTGACATGTGTCAACGTCAAATGTCACCTGACCTGTCAGATGACGTCACAAGCATTCCAAGATGGCTGACCTGTCATAGACAGTTGCAACCCGGGTTCTCTCTATGGAACTAACCTGAGATGACGTCACAAGCATTCCAAGATGGCTGACCTGTCATAGACAGTTGCAACCCGGGTTCTCTCTATGGAACTAACCTGAGATGACGTCACAAGCATTCCAAGATGTCTGACCTGTGTGTCCATAGATATCTACAAGTCAGGTTAGCTCTCCATGTGTGTTTGTCTGATTGTTTATTAAGGTTATGTATTTGTTTATTAAGGTTATGTTCGCTCACGTGTCATCTGTTTGTTTATTAAGGTTATGTTTGTATTTGTTTATTAAGGTTATGTCATGTGTGTGTTGATTACCATGCATCTGTTTGTTTATTAAGGTTATGTATTTTGTTTATTAAGGTTAGGTGTTCGTAAACACAGCTGTTTGGTTTGTTTATTGTGTTGTTGTTGTTAAGGTGTATTGAAGTTTGTTAGGGTATTTCGTTTTTGGCGGGAAATTTGAATTTGTTTGAAAATTTCTGTCTGTTGTGTCCAGAGATATGACTCATCGAGCTAGAGAATATTCTATTTGTAAAGTTGTAGAGTGTAGAGAATATTCTCTAGCTCGATGGGAGACATCTGTTGGACACAGTCATTCGGTTTAGTCACACACACATACATATATGAGGAAGATATATTGAGCGGGTAATTTGAAATTTTGAATTTAATTTGAAATATGATTTTTGAAAGAAAAGCATTCGCCAGAAATTAGATTTGAACCCCCAACCACACAACTTACTCAGAGAGATACCTGTCGCTAAACCAACTATTCCACAGACACACACGTTAAAAGTTTGTTCGCAGTTGTATATATAAAACAAAAACCTGTTGCATATGCTAATTTAAAACGAGTTTATGAGGCTGATGTGTGTGGGCAGGGGGTGGTATCTCTATTACATTCCAATTGAATAATAGGAACTGTAATTTAAAAAACAATTGTTTATTTATAGTAAAAAGAAATTTAAAACACGTACCAATTTACCTATCTAATATCATTTAATAACAAAAAACGTTTGAAGTAAACTATATCAATAAGAAAAACGTATTTACATCTAGATATGTTAATGAGTTTATTTTAATAGCGCAATAAAACTCGGGGACTTGGTTTTATTGTCGGCGTGTTTGTTTATGTTAGTGTGTTTGTATTTTGAATGAATGAATCTAAATTTATATAGGGAGTGATCAAAAACACACAGTGTAACAAAACTCAATTTAAAACAACTAAATTAAACTTTGATATACGAGGATTGTTTGATAAGTATTGTTTGTATGTAAACATAAATAATATAATAGTATACTTACATACAGCAAGAGACGTCATACATGTTTCACGACTTAGTACACACTAACGTATGTTGAGGTCTTGAATGGGGCCCCGTTATAGAAATAACACAGTTGTTTAATGACATTCACTTGAACCAAACAAAACATATAGACGCTGTTGTTGATTGTTAACACACACACACACACGTCATGACAGCTCGAAGTCTTTACTTAGACTGACAGAGCTGTGTAATAAAAGACAGACAATTGATTGCCCAACAAGTATCTTAGATAATCTTGTTTGAGCTTGTACAGCTGTTTAACACACACGTCATGACAGCTCGAAGTCTTTGCTTAGACTGACAGACAGAAAGGGGTTAATAAAAATGCAACAAAATAAAAACAAAACAACTGTTTTACATACAATAAAAATTTATTAGGATTAATTAAGTTGTACATATTGATACATAAATGACATACTATTATTACATAATGGCTCTAACGATGCCCGTTAGAGGTTTATATTCCATTACACTGTCATGAATAACCAGACAATAAACACGAGTATTTTTTGGGAAGTTGGCGTGACTCATAAACTCCACCTTAATGTCCACCGTTGAAGACTTGATTGACTCGTTCTGGTGCTGACAGTCAATCACAAATAGAGCTCTGTCTTTAAACTCGTCATAATTCAAGATAGGCTCCGACATGTTTTTATAACAGAAGCTTTTTTGAAAATCTGTATACATGTTATAGGCTTCTGCATATTTCGATTTCTCAAAATCCATATTCATAGATTCATAAGGGTAGCATTCTGAATTTAGAAACACTCGAAGGTCCATCATACCAATGTTATCGAAATAGTCTGACCTCTTCTTCACGTTATCCTTACGATCTGTTTGAAATGCTATAATCACATATCGAGGTCTTTCCAAGTTGGTTGCAGTTTTAACAGCCCACACATCTCTGTTGATATCTCTGAGTGCTGGTAACTCGTATATGTCCCATTTACGGTATGCGAGAAATATAGAGGTGTCTTTGGCTATTTTATCCATCAGTTCCAATTTCATTTTATCATTGGGAAAGACATGTTTTACCTTTAAAAACATATTGGTTACGGTAATTTTTGCTCGTGCCGTACCTGTGCTGTAATAGCCATTGGAATCGTTTCGACTTCTTGTAAAGCGGAAAGTATGTTTGCCACAGAGAACTCCTTTGAAATGATGAAAGAAACTGAAGAGGAACCAGACAGGTATGAGCATGTGAAACTTGTTATCATTTAAGGTGATGTGCTCCGACGACACATTCAGACCGGCGTTGCTAAGAGATTGGGCTTCATTCTTACTGAACGATAGCAGACTTTTGATGATGGTTGTGGTGTATGGGTCTCGCACTCGTTCCACTTCCTTGTTATTTAACTCATAGGTCATTGATTCAAACAGAGCTGCTCCTCCATTATTTGACAGATAACAAGCACCAGTGGCATTTTGGATTGCTACAGGTTCCAGAGCACCTTCGATTATTAGAGCTGACTCGGCCAGACATACGAACGCATCTTGTTGGTTGATGGCTATTTCAATTTCATCGCTGTTACCAAACGATTTAGTTGGTGAATAGTAAGAGCGCAGCTCTTCTCGATCGATGCCATCATCAAACACGGGTTCTTTGAATATTTCTAGTTTTGACGACATGATAACCCAGGCTTTGCAGGAACTCAATATTATCGGGACGAAGCGTACCCTTTGACGTGTCTGACTCAACTGAATTTGATGTGGTAGATGCACTTGCTTTTATATCCTTGAAGACCAACATACTAAGCAACTTTTATAAGTTTCAAGCGAACAGACACCTCTTCACCTTGAAAGTTGACAGGAACTGAATCTTGGTCGACGATGTCGATGCTTATATTGGAAATCTCTTGCTTGTTCACCGGCAAGTAAATTAAATTTTTAGGTTCTATGTCGATTGCGTAGCCAGGATCAACCATCGGAGCAAACTCATACAGCGTATGTGAGGGTTGTCCGTTATAATAGGAACCAGACACGATATTGGTTTCGATGCGAATCTGTCTAACATCCACTATATCAACAGGTAAATCAGATTCATAAAAGGTGTCCGGCTGAAGAACTTGTTTTGAAAAGCCCAACATTCGCCCAATCGAACCATCAAATTCAAAACTGACATTTGTATAACACTTTAGTCTGCATTTGATGGTGTTCGGATTAGGTCTCAGAATCAGAGCCTGTTGCTTTTGTTCGTGTGTTGCTGTAGCACCAACAAGTTCATTTTGAAGTAACTCTTCCAAGTGTGTTATTTCATAAGCACCGGTGGGTATCGTGATGGTTCGCCAACCGGTTCCTTCTTTTACATGAAATTTGTTTTTACCTTCATAGATGTTGGGTATGTTGTTGTAGGTGTGAAAGCCTATCAAGGCAACAGCATAATTACCATCCAAAACAATTGGTGGATGGTAGTCTGACGACAGATGGGAGCTGCGGTCTTTCAACACAAAGGTGTGCGCCATGACTGATACACACAGGCTACTGTTTAAGTCTTTTATTGCATTGGTTTTTGCAGATACAACCCATAACCGTAGCGCTGTTTCTTGAGATACATGCCTTTGCCCAGTCTCTTGCATTTTGGCTTAAATTTCAAGCCACTCCCTCTCCTACCCATCGCGATGGCTTCCATTGTTTTGTTGTGTCGTTCTTCCTCCTCTAGTTTCTGTTTCGCAGACTTGGCATCGTTCACGGCTTTGGCAATACCTGCAGCACCGCCACCCAGAGCTCCTAGTGCTGACAGCCCACCAAATATAAGAGGCAACAACGGAAGGAAGCCTCCACTTTTAGGTATTGGAATAACTCGAGGTTTCTGCACATTCTTACGTCCACCAATGTTTCTAACGATTGTATGAGCTATATCAAACACGGCGTTCGCTGTTGGAATAAGGTTTCTATCTTTTATAACTTCCTCAATCAGACTTAGTATGTTTTTAAAGGGGACCTTCTTCTTTGGCTTCGAGTTGATTACATAAAACCCCTCATCAAGTTTTCTGTTAACTTTCATGGTGTTTGTAACGCTAGCAACGTTTCAGCAAAACCTGTATCTGTCTTTGTTAATAACAACCCTCACTCTGTGACACCAACATGCATACTGACTGGGTGTCTCACTTGCATTCATTTATATATACACACCCAATAAAATATAGTTTAGTTTAAGTTAAGATGCGTACCAGCAAACACGCTTCTGCCTTACCCATTACAAATATAGACGATGTTGTTACGGACACAGCTCAACAACAACTGAGGCATGGTCCTCTCTTTCCAAACACCGTTCGCTGTATCATATGTGGTCCGAGTGGTTGTGGTAAAACTAATGTCATGCTGAGTTTATTGTTTGAAGCAAACGGTTTAAAATTTGATAACGTGTATGTGTATTCAAAGTCTCTGTATCAACCGAAATACAAGATGTTAAAGGAGGTGATGAATGCAACAAAAGGTGTTGGTTACTATCCTTATAGAGAAAACGATGAAATATTAGATCCGGCAGATGCCAAGGACAACTCTGTGTTTATATTTGATGATGTAGCTTGTGACAAACAAGATAAAATAAGAGCATACTTCAGTATGGGCAGACATAAGAATATTGATTCATTCTATCTCTGTCAAACATATACACGAATACCCAAGCATCTGGTACGTGACAACACCAATGTTATTGTGTTATTCAAGCAAGATGAAACCAATTTAAAACATGTGTACGACGATCATGTAACCACCGATATGGACTTTAAACAATTTAAAACTATCTGCCACCAATGCTGGAAAGATAATAAGTATGGTGTGTTGGTGATTGTGAAGGAAAACGATGTACACAAAGGTCGATATAGAAAAGGATTCGATAGATATATATTATTCTAACAATGGTAGACAGGACAGACAGCTGTCTAACACAGCTGTCATACAGGTGTCTAACACAGGTGTCTAACACAGCTGTCTAACACAGCTGTCTAACACAGCTGTCTAACACAGCTGTCTAACACAGCTGTCTAAGACAGCTGTCTAAGACAGCTGTCTAAGACAGCTGTCTAACACAGCTGTCTAACACAGCTGTCTAACACAGCTGTCTAACACAGCTGTCTAAGACAGCTGTCTAACACAGCTGTCTAACACAGCTGTCTAACACAGCTGTCTAAGACAGCTGTCTAAGACAGCTGTCTAAGACAGCTGTCTAACACAGCTGTCTAACACAGCTGTCTAACACAGCTGTCTAACACAGCTGTCTAAGACAGCTGTCTAACACAGCTGTCTAAGACAGCTGTCTAACACAGCTGTCTAACACAGCTGTCTAACACAGCTGTCTAACACAGCTGTCTAAGACAGCTGTCTAACACAGCTGTCTAACACAGCTGTCTAACACAGCTGTCTAAGACAGCTGTCTAACACAGCTGTCTAAGACAGCTGTCTAACACAGCTGTCTAACACAGCTGTCTAACACAGCTGTCTAACACAGCTGTCTAACACAGCTGTCTAACACAGCTGTCTAACACAGCTGTCTAACACAGCTGTCTAACACAGCTGTCTAACACAGCTGTCTAACACAGCTGTCTAACACAGCTGTCTAACACAGCCAGACATCGTGATAAATAAGAAGGCATGTACCATGAAGGAGTCAGTATATGTTAAACCACCACACAACCTGTATCGCTCAAACAAACTATTAGACCAGCTGGTAACACTGACTAGTTGTAGCACAATGGAAGTGTTGGGTAAGGAAGAGCAAAAAGTTAAGAAAAGGATTTTACAACTTGCTGACAATATTCGAAAAAAACATTTAATGCTTAAACTTAACAGAGCTGAGAATGATGATGCTCTGCAACGTTTATATAAACCACTTGTTGAGCCCCTAAGTGAAATATCTAAAAACACAGCAGCACTGCAGCAGCAGCAGCCCCAGCAACAACCAAAGGCTGAACAAATCAAAGACGAAGTCGATATACCAGAAACGAAACCCCAAGTACAGTTCCTTAAAGACCATGAAGTTTTTGAAGCTGAACCTAGGGAAGAGGCTGAGGCGACAAGTTCCGATGAGGACATCCCAACATTTGAAGAGCTTGAGGCAGACCTACAAACTGTCACAACCAACCCTGCATATCAAGAATTTTTGGAGCAATATCCTGACCGAGTTCGATATTATGTAGACAAGTATTTTACTGAACCACCGAGGCTTGCTACTATTGATCAAACGTATGGTGCTCGCTACGCTAAAGATACTGGTAGCTGGAGTCTTGGCAACAAACACTTGGACTTTACTGATGCTGAGATTCAACTGGGCCAAAGGAGATACCCGCAAACACAAGGTTTGCTAGAATTGATATTTATGAAAACACCTAGAGGGTATACCTATGATGATCTTCAACACTATAGAGATATTCTAGAAGCAACTAGTGTTCATAAAATGAACTATGATCCTAACGCACGAACCAAGGGTTGTTCCTCTGAAAAGTATCTGACTCTAATAAAACCAGTGATAAATCCACGAGGTCGTAGATCCTCAACACCTCAAGGTTTTGGTTACACCTACGAGGAAGACGATGACGACAGCACCGACAGACATCTTAACAAAAAACAAAAGACTGAACTTAAAACTCAGAGTGATAAGAGCAGCGATAGCAACGGCATGAGCCCAAACAACATCAGCACCAACAACTATATGATACAAAATAACAAACAAATAGCCTATGTGTATTGGAATGACATAAACGAGTTGGTTGACAGACTTAGACTTTTAGTGGCTTCCCAAGTTGCAGGTAATACTGCTCATAACAACGAAATTCAGTCAATCTTGGAAGAACTAAAAGAAGCTAGTGTTATCACCTAGTAAGCCCACAGCCATGAAGAGACACCGACGACAACAACAACAACAGCACCAACGCAACACTGAACCATCTAATGTTAATAATTCTATAAATGTATTCCAACAAAGAGTTTACATACTTGTACTTAGAATCAAATAAAAGTCTTTGTTAAAATTAATGTGTTTTTATTTTGTAATACAATTAAAAAGTATGTCTTAAAGCAATAATATCCTGAACAAACTTATCTTGTGGTACATCTGCTAAAATACATGGATGATGTCATACTTCTAACGACTGTATTCTAGACAAGCTCAAACACGAATAATGTGGGGTTATTGAACAGATATAACACAAGGTCATCAACTGACAGGTTGTTTACCTTTAAGAGGGCCTCTCTCTTGTGTATATTAAACAGATACACAGACAAGCTCAAACAGGATCAAGGTTAACAACTGTAAAACGTTGTTTATCCTTCAAGAGACAGATACACTTGTTCAGTATGTGTTAAGTCGTGAAACAAGGATGACGTCTCTTGCTGTATGTAAGTACACTCTTCTTATTATGTCTGTTTGCATTCAAATAACAAATACAAACATAACCTTACTAAACAATCAGATGATTGGTAATCAACATGTATACGAACACCTAACCTCATATGTAAACAACAACTGGCTTTGTTTTATATATACAACAGCGAACAAACTTTTAACGTGTGTGTCTGTGGAGCTATTGGTTTAGGGACAGTGTATATCTGAGAAAGCTGTCTATGGCCGATTCGAGGTTCGTGGGTTCAAATCTAAGTTCAGGCGAATGCTTTTCTTTCAAATACACATGCATCTGTCAGTCTAAGCAAAGACTTTGAACTGTCATGACGTGTTTGTTAAACAGCATGTACAAGCTTTAACAATGGCAATCAGTTGTCTGTCTGTATCCTCAACACAGAAGACACCTGTTCAGTAGTGTGTGTATTAAGCTGTGAAAGAAGGCTGACGTCTCTTGTTGTATGTAAGTACAATCTTGTATTATCTCTGTTTGCATTCAAATAACAAATACATAACCTTAACAAACAATCATATGACTGGTAATCAACACGTGTGTGAACATCACCTTAATAAACAAACAGATGCATGGTAATCAACACACATGACATAACCTTAATAAACAAATACAAACATAACCTTAATAAACAAACAGATGACACGTGAGCGAACATAACCTTAATAAACAAATACATAACCTTAATAAACAATCAGACAAACACACATGGAGAGCTAACCTGACTTGTAGATATCTATGGACACACAGGTCAGACATCTTGGAACGCTTGTGACGTCATCTCAGGTTAGTTCCATAGAGAGAACCCGGGTTGCAACTGTCTATGACAGGTCAGCCATCTTGGAATGCTTGTGACGTCATCTCAGGTCAGACAGTTCCATAGAGACCCGGGTTGCGGCTGTCTATGACAGGTCAGCCATCTTGGAATGCTTGTGACGTCATCTGACAGGTCAGGTGACATTTGACGTTGACACATGTCAGGTCAGGTGACAGCTGACGTTGACAGCTGTCAGGTCAGTGACATTTGACACCTGTCAAATCTGACAGGTCAGCTGTCAACTGTCACAGGTCTGCGCAGGTCAGCGCATGCGCATGATGACTCGCGCATGCGCAGTAAAAAGTGGAGGGGATGAGCCCAGGTGTCGCACTATCTACTGATATTGAATAAGCGTGGAAGTCGGAATTCTGTGTACCAAGCTATTCGAGAGTCCAGTTTGCAGAGCTACTTGTCTTAAGGATGTTATTTCTTTTATGCATTTTTGCCTCCACGGTGCCAAAAGTTTTGTAATTTTCTATTATCCGCGAACACTCCTCCGCAACGGTTTTTGTTTATCTGGATATCAGCAAATATTTGGCACGTTCTTGATAAAACTTGGTTACATTCACCATAGATAATAAAGACATTTTAATAATTTTCGTGAGTGTAATTCAGTCGCCCCGGCATCATTTTTAGAAATAATTGTCAAATGACAACAAATACTGAGGTTTTTGTAGTTCTCGATAGTTTTTTTTTGACAGGCGTCGCCGTCATGATTATATAACAACAAAACTTGAAAGCCGTATAACATTTTTTCAATATAAAAATGTGAAATTTCCAATATTTTGAAAACTACAAATTTTTGGCAGATGCAACCTTACCTAAAGTTATTCTCTTTAGAATGTTAAATAAGATATGATTATAAAAACAAGAGGCTTCTATTTGAAAAACAGACGATTTTTTTAACTCAATTTTCAATGAGAGTTTTTGATCACTCTGTAGTTATTATCAAAATAAAATCACATCACGGTTGGACTTAGGTATGGAATATTATACATAAACTTTTGCGTTAAATATAAAAAAGGAATTATATATATATATATATATATATATATATATATATATATATATATATATATATATATATATATATATATATATATATATATGGTGTCCTACCTAAAATAAGCGAGTTAGCATCAACACCCTGTATATCCAGAAGTGTCACTATCTGGAAAATACTTTAACCAAGGTGCATCCATCGATTTCAATAATCTGCCAAATTTTAAATATTTTGCAAAGTCTAGTTTCCGAGAAATTGATTCCGGGCTTTCGTCGTGGGACAACTGCATATATATATATATATATATATATATATATATATATATATATATATATATATATATATATATATATATATATATATTGTTATGGTTACTAGGCCTACAAATAACACTCAAAAAAACACACAAACACACTGTTAACGTTAGTAGTATAAGGGGAGAAAGTACAACAAACAGAAAGTAATAAAAAATTGGTTACATTTTGAAACCAAATTTAGGTAGAAAGCCGTGGAGAAAGAAAAGGAATAATATCAATATCAGTTTTTTTTTAAACCAAGATATAAAATCAAAATATCCATATATAAATAAATACCTTGGAAAATAAATAAAAAAAGTAAAATTGTAACCGTTGTGAAAAATGTTAGATGATGTTAGATGGTAGAAATGTAATTAGTTGTTAAAATGGAACAATATGTAGTAATATAGTGTAGAGATAAGTAGTGAAAGTTTAAAATTGAAGAAAACTGTGCGTACACAAACAGAACCTGACAATATAAAGTGTGTATGCAACAAAATGAGTTTTGGTTTAAAAACATTAGTATGTAAATGTAGTTAAAAAGTTTAATCGTTAATATAGCAAGCTAAGTGACTGTAAAATAAGAATTGTTAGTAATATTAAGCAAATTATGTAAATTATGATATAACTGGTATTCAAAACCACAAGAAAGACCCACATTTTTATCCACGTTATTGCTATTTATAATTTAATAGTAAACTTAGGCCAACATATAGAAAAATTATAGGAATGACATTTGTCAAACAAGGGTGGAAATGTCAGAATAAATTTAATCAGTGAGGTAAAGAGAAAAAAAAGTTTTGAGGGAAACAGATTGCGATAGATTGTAGGAAAAGATTGGAAGGAAGAAAAGAATAAACAGATCAAGAGATTGAAAAAACGTTTTTGGCATCGTGACAACAAAAAGACGGGATGTATCTCCATTTGCTCCCGAGTCAACGCGAATTAAAATGGTAGAGTACAAGTTGAAGTAACCGCAATAAATGTACACAGTCGAAATGTATTTACGTACGTTGAACGAGAATGTGGATCGATCTTAAGTGGATATAATAATTGCAGCTTAGAATTTCGCAGATGGTAGTAATTGAACGGGTAAAGGAAACCTGAAACCTCAGCAGAACCTGCAGGTATAGTGAAACTTGACTTTCTAAACTTGTTAAAATAATTATTGATGGAATTTGTCTGCAGATTTTTTTATGATTAGTTTTAGTAATAGTAAAGATATGTAGTGATAAGGCTAGGTGGAATGAATGGGCTAATAAGCCATATATAAATAAAAAGGATCCAATTATTTTAAGTTATTATAGGCAACTTTAAAAAAAAAGTAGATAAATAAAAATCAAAATTATTAAAGGTATTTATTTATTCGGGGTTTAAGAAAAATAGGTAATTTTACAGGGCATATTTTCTATGGACAAATTGGTGGATTTGAACCCACCCTTGAGACTAAAGAGGAGAAGCTGAGGGCAATTTTAAGATATATATAGGTGTATATATATGTATATATATATATATATATATATATATATATATATATATATATATATATATATGTATATATATATATATATATATATGTGTATATATATATAAAGGTACGTGAACATAAAAAAATAGATTAAGAATTTGGTGAGGCATGGAATTATTTGTTTTACTTTCTCGTATGTACCAGTGATTATAGTAATACCAGAAATGCAGCCGTCATATACATAATATAAGATATTTATTCATTATCACAATTTATTAACTTTTGAGAAAAATATTCTAAATTATTATTAGGAACCACAATAAATGTCGCCCAATCGTGTGACATTATATACAATATAAAAATACAAATACTGAACAATTCCTAAACACCAATACAATATTGAAGTAACTATAACAATTGTCGCCTAAACGTGGGAGCTTTCGAGGTCCACGAGTAAAAAAATATATATATAATAAGAAAGTCGAGAAAATGCCTAGAGGAAGAAAAATGACCACGTCAAAGGACATACAGGACAGGGGAGACGAAAGAGAACATGAACAGCAGGAAAGTAGGGAAATGGACCAGGAGAGAAGATATGAGCAAGAAGTTGGTGTGAGTGTGGAAAAACAAGCAGAAGGAATGGTACAAACAGGAGAAGAAACGTCAATAGAAGAACAGACACGTGACGGAGACAAAGTAGACGACACAAATACGACAAACGAAAAACCTGACAGTAACAATGAAATGTTCATGAAATTAATGCAGAGCATGAATAGTATGAATGCAAATGTTAATAATATAAATGAAAGCAATAAAATTATGAATGAGAAAATGAATGAAAGCATAAATGGCCTAAAACAAGACATAAATGAAAGTAAGAAAGAAATGAAAGGGGATATGTATAGCATGAAACTAGATATGAATGAAATGAGGCAAGATATAAATGAGAATATGAATGACAGGTTCGAAAGACAAGAGGATAATATAAACAAGATAAAAGAAAGTATGACTGAGAAATTTGTTCAACAAGACCAGAATATGAGGCAGATGATTGAAAGATTGGATTATATAGATATAAAAATCACAGAGAAAGTTGAAAAAAGTGTACAAGAAGTAAAAAAAGATGTAGAAATAGAGATGGAAGAGATAAGTGAGGCAGAGCGAAAGTGGGAAAGTAAAGTAGTAACAAAGATGGATGTAGTATGTAAGATAATAATAGAGAAAATCAGGGTGAATGAGGACGAACCGATAGATGAAATAATAGAGAGAGCGAATGAAAGAAATCAGCGAATGAGAGTGGCTAGAAAGATGAGCAAACGCAAAATGGAAAAGTATGAAAACGAAATGAAACAAAAGTTGAGAGAAACTAATGGAACTGTGGAAAATCTGAGAGAAGAGCCAGATATAAATCTGAAGTTGGGGAATAAAAGACTGAGAGAAGAAATAGAAGAAAAATTTGAACCAAAATGGACAAGAACACAGAAACAAAGTATGGAAAATATAAACAATAAGAACAAACGAGCAAGTCTAGAAGAAATCAGGAATAAGGGAGACAAATTTAAACGGAAACGTAAAGGAAATAAAAGGTACAAAAGTCAAAACAAGGATGGTAACGATTGCTCAAATAAGTATAAATGCCAGACGAACCAGGATACCTCCAGAAACGATTTTGGCATGGAATACAATGCAAGACACGCGAAAGAGTCTGATAAAAATCATAAGCAGTGGAGAAGACAACATAACGGGTATGGAAGAGATGAAGGAAGAAAAATGGATTATCGTACAAGACAAATGGCAATGAATACTAGGAAAATAAAAGACAGCGAAAATACAGAGACGCAGACAGTATTAGAAGGTAAAATAAGTTTGGATGATTATGTCAACGGCATACAAAGCCAAGACAGGTCAAGTATGGATCCACGAGTACGAAGAAATCAATAAACCATCAGAAAAATCACACAACAGACAAGACTTATACAACCAAACCGACAAATTAATTTAAATAAAGTTTATAGGGGGAAACTATTAAGTTAATTCTAAATTACTTCAAAGACCTGGGAAGTCTTTAAACTCACCAACATTTTTTGAAATAAAATAACAATTCAAAATTCAAAATTAATGACCTGGGAAGTCTTTAAACTCACCAACATTTTTTGAAATAACATAAGAATCAAAATTCAAAATTGCAGACCTGGATTAAGTCTATAAATTGAACCAAAACTAGTTTGACCAAATAACACGTCAAAATTCAAAATTTAAAGCAAATGTCAAGCATGAAAGAAGAGTATAGCCAAATTAAAACCGAGGCAGATAGATTTAGTAACCAGCTAAGCGTGGGGAAGAATCTCACGACAAACAAGCAGTAGAAATGCACGTCAAACAAGACATATATGATCGGAAACCAACGAAGTAGTGGGGACAAGTTCGATAAGAAGAAGGTAAAAAGCAAACTCAAGAATTTCAATAAAACTAAGGGAAGATGCAGCGGTAAGAACCCAAAGAAAGAGCTGGAAAATTTCTCGACATCGGAAAATGAAAATGTGATATGCAAAATGGAAGAAACTGGAAATTTTTATTCATAAAACAGGGTAAGAAGAAAAAGAAGATTGTGTACATGGCAAGGAGGTCAAGAAAGTATATAGATGGTGATTATAAAAGTATATAAATAGTGATATGATAAGTATGAGAAATAATAATATGATAAAATAAAGATATGAAGAATAATGAAAATAAGTATAATAGTCTAACGAAAATGTTATGTATATATGTAGGGGTTTGTTTAGTAAAGTAAAAATATGAAGGCGATATGTACATAAGAGAAAGTAAGAAATATATAGACATTCCGATTAAAAAAAAAAAAAAACGTTTCCTATTCGTATAAGAATATAAGGTAGAAGCCATAGCCTATGATAAATAATAATGCAAAGTTATTAATGCCATTTAAAGTCATTGCAAATAAATGTCGAGACAAGCCAGGGAGAATGGGTATTTAAGGTATCGAATGGGTGCAAATTTAAAATTAGAAATTCAGGAGACCCGATACTATAATAAAAACTGTACTACCAGTAACAAATCAAAAGAACGGGATAGTATAGAAGAATAAAGGCCAGAGAGCAACAGATGATAATAAAGATAATAGGGCAGTGCCAAACAAGAATAATAACTAAAAACAGAATAAAAATAGAAGCTAGTTGAAACTAGAAAATCGGAGAATATATATATATATATATATATATATATGTGTGTATATATATGTATATATGTATATATATATATATATATATATATATATATATATATATATATATATATATATATATATATATATATATATATATATATATATATATATATATGTATATATGTGTATATATGTATATATACAAACGAAAAGTAAAATGAAACATAAAGGTAAAAGAAGAAGATTGAGTTAAATAACTAATTTAAATAGTGCCATTAATAAAATGAGCTTTGCAGCAACGTTTTATAAAAACGTATAGTAAAAAAAACGGTAATAAAAAACCAAATTAGAACTTAAAAGTTCAAGTTCGATTTTGTATTAGGGGATGTTGTTATGGTTACTAGGCCTACAAATAACACTCAAAAAAACACACAAACACACTGTTAACGTTAGTAGTATAAGGGGAGAAAGTACAACAAACAGAAAGTAATAAAAAATTGGTTACATTTTGAAACCAAATTTAGGTAGAAAGCCGTGGAGAAAGAAAAGGAATAATATCAATATCAGTTTTTTTTTAAACCAAGATATTAAATCAAAATATCCATATATAAATAAATACCTTGGAAAATAAATAAAAAAAGTAAAATTGTAACCGTTGTGAAAAATGTTAGATGATGTTAGATGGTAGAAATGTAATTAGTTGTTAAAATGGAACAATATGTAGTAATATAGTGTAGAGATAAGTAGTGAAAGTTTAAAATTGAAGAAAACTGTGCGTACACAAACAGAACCTGACAATATAAAGTGTGTATGCAACAAAATGAGTTTTGGTTTAAAAACGTTAGTATGTAAATGTAGTTAAAAAGTTTAATCGTTAATATAGCAAGCTAAGTGACTGTAAAATAAGAATTGTTAGTAATATTAAGCAAATTATGTAAATTATGATATAACTGGTATTCAAAACCACAAGAAAGACCCACATTTTTATCCACGTTATTGCTATTTATAATTTAATAGTAAACTTAGGCCAACATATAGAAAAATTATAGGAATGACATTTGTCAAACAAGGGTGGAAATGTCAGAATAAATTTAATCAGTGAGGTAAAGAGAAAAAAAAGTTTCGAGGGAAACAGATTGCGATAGATTGTAGGAAAAGATTGGAAGGAAGAAAAGAATAAACAGATCAAGAGATTGAAAAAACGTTTTTGGCATCGTGACAACAAAAAGACGGGATGTATCTCCATTTGCTCCCGAGTCAACGCGAATTAAAATGGTAGAGTACAAGTTGAAGTAACCGCAATAAATGTACACAGTCGAAATGTATTTACGTACGTTGAACGAGAATGTGGATCGATCTTAAGTGGATATAATAATTGCAGCTTAGAATTTCGCAGATGGTAGTAATTGAACGGATAAAGGAAACCTGAAACCTCAGCAGAACCTGCAGGTATAGTGAAACTTGACTTTCTAAACTTGTTAAAATAATTATTGATGAAATTTGTCTGCAGATTTTTTTATGATTAGTTTTAGTAATAGTAAAGATATGTAGTGATAAGGCTAGGTGGAATGAATGGGCTAATAAGCCATATATAAATAAAAAGGATCCAATTATTTTAAGTCATTATAGGCAACTTTAAAAAAAAAGTAGATAAATAAAAATCAAAATTATTAAAGGTATTTATTTATTCGGGGTTTAAGAAAAATAGGTAATTTTACAGGGCATATTTTCTATGGACAAATTGGTGGATTTGAACCCACCCTTGAGACTAAAGAGGAGAAGCTGAGGGCAATTTTAAGATATATATATAGGTGTATATATATGTGTGTATATATATATATATATATATATATATATATATATATATATATATATATATATATATATATATGTATATATATATATATATATATGTGTATATATATAAAGGTACGTGAACATAAAAAAATAGATTAAGAATTTGGTGAGGCATGGAATTATTTGTTTTACTTTCTCGTATGTACCAGTGATTATAGTAATACCAGAAATGCAGCCGTCATATACATAATATAAGATATTTATTCATTATCACAATTTATTAACTTTTGAGAAAAATATTCTAAATTATTATTAGGAACCACAATAAATGTCGCCCAATCGTGTGACATTATATACAATATAAAAATACAAATACTGAACAATTCCTAAACACCAATACAATATTGAAGTAACTATAACAATATATATATATATATATATATATATATATATATATATATATATATATATATATATATATATATAGGCGCCTAGAACATATCTGGGGTCTGTTACGATTCTTTCTTATATGTATATATATATATATATATATATATATATATATATATATATATATATATATATATATATATATATATATATATATATATATATATATATATATATATATATATATATATATAATTCCTTTTTTATATTTAACGCAAAAGTTTATGTATAATATTCCATACCTAAGTCCAACCGTGATGTGATTTTATTTTGATAATAACTACAGAGTGATCAAAAACTCTCATTGAAAATTGAGTTAAAAAAATCGTCTGTTTTTCAAATAGAAGCCTCTTGTTTTTATAATCATATCTTATTTAACATTCTAAAGAGAATAACTTTAGGTAAGGTTGCATCTGCCAAAAATTTGTAGTTTTCAAAATATTGGAAATTTCACATTTTTATATTGAAAAAATGTTATACGGCTTTCAAGTTTTGTTGTTATATAATCATGACGGCGACGCCTGTCAAAAAAAAAAACTATCGAGAACTACAAAAACCTCAGTATCTGTTGTCATTTGACAATTATTTCTAAAAATGATGCCGGGGCGACTGAATTACACTCACGAAAATTATTAAAATGTCTTTATTATCTATGGTGAATGTAACCAAGTTTTATCAAGAACGTGCCAAATATTTGCTGATATCCAGATAAACAAAAACCGTTGCGGAGGAGTGTTCGCGGATAATAGAAAATTACAAAACTTTTGGCACCGTGGAGGCAAAAATGCATAAAAGAAATAACATCCTTAAGACAAGTAGCTCTGCAAACTGGACTCTCGAATAGCTTGGTACACAGAATTCCGACTTCCACGCTTATTCAATATCTTTCGTTCAACATCTGAGAGAAATGCACAAAGGAGTTTTGTAAATTCATTTTAACGATGATACAAGACGATATACATATTTAAATATTCTGGAAGAGATGAATCATCAATATTTGAGCAATTTACCTATGGCGTAACACAAGCAAATTTTTAAACAACGTGATAGCGCCCCAACCCACAGAACCGATTCGTATTTTCCCCTCAGGGCTCGCCCGCGGCCTTGCCGCCCCGATAGCACTGACCGTTCCGTTTACTAAGAAGATTTGATGACAAATAGATTGCCAACTACTGGCCTTTTCTTTGGCCTTCTCGTTCTCCTGATTTGACTGTGTTAGATTACTTTACCCGAGGAACAATAATAAACATCGTTTTTTCAATCCAGTGAAGACGATGGGGGACTGTATGGCAAGGGTGAATGACGCGTTCGAAAGATTATCTCTAAATTCAATTAGAGCGGCCTTCCATGAAGAACTAACTTGAAGAGGAAAAAATGTTTGGAAGTTAAAAATGGAAATTTTGAACATTTATTAAAATAAGTTGTTACCCTGTGTAAGTATTGTTTTCTTTTAGTAGGATAAATGGGTTATCTTCTATAGATTTTTGCCTTGGTGGTGTCAAAAGTTTTGTAATTTTCCATTGTTCGTTTAACACTATTCGGTTTTTGTTATTGATAAAACTTTGTTGCATTCCGCCTAAATAGTTACACCTTAAAAATATTCCTAGTGTGTATAATTTAATCGCACCGCCATGATTATTAGCAATAAGTATTTGTCAAATGACAACCAATAGTTATGTGTCTATAGTGCTCTAAAGTTTTATTATGAGCCATCATGGCCAACTAACAACAAAACTTGAAAGCCGTATAACATTTTTGCAATAATAAAATGTTAAATTGCCAATATTTCGAAAACCACAAATTTTTGGGATAGCCAGCCATATACAAAGTTACCCTCTTTTTAATGCCAAATAAGATAATATGATAAAAACAGCGGATTTCTATTTGAGAAAAATGAGTTTCAACGATTTTTCAATTCAATTTTCAATATGAATTTATGATGTTCCTGTATTGATTTATTATCAAAATAATAAAGTAAATCTGCTTCTACAAGGAAACTAACCTAAACTAACCTATATTAGATGATAAAGGCTATCATATAGGATAAATTGATAATTACGTTTAGGCCTGCAAACGTCATTCTGGACATAAAATTTGAGATATGTCAAAGGCGGTTGGGGTCCGGTATAGGACATTATACATATAATGTATCTAAAATTTCACGTAGAAATTAAAAATGTAACAATATATAGATTATCCTATTTAAAATAAGCAAGTTAACATCAACACCGTGCATAACCGGAAGTGCCACAATCTTGAGAATACTTTAGCCGAGTTGCCTCCATCGACTTCAGTAAGCTGCCCAATTTTCAAAATTTTCCAAAGACTATGTTCCGAGAAATGGATCGCGGGCGTTCGTCGTGGGACACTGTATATATATATATATATATATATATATATATATATATATATATATATATATATATATATATGTATATATATATATATATATCTTCTACGTATAGAGTAGTGTGTTGTTTGGGAATTTAAATATACAAGTGCAAATTATTCTTTACGACTTTATTAGTATTAGTGGGTGACTAAACAGTGTTTTTGATGTTTTTCCAACAGCTAAAAAGGGTTGAAGTTTTACAAAAAAAGCTGATATGCAACAGGTTAGTTATCTTAAAATTAATTTAACACTATCCACGTGTCTACAGATTTATTTAATTATTTTGTGGAGAGTTAAGTTTATTTAATATTCGCTTAAGTTGTATTTAAATCAAAACATATTTAGTGGGGTGCTCTAATCTTTATCTATATTGCAAAGAATGGAATTTTCTAATCAAAATTACATAAATCGAAAGGCTTGTTAGAACATATTTTATCTAAAATGGTGCTCATGATAAATAGAACCTACATTTTTGTTAAGTTTTTGTTTAGTGACGTTTTATTTCGTTTCGGTACCTATGTTGATTTTAAAACTCTTCATGTGTTATCTAAATATGTGACATCACCGTAACAAAGTGTTTGCGCTTATTTGTATAGTGAATGTTTCTACTTTCTTTAATCTTACAGATTTAAACTTATATAAATTTTCGAAACATAGAGTTTACCAGGCGCCAACATCTGAGTTTAAGCGCCCATCTGCTGACTATCGAGACATTTCAGCAGTTGGAGACTGATGATAGTACAATTGACTCCAAGCACTATTGTGTAACTTTTGACTGTCATTCCGTTTTGACAAATTGGCAACAGTTAACTTCCAACAAAAGCTTAATAACTTTTTTTCTGGTAACTGAATGTTGGCATATGGTTTACTTTTAGTGAATTTGCTTTACAAAATTAACTAAGGAGATCGCGACCTTAGAATTTTGAAAATATTTCTTCAAATGAGCGGGAACGAGGCGCCTAGAACACATATCTGGGGTCTGTTTCGATTCTTTCTTATATGTATATATATATATATATATATATATATATATATATATATATATATATATATATATATATATATATATATATATATATATCAACTCAAAAAATAATGGAACGATTTTGATCAAATTTTGTAAGCATTTTCCTTTTGCAAGTGGCATGGATAAGTTGATTGGTCAAGAAATGGGCCCAGGTTTTCCCGTAACATTTTGTGATTTCTTTCGGGAATAACAACGTAAGGGCAACCAAATCTGGTACGTATGCCTGTATTATAAAAAGTGAACCACGTACCAAATTTTGATCTGTAAGTTAAAAGTCAAAAAAGTTATATAGGCATTTGAAGAAAAAAAAATTGGGGTTTTCCTCAGAACGTCCAAGTCGCCATTTGAAACGTAAATATTGGCAACATTTAGGCAAAGAACATGAAATAAATACAAGTTACGTAAAGAAAATGTTGTAAGAAGAGTGTTCTAAAGTTTCAGCTTTAGCCGTCATCGACCTTTATTTTACTAAAATATTTCCAGAAAATTCATTGCAAATAGACCCTTTTCTGATGCTTTGGCAGTAGCTTTAGTTACGTTTATGGGTTAACGGTCTATAATTTTTTAGCTAATTTTCGTAGAAAAAATTCATTAATGAGCAGACAGCGACGTTTGAATTTGAAAAAGATTTTTTCAAATGAGTACAAACCAGGCCCCTAGAATCAATATCCGAGTTTACTTTCAGTTTTTATCTGTTTACATATATACAGGGTGACGCATTTCTACGGTAAAGCTCAATATAATTGTTATTATGCAAGATACGAGAAAAATTGTATACGTTAATTATAAGGTGTCTTGAGCTGCATCTTATAAAATTATTTTGAAAATCACAGCGTGGCCCATAATTTGTTGGTGATAACTGCAATATTTTTGTTCGGACATTCCTTATACTGTTGCATTTTTAATTGAAATATGACGCATGTTCGTAAAAAAATCGAGACGCAGTAAGTGTGTTTTGGTAGCGAATTTTCATTAAATGTTAGGAAACCAGTTTTCTCAGAAACATTTGAAGTTAAAGTTATTTTCGGAAAATTTGTGTACATTTTCAAACAATACGGTATTTTAATAAAATATGGTAAATTGTTTTTACTATATAGGTTATACCGGTAACTAAATTGATGCCTGTTTGAATTAAAAACATATTATGGAAATTAACTTCCATAACGCACTCGCTGCGTCCAGACTTTTTATAACCTATAGCCACATACCCAATTTGGTGGCCCATTATTTTTTGAGTTACCGGGGTGATACACACGGACAGAAATATATATATATATATATATATATATATATATATATATATATATATATATATATATATATATATATATATATATATATATATATATATAAACATATCAAGATAGTAACTGACCACAGACATGGGTTCTAGAACTCCTAGTTCGCGAATTGTTTTAAAATTAAAAAGTGTAGGAAATATCACTAAAAAATATATGTAATAATATATTTCAGAATAACTGCACAAGGTCAATGTGATCGACTATACAATACCTCCACACAGCATTTAATAAACAAGCCCTTCCCCTTATATTTGTCGGTCCTTACACGCACACAAGCCAGACAGTTTTTTTAAACTGGTTTTTTTGTTGCCATGTGTAATTCAGAAACACAGTTATGTTTGTAGAAAAAAACACTATGGTTTATGGGGTCTTATACACACTTCAAACATAATCCATATTTAAGGGGTCTTCACACAACGTGTGCATTAAACATAATTGCGGGACCTCACTTTATTTGCAAATATTTTCTAAACGAGCGTGTGTATAGTATTTTGGCACGAATTATCAACATATGGAGATAAATATACAACCACGACTCATCTCAAACATTAAGATCCCACAAGTTGGTGTGTTTTCGTGTGTCTCTGCAAACATACGAGCACATGTATGTGTATGTGTGTGTGTGTGTGTGTGTGTGTGTGTGTGTGTGTGTGTGTGTGTGTGTGTGTGTGTGTGTGTGTGTGTGTGTGTGTGTGTGTGTGTGTGTGTGTGTGTGTGTGTGTGTGTGTGTGTGTGTGTGTGTGTGTGTGTGTGTGTGTGTGTGTGTGTGTGTGTGTGTGTGTGTGTGTGTGTGTGTGTGTGTGTGTGTGTGTGTGTGTGTGTGTGTGTGTGTGTGTGTGTGTGTGTGTGTGTGTGTGTGTGTGTGTGTGTGTGTGTGTGTGTGTGTGTGTGTGTGTGTGTGTGTGTGTGTGTGTGTGTGTGTGTGTGTGTGTGTGTGTGTGTGTGTGTGTGTGTGTGTGTGTGTGTGTGTGTGTGTGTGTGTGTGTGTGTGTGTGTGTGTGTGTGTGTGTGTGTGTGTGTGTGTGTGTGTGTGTGTGTGTGTGTGTGTGTGTGTGTGTGTGTGTGTGTGTGTGTGTGTGTGTGTGTGTGTGTGTGTGTGTGTGTGTGTGTGTGTGTGTGTGTGTGTGTGTGTGTGTGTGTGTGTGTGTGTGTGTGTGTGTGTGTGTGTGTGTGTGTGTGTGTGTGTGTGTGTGTGTGTGTGTGTGTGTGTGTGTGTGTGTGTGTGTGTGTGTGTGTGTGTGTGTGTGTGTGTGTGTGTGTGTGTGTGTGTGTGTGTGTGTGTGTGTGTGTGTGTGTGTGTGTGTGTGTGTGTGTGTGTGTGTGTGTGTGTGTGTGTGTGTGTGTGTGTGTGTGTGTGTGTGTGTGTGTGTGTGTGTGTGTGTGTGTGTGTGTGTGTGTGTGTGTGTGTGTGTGTGTGTGTGTGTGTGTGTGTGTGTGTGTGTGTGTGTGTGTGTGTGTGTGTGTGTGTGTGTGTGTGTGTGTGTGTGTGTGTGTGTGTGTGTGTGTGTGTGTGTGTGTGTGTGTGTGTGTGTGTGTGTGTGTGTGTGTGTGTGTGTGTGTGTGTGTGTGTGTGTGTGTGTGTGTGTGTGTGTGTGTGTGTGTGTGTGTGTGTGTGTGTGTGTGTGTGTGTGTGTGTGTGTGTGTGTGTGTGTGTGTGTGTGTGTGTGTGTGTGTGTGTGTGTGTGTGTGTGTGTGTGTGTGTGTGTGTGTGTGTGTGTGTGTGTGTGTGTGTGTGTGTGTGTGTGTGTGTGTGTGTGTGTGTGTGTGTGTGTGTGTGTGTGTGCGTGTGCGTGCGCGTGCGCGTGCGCGTGCGCGTGCGCGTGCGCGCGTGTGTGTGTGTGTGTGTGTGTGTGTGTGTGTGTATGTATCAGATAACTCAAAAAACAATGGGCCGATTTTGATTAAATTTGGTGAATACCTTCCTTTTGCAAGTAGCTTAAATAAGTTCGTTAGACAGGAAAATCGGCAAAGGTTTTCCCGGAAAATATTGTGTTTTCTTTTGAAAAAAATTATATATCTCCGGAAATAACAAAGTAAGGGCAGCAAATTTGGTTCGCAGGTTTATATCATTATAGGTGAATTACCTAGCAAAATTTAGCTCTGTAAGTTGAAAGACAAAAAGTTATAGGCATTTAAAGAAAAATACATTGAGGTTGTCCTCAAAACGTCAAAGTCGCGATTTAGAACGTCGAAATTGACAACATTTAAGCAAAGAACCTGAAATTTATACGAGCTATGGAAAGAAAATGTCTCAAGAAGAATGTTTTACAGAGCCTGGAGTCTTAGCTTCAACCGTCATTGTCCTTCATTTTACTAAAATGTTTCCATAAAATTCATCAAATAGACCCTTTCTCTGATGTTTTTGCATTAGTCTTAGCTATAGAGTTTATCGTTTAATGGTATGTAATTTTTATCGAATTTTCGTAAAAAATCAATAAAGCTCAATATATCCGTTATTATACAAGATACGAAAAATTGTATGCATTAATTATGGGGTGTCTTGAGTTACATCTTAAAAAATATTTCTACAATCACAGGGTGGCCCATAAGTCGTTGGTGATACAAATTCTCTTTTTTTTTAATCGAACACGCCTTATGTTATTGCATTTTTTCATTTTCCATGAAAATATAATGCATATTTGTAAGGAACGAAATTAAGGACGCAGCAAGTGCGTTATGGTTATGCTATTAACCTATAAGGTTGAACAAGAGACCAGTTTTTTCGGGAACACCATAAGTTTACTTTAATTGTTTGTACATTTTTAAATAAAGTTATTTTAGTGAAACATGGCACCTTGTTTCTACTATATTTGTTATACTGGTAACCAAATTTGATGCCTGCTTTCTTAAAAAATACACATATTTGCTATTAAAAACATTTTTATGAAAATTCATTACCATAACGCACTTGCTGCGTACAGACTTTTGTTGCTTATTATTGTAACTGAATGAGTTGACTAAAACAAAACCATCCAAGCAATTAATAAGGAAAAATACCTGCCATGTTTATAATTTGACAGGTACGTTCCCTTTGTAAATAATTATTTTTTTCTGAAAAACGTTTGTAACTTTAATGAAATTTGTAGCACAATTTTTCTAAATTCACTTGCAGTACTTACATATTATATCTAA
This sequence comes from Tillus elongatus, assembly GCA_964006375.1. Lineage (NCBI taxonomy): Eukaryota > Metazoa > Arthropoda > Insecta > Coleoptera > Cleridae > Tillus > Tillus elongatus. The sequence continues at coordinate 112,109,317 of OZ023264.1, forward strand.
GACCAAATTTTAATTTTCTTGCTTCATATAAAATATACATTTTTTCAATTAATCGCCAACTGGGACTCTAAAACCGATCTCCAATGTCCATTTAAATTTAAAGAATTAGTTTTAATAATATATCTTACTAATAAAGTACAATTCTTATGCAAATTCACTACTATAACGCACTTGCTGCATCCAGAAATTTTTTATTTATAGTATACATTCGCATGCTAAAATTAACGGCGTTTGAACCTTTGTCCTGTTATTAGCAAATAAATGGTCCAAGGCTGACATTACACAATTCTTAGTTGATTGTACAGCTCTATCTATAAAATTTTGTGTAAACTAGAGCTGTGACAACATACTACCTGGTCCTGCACCGAGATGGCGTCCCTGTCGTATCTCTCACAACGTTGTCCAGGCTGATAACCTGCGACAACCTTCATTGTTTAGATTTTTATCTACGATTTATTTAAGTAGAATAGCAATATATATATATATATATATATATATATATATATATATATATATATATATATATATATATATATATATATATATATATATGTATATATATATATATATATATATATATATATATATATATATATATATATATATATACATATATATATATATATATATATATATATATATATATATATATATATATATATATATGTATATATATAAACATTTTAACTGACAATGGAAATGGGTTCCAGAGGCCCCAATTCGTGCTCATTTGAAGAGATTTTACGAAAGTCTCACCATAGATACCTCTCTATTAGTTAATTTTTTTAATGAAAATTCACTAAAAATGACGTACTGTAAGGTGACAACTTCACTCTTACTTTCAATACTCCGTTCGAGTGACAGTTGCAACCCCAAAACTTTTAAATAGGAAGTAGGGGCTTGTGCTACCTCATTTGAAAGATCTCTTTGTTCTCTATTCAAAAATGTAATGGTCTTAAAATTTATTGCAAAAATTAATAGTAAAAAATGCACCCAACTGACAAACTTCACTACAACACAACACACTAAAAAAATTAACAACTAATCACGTTTGACTCTTGCTTATTAGAGAGCAAGCAGACACAAATTCAGTGCCCTTTGGGCGGTATCGTTCAAATTCAATAGAACACAAAAAGTTATCAACATTCTTCATACTTAGCAATGTTGAATAATTGCTTAGTGTGTTGTGGCGAAGTTCGTCAATCAGATGAATTTCTTTTTTGTTAGTGTTAATTTTTGCAATACATTTTTGAAACCATGGCATTTTTGAATAGAGAATTAAGGTATCTTTCAAATGAGATATCACAGGCTCCTACTTACTATTTAAAAATTTGGGGGGTTGCTTTTGCCACTTCAAGGGGGTTGAATGTAGGGGTGAAGTTTTTACGTTGCAGGATGTCATTTTTTTATCTAAAATTAACGTGTTTCGGCATTTTTTATAAGTATGCACAATAATTAAGATACAGAATTCATTCCATTTGGCTGAGTAGTTTCTCTTGAAAGGGTGTCTCATTAAAATGATAAAAGTATATTATATGATAATGGCTGTGATTCACCTTGTAAGTTTGGTTACCACACCTATAAAATAGATACATGTTTTTGGTATATGTACCTACATTATCTACCGCCGTAAATTGTTATTAACTTTTTGATTAGATAACGATGCGTCGACTACACTTTTTTAAGTTGACTAATAATTAATGTAGTTGATAGGCTCAGTCATAGAGGTTATGTTTAATTTACCTACATATTAGAAAAGGGCATGAAAATGTGGAAAGTAATTCTCCTTTTTGTTACACTGTGCTTTAAAGAATCTCAGGTAAGTTATCTAACTACATTTGCTTAGATAGTGAGTTTTTAACGAAATTTTAAAAAGTCATGTGTGTACAATTTACAAAACGCAAAATCAATCATGTTCATTTGAAGCCTTTATAATTTCCGCGAAAAGAGGCGCACGTCTTATTTATTGTAAGTACAGAAAATTGAACCAATTTTGATTTCTTGAAGTAATATAAATATGTCCCGCCTAGATGTTTTTGAGATATATTAAATTGATAAATTAAATATTACGCAATAACTCGTTTACAAGTATTTTTGTATTTTTAGTACCTGTTGAATTTAATATTACTTTTTAGCGAATTTTCCTTACAAAAATTCGCTAACAAGGAGATCTGGTATATATATATATATATATATATATATATATATATATATATATATATATATATATATATATATATATATATATATATATATATATATATATATATATATAATTCTGGCATAGACGTCAGTTGCAAAATAAAAACTGTTTATTAAATTACCAAGCTTTCGGAATAATTTATTCCATTATCAAGTATATAAAGCAAATTTTGAAATTCACCTTGGAAAAGTTATTAAATAGCAAACATGAACAATGTTTTTAGTAGTCAGAGTAACGTACAAGATCAAAATATTTTGTGTGATTAACAAAATCTATTGAACATTACAGATAAAGATTAATATTTCTTGATACAAAAAGACCAAGAAGTACCTACCAGAAAAATTGCTTTGAAAATTAAAGAAATTTTCTTCTTAAGGCGCTATTTGAAACGTCACGATTAGGTATTTTTAAATAAATAATCTGAACGAATACGGGTTATGTAGGAGTAATCTGGTAAAGAGTGTGTTAAGTTTCGCCACTGCTCTTCATTTTACTAAAATACTTGCAGAAAATTAATTTCAAATAAACCCTTTCTCTGATGCTTTGGCAGTAGGTTTGGCTGTGATTTGATAGTGATTTATTGGTCTATAATTTTCAGCCGATTTTTTAGGAACAATTTTTAATTTCAGCGCGAACTAGCCTCCTCTAAAACCCATATCCGGGATCAGTTTCAGTATATATATATATATATATATATATATATATATATATATATATATATATATATATATATATATATATATATATATATATATATATTTACAGGGTGACGCACGGAACCCGTTAGTTAAAAGTTTTGGTACTTCTAGCTGAAATTTTTTTTCAAAAAATCTGCATCCAGCCATTATGGCTGATGTTCTATCCAAATGAAAAAGTTTTAAAATGGCTATGCTTCTGGTTATACGGGAAGTTGCCATCAACTCTGTTATTCTAAATGAAACACCCTATATATTATTACATTTTTTAATCGCACGTACAATTCTAGTCTAAAATCGTTTGGGACATTATTGGTAAAAAACTGGATTTTTTGGGTTCTTCAAGTTTCTTCAAAAATTTGACAGATGATGTCAATTAAAAAAAACTGTATCTCGACCATTTAGCGACAAACCGTTACACAAATTGGTACATACAAACAGCTAATATTGTTCTTTCGAGATATTAGATCAGAATTTCATTTTTTAACATAGGATGTTCGCAAATTGTACACTGTCATAATGGCTAGATCCAAACTTTCAGAAAAAAATTCCAGCTGGAAGTATGAAAACTTGCAACTAACGGGTTCCTTGAATCAGCCTGTATATATGTATGTATATGTATATATATATATATATATATATATATATATATATATATATATATATATATATATATATAGATATATATATATATATATATATATATATATATATATATATATATATATATATATATATATATATATATATATATAGGGGGTGGCGCATTGAAAACGAAACAGACCGATTTGCGTCCAGAGAATTTTTTTTAAGAAACGCTGAAATACGTCAATTTTAATATTGAGGGGGACATGTTTTGACATAAAACTCAACTTTGTCACATCAACCCCTTAAGGGTGGTGATAACAACCCTTATATTTTAGATAAGGAACATGGGTCGAGTGTTACATCATTTGAAAGCTCTTTCTTTTCTGAATTTAGCACATAATTTTTTTGGAAGTTTTATCAACTCGTTTAAAAATTATTCACAGTTGAAGATGAAAAAACGCATATCACTCATTCCGATAAGAAATGTACTGTTAGTCAATGTTTTGTTGGTTTGTAAACAAAAAATTGACTATCAAAACACTTCTTAACGGAATGTACTACGGAAAATTACTTTCACAATGGTGTATTCTGTAGAAGAAAGAGTTGAAATAATTACTCTTTTTTTCAAAAACGATGTCTGTGCCAACCGTACCGCAAATTTGTTTAATGAACGACATCCGAACAGACATGTTAACAGAAAATACATTTTGGAGTTAGTTGCAAAGTTTCAATAAAGTGGTTCAATAGCCAACAAAAAAAAAACGGGATCCTCAACGTGAATTTCCGATTAGAAATGAGACTACTGAGATTGAAGTTTTAGGACAAATTGCTGCAGACCCAACTTTGAGCACCAGAAAATTGACCACTGTTTCAAACATCACAAGAATAACTATTCAGCGAACATTGAAACATCATAAATTTCACCCGTATAAAATTCATCTTGTACAACAACTGAATGAAGATGATTTTGATCGGCGGCTGGAGTTTTGTGAAGTTATGACTGCACGAATAGCTGATAACGGGAACTTTCTGTTCAATATCTGTTTTTCAGACGAGTGTACGTTTTTATTAAACTCTACAGTCAATCGTCATAATTGGCGTTATTGGGCAGATAATAATCCAAGAAATTGTCACAGAAATTGAATGTTTGGACTGGCATTTTTGGAAGCCGTTTAATCGGATTAATTTTTCTTGATGGCAATTTGAGTGGCGAAACGTATTTGGAGTTACTAGAAGATATAGTTTACCCTCTACTAATTGACATTGTTGAAAATGATGATCGCTATCAAGAAAATCAATTCGTGTTTAAACAAGATGGAGCTCCTTGGCATTTTTCACAACGTGTTAGGGAATTTTTGAACAGATAGTTTCCAGGACAATGGATTGGGCGTAGAGGTGCTATTGAGTGGCCCGCTAGATCACCGGATTTAACTTCTTTAGACTTCTTTCAATGGGGCCATTTAAAGAGTAGAATTTACGCAACAGAACCGGAGTCTCTGGAAGACTTACGACGACGCATTGTTGAAGAATGCCGTCCAATAACTCCACAAATGCTCCAGAATGTCAGAGCTCGTTTTGAACAAAATTTGTACTTTTGTATGGAAGCTGGTGGTCAACAATTTGAACACTTACTTAACAGAATAAACATTTTTTGAACGTTTGGGTTTGTTTTTTAGTTTTTTTTTTAACGAAAAATTTACTAATTAGTGCATTTCTTATCACAATGAATGAAATACGTTCTTGCAACTCCAACTGTGAATAATTTCAAATGAGTTGATAAAACTTTCAAAAAAATTGATGTGCTGAATTCAGAAAAGAAAGAGCTTTCAAATGATGTAACACTCAATCCATATTCCCTATTTAAAATATAAGGTTTGTTATCACCACCCTTAAGGGGTTTATGTGACAAAGTTGAGTTTTATGTCAAAACATGTCTCCTCAATATTAAAATTGACGTGTTTCAGCGTTTCTTAAAAAAAATTCCCTGGACGCAAATCGGTCTGTTACGTTTTCAATGCGCCACCCTGTATATATATATATATATATATATATATATATATATATATATATATATATATATATATATATATATATACTTTAGGTAGTACCTTTCTTTTATAGTTGTCTTGGGTGAGTATGTTATCCAGGGAAATCACACAACTTTTTTCGATTAACATTTTTTTTCGGCAAATTTTTGTATGTTAAAAAATATTACTTCTACGTCGTCACAACGTGTGGAAGTATGGCATCGGCGACAAAAGTTTCAAAAAATTGTTTTTTCGCTTAAACGTCGTAAAAAGTGTGAAAACATATAGAAAACATGATTTGGGAACGAAATTTTTTCGTCTGTCGGTCTGTTTGTCTGTCTGTTTGTAGCCACGATAACTTTAGAACGAATTGAGATATCGTCTTCAAATTTGGTATAACAGTTTGCACCAGACAAACGACCGGTTCGGATTGTTTTGGGGTAAAATCGCTCCAAGAGGTAGAGGATGAATAGGGGGTGATTTACATTTTTTCGTTAAAACTCGAGTAATATGACGTTTTAGGGTTTGTTTATTAGAAAACTTTCAATTTCATCAAACTTCTGGTATTGTGTGCTGAAATTAAATTCGGGGTGGAATATTTGTGACAAACATTTCGAATTTTTTTTTGCTTAGACGGTATGAAACGTCTTATAACATATAGAAATTTTTATTCTGGAACGGAAATTATTTGGTCTGTCAGTCTGTCTATCTGTCGGTCTGTCAGCCTGTCGGCCTGTACGCCTGTCTGTTAGTACGTGCAATAACTTGCGAACGAATTGAGATGTCATTTTCAAATTTGGTATCCAGTTAGCACCCGACAAAGGAACGCTTCGAATAGTTCTTGGGTAAGATCGCTTTAGGCGCTGGGGGATAAAGGAGCAGTGATTTGGCGAACATTGACATTGTTTCGTTAAAATTCGAGCAATATAACGTTTCAGAAGTTTATGGGTGCAGGAATATGAATATTTTCTTTGTGGTCAAGTTATGGACTCTAAATTCTTTTCATGGGATTATCTTTCTGAGGAGAGTATATTATCACAACTATGTGGAAGTTATGATTCAATTTGCAGCATTATTTTTTTAGTGTTTGCGTAATAATTTTTTGTAAATTGTTTAGCAAATTTTCGTAAAAAATATAATTTTTATGTAACATTCGTTTAGCAAATTTTTGTAAAAAAATGGCTAATTTTTGTGAAAGAAATTTGACACATTTAATGTTAAACTTTTTTTGCGAATTTCTGTCAAAAAGCTTTTTGTAAATAATTATACCTTGGCAAGTATAGTTTTTGCGTACATTGCATTCATACAAAACGATGTAGTTACAAGAACTAAACCTGGGCGCTTTTAATCGCCGTCTACAATTTTGTACAATAGTAACGCAACGTGCTTTAGATAATCAAAGTATTTTGTATAAAAAAACATTAATTTAACATTGCTTAATTGTGAATATCAGATGGTTTAATGTTTTGAGTAAATATTGACTAAGATTATGAGTAAAAGCTCTGGAAACCCTGGCGTCGCCGTGATTAAGTTTTACAATCTTGACGACCCTCTATTTGTTTATTGATATAAATTATAAAGCTGCGTATACACATTTCGCTAACGGCAACCATAAATGTCTTTATTGGGCTATTAAAATATCTTAGTTTTGTACTTTTAAAGTTTCCTCACAAAAGGTTATAATTATTAATACTCATTTCAATGTCGTTGACAAATGTAGGAGAAAAAAATTTTCATTAAAAAAAATTATAAAAAGACGCAGCAAGTGCGTTATGGTAGCGAATTTTTAAAAAAATATTTTTAATAGTAAATATTTTTCTTTGATGAAAGCAGGCATCAAACTTGGTTGCCTATATAGTAGAAACAATGGAGCATATTTCATAGAAATAACTTTGTTGTTTGAAAATATATAAACATTTTTCAAAAGTCTGGATGCAGCAAGTGTGTTATGGAAATGTTTTTCCATAAAAAGGTTTTTAATAGCAAATGCGAGCAGGCATCAATTGATTACCGGTATAGCCTATGTAGTAGAAACAAAGTACTATATAGTTTATCAAAATTACTTATGTCTTGAAAATATACAAAAATGTTGCGAAAATAAACTTAAATGTTGGTTTCCTAACCAACAAAAGCTGAGTTTTTGAAATTTGAAGGATTTAATGAAAATTCGGTAAATTTGCAGATTATCTCCCAAACGCTTTTCAAAAAATTGTTTTCAGAAACATTACTAGGACCCCACCTGGATGCACAAACCACAAGAAACATTTCTTGTTCACACCCCCCAAGGAAGTTACGGGACTAGGAGTGAATATGGGTGCTGGGCGGGGTAGGTAGTAAAAAGGAAATATGAGCAGAAAATGCGAAGAAAACTGCTTGAAAGCTGTCTATTTGAATCCATATCCCTCATTAAATCCTGCCTACCCCGCACAGCACCCCCTATTTACCGCAGGTCACGTAACTTCCTTGGGGGGTATGAACAAGAAGTTTTTCTTATGGTTTATGCAACGAGGGTGGTTGTATGCACACGAGGAGGAGAAGAAAAATGCCTACGACGAAGCAGACCCCCCCCCGGCTCGACTTGTGGCAGGATTGGGCGGTTGGGGGGTGGCTGCTTCATCGTGGGGATTTTACTTCCCCGTCGCGTGCATACAACCACCCTCGCTGCATAAACCACAAGAAAAATGTCTTGCTCCCACCCGCCAAGAAAGTTACGGCACCTGGGAGGAGAGGGGTGCTGTGCGGGGTAGGGGGATATGGCTTCAAGATGTGAAAAAGGCAGCTTTCAAGCCCGTTTTATTCGAATTTTCTGCTCATATTTCCTTTTTACTACCTACCCCGTCCAGCACCCCTACACACTCCTGGTCCCGTAACTTCGTTGGGAGGTGTAAACAAGAAATATTTCTTGGGGTTTGTGGATCCAGTGGGGGCCCTAGGCAGGTTTCTGAAAACCGTTTTTTGAAAAGCGTTCGGGAACTAAACTGCAATAATACCGAAAATTCGCTTGCATTCATTCGCACTTTATCGGTGTGTAGAAACAATTATGGGCCTGTTTGAAGGCCAGCGGGCTAAAATAACGCAAAGAAATTTGTATGATTTCAAAAATATTTAATATCAACGTTATACAAGCACAAGAACAGCAACAAACAGAAGAACTCACTAAAAATAAAACAAGTCCGAACAACCACAGTCGTATTTAAATTTTTAAGGGTTGAACTTTAATATGAGTAAAATTAAACAAATTACAAAAGGTGTTTAAACAAACTGCCCTTATTTTCAATACAAAGATTATTGCGACGATTTAGATTACGCACATCACGTCTAATGTTACGTCGTCTTACTAATGCAATGCTATTCTGGATGCGTACTTTTAGATCTTCAATTGTCTCTACGGGTTCTTTGTAAACGGCCTTTTTCAAACTTCCCCAAAAAAATAGTCAAGCGGCGAGAGATCAGGTGATCGTGCCGGCCACTCAACGACCCCACCGTTACCAATCCATCGGCCTGGAAATTCAGCACGGAGTAAGTCTTTTACGCCTTTAAGATTGTGAGGCGGTACCATCTTGTTGGAAGCATAAACCGGGGAGCTGGGCTAAAGGAATGTTCTAAAAATAATTCTGCTATTCATGTTCCACGACGTCAAGATAAACAGCCCCATTTAAATTCCCCTCATAAAAGAATGGACCCATTATTTGAGTTAGTTAGTTCCTCACTTCTCTCTTTTGATACGGTTGTTATCTTGACCAATATTGTGCATTGTTTCTATTGAACATACCGCAGTTGGTGAACTTGTATTGATCACTCTATCCAAACAATTATTATCTGCGTGTATCTATCCCTGGAGTCAGTTACACCTCATCAAAGAATAATCAACATCTCCAGATAACAAATAAATATATGAATTTTATACTGATTGTATTTGTTTTATTTCCTAACTCTTCCTCGTAAGTTGCCTTTTTTGGATTATTATCAATCTGTAATGTGAATCAGTCAAGATTATATCCCGAAGGAGGAATTAAAGACGTTAAAGTTTCACTACTAACTTAAGAATAGTGCTACAAATTTAATCATATCTTCAACATCGCTGTTAAAATATACTCTCCTCAGAAGTATTTTCTCATGAAGTTAATTTGGGGTCCGTGACTTAACTAAAAAGAAAATATTCATATTTCTGTACCCAAAAACTTCTGAAATGATGCATTACTCGATTTTTAATAGAAAAATATCAGTTTCCCCCAATCAACCCCCTATTTCTTCTTTTTTTTACACTTAATAATCTAATGTCATTTTCTTTCAAAACTAAATTTATAAACCTCCTCTTCACCTTCAACCCCCCATTTCAATTCAAGGGGTAAATTTGAAGTGTTCGAATGTACCCTGGTCTTTCCTACTTTATTCAACACTCTCAAGGGTTGTTAGTAATTCTCAAATATTTTGAAAGTTATCGCACTTATAAAATGGTTTGTCGCTCACCCTCACGCCCCACACACACCGACACACGCATGCACGCACGCACCCACCAAAAACTAGAAAATATAATAAACTCGTTTTGCAGGTATTTGCCTATAAGGCTGCTGTAGTGGAATATGCCCCGACAACTATTGGCTCTCCTCAGAACATAATAAGAAAAAATATCGAGAGATATGTGCTGGAAACAGATAGTGCTTATCAAGAAGTAAGTTAACAAACAAGAAGTGAGTTAAATCGTTCGTATCCTCTCTGACTTATTACGTTTTCAAATTTTCAGAACGCCGACATTATTGTTTTTCCAGAATATGGTTTAACTGGTCTGGCTGAGCAACCCGCCAATTTTTCCATTGAGATTCCAAATGGCAACACAACTTCAACAGATGAATTCTCTGCAGAGGTAAGTATAAGGTTACTATAAAGTAAGGGTTGTATTTCAGATTATTATGTATTTTTAACAAATTAAGTTAACCACAGGATGTGAAAGAAATCCGATTGCTTAAATAGTGGGATTTATTATGTTCAATAGTGGTTAATGCAAATTTTCGATATATCGTCCATTTTGCTACTATACAATCACCAACCTTTCCTGAAATTGTACACATGATTATTCAGATTTTTTTTTTGAATTGCAGCAATTTGCTCCTCTATAGAGCCGTTTAATTCTTCCAGGGTTGTTGGTCGTGTCATAAAAACCAATTTTTTAAATAACACTTAAGCCAGTAATCCCCTGGGTTAAGATCAAGGGATTGTGGAGACCATGAGTTTACAAAATGTCTGTTTATAATACGATCTTGAAAAACAGCAGTCTAAAACTGGTCGATAAATATAAAAATTCCATCCTGCATAAAAAGCCTTTTTATCAATTCTTTCGTGCTTGTTTTGTATCAGGGAATCGCATAATCTCGTAACATTTGCAGGTATCGTTCACCAGTAACAGTTACAGACACGGCCTCTCCATTCTGTACCTCCTCACAAAGTATGGTGCAGTGGTAAAATTAGCTGTGAAACGCCACCAAACGGTGATTGTCTTGTCATGAAGACCTTCCTGAACGATTTCATATGGATTATCTGTTGAGCATATACGACAGTTTTTAATATTGACTCCACCATTTAGAGAGAAATGGGCCTCACCTGTCCATAAAATACGAAATAACCATTCGGGTTAAATTTCCCTCTGAGCCAGTATTCGTAAAGAAAAATCAGGCGAAATAGAGCGTGGCCTGTTTATTCAGATCCCAAAGTTTCAAAATTTTCAGATGACTCGTTTCGACGCAATAAATGTCACAATGCGCCGTATACCCACCTACTTCAGGAGTGTGGTCTCGTTGGTTTTTGCGAATGTGTTGATGAATAAGGGTTAGTATAACACATGAGTATGACGTAGAATCCTCTGATCTAAGCGAAAATGCAAACAAAAACTATCACTTCCATTTAAAAAACGAAAGTTGCTGCCGATTTTCGGTACAACCGGTTGCGCTATATATTTTTTTCATTAATTTGCGCAAATAGAGCGTGGCGTGTTAATTCAGATGCCAAAGTTTAAAATTTTTCAGGTGACTCGTTTCGACGCAATAAATGTTACAATGCGCCGTATACCCACTTACTAAAGGAGTGTGGTCCCGTTGGTTTTTGCGAACGTGTTGATGGATAGGGGTAGTAGGATACATGAATATGATGTAGAATCCTCTCATCTAAGCGAAAATGCAAAAAAACGTATCACTCCCATTTAAAAAACGCAAGTTGCTGCCGATTTTCGGTACAACCGGTTGCGCTACATTTTTTTCATTAATTTACGCAAATAGATCGTGGCGTGTTTATTCAGATTACTGACTTTCATAAATGTTTTTTGAATTGTTTGGACGCAATGAATTTTTGAATGCACCATGCAACCATCGTGACACATTTTAAGCAAATTAATAACAATATATAATACAAATTGCTTCTGCTAAATAAACTCTCGCTGTAAATGATTACTGTATTCCTTTTACAACTCTGTTCTGAACCTGAACGAAGCTAATTATTTATTTATTTATTTATTATTATTATTATTATTATTATTATTATTATTATTATTATTATTATTATTATTATTATTATTATTATTTTCCTGGCGTGAGGGTAGAATGCCCATGCTTGCAACGCTGCACACTGATCGGGCGCGGTGAATTCACGGTGCTTTGACGGGACCACACTCCTATAGGATCGCCTAAAAATCATGTCTGATAGAAAAATTTGCATCCTTTAATTCAAACAGCAGTTTCAGTTTTTAGCGATACATTTTTACGATTCTACGTAAAATTTTCCAGACCGTGGTGTATAACATTTGCAATCGTTTTGATATCGAATTCACACTACTGATTGCTAGTAATCTAGCGTTGGCTATGTTTTCGTATGAAATCTTCGTAATCCAGGAGTGTCATTTCTACCACAATCCTAATAACATTGTACTTAACCAATTCTTGTTCGGAGATCCATGTTTAAGTTTAAATCTTTTCGATGTACGCGTACGTGAGTTTTATTTTGAGAACAAATCTTCATCGCTATGATTAAATTTGACGCTTGTGTCAGCAGTCGACACGACAATTCTTTTGTTTTTCATAGATACAGTAAAATTCAATTATTGAAACAACTAGATTCCATTTACTTTTTGCTACTAGCTTGATATCTTGAAATTATATAATACTTTAAAGTATATGACGACACCATATAACAAAATAAATGTTATATCATCACTCAGTACCAGTACGTTCTAAATATTGTATTCTCCGTAAAAATCCTAAGCCCCACACAATTCGAACTGTTGAATAATTGTTCGAAAAAAAAAAAGGAAGTTATCCATCGATGAAGACTTGTGTCGATTCTGAGTACACATATACAGTACGAACCTAAAGTATGGAACAAATTAGGTAAGAGCAACATACATTAAGTGAAGATTGGTACCTGTGATGAGCACTGAAAAGTACACCAGAGGAACCCAAATCACCACAAAACATAGTTTTAAAGACCTGATGATCATTTCACTAACAAGGTTAGCGTCATCAGATGACGCTAACCTTGTTAGTGAAACTATGTGGTGATTTGGGTTCTCCATGTGTACTTAGCAAAATACATTTTTTTGGAAAAATCCTTGTGCGATTAAAATACACATTTTTGCATTGAACTCGATTTTATACCACCATTTGTTTTACAGTAATGACGTCATGAATTTTTTTTAATGGCCACCTCCTATTTTTTCTTGATTTTGACATCGTAGAATAGATAGTATAAAAATGTTGTCATCTTACATAAGACATTTTTGAGTAAGTTGAATGTAAGGAATCGTAAATTTTATTGTTATCTAAATACACTTGTTAAATTAAGTGTTCGATCCTCCGGCCATTGACTTCTTGACAACACGTGAGTGTTAATACAGGGGATGATGTATTATTAAGGTATTTTGGATAGGGAGAATTGGGAGATAATGACCAGGTGCGAGGTTCCAACAAAACAAAGGTGTATACTAAGAAATAAAATCAAAATGATATATATATATATATATATATATATATATATATATATATATATATATATATATATATATATATATATATATATATATATATATATATATATATATATATATATATACAGAGTGACCGATTTCACAGCGGGCCACCCTCATAACTTTTTTATGTATGGAGCAATTTTGACTAAACTTTTTAAGATGTGGAAGGTAGAAATATGTACTTTGGGGCCAAGTAGCATCCCGTTTTTTTAAACCAAGGCTACTAGATCACTTTTAGAGTCTGAAAGTATTAAAAACAATATTATCGACTTTTGTAGAAAAAATATGCGCACGCCACTGAATTCGGCGTCCGCTAAAATGGGCCTTTACCAAATTTTATCAAAAAATAATGAATATTAATGATTCTACGATTAAATGGCGAATTGGGCTGTTCATTATGAGTTTAAGCTTATTATTCAGTAATCAGTGTGATAACAAATGAATGTTTGTAATTGCAATGTAATTTTTAGTGAATTTTTATTAAAAAAAATTCACTAATAGAGAGGTATCGATGGTGAGACTTTGCAAAAATTCTTTCAAATGAGCGCGAATTAGGACCCCTAGAACCCATATCCGGGGTCAGTTTGAATTTTTATATGCTTATATATATATATATATATATATATATATATATATATATATATATATATATATATATATATATATATATATATATATGTATCCGTCTGATAACTCAAAAAATAATTAACCGATTTAGATGAAACTCGGCAAGTGCCTTTCTTTTATTAATGGCTTGGATGAGTTCGTTGGCCAGGAAAATCGGACGGGGTTTTCCGGGAAAATTTTGAGTTTTCTTTCAAAAAAAAATTTTTTTTCCGAAAATTTTGATAAAATTTGGTCTACATATTTCTTTGGGAAATACCTAACTATGTGCCAAAATTCAGCTTTCTAGGGTTACAGAAAATTGAACTATTCAAATTTGAAACATGTTTAAATCATAAGTATGTGGTTGCTGTTGGTTAGTCAATGCTTTTCTTATTGACTCATGAGATTCATTCATCAACCTTCCATTGACTTCTGCTTCTGCCGCTGTTACAGTCCTTTTATTTAGATCTAGAGTTGTAACCATCATACAAACAGTGTTTTTTAACCACGTGGCTGGGCGACTGACCGAATTCATTCCCAGTTGCTGTTGATTTACTCATATTCTCTTAATATGTTTGAAGATGTGGTGTCTACTTCATTCCAAGTCACTATTAACCGACTATTTATGAAATCAAATAAGTAAATTAAATCGATTGTCAAAAAATATGTAGTGTATTAAGACAAGGGAAAAAGAAATAAAACATATATAACTGTGCACATTTTCATTATATTTTAGGGTGCTTGAGAGAGCTATTGTCACAGCATAATATCTTATTAAAGTTCATTTGTAAATAGGTTTAATTTTTATATGTTTATATATATATATATATATATATATATATATATATATATATATATATATATATATATATATATATATATATATATATATATATATATATATATATATATATATATATATATATATATATATATATATGATAACTCAAAAAATAATTAACCGATTTCGATGAAACTTGGCAAGTGCCTGTCTTTTATTAATGGCTTGGATGAGTTCGTTATCCAGAAAAATCAGACGGGGTTTTCCGGAAAAATTTTGAGTTTTCTTTCGAAAAATTTTTTTTTCCGAAAGTAACAAAGCTGTTTCAATGAAATTTACTATATATGTTGCCTCAACCTTACTACGTACCAAAATTCAACTTTCTAAGTTTAGATAAAATTGAGTTACTCAAATTTTAAATTTTCTTTCGAAAAAAATTTTTTTCTCCGAAAATTACAAAGTTATTTTAATGAAATTTTGTGGATATCTTGCCTTAGGAAAAACCTTACTACGTATTGAAATTAAACTCTCTAAGTTTATAGAAAATTGAGTTATTTAAATTTGAAGCATTTAATAAAAATTCACTACCATAACGCACTTGCTGCGTCCCGAGTTTTTTAATTTGGTCTAATAAAACATACGCATTGTATTTATTAGAAACAAATTTATTACTATTATTTTCTTAATATCCCTCTTTTGTTTGTAATAAAATAACAAGAAAATATTAACACAATAAAATCATAGAATGACTTTACATGACACATGCGCAATAACTTCAAATTCTGGATTTTTCAGCTAACTTACGGAACAATACGTAAATTTCACTACTGACCTAATAAATTTTACATTTCGTTATTTGTTTAGCAGACTTAAGTAATTTCAAAGCCTCTAAAAATAATATTCATCACTATGGAGTTGTATCATTAGAGCATGTTTAGTTAGATATGTTTTGTGAGGCAGCCTCCCCAGTACTTAAAAAAGTAACCATGACAGGCTCATTGGTGTGAAAAGTGTCCCATTGTTTTTCCTGCAACAACTTGTAGCGTAGATGTGTGCATGCATATGTATGTGTGTGTATGTGCACATGAAGAAATAATGTGCATTTTCTGTCCTGCACCTAGTGTTAAGTACTGGACGTATAAAGCCTATTGACGTGAGTGCTTATACATGAGTGTATATACGCTAGCGTACGTATGTGTGTAAGTTTTAATTTTAGTATATATTTTTAGTAAACAGCAAGTGTATAGGGAGATAAAAGAAGATAAAAGAAAAAAGTTAAAGAGCTTGTTGGATTAACATTCTTAAGACAGGTTTTGCCATTGTGAAAAGCAAAGTCAGATGCATCCTTGTTCATTTTAAAGATTGACAGTGACTGAATGAGTCAGTTCTCAAAGTCCAAACTCTAATAAAAAAAAATGTTTTGTGAGTTTTAATAAAACAAAGATTATCAATGTTATGAAGAACTGTGGGGTAGGCGCTTTTTAAAGTTTATACCTCTCGGATAGCAGTCCAAAGAATAATAAGGAGAATTGTAATTGACGCGACGACTGTGCGAAATATTTCGACAATATACCACAAATGTTTTATTATGCTTATGTTTTTGAATCTAAAAGTGATCTAAGGCCTTGGTTTTTAGAAAACGGAATGCCACTTGGCGCCAAAGTATACTTTTCCCCCTTCCACATTTCAAAAAAGTTTGGTCAAAATCGCTCCATAATTTAAAAAAAATTATAATATATATATATATATATATATATATATATATATATATATATATATATATATATATATATATATATATATATATATATATATATATATATATATATATATATATATATATATATATATATATATATATATATATATATATTATCAATAATGAGACACTCGCAGGCAAATTTATCGGTCCTCGCCTGTCAACTTAACTCATAGGATAACAATTGTCCAGAAAATCTTGAACAGAGCGCGCATAGTCCAGGGGTGAGCCTTCTTATTGCTGAAATCATATAGTATTCTCTGGAAAATGAGGATCATTGTCATTTGGAAAAATTGCTGTTAACGCTGGAACAAGGTAATTTTGCAAGAACTCTAAATATATTTCTTTAGTGAGGGTTCCTTCAAATTTTCTAATGCAACCAGTCGATACGTATTATGAGGATTATCTCCTATACTAAACAAAATGTTCAGTTTATAATCTTCACCAACTTTTGGACGTCCAGGTTTTGGAATATCTTCATCATCCCCAGTTTTTCTAAATTTAAACTCAGTCTTACTGACTGTGGATTGTCTAATAGGGCGATTTGGATATTTTTCATTAAACAAATCGCTTACTTCCTGCTAAGTTCGCGTCTTCTCCATGCATCCAGTGATAATTATAATACGTTAAAAGTTAGTACTAAACTGATACCTTGTTATAATTTATACCTACCCGATTTGTAGAAAACATCAGACACTTTTAGAACCTAAATATGAAAACGTTGTTGATTAGCGATTAGCAACAGAGTTTTTGTCCTATTCTAATTGATGTACAGTTTCTCACATTTAATTGTAATTAACTCCAAAAATTATTTATGTAAGATTGCAACATTTTTATACTGTCGGTTACATCATAAAAATAACTCCCAAAATCAAGAAAGAAATAGGGGTTTGTCATTTAAAAAATATTGATGATGTCATAGCTCTAAAACAAGTGATGGTGGGAAATCGACTTTCATGGAAAACTATGTATTTTTATCAAATAAAATTCACCTATTTTCCAATAAAATTTATTTCGCCTTTACTTGTAACTTTCGGCGCGCAATTTATAGACCTAGACCACAGCATAATAATAAGACCACAGCATAATAAACTGTTATGCTGTACCTAGATTCCCATCACTTAGGGGTAACTGTTCGATCTTAGCTAGGGTTAGTAAGGGTTTTTGAGGAAAATAATGTAACTTGTTTTTCAAAAGAGAGAAAAAAGTTTTTGTAATAAAAAAAGTATGATTTAGATTCACGTTTTATCACCTTAAATACATTTTTTGTGCTGTTAGCACAAGCCTACAATGTTTGGTTATCTTTGTAAGTTTGATAGCTAGTGTTACAATCTAGATTAAAACAACTAAATATCTATACAACTTATGGACACTTTTTCTCTGCTTTCGTCGGTTTACATTTATCACCGAGAAAAGTTTTTTAGTGAAGGCTGAGATTGCGGGAACAGAGAGCAGATAAGAAACATATTTTGTTATATTTGTTAAGTTGTCACATGTGTTCCTAAGTAGGTATATAGTGTGAAACAGCGAAATGGAATAAATGTAGTATCTCAATTCTGTATATTTATAAAATATTCCAAAACACGTCAATTTTAGATTACAAATGACGTCATGCAACGTAAAAACTTCACCCCTACATTCCACCACCTTCGAGTGACAGTTACAACTCCTAAATTTTTAAGTAGGAAGCAGAGCATTGTGGTACCCCATCTGAAATAATTTTTCATTATCTATTCAAAAATGCTATAGTTTTAAAATTTATTGCAAAAATTAATAATAAAAAAAAAGGAAATTCATTTTATTGACGAACCTCACTACCACACACTAAAAACTTAATAACTAGTCACGTTTCAGTCTGGATAATGAGAAAAAGTAAAGAACACGTCAATTTTAATGTAGGAGATATTTACAATGTATGTATTGAACGTCTTTGCAGCATCCTGTGCTAATAGTAAATAAAAATATATTCTTTTATTAATCAATTTGAGGCGTGGCCGACCTAATCGCAATCGTTATTCTTCACTTTAAGTCAGTTGAATGGCATGGTTTAGTTTTGTATACCATACTTTTCACATATCACCATAAGAGGAAATCTAATAGCGTAAGATCGTGTAATCGAAGTGGCCATTTTAACAATTCTCGCCTCCCTATCCAGCGATTTGGTAATATTAGGTCGAGGTACTTCCATACATTGATTTGGTATTGTGCTGGTGCCCCATTCTGCTGGAACCGTGCCAGGCTTGCTGAAACTTGTGGATCTGCACGATCAGAATATAAGTTTGCCAAAGTTGGCAAGACATTATTTTGGAACAGTGCTAAATAATTATCTCCATTCAAATTGCCATCAATGAAAAGGGGACCAATGACATGGTTTGCAACTATTTCTGCACAAACAATAACCTTTTCAGGGTATTGCGTATGTTTTAGACGGTTTTGACTATTAGCATGGCCGTGAATTGTAAAACTGCACTCAGAAAACAAAACATGTTCTAGTTGGATAACAGTGTTATCTAACATTTCCATCATTTGTTCACAAAAAGACGTTCTTCTGTAAAAATCGTCTTCCAAGTCATTTTTAAAATTGTTATTTTATGAATTTATGTTAAATAAACCATGTTTCTGAAATGCAGTTAACAACTCACAAATAGTCTCATGCGGTTACAATTACACAGCAAGATGCTTAGGCGTTCTAAACCAAACTGACATGTCCAACTTTGAACAATATTGCTAACTTTTGATGTCTTCTTTTTAATTGACACCGTCCAACATTGGAATTGTTTTTGCTTGTTTTCTCATTATTAAGAATGAAACACGATTAGTTATTAACTTTTTAGTATGTTGTAGCGAAGTTCGTCAATCAGATAACTTTTTTTACTGTTAATATTTGCAATAAATTTTAAAACTATAGAATTTTTGAATAGAGAATGAAGATACCTTTCAAATGAGGTGTCATAAGCCGTTACGTCCTAATTCAAAATTTGGGGGTTGCAACTGTCACTCGAAGGGGGTCGAATGTAGTGGTGTAATTTTCACGTTGCAGGATGTCATTTTTTAATCTAAAATTGACGTGTGGACCTTTTTATAAAAAGGCACAATAATTGAGATACTATCCTGTAAGAGAACGCCAGGCTTAAGGCAGACAAAACGGTTTTTTACCATAACAATAGAGAAGTCTGAACTGTTTCTTGCATTGAACAGAAACGACTTGAGAATAATCACTTTTCACAGGACACTCCCCAGTAAGATGTCACCTTATGAAGATGGTAAGGCAGACGGTGAAAACTGCAGATACTGCACTGAACCAGCAGAAACAACAGAAAACTTGCTATGCAACTACACGGCAAGTTCTGCAAAAGCCTCAAATACCTTGGGGGGGTGTTAACCCTAGGAAATAGGTAAAATAGCGCCCTAAAAAGATAGTATATGAAAAGTCTGAAGATTTTGGCCAACTATTAGAAAAAAAGCATACACAAAAGACTCACTGGGGTCGCAGCGCCGAGAAACCAAAGGCTTATAGGACTCATTAAATGACCTACAATCTACAATTGTGATGCTAAATTTATTAGAGTTGGTTGTTCCGCACTGTATATTGCCACTTGTCACCAGTATTTTTTCTGAAAAGCTGTTGTTATTGTTCATTATTTGTTGATTGTCTTTGGATTTCTTTAAGTCTTGTTGACTCGGAATATAAATCAACTACTTTAATATTTAACCTTTTTCTAACTCTAGCTTTTCAATTGAATATCACAGCGAAGACACGTTGTAAAGTATTTTCACATTTCTCATATTTTTATGCAAACGCATAAAGAAGTATATTCACAAAGAATAAAATAGGATACGTTATTATAAGGTATTGTTGGCAACCCTAGTCCTACCCATATCATACCTCAGCATAAAGTTTTTCTTATGCTACGGTCATACATTAAGGTACTACTTGTTAAGAACCAGAGTGTAATACACGGGGTTTACAGTTCCGCTTTGAAAAAGGATGCTCAACGACACAGGCAATCGAAGAGATATCAAAAGCGAAGGAAGAAACCAAAGCTAGATGGTGAGTTCTTGTGATAATCGGTATCAAGAATGCCTTCATCACCGCATCGTGGGACCTCATTATAAAAGAACTAGAAGCAATAAGTATTTCCCAGTACCTGATTAATATAATGTCTTCTTACTTTAAAGAGAGAAGACTAAAAATCGACAAAATTGAAATGGAAGGTACGGCAGGGATTGCTCAAGGCTCGGTGCTGGAGCCATTGCTGTGGATATTCTCTACGATGGGATGTTGGAGATGGTGTTGACAGACGGAGCAATGTCCATTGCATTCGCCGACGATCTGGCCTTGGTCGAGACAGCAGAGCACGAAGAAGAGCTAACCCACCAAGTAAATAAACCGTTAGCAAGAGTCACAACATGGGTAACCCATAGCGGCCTAGAATTGGCGCCACAGAAATCGTAGCGGTCATCTGGAAAGGACCAAGAAAGAGGAACCATGTCGACTTGCCAGTTTGGTAGGCATACTGGTGGGTATTAAGGGGGTTGTTGACTAAAATGTTCCCCCTGATGTGTTCTTCCAGTATTTTTTCCAATCCCTTCAAGATAAATGATGTAATACTGAGAGGTCTCAGTAATGTGGGTAGGAGGTCATTACGTCCCAATTTGAGAATGTAGACCCCCCTAATCACCGTCCAGCTGAATGGAATATACAGCCAGACTGGCTCTATACAGCCTGCTTAGGAAAGGTAAGAGAATCTGCAGTCCATTTTGTAGTAAGACCGGTACCACCCCATCCTCCCCTGGCGCCTTGAATGGCTGGAAATGTTTCACAGCACACTCCACTGCCGAGGCTGTAATTACTCTCCGAGAAACCCGCCAGTCCTTCCTTTGAGGCCGTTTAAATCGACCGTCGGCTGGCAGGACATCTTCGTTGCTCAGGATCAGACAATCTGGGAAGTGTGTGTGTGCTAAGAGCTCTAACGTTTCTTTCCGTGATTTAGTAAAGGAGCCATCTCGTCGTTTTATCGATCCCAGTTCCTGAACACGGTCGCGTGAGAGAATTTTGCGGATTCTGGCGCTGCTGGGCAAATTAGAGATGTCCCCGCAGAACCTCCTCCAGGATTCCCTCTTAGCGTTCCTTATCTCTTTGTTGTAATGTGTTAGAGCGGATTTATATTATTCCCAGTTGCCTGTTGTCTTAGCACGATTGAAGAGACATCTCACTTCTCTTCGTAGTTTTTCGAGGTTATTGTTCCACCAAGTAGACCCTCGACTATCTTTTTTTGACTTTAGTGGACAGTTTTCTGATATGCTGAGACCACAGCATCCCTTACCTGTTCAGCCGCAATCTCAATCTCTTCACGATCCCTCACTGTGGGGATAGCGGACACAAGTCGGGCAGCGATGGATTGCTTGTACCCCTCCCAATCCGTCCTCCTCGTGTCGCGATACTCCACCACAGGTCTAGGGCCTGTTTCAATATCAAATAGGATATGGGCATGGTCCTAACACGAGGGTTCAGACGACACCCTCCATTTGAAGATTTTTGAGCTCAACAACCTTGAGCTGATCGTGACATCTAAAACCCCTCTTCGGTTGACCGTTAGAAAGGTGGGTTCCGAGCCTATGTTGTTGACAACCAGCTCCTCCCCTAATATGTATTCAAATAGTGACTCACCTGTTAGTGTCCGTGCTCCCCCAAACCAGATGATGGGAGTTCGCATCACACCCCATTACAAGGTGATAATTGTTCCTCTTGCAGTAGGTGATCAATTTCCGCACCTCTGCTGGAGGTGGTTGTTCTGCATCTTTGTCTCCGGGGAAATGGGCCGAACAGGCCACTACTTCCAGCCTGGTCCCCCGGTTGTGATCATGAGATGGATGGCTGACATGTCCTTGGTGCAGTATTCTGATAGTGTAAATTACTGCAAGTTGTTTCTGATCCAGATACAGGTTCTGGGGTTGGTACCAGAGCCCACCTCTACTATCTTACCAGAAGTGTTACCCAGCCCTTTAGTTTGGTCCGAACTGGCGGTCCAGAGGGCTCTTGGAGAAGAGCAATGGCTATCTGCTCCTCTTTTAATTTCATGCTAAGGAGGTATGTCGCTGCCTTAGCATGATGCAAATTTGCCTGTATGCCCCTAATAGTTATGGTGGAAGGATGTATCCTGCCACCTCCTCTATTGGGGCCCATTTTATTGGTGGATTTAATTCCCCCTTTGGTGCCACTTCCCGAGGGTATAGCCGGGGGGATTGATCCCCCTCCACTCTCGGAAGGGCCCGTTTCATTATTCAGTGAGGAGGAGGGATATTCAGAGTGGATAGTGCCCACTCCCACCCCTCCAGTCACCTCACTGAACGTCTTCCTAACAGCACCCACTCTGGGATTTTTTTGCCCGCTGTTGTGGTGTGCTGCCATCCGACCGGAGTGGCTTTCCGCTGACGGCACACTCAGTAGCGGCATCAAACTCCTCGAGTCGTTTTATCGTACCCTCAGAGCCGTCAGTCCCCACCTGTGCCCGTTGGGACCCGACTTCCGTTAGTACCTGACTCAAGGCGGTTGAATATGACACACCCGCCTTGAGCGGACAACTAAGTTGTCTCCTTGCGGATCCAGACAGTTGTTGTTTTTTCCTCCGCTCTTCCGTGTGGCGCACGGGAGACTTTAGGAGCTCCCGCATCTCATCAGAGGACAGAGATTTGGAGGATAGGGAGAGGATGACCCCCGTCCCCCCTCCATCGGTTTGGCGGTAAGAGAGGGGACAACCTCCATTTCTACCTCTATGTGTTCTCCAGTTGCCTGGAGATCGAGAGTATTATTACCCATCTCGTTTGGGTCTGTGTCTGTTGTGTCCATATTCTGATATCACGACCAGCTGGAGAAAATTGTGGTTGTACCTCCATGGAAGAGCCCCGCATCCCATAGAGAGGCATTTATACACAGGGAGGTCGCCCGGTTTCCCTGGGGAGGATTACGTTCTGGAACGAAATTGATTCGCAATAAGCCAACGTTATGGCAGATGTCTCTTATTTCTGCTCCGTATCCGATTGGGAGGGACCTGGAAGATTTTTAAACTTATAAGTTTGTTTTATAGGCCTTTTGACATTTGATAAATTAATGTTTTCATGAGTATTGTGATGCCTAAGATTAATTTTTGCAGTTTTTAAATCGGTATTTACTGTAGTTATTTTTTACGATTTAATATTATTTTTGGTTTTTGATTGCTTTTTTTATTCTTAACAAATACTTCTTCCGGAATTTGGGTGCGTCTTCCCTTCTTATGTTACGCTTTTCAATTACTGTGCTTTTTCTCAAGCATTTTCTTATTTAAATTTTCATAGAGAGGTTTAATTTTGCCTTTGTGGTTTTCTATATAGTTATTAACAATTTGTTTATGTATTTCTAAATGAAGCCACTTGCAAAAGGAAGGTATTCTGCAAATTTTATCAAGATCGGTCTATTATTTTTTGAGTTCGGTAATCTGTTCCTAAATGGTTAGTTATTATTTCATAGGGTTTAAGATGTGTTACAGAGTGTATAGTACAATTGTAGGCTAACAAAGCGTAATTTACTTTTATTTCTATGCTATCTTTCTTAGATTCGTTTTGGTTATTAAAAAGTGCCCAATTAGAGTATAAAGAAATCGTCCAATTAGTCCATTTGATTCTAGATGCTGTGAGCTAATACAATGTACTTTTACCTCATGGAGCTCAAGTGATTCTCTAACGGCTCTTAAGTTCACCTGCATTATCCAGTATAATTTGTTCTAGTATACAGTGTTGTGTAAAGTGCTTATTTACCATTTATATAGCTTGTGCAGAATCTAATTTGTAAGCATGTGAATACTTTGAAAAAGAATCGATTATAGCTAAAAAATTTGCATTTTCAAGTGACATACAATCAATATGTAATATTTGAAAAGGCCTGATTGCAGTAGGTGTGACAGTAAACTTTAGGTTTAACGGTCGTCGGTCATATTATGTCATCTGACAAATTTTGCATTCATTAATATAGGTTTGAATAGACTTTCTTTGATTAGGTATTTATTTTTAATTCGATTTCCTGTTTCGTCAGTGCCTATGTGATTTGTTTTTCCTTCGTGGTAACTTTAAATCGTGTTTACAATTTCATCTTCGTTTACTATATCGATTAATTTTTGTGTGCACTTGATCATATTAAGTTCTGAGTTTTTAAAATATTTCTGAAGAACAGCACTAAATTTTTCGTACAATGGATCTTCAAAATATAGGTAGTATTTTACTTTTGGCACTATATACTACTTTAAAAATTTAAAAATTTATTTCTCAGCATTATTTTTTCGAAACTGCCCCAACGTTATTTGCTCATCTTTAAATAATTTTACAATTACAGGCACTGATGGTGAAAAGTTTACGTCTGAAATAGTTATTTGATTTTTACCAAAATTAACTGGACACTCGACTACTGGTACTCTCATTACGGAATTTTCGTGATTTAAATGGATAGTTATGTCGTCGTCGACATTATTGACTATATCTTCGACTTCTACAATAAAAAATTGCGTTTCTTGATTATCAGTGATTTTAGCCTGAATTTCTTATTAAAATTTTCCATATATTTAAATATAGCACTTGAATCTTCTGTATTATTATCATCTAAAATGTTTAATTCTATACAAGATAAAGCATCTGCATTTTTCTTTAATGTTAGTTTTTTATAAAGAATTTCGTATTCGTACTCCTTAAGCTTAAATCGCCATCTAGGCAATTTAGAATTTGGCTCTTTTAAGGAGAATAACCATTGAGGTGGCTTATCGTCAGTTACTATTTGAAATCTTCTGCCATAAAGATATGGGCGAAAATATGTTTAGCCCACACAATTACCAATAATTGTTTCTCAGTGATTGAGTAGTTTATCTCTGAAATAATTAGATTTCTTGACGCATAAGCGCAAGGTAAATTCACACCATTTTTTTCCTTGAGACAATACAGCACCAATAGCAAAATTGCTGGCGTCGGCAGTTAATACAAAAGGCTCTATGAAGTCCGAGTACTGAAGAATCAGTTCGCTAATTAATAATTCTCGACCCGTGTTATAACAATTTAAATAATCTGAATCTTTTTTATTTTTATCCGCGTCTTTCGTTAAACATCTAGTAAGGGGTTTGTTTTTATTGAAACTCTTGTCATCGTATTTCTTTATAAGTTTACTTATTTCGCGGTTTTCTTCCGCATTTGTATGTTTGGGGCAAATTTTTGATATTGCCGATTTGCACTTTTCGACGCTTAAAGTGTTAAAATTGAAAATATCTGACTGCTTCTATTCATCGACCATTTCTTTAGTTTAAGGCTCACTGAAATTTAAAGACACTGTATGTTCCAACGGGTTGAGAATAGTACAACTCGCCTTATAGTTATGTGCATTAGTAATAGTCTGTATTAATTTCTAAGTTTTTCTTTTTTTTTTGTACATGGAGTACCAACTTGCTTATTTTCTGTATTAGCTTGTTTGGTCCTTGGTTGCACTACTATACAAACTATACGAACTTGCAAACCAAAATGTGCAGGAGCACCGTCCTGCTGAAACCAAATGTCTCTTCGGTTTGGGCACAGGGTTTCTAATTGTGGCATAATCTATTCAGGTAACAACTGCAAATAAAGTTCTGACGTAAGGTTTTCATTAATGAAAAATGGTCCAATGATACTATGGCCTTTGATACCTATCCAAACGTTGATTTTTTGTGATCTTTGCGTGTGTGCTTCAGCCACCCACCGCGGATTGTCTGCTGACCAATATCTACAATTCTGTCTATTGACGGTGCCATTAAGCATAAATGTAGCCTCATTGGAAAAGATGATACTATTTACAAAATTGGAATCAACATTGCACCTCTCCATTATAATTTCACGAAACTCCGTTCTTCTATCAAAATCATCTTTTATAAGTTCTTGAACTAGATGTATCTTGAAGGGACGTATCTTTTTGCTTTTAACTGATATGTGAGACATATTGTGTTGTTGGTCCATCTGACGAAGCAAATGATTGGGATTGTCCTGTAAATCAATTAAAACATTTACAGCCACATCACCACTGGTGCTTTTCGGTCTGCCTGTTTTTGGTCTGTCTTGTAAACTTCTTTATAAGTTTGCCTACACAAGATTGGGTAATCGTAGGCGGATCAGGACAAGCTTGATTAAATAAATCGAGAACTTCTGCTTGTGATATCTTGCGGCCACCATATCCAACCATCATTAACACTTCATTTTTTTTTTCTTTTTCAGTTGGAGCTACCATGTTAATTTCTATTAACTGATGCGTACGCTTATCTGAGTGCTTAAGAACATTTAAGAAAAATGTCAAATTTATCACTGCAGATAAGGCACCCAGCAAAATTATAAATTAGACGACTTACCTGCATGGTGTCAGTGTATTCATGTAACTGAATTCAGTTTGAGTACATGAATGTTTCATTGTCACGAATAAACAACTTAAAATTTACATCATTGAATGCATCTATTAAATGCTTATTAGAATCTGCAAAATATACAGGTATTCCATCTAAAATAACAAAGTTGGTATTATTTCTCAACCATCCTGTATAGTTACACATACTTTTTTACTTGCCAAAAGTGTATTGAACTTAAATACATCAACATACCAAGTGTCAAAAAAAGATTTTCAATAGTTTTCGAAATATTACCAATTTTTGAAAATTGTTTTTAACAACCATTTTTTCAGTCGTGAATTTGAAAAACATACAGGCTGTTCCACTTAAAATAAAAATGTTGTTATTATTTCTGAGCCACCTTGTATAGTTACACATACTTTTTTACTTGTCAACAGAGTATTAAATTTAAGTACATCAATATACCAAGTGTCAAAAAATATGTTTTAAGTTCATCAATATACCAAGTGTCAAAAAAATATGTTTGCTAGTTTTCGAAATATTGACAATACTCCACACTTTTTTTACGCCCTCTATAACTTTTGCCCGGTCTTCTTCAACAGTTTAGTTTTGATGAAAGTGGCCATATGTGGCTGCCATAGTACAGTGCTTCCCTGTACTACCATCGCGGGGTACGCAACTTTTGAGAAGATAATTATCCTCAAAAATGGATTATTCAGTTACCCCCCAAGGTCATTCGACCTTACCCCATTAGATTTATTCTTGTGGGGTTATACTAAATTATCCTATCTTTGCCTCAGAATACTGAAGCTAGAACCTTGCCAGGCAACTTTTGAAAACCGAATTTCTTTGGTCGTGGTGAAGGACCCAAATAGTTCTTCCCATTTATGTTTTCACCAATTTTTTTAACTTTCGCTTATAATTTATGTACGCCTGGAGTTTTGTCTTGTCTAAGCTCTTTCAGGATTTTCTAGAATTATTTTCTTCGAATGGGTGGGCCCAGAATATATTATGGATTGCTTTTCTTTATAATATTCTCTAAATAATGTTCCTTACAATTAATCTCCTCTCCGTGATAAAACTTTTCTGCAGCGGCACGCGGTGGGTTTTCAAATAGGGGAAGCAATGGATTATAGTGGCCAGATTTCCAAGATCGAAAATCGAAAGTTAGAAATTTGATTTACGCACTAAACCAAATCGTTTTCGCTTAAAAGACGATTTCAAACAGCACTTGCTGTTGCTATGTCTTTTGGCAATTTTATGCAAATCGTTCAAGTCCGAAAACCGGCACGTATTCCACAAAGTTGTCTCTTTTACTGCAGACGTCGATGAAAACAGAAGACTGGCCCAGCAGAAGAATTTGGAAATTGTTTCACAACCCGTTAACCACTGATATGTTCGGTAAACACTGCTATTGAAGTAACGTTTAAAACTCTTCATTTCCTTCGTTAATGTTATTGTAGGCGTTGGTCGACCATCATTTACTATTTTCTGTTTTTCTCCAAAGGATACACCGAAGAATTTATGTTTATTAAATTACATATAGCACAAACACATTCACAAACTCGTAGGGCACCACTTGTAGACGGACCAGGTAGAGGGAGTTCCATTGCGTAAGCTACAATGGAACTCCCTTTGCCTGAGATCACGCGCCGACCAATACTGACTTGCATAAGCGGATTTTAAATCGCTTACTCCAGACGATATCTGCATAGATAAAGCACCCATCTTCGCACTTCGCACGGACTGCAGTGGTATAGACAGTAGACAGTGGGAAATAAGCCATCCCCACCCAAGACTATCGGATTTGCGGGTTTGTGTCTGTCGCATATCATGCAGCGTCACCCCGTCTGTTTGGCGTTTGCGAATTGCCAAACCTTATAAATATATCAAATATCTACCTACAACTTGATTCAAACTTAATAAAAGGAACAATATAATTTAAACGGAAAAATACAATTTAAAAGGAGTAATATAATTTGACTAGAAATATTTAGGGGACGCAATGCTTCCATTGCTTCGATGGACGCCCCTGTTTTCTGGGTATGTTTTCCTTGTTTTCCTGTTCATCTTACATGCTTGTAGGCATTATATATTTTTGCATTTCTTCACTGTTTCTTTGCACCAAGATTTTTTGTTACTTCCCTTCATTTTTGTGTGATTATAATTTTAATATAATACTATTTACTGTGCTCCTCGTTCCCTTTCTGTTTTACCTGTTACGTTCTTGTATTTTTTATGTAATCCACGATTTCCTTGGTTCCACTCCTAAACAAAAATTTTGATGTTTATAGATGATACTTCTTTGTCCCGTGTGCCATAATAGATAAACTTTTAATTGTTAATTATTGAAATTTTTGTTCTAGGTACTCTTACGTTTGGCTAATATAGCCATTGAACATAACATCTACCTGGTTGTAAATTTATTAGAGAAGAGTAGTAATGGAAATAAGGTCAATTATCACAATACAAACATTGTTTTCAACAGAAAAGGAAAACTTATCGCAAGGTAAATAAATATACCTCTGTATCTACTTACCGGGTATTAATGTTTTACTAAAATAATTAAAATTTATTACTCTAAATTTACTTTGAATGGTTCAAATCTACTATCAAATGTGGGTATAGTAGATAAGTAATATATACTGCCGTCCTGGCCGCGCAGTTCTGATTTGTGTTCTAAAAAATTATACAAATATGTATCCTACACCGTCTCTTTTGAACTTGTAAAAAACTAATATTAAAACAATTGGAGATGTGTGCAGATGTTTTACTGAAACTTTGTAGATATCACCAAAACATAAACTTTATTTGACCAAAATTAGTTTCATATATTCTCACCAGTGGCATGTGAACTATAATCTTTTGGGTGATGAATAAAAGGCCTTTTCTTTCCAAACAAATACTTTATTCCTTGTCCCGACGTGTTTCGACCTTACCTAACAGGTCATCCTCAGAGGAATTTGTCTTGTCAAACAGGACTAAAAAACTAAACAGTTGAATGCCCAAGGAACATGCTTCATCTGTTGTTATAGGGTTGATCCATTGGTATCAGAAGTGCTAACAACTTGGAAAGTAACAACTCTGTTGAAATCAAGAAAGAATTTTTGTTTTAAATCTAAAGGGTGAGATCTAACGTGCACAACACGTGATGGATGACCTGTTAGGTAAGGTCGAAACGTGTCGGGACAAGGAATAAAGTATTTGTTTGGAAAGAAGAGGCCTTTTATTCATCACCCAAAAGATGTCAACCCCAAACATTTTGACGTTTAGGAACAGTATGTGAACTATAATAATGACAATTGTATTATTAAAGGAAAATATGGTACGCCATTGCTTTCCTGCCAATGTTACCAGCTCTAAATATTGTAAAAGCTCGATAATAAATTTATTAATTAAACTGTTAGATATTAGGTCAAGACATTTAGCCTAATGCTTAATTAAACAAATAACAAAAATGATTCAAGTAAAACCGTTGAAACAGAACGTTTTTCTAACCGGCAGCCAGCAATGCTGCCTCATTTCTGATCCTACTAGACACTTCGAGCTGCGTAGATCCTTCGCGACATATTTGTACTGTCCTGAAAGATCTTGCTGACAGAATATATAAGCAAGCATTGCGGCTCGATTCAATCAGTGAGTTGATAGTCGAAGTCTAGTGAAGAGAAACTCTGCGCGTGACATAAATAAACAAAGTGATATAAATTAGTTAATATAGTATAGTTGGTATTACATTACTACTCGTTTATTATCTCTGATAAATAGTTTTGTAATTTTTCCTTGTGACGAACCGGTTTTTAAACAGAAGAAAGAACGTCAACGTGCAGATAAAGGAAGTACGAGTACGCCCTCAACCAATTCCATGAGGGAAAAAAAAACTAAAATATAGATATGATGACGTTTATTAAGAGTTTTGTTTTACGTCGATATACATTAATGTGAAGAGAGAACACATTGTGTAATGTGTACGAAAGTTTTGTCACCAGAGTGTATGCTTACAAGTATACATTAAAGCGCCATTAAGAAACAAATAACCACTACATGGATAGAAAACCTCGTGGTTGCTTTGCCGAGAAGTTCAAAGAAGTAGAATAGCAAAAAATACGTGTTTCCGAAACTGCATCAATGCCAAACAATACTTTGCTAGCATCTTACGCGGTGGCTTACAGAATCGAAAAATATAAGAAGCCCCATAGCACGGCATAAGCACTTATCCTACCGGCTGCCGTAGATATGGATAACACCGCGGTTGGTAAGTCTGCTGGGAAACTGCTTTCAAAAGCGCCTTTGTCTAATAACACAATTAGTCGCAAACTATTACATATGGCGAAGAACCACAACGATCACTTATTTGAAAAAATCAGAGGAATGTAATTTGGATTGCATAATAAGAATGCTTATTTTATATTTGTTTAACAGTATGAAACGTACATGAAAATAAGTTTTATAATCAACAATTTAGTTTGACTTTTTATTGAAATTATGTTCACTGCAAGCAAGAAGTTTTACTTATTTGTGGAACATGTAAAATTTGAGCAAATAAAATAGAACGTACTTAACTGTGTATGTATTTATCTTTGTCATAATGTTTTTGAAATAGATCATGTTAGAATCAGTGGTGGTTTCTCTAAGGAGACAGAAGAGGCCGGGCCTTCCTAGTCAGAATTAGTTACATCATCCCTATTCAAGTAGTCAGTTAGTTACATATAACTTTAATCCAATATCCAATATTCAATATTAAAGTCATACTTATTCATATTATTAATTATTATTCAAATTATATTCATATATAAATTCTCTAAATCTACAATTACAATCACAACCGGCAACGCTGCTGAGAAGTATAATACCAAAACTGCGCGATCTTCTTGTGTGCTTGTCTGACGTCACTGAGGCCCGGTTCCGATGTTTTCGACTTTGGACCATATTCTAACACATTTATTTGAATGCATACAAGCATTAGCCCTGGCAAACCAATTAAAACCGCGCTTAAAATCACGTGCTCGGAGGCCAGACTCCGCTGCTAATGTGAGCATTGGTAGGGTGGAATTTTACTTCTAGGATAGTTTATACAGGTTGTCAAACAGAAACAATTTAATAGAAGTTTTTGATTATATTTTGAATTACGATGATTTCAAACAAGATCAACAAATTCTGACAGAATCTATTGGCCTAAAACGACATCGTAACGATTTGCCATTTTCTTTTACTAGACTCCGCTGCTAATGTGAGCATTGGTAGGGTCGAATTTTACTTCTAGGGTAGTTTCTACAGTGTTGTCAAACAGAAACAATTTAATAGAAGTTTTTGATTATATTTTGAATTACGATGATTTCAAACAAGATCAACAAATTCTGACAGAATCTATTGGCCTAAAACGACATCGTAACGATTCGCCATTTTCTTTTTCTTTTACACACTTTTAAATTTATATTTGAACATACCGATGTTGTATTTTTAATTTTACAAAATAAAAGCACACATAATTTTTAAGCTAAGAAACGTTTGATTGCATTAACTACTACATTACAAGATTTTAGAAATATTAGAATTCGTTTTAATCAGATTTACAACTCCTTATTTACGGATTTTGAAAATAACGAACCAGCACCAAAGAAAAGAAAGACAACATTGAGTATTTAAAATTTAAAACAGAATTATAGACAAATTTTTAATGAAATTTTAGATTTAGACACAATAATTAATCAATTGCAAGTAATGTTTTCGGATTTAAACAAACTAGAATTTTTCTATTTGATTAAGAAAGACAATTTTGTTTCGTATTTAAAAGACTTTCCAAAGGATACCTTTGAATTATTATTAAAACAATATCCTTTGTTTGATTCAATTGCATTAAAAAACGAACTGACCACTGTATACACAGACACAGAACTGTTTCAAGATTGCCATACGCTTATCGAAATGATTTCATTTATTTACAAAAATGACTTAATTTCTTGTCTAACCGAGTTTTATAAACTGCTTGCGTTAATAGTCACAATTCCTGTCACATCTGCTTCAGTAGAGAGAAGTTTTTCTGCACTAAAACGCATCAAAACATTTTCCAGAAATAGTATTAGTCAAGACAGGTTAAAAAACATATCAATGATTTCTATAGAAAAAAGGATTGTTAAAGAACTGACACAGCAGACTTCATTTTACGATAAAGTAATCGATATTTTTGCCGAGCGAAAAGCTAGACGGATTCCATTAGTTTATAAAAATATTTAGGAACGTATTAGTTTATCAGTTAAATTCAGTAATAGATGCTCAACACCTCCTATTTTCTTGTTTCCGTTTTATTTATTTATTTTTATTTTCATTATTGTTATTTACAATTTATTGTTTAGTTATTTTTGTAAATATGTAAATAATCCTCGAATCCCATTTTCCCGGATTCCTGATACCACGTCCCACGCCCCACTTAGCAAGCTCCATTAATTTAAAAAAATATTTCAATAACAGATGCTCTACACCACCTATTTTTTGTTTGCGTCTTATTTATTTATTTTGATTTTCGTTGTTGTTATTTAAAATTTGTTGTTTAGTTATTTTTGTAAATTTGTAAATAATCCCAGTTTCCCATTTCCCCTGATTCCTGACACCACGCCTCACTCCTTGGCAAATTATACTCTACACCACCGTATTGGTTCTTCCTGGGCAACAGCGACACGCATTACTTGGTAGCGACAAGTGAAATATAATACATAATATTATTATGCTTACATTTATGTTTTTTTATTAACAATAAGGCAATGCGTTTTGCTTGCTAAGTACAGTTAGGTATGCAAAAGAAGTGTACTTATTGACTGTCTCTGTACTGTGAATTAGATGTCCTACCCCGAATCCCGGACTTGAACGTATAAATCCCGGGATATATATATATATATATATATATATATATATATATATATATATATATATATATATATATATATATATATATATATATATATATATATATATATAAATCAAAATACAGCGTGTAAGTTAAAATTAGTTGAATCATTGATCGTAAATTTCACAAGCGACTGCAATTGGCAACTCTGCGTTTTGCGTCTCGCCATAGACCACTCATTGAATTGGATAACTCATTTAAATTTATTTCTTTATTGATGTATTATGTATAATGTATATAGGATTTCTATTGAAATTTATTTTTGGTCTATAAACAATATTTAACAATTTTATAAACCTTATCTGTTTATTCCTGTTTATTTATACCCTCAGTAATTCGTTAATAAATTATTTCAAAAAGGTATCAAATTCCAAAAATTATTCTTGTGAAAGTCTATATTTTTGCATAAATGGATTTTTCACTGAAATTCTGAAGTGCCAGGAAAACGTGTGCCGTTGCAAATTTAAAAAATTACTGCCTACTCTACCGCGACACTCACGAGCCGCTACTCGTTAGAATAACTAACTTTTACTGGGTGCTTGTGATGTTATAATGTTAATTATTCAACTGGTAAGCACTGAAATTAACATAAGTACAGTTTATGGACCTCCATCCACTAGTTTAAAGAATGATCTCGTTCTTATTCAAACGCTTTAAACCCAATTTTATATGCATAACTTGGTAATTATGGGTAAATTCGCTTTGCCTAATCTCAAGTGACCATTAAGAACACAATGGTGGATTTCAGGCTCTACTGCTGAATACGCTGCTTTTTTTCTAAATTCTCATTTAGCTTGTTGCAAAGCCTAAATGTGTGAGAGCTGATCAACGGCTTCCTTTACTAGATATTAGTTTCATCAACAACTCTCATCTGTTCTCTAATGTGGATTATCTCTCTCCAGTCGGTATATCTGACCATGCCACTATATTGTCAAAATGATTCAGTTTATTAACTCTCATCAGTTTAATCAAATGATCACTGCTTAAATTATGGTGCTTTAACTTGAACTGCAGGAAGTTGATTGGTTAGATTTATACAGTTCAATTAATATTCTACGGTTCTAATTGTGGTGAGAATGCATCTAGCCGTACATACTTTGTTCATATATTTGGGAAGAAATAGTCCAGGGCTGACAATTTACTAAATTGTTAGTTGGTTGTATACAGTATCTATTTTTTAACATTCTGTGTTATTTGGAGCTGCCGTGACAACATACTACTTGGTTCCGCAACGAGATGGCGGCACGGGTTTCGTATCTTACATCTCACTTAGTTTTGGGAGGTTGGCTACCATAGCCGTATTACTTTATAGGTTATTTTCGCTGCAATTAGTATGTCGTACTGACGAGATCTAATTAGAGCGAAACCGGTCTACGGTTCTAATTGTAGTGAGAATGCATCTAGCCTTACATCAATTAATATTGATTATTGTTAATTTTGTCTGAAATTCTTATAAGTTGCGCCAAGAAATTTGTATCTAAATATAAGTTTTAAAATTCTAGCCTACCAAGAAAGATAGCTCGCTCATGATTTTCCTATGGCATCCTTAGATACATTAAATATAAACGATCTTTATGCCAAGGTATGAGAGGTCCAAGTCATGTGGTGATTATAACTTATTTTGCTCTATTTTTAATTCCTCATTAGCCCGGCTACGCAAATCACAAGAGGCATTTCAAAATCAAATGCTCTCTAAGGGTAGCAAATCACTGTACGTCAATCTCTTTCTAGCAGAGTATTTACCTCCCTTCTCAGAAAGCAGGATAACACCATGTGTAGAGGTGTTTCTCCAAATGCTGTCACGTTAACGTCATACTTAAATTATCGCTATATCTCTCTCTAGCTATGTAAAAGACACTTCTAATTTGGTATATGTCTCTAAATTTAGCCAATTCAGTCGCTAAACCATTAGCAAACATATCCAAATTTAAAAAAACGATTACAGCCTAATTCTAACAATAGCTTAGTTCTTTAGCTACAAAACCGATATCGTCTAGTATTTTAAGAAATTGGATTGACATGTTAAAATTATTTATATATTCATTACCACAGAGCTTACACTTAAATCACATTGTTTTTCTTTGTGATTTAACTAAATATTTGGTTAAAGTATATGTTTCACTAGCTTCTATCGAATTGTGTTCCAAGTTGGAAATTATCGTAGGTAATACATTCAAAAATTCCTCAAATGTCCACACCAAAAAACACAGGTATATTACAGTTTTTCTGAGATAATTTCATTAAAGGTAGAAACTTTAATACTGGATCAACACCTACGGTAAGCAGTTTACACCGTTTGATGTAAGAGAAAAAGTTATCTGGCACATAAGTTCACAATATTCTGCTTTTAATTTGTTCTCGAGACTTTTCTTATTGATTTCCATCAGCTTCTGATTGAATATATCTTCTTGTGTAGGCTGATAGGTTGTCTGTATGTTTGTAGGATATGCTGCATTAATTATATTTTCTATGGCTTGATTCTGCTGTTCATCAACCTCTGCTGGATATATTGTACATAGTTCACATATTTTCATATTTTCGAGCGTTTTAGGCTCTTCTTTTGGAGTAAAACTTTCGACTGCATTAGCTAGTAAGACGTCTTGTAACTACTATTGTAGATGAGCATTGTTGTCAATTGCACTTTAACATGTAGTTTTCGATATTATTAATTTTAACTGATTATACTCACCAAGGAAGTTAAAATGACACCAAACACCATACCTGTAAACAAATAAATAAAGAAGTTACTGTGCACATGCGCTAACCACCATATTGACACAGGTCATTCTAAATGTTGGATCCTCTTATTGTACCAAGTCGGGTTAGATACCTTTCCACTTTAAATTTTCGTGCTCTTAGCTTACGTCATCTCGGACCCTCTCTACCTCCAGGTTAGCTAGGTGGCGGTCAGTTTTGAATTTTCGCCCTCTTCGATTACGTTATATCAGACCCTCTCCGCCACCTTAGGTTATCTCGGTGGCCAGTAGGAGGCCGGTCGGGTCAGCTCGGTAATGGGTGGTGGAACGGTCGGGTCAGGTCGGAGGAGGGTGGTGGAATCGTCGGTTTAGGCTAGGAGGCGGGTGGCGGACCGGTCAGGTCAGCTCGGAGGCGTGGGTGGTGGTCTCAGAATTCCTCTTATATACCTACTATCAGCGGTCAGATGCAGCGATCTTACTAGTGATAAATAAGGACCTGCTAAGAATATAGTTCGATAATGAGATTTTTCAATGTTGGAATATGCGTGACAGTCATGGACTAAGGCATTGAATAAATCTATAAAAGTATTAAAAGTTTTATAGTCACCTATAAATTTGGAAATTTCTATTTTAGCTAACCTCGCTTTAGGACCTTCGTTAAGTAAAGCTCTATTGGAGTTCAGGATTTTCTTTACATTTGCTTTATTTCCGCCGTCGAATAGTTTAGAAAAAATGGCTTTCTTTTCAAAAAAGCTGTCCATAAATCCTGCGCAAGTAGTGTTTTCATCAGAAGGATTTCCACTTTCACTACCCAAAATCGCAGAAACTGTATTATCGTGAATTTGAGTAAATTGTTCCCTTAGAAGATCAATTCTGACGATCTAGCCTTAAGCGAGTTATAAAGTGAAACATCTGACTGCGCTCTTTGTGCTAGAGAAGACAAAGTGTTTATTTCAGATAGATAAATATTCCGCTGATTTTTATATCTTCTCAATTTAGCATCAGTCATGATACTGAGCAATAGTTCTCGTATATGGAAATATAACACAGATAAATCCAGACGCGAAACAAAGAAATATGTATGCGTAAACGATAAGAAACAAACGGAAACACCAAAACGTGCATCAGCACGAGCGTGATAAACGATATATTCTATCTCACATGCGTCAGCCTGTGAAGCTGTGTCTCGATATATTGAAAACACACAAAAGACACTTTAAATTTTAAATTAATGGCGTATTTCGGATTCTTACGATAAGGAAAATAAGTTTTAAAATTCTATAATGATCAAAGTTCCAGCAATATTCAAATGAAAATTGTGGGAAATGAATCTAAAATGCGAATTTAATACAACCAAAACAACAAGTTACTTTCAGATTTATAAACTTTAACAGCCAAAATTTACTTGCAAATTTTCCGTGACAAAAATTATTCGGGTCAGCAAGGACAAAATGTGCGTATTGCGATGCGGTTTTACGAGGTCAAAATGTTTTGATCGCGGGGAGAGACAACAAAAGAGAAATTTCGTTTTGAGTGGACTGTATGCGTTTTACGAATAGCAGATATGACGGCAGAATAATTATAATTAGACAAAAAGCGTGAATCGCCAAAGTACTACTTACCTGCGATACTGCCGTCTTTTCTCTCTAGAGTAATTGATTCAATTTACTCTCGCGTACCTCGGAACTAGCACGTGTAACAAGGGCTATTTTTTTATTTTCTACCGGCCGGTTGCACTATTGAATTTATAAGCTTCTGCTTAGATTCTAAATAAATTGGTATTAGTAAAAAGAAACTATATTGTAATAAATCTGAAATAGCTGAATGGCATTCGGGTCTACAGTGGTCAAATATACTTGGTGGGCTGCAAGATGTTTCACTGCCTATAACTGCTGACTATTTTATTATCTGGATTGAAACCAGAAACCAGCAGCTATAATTAGCTAAACGTTTAACAACCCACCAAGCAGGTCCAACGATAGCAGAACAACCTGAAAGACATTCAGTAGTGCTAGTAACGCCGGCTTTGAAAGCCTAAAACACCAGTAAGCTAAGATAAGTTTAATAAATCGTTTGATAATTTAACGCATGCTAATAATTAATGATTATTTTTAGGTACAGAAAAATGAATTTTTGTGGGGCCTACCTAACTCCAGGAACAGAAATGGCTACATTTACCACAGATTTTGGTGTTACGTTTGGTATTGTAATATGTGCCGACGTATTGTATCCAACACCAGCAAGACGAATTTTAGACCAGATAAATGTTACTGATGTCGTATTCCCACAAGCTTGGTGTTCTTTAATGCCATTCCAAGTTTGTAAGTACAGTTTTTGAATAGTTTTATAAGTGGTTATAGAAAATGAAAATAAACCCGTGAGGCTTTCACTAATTCTAGTTTTGGTTTATGAGCCTAACACTGAAAATTTTATTTAAAGCAAAAGGAAATTCCATCTGCTAAAATATAAATCGTTGTCGTGTGGAAGCAAATATTATAGATAAGCATTTGGATGGGAGTCACTAGATTGTCTTATACGCATTTGCTTGTTCTTTGCTAGATAGTAAATTTTTATATATGTATTTTTTTATTAAAAAAACTGGTGTCTCAACAATGATTGTAAATGGCACCTACAATATTTAATACTACAGTAAACTATCTAACAGGTGTTTCTCTCCTAGTCCAAATTTACCAGCTACAACACTTTCCGTTTGTTGGCTAACTACGCATTAAATTCCCCATTATAATTATCTGATCTTGCTTCCTCAGTTTCTTACACATTTCTTTTATGGTAAAAAATATATCTTCCACTTCCTCCCTCTCCTCGCATTCTAATGTGAGAAAGTACACTTGTGTTATCGCTATATTCTGGGGCTTTACTTTAATT
Organism: Tillus elongatus; assembly: GCA_964006375.1. Taxonomy (NCBI): domain Eukaryota; kingdom Metazoa; phylum Arthropoda; class Insecta; order Coleoptera; family Cleridae; genus Tillus; species Tillus elongatus. Next base: position 112,148,846 of record OZ023264.1, read on the forward strand.
CTCAATATAGGTGCCTATCCTATCGTTGATATGGTATGTATTCCTTACTCTATTTTCCCATTTGTCACGTAATAAGATTGCGATTCTATTCCTTCCCGAGTCTTCTCGTCTTCTACATGTCATTTTGACATTATTACGTTTGAAGCCTCCATTTTTCAAACACCTTACTTCCAACATACCAAGTATATCTGTATTTCAATTATGTTTTAGTGAATTTTCTTAAAAATAAATTCGCTAATGGGGAGATACGTATATATATATATATATATATATATATATATATATATATATATATATATATATATATATATATATATATATATATATAACTATCGTACATACATACACTAACAATTACACAAAACACACCAAAACAAACTCTTGTTATTGCTACTTACAATATGGCGGATGAGAACAAACAACTAAGGGTAAAATAATAAGAACGCACACGAATAAATAATGCCTGGAGCAATCTTTTTTTTTGTTACTGTCATAGAAAGAATGAATATGCTAAAGCACTGTCGAACCGAACATGTACATAAATATCACTAAATTTAATAAACATAAAGTAAAACCACATACCATCCGGATAATTTGTTCACAGGTTCAGATAACTGATATCAGGTAGGGAGATCTGAGATAACAAAATTAAAATATAACTATTGAACTAAATCAGAAGTATAATCAAAATTAAATAAACAAATAAATAAATAAATAAATAGCTTTGATGTAGAACAAACAATGCAGAGAAAAAAACATTGTGATTTAAAAATTTGAAAAGGGGGAATAAAATAGACAGTCAATGATATAAAACTAATTAGTAGTGATATGGGACAGTTTGGGTATATGTTGTAGATATAAGCAGCAACAGTGTGTAACAAACCCACTAAGCATGGTAACTTACAAATGCTTACCGCAACGTTAGATAATTTACCATTAAGCAAGTTAAGTTTGCAACATTTCTAAATGTTTGCAGGTAAAAAAACCAATGCAAACTTACAAATGAAACTTTAACGTAACTTTCAAATATAATATCTCCTTTGCCGGCTTCTTGTTTTTCTCCATTTGTAAGCTCACGTAAAGTTACAATTGTAATGTTTCTGAAAGTTTGTTTTAATTTCTAAACATTTATTTGAACTTCCTCCGTTTTCGTGATCGTGTATGTTCGATCGTATGTCATCGTCGTCCAATAGCAACACCAACGCCAACAGCGAACTGACTATGACAACGCGTCCGGCATTAATTAATGGCGGTTTGTTGTTTACATTTTTTATAATTTCATCATCATAAGTTCTTATTTGATCTATGTCTCTTTATTTTTCTGGAACTTTTAAAGATTGAACAATCTTATTGTAGCCTGAATTGTTTGAATTTTGGATAATTAAGTACCTTATTCGTTGTCTGGAGTGTAGATAATAACACATGGAGTATATGGCAAACATTTTAGGTAAGAATCCCTAAAACAGCTATATATTAAATACATGTGTGAATTCAATAAAATTAGTCACTTCTCTGTAGCATAATTATTTTGGTATGTCGCAATATTTTTGTGTCTTTTTATGAAATATACTCTACGAAAAAGAAAACCTAAGATGTGGTTGTCATAAGAATACATAAAAAACAAAATATGTGTACAAACCATTACAAAACATCTGCAACAAACAGACAAAAAATACAACAAAAAAAAAACCACAGATAAAAACACAAATGCGAGAATATCAGACTAAACAGCCTAATCGCCAATAGGCAACAAGCCCGCACAGGTTGCACAAATAATACATAAGAAATAATATTTTTAAACTACATAAAATCACAAAATCAAGTTACACACAAGAAAAACTCCTTCACTCTGCTAAAAATTCTTGCAGTGAGTGAAAACATTTTTGCTGGAGATAACGCATAGTGTGTTTTTAAATTTATTTCCTGATTTAATTTGTCTTAGCGCGAGTGGTAATTTATTAAAAACTATATATATATATATATATATATATATATATATATATATATATATATATATATATATATATATATATATATATATATATATATATATATATATATATATATATATATATATATATATATATATATATATATATATATAGTCTGTGGCTAGTGGAACTTGCCTTCCAAAGCTTTTGCCTAACGCACTCACACACAGACACACACTACAAAGAATGAATACAAGTAGTATGTAACACTATACACATTAGTTTAGAGTACCAATAAATTCCTTCACCTTGGTTTTTGTTTTATAACACCCACTAGTGCCTACTGTAATCTTGTTAGTGGGAGCATCTTAATAACATTAGGTAGAAAATTGAGGAATTTGATTCCCAGGTAATCAAACATCTGCTTTGTTTTATCCTTTTTGTGCAACTGTATTTTTAATTCATGCCTGCACCTGGTATTGATGTTGCGAGCTCCATCATTCACTGGATATTTTGAATACATATACTGAAGAAGAATATGGAAGGGTACCTAAGTATCCCATTGGCCTCGAATACATCAAGGCAGCTTTTTCTTGGACCTACGCACACAATGTCCTTATTGCTCTTTTTTGCATGATAAACACATGTTCCGCTGCTGACGAGATAACCCATATGAATGTTCGATAGGATAGGATACTGCAATCCTGGTAGCTTGATGGGTACTGTACTGTTCCACTATTCTTATGATGTCGATTGCTATGGATAAGCCTCATGCTTCCATAGGTCAATTATATTTAACGTTTTAAAATGAATTGGTCTGACCAGGTAAGACATCTCCAGGCTGCTTCTAAGGACATAACAAAATTCGTATTTAGCAATTAGGTTTTCTTTTTCGTAGAGTATATTTCATAAAAAGAAACAAAAATATAAATGCAGCCATTTTATAATAATTCACCAATAGCGACATACCAAAATAATTATGCACACATGTATTTAGTATATAGCTGTTTTAGGGATTCTTACCTAACATGTTTGTCGATATACTCCATGTTTCATTATCTACACTCCAGACAACGAATTACTTAATGACCCAAAATTCAAACAACTCAGGCTACAATAAGATTGTTCAATCTTTAAAACTTCCAGAAAAATAAATAGACATAGATCAAATAACAACTTATAATGATGAAATTATAAAAAATGTAAACAACAAACCGCCATTAATTAATGCCGGGCGCATTGTCAGAGTCAGTTCGCTGTTGGCGTTGCTATTGGACGACGATGACATACGATCGAACATACACGATCACGAAAACAGAGGGAATTCAAATAAATGTTTACAATTAAAACAAACTTTCAGAAACGTTACAATTGTAACTTTACGTAAGCTTACAAATGGAGAAATACAACAAGCCGGTAAAGGAGATATTATATTTGAAAGTTACGTTAAAGTTTCATTTGTAAGTTTGCATTGGTTTTTGGCTGCAAACATTTAGAAATGTTGCAAACTTAACTTGCTTAATGGTAAATTATCTAACGTTGCGGTAAGCATTTGTAAGTTACCATGCTTAGTGGGCAGGGTTGTTACGTAATTCTTCTAATTGCGGCTGGGCTCCGCCTGGCCACCTGAAAGTCGAAGGTTTCGTAAGTGCGTTATACGTTGTTCATCGGTTTTGTGGTTGAGTATCAATGCTCTGTTATGGTCTAGTAAGGATGTTATAGAATATGGGCCAGTAAATGGGTTTTGTTGTTTCTTGTGAAACCCCGGGCTTATCTTTTTATATACTACATCGCCATCTTTGAAGAGTTGATTTACATTTTTATTGTTTCTGTTGAGTATCCTTTCTTTGAAAATTTCGATTCTGTCTCTAACTACTTGATAGACAATATCCATCTTTCATTAAAGTCTTCGGTCACAATTACTTCCGTATCGTAATTAAAAACTTCCGGAATAAATCCAAAAATCAATCCGAATGGGGGTTTGAGCATTTGAGAGTGAATTGTGGAATTATATGCTAGAATGCAGTATGGAATAATATCGTTAGGCTTTAATTGAGGAAACTTGATTTTAAAAAGTCTGTAGTGTTCGATTAGGGTGCTGTGAAATCTTTCCACAGGACCGTTCGACTTGGGGTTATGTGGTGTGGTTGTATGTAGCTGTATTTGGTATGATTTAAGTCGTTATTTTACAGTTTCGTTCGTAAGTTCAGTCCCAGCGTCTGTAAATACCACCCTGGGGTTGTTGTATTGAGAAAAGTACGTTATTAGTGTCTTGGATATTTCAATTGCATTCTTGCTTTTTATAGGATAGGCTTGTCCAAATTTGCTAAATGGGTCTACAATGGTTAAAAATTGGGTGGATTCTGTTTTAAAAGTGTCAACGTGAATTAATTCTAAAGGGCGTGATGGTGATGGGGTATGTTCTAAAGCAATTTTGATAGGATGTCGACTGTATTTTGTGGTTTTACAAAGTTCGCAGTTTTGTGTGAATTCGTCTATTTTTGCTTTCATGTTCGGGTAATAGTATTTATGTTTTATTTCTAAATAAATTTCGTCTGTGCCTCTGTGATTCGTGGTCCCTTCATGGTATTGTTTTATAATTTTTATGAGTTCTTCTTCATTACGAATTTCATCTAAAACTTTATCACACCTAAAGAATAATGGCGATTGTTCATTATTGAATTTTTGATTAATAGCTGAACTGACCGTCTCATAATCTCTTTCTCTGACAAAAAGACAGTAATAATTCCGTTGTGGGGGGCAGTATTGCTTAATAAATTCAGTTATTTGTTCTCGGTCTTCTAGGTTCAATTCTGCGTATATAATATTTCTTCTGCCTTTGCACAAGGAAGAGATTTCAGGCTCTAGGCTATTTTGAAAGAATATTTGGTTAGTATTGTTATTAATGATTTCTTCCTCTAATATAGGAATGCTTTGTGCTGAATATGAATCCTGATTGGAATTTATAGTGTTGTCGTCATGAGTTTCGTTGTCGTCTTCGTCGATATTTTCATTATTTGTTTCCTCTCGATGAGACCACTCGCTTTCATCTACGTTGTTTACAATCGACTGATTATCAGTTTCCAATGGGTTAATTTCAATTCGAGATAAAGCGTCCGCATTATTGTTTACACCCTTCTTATATTCAATATCGTATTCATATTCCTCCAATTTCAATCGCCACCTGACTAATTTTGAGGTCGGCTCTTTGAGAGAAAAAAGCCATTTTAAAGGTTTATGATGGGTCGCAATGGTAAATTTCGTTCCATGTATATAAGGCCTAAAGTAGTTTACTGTCCATACAATGGCTAGCAACTCTTTCTCAATCGTGCTGTATCGACACTCTGTTTCGTGAAGGGTCCTACTAGCGTATGCAATGGGTCGGTCTCTTTTTGGTCGCCCTTGACTCAAGATGGCACCTAGTGCAGCATTCGAAGCATCCGTAGTAAGTATGAAAGGCTTTGAAAAATCGGGAGGTTGAAGTATCGGACTATTCATTAGAAGTTGTTTGCACGTTTCGAAGGATTATTTGTATTCGTCGTTATTAGGGTTAATTGTAGCGCCCTTCTTCAGGCATTTTGTAAGTGGTTTGGTTACCTTTGCGAAGTCTTTAACGAACTTTCTGTAGTATCCAATTATTCCCAAAAATGCCTTTATCTCTTTAGTTGTTTTTGGTATTGGGTATTTTTTGATGGCTTCGAGTTTACGAGGATTTGGCTTGATACCTTCTGGCGTCACTACGTGGCCCAGTAGTTCAGCTTCCTTTTTCAGAAATTCGCTCTTGTCGAATTGAATTTTCAACTGACATCTTCTGAACCTATCAAATACTTGTGATAGTTTCTCTAAGAGTTCTTGAAGAAAGGTGGAGAATATAATGACATCATCCATATCGACTAGACAGATTTTACCTATAAGGTCATAAAGTCTTTGAAAGGTCGCCGGAGCGTTATTTAGGCCAAATGGCATGCGCAAATACTCGCAATGTCCAGAGTCAGTGGAGAAGGCAGTTTTCTCTGTCATCCGGGGGAATTTCGATCTGATGAAAGCCAGAAATTAGATCTATAGCGGAGAAATACTGAACTCTGCCAATCTTATCTAATATTTCCTCGATCTTTGGTATTGGGTATCTATCCGGGATAGTCTTTTCATTGAGTTTCCTATAGTCGACGACGATTCGCCACTTTTTCTTTTCACTGGCATCTTCCTTTTTTGGCACCACTCACATAGGAGAACACCAAGGTGAATGACTATGCCTAATAATATTTTGGCTTAACATTTTATCTACCTGCTTTTCTATTTCTTCCTTGTGTACTGCAGGGTATCTATATAATTTGGAATAAACTGGAATGTCATCTTTTGTACGAATTCGGTGTTTAACCAAGATATGTTGATGTAAGCGCCTCGTTTTCCTTCGCGAATATGTCAGAGTACTTTTGACATAATCGGGTGAGCTCTTCGCGTTCTTCAGTATTGAGGTGTAATGTCCTCAACTGGGACATCCAGTCGTTATCGTGATTACTATAATGATTAAAACCTTGGTTGCCATCAGACTCGTAATTATTTATTTCTTTGACATTCAGTAGCTTATTAAATCTAACGTGAATTAAATTATTACTAAGGTTTCTTTTATTTACAAAAGCCTTTCCTTCTGAGGACTGTACTAAGCAATCTGAAATTGTAGCGTTGTTTACAGATTCCTCGTCTATAGGTCTGATTACATCGGGCTTGTCGACAGGTACAATAATTTTTGTTTCAGTATAAGACTCCAATGTATATTCGTAAGGGAAAAATATATCCATAGTTTTGTTACTGAGGTATACCTTTTTATTACTAAAATCTATCTTAGCTCTATTCCTAATTAAAAAAGCTGCACCTATTAAACCTACGTTTTTTTTAAATTAAAATCGAATAAGCAAAATTCTTGAGGTTCATCTGCAAGTGACTTCAATAAAGTATTTGCTCTATATTTATGGGTTGAGTTTCCGTGTGCGGTTCTTATTTCGAAAGGTTTTTTGTATATATTATCTGAATATTGCAGTTTAGCTATGTCTGGGTTTAAAATACTTGCACTACTGCCGGAATCAATCATAATGTAACCATCTAATTCTGGTAATTTTATATACGGCAGCTGACACAAGTTTAAGTTATACAATTCTATTATGTGCTTTTGTTTGTGAGGCCCGTTTCCTAAAAATTTTCGTGTTCGTAATGGTCATATTCATAATTTTCATGTTCATGACTTTTAAACAGAGGCTGTTCATTTTCTGCGTGATTTTGTTCAGCATCATGATTAAATAGCTCTTCCACTATTACGCTCGGTTTATTTCCCTTAAATGGGAATGTGTTACGTGGTTGGTTTAAGAATGGTCTTGTATTCCTAGTCAGTCCGCTGGAAGTGTCCATTTGTTCTGGTAACCGTCTATTTTGAAACGTACTCTGTCGTGTGTGTCTCGCCAGACCGCTAGCATTACCGTTCTTTCGGAATTATTCCTATTTTGAAAATGTTGTTGGAATCTAGGGTTTGGCGTTCTCGGAATGTTAGATTGATAAAGAAACAGGGGCGGAACATATCTAGAAGTCGAGGGGTTGTTTGAATTACTGTTTGATTGGAATGACCTTTGAAATTGTGGTATTGATTGGTGGAATGGGCGGCCTAAATGTTTGTGGTCTATAATTGTTTTGTGAATTGGGTTTAGGTATTTGATTGTTTTGTTTTTGAAACATTTTATCACGATTATCGTAATTTTTTTCTTCGATAATAAATTTAAGGGCGGCTTTGATTGATTCGGGTGACCTAGATCGAACCACCATGCCTAAGGGGTTGCGTAAACCACCTAAAAATACTTTAAGTGTCTGCTACGAATAAATAACAGCTTTTAGAGCCCTTATTTGATAATTCGCTTCATTGCACATTAAATTTGAAACTAAAAGCTGTTCGATCTGCCTACACCGGTTACTAAAAGTAAGAGCGTCTTCATTATGCTTTTGTTTATATGTTAGGAGTTCACTTAAAAGGCTAGTTTCATCACGCTGGTCAGTAAAATTTTGTACAATTACGGTTCTTAATTCAGGCCATGTATTAATAACCTTGGTACTAATTAATATTCTAGCTTGTCCAACTAACTTTGACTGAATAAAATTAAGCAGAAAATGATTTAAATATAAAGTAGGATCATCTATTGTGGAAAACTGATTCATAATCATGTCGCATGCTTTAAGAAAACCGCTAACGTGTGCGGGCTCACCATCGAACTCGGGAATCACACGTAAATAAAAATCGCTAAAATTTGCCATAATTAGATTTTAATTACTTGGACGAATATCATTTCCTCTGATTCTACTAATACTAGAGTTTACGTCATTTTCGTTATTAATGTTAGTTTGTGGACTAGACTGTTCTAGCACAAATGAATTTTCAAATTGTTCAGTTAACTCTTATGTCAGACATACAATATATATATATATATATATATATATATATATATATATATATATATATATATATATATATATATATATATATATATATATATATATAAAGGAGAATGTAAAGGATGAGCAACTTACAAGAAGATCAGAATGAGCACGAACATCCGTGGTTCTTCTGCTAAGTGTTGATACACCAGAAACCAATATTCTCTTGACTTCTCAGCTGTATCCTACCGACTGCGTATATTTTTGAGGGAAAAAATGTCCGTATAGCTGATATACGAAATCATGCTCGGTCTTAATACAATGAAGATATGTGTCAAGTCTCGTTCAAATCAGTTGAGCATTTTTTAAGTTATCGCTCGGACACACACGCACGCACACACACACACACATATATATATATATATATATATATATATATATATATATATATATATATATATATATATATATATATATATATATATATATATATATATATATATATATATATATATATATATATATATATATATATATATATATATTGTATTGATATTTAAAAATATCAATCCCAAACTTAACTTACAATCTAGCATGCTAACTGAAATTAAACCTGAAACAAAACTTACAAACTAAAATTAAAACTTAGCAATAAAACCTACGAACTAGGTATTTACAACTAAAATGTCACTGATAAATAAACCTAAACCTTTAAAACATTGGTTGACAAAACACTAACGCAACCATATAATGCCACTCGTTTGAGAAAACGGCAACATTTGTAAGGCATTGTACAACAAATGTACAAGCATCGTGGACAGGCGGGTAGGATCTTGCATAATACTGATTCCAGTAGGAGAGACGTGTTTGCACAGAACAATTTGAGTGAGCATTGCCAATGAATTCTTGAATTTATCTGAAATGCAGAAATAAAATTTAATGCAACTGTAACAACAAGAAAATTAACATACAGTGTGTAAATAAATGATCAATGATGTTATTTATATGTAGAACAGGTAAAATTAGAAAACAAATACATATACACTTGAAATATACATACATTCTTCTAAGTTACACAAGCCAACACCCAAAGTAATGTAACATTGAAAGTAATGTAACATATTGGGGTAGAAATGGGCCAGGACTGACAATTTTCTAAATTGTTAGTTAGTTGTATACAGTCTCTATTTTTTTAACACTTCTTTGTGTTATTTGGAGCTAGCGTGACAACATACTACTTGGTTCCGCAACTAGGTGGCGGCACGTCTACCACTCACTTAGTATTTTAAGGCTGGCTATACTATAGCCGTATTACTTTTGGTGCATTTTTGCTACAATTAGTATGCCGTACTGAAGAGCTCTAATGAGAGCGAAACCGTTCTACGGTTCTAACTGTGGTGAGAATGCATCTAGTCTTAATGTAACATAACTTACGGAAAGTCCAGATGACCAAATATCCAGTAAAATCTCTAACTTGTCAACTAACACTGCACTTGTTGCGGTACTGCTTTGCATACACAGCAAGGTGAGGCTGTAAACTTAATTTAAAAAATAATTAAAAATAGATATATATGAGAAATTAGTTTTGAAAAAAGAAATGACAATAAAATGTTGTACGCTTGTGAAACTCAAATAATTTAACTTTAAAATGAATAAAAGGAGTGTTTCTCAAGTAATAATCATAGCAAATGATTTTGTGAATTAAATTTAAGCAAGATATAAAAACGTTACATCAAATTTTGAACACGAGATGAAATGAACTATTTAAAAGCCACGTTTGAACTTTCAAAGAAAATAAATTTGGCTTAAGTTATCTGTTTAATAAGTGAAAATAACATAAACAGCGTTTTAAACCGCATATCATGAGAAAAATTTAATTAGTTAGGATGTAATTTAAGTTAACAATGGATTTGTTATTGTTTTGATGTAAATGGAAAGTTGTTGTTTAATATTAAGATGTTTTATACTAACCTTAAAAATGGGGAATTAGTTCTAATACCACTACTTAAAACAAGATAAATAATTAGTTCGTTTTCGAGTTATTTCAATTGTTTTTCAACTTGTTACATTTTGGAACATATCAAAAACTGTGATACACCGTTTTTACCAATGGAAGGCGGAGTCCCATGAAAATGACGCATATAGGGAGGTTTTCAATTATATTATTCGTCAAAAAAAAATCGACATGCCATATACAGGACGCTCTCGAATTTCTCGGCCAGTCTTTGTAAAAAGAGTGGCGAATTTTCAAGAGATTGTTTACAAATGTTCATGTAAACATTTTTTAAATTTCTGCCAAAAAGCTTTCTGTGAATAATTATATATTGACTGTGTATTTTTTGTGTAAATTACGTAGATATGTTAAATTTTTAATTTTCTTCGAAATTTTTTTAATAAAAATTCACTTCTATAATTCACTTGCTGCGTCCAGACTTTTTTTTTACATCTTCCAGTTTTCTTCTTCTTAATAAGCTTCTAGCATTCCATGTTCCTATATTAAATGAGTTCTTGATTTCTTTTTGCTTTACCTATTTGTTATTGATTATTATTATTTATTTGTTTATTTATTTATTATTATTAATTCAAATTATACATTATGTCATATAGCTGGTGAGTTTTGCGTGATAACGCTCTGCCTTTGCCTTCTCCTACCGGGTCTTGAGTTCCGAAGCTCAAGTCCTGTAAAAAAAATTGAACTTTGTCTTGGATACTAGTTTGGGAAATGGGTGTGCAATGTGGTGGTTTCCCGTTGCTTTTCGTCCCCTTTTTGGGAGAGAGTTTTGGAATACTAAGAAAAGCCGGTAATGTGGAAATGAATATTAGGTAGTTTAAAAACTTGGTAGAAAAATGTTTGTTGGACAGCGCCATTAGCTGCTGCTGTTGATGGCCTCTTAGGGCAGGTATAAGATTCATTAGACCTATTATTTTCAAGTCCCAGGATCCACAGGGAACTTATTGTATCTGCTATAAATAAATGAAACAAATATGGTGGTGATCGGAATTCTTGCTGTACACTTTTTCCTATTTTTGCTTTAATTTCCTATCAGTTAATATCTATTATGGTACTTAGATTTTTATATAGATAGGGAGTGATATACGCCTAATTCTCTAATCCGATATAGCTTTCCACATGATATAAAATAATATTTTCCAATCCAGATTATCGAATGCTTTTTTAGGTCTACAAAAGCAGTAAGTGTATCTTTACCTTTCTCAAACTTTCTGTTCCCTATTGTTTTAACTGTCAGCATTGCTTCTCTAGTTCCTGCGTCCGGTCTAAATCCGAACTGATTTTTATCAATGTAAATCTCAGTTCCGCTTATTAGCATTTTGAGTAGCTTTTAAAAATTATAACATTTTGCGATGGATTTAAATAGTTGTTCTTATTTATCTATTCACCAGATTTTTTTCTAGTCTCAAATATTTTGAAGCTTTCTAAAATTAATTTCTTGTATTGAGCGGATGCAGGTTATTTGTGTTTATCTTCACGTTCTCTTCTATATACTCATTTTCGCCATTAATTTATGTTCCGTATGATACCAAAATTCTTCTAGAATAAGTGAAGATTTGAACCTGTTATGAGCACTGGTCAGTACCCTTGAAGAACCCAAATTACCAGAACACATTGTTTTTAAAGACCTGACGATCGTTCCACTAACAAAGTTAGCGTCATGAGAGGATGAAAAATACTAAACTCTTAACTTCTAAGAATTGCGTTTATATTAGGTATCAGGTAGATGTGGAAGTATTGAAAAATGACAACGCTTTGGCTGGAAGAGGATGTGTGGTTTCAGCAGGATGGTGCTCCACCACAACTTTCCTAATCACTGGATAGGATGCAGAGGTAAAATCTAGTGGCCTCCCAGATCGCCAGATTTAACACCTTTAAACTTTTTTTGATGGGGACGCTTAAAGTCGAAAATGTATGCAACACAACCCAACTCACTTGAGGAGCTTCGTCGGCGAATTGTTGAAGAATGTCATCAGATAACGCCCGAAATGATTCAAAATGTTTGTTCGGAAGTGGAGCAAAGATTTTATTAGTGTGGAAGTAAAGGGAAAACAATTTGAACACTTATTTAGGTCACATTCCTTCATTCATTGATATTTGTCTTCTTCAATTGATGATTTTATTGCCATATCCAAACCAAAATTTAAATGTCGTATGTTGTCGTGAGCAGAATTGAGAAAGCTTTAAAATGAGGTTTCCCTCAACATAGGGTGCCATTTAAAATTTAAGGATGTTTTACGCCGCTGCCTAAGGGTAGGTTTCAAGACACCAAAACTTACGCCATCATGTGTCGCCGCTGAAAACAAAGCCGACGTGTCTCTGCTTTTTTCTTTCTTTTTTTTAATTTTTCGACTGGGACGTTTTAATTGGCACATCTGCTGTATATATATATATATATATATATATATATATATATATATATATATATATATATATATATATATATATAATTTCTCCAGTCTGTTCCTTTATTAAATAATATATTTTTTTTTATAATTATTATAGGTTTATATACTTTGAGCCACCTTATTCGACATGTGTAGCCCTTGGTTTGTATATTTGCGGACACTTCTGTCCAGTATTTTTTAATAGTCCCTGTATTGACCTTTGATTTTTATATTTGTGGACGCTTTTGTACCATATTTGACTTGTAGATTTTTATTCACTTTTTTCAACTTGTAAGATTGAGCAACTTTTTCTTTATTCCACTTGAGCGGTATTTTTGGAGAGTTGGATAGTTAGCGGCTTTTTAATCAGGATTCCATTGTCTGTAAAGGCAACACAGGAAAATAACTATAGCACTGGTTTAAAACCCTCGAAGGACCATGTTAAAAACATGGACCATGCTTAAAGAAACGGAAAATGTTTATAGGTTACAGGGAAATTATTGCAGACTTTGTATATTAAAAGTATAACACATGGTAATGAACAAACTCTTTAATTAAGAATACTAAAAAATAAATTGTAACAATGAGTCAAGACTCAATAAACATTATTTGCTCAAATGCTCTCTGACAAATAACATCGGCTATATAGGTATTTAATTAACAAGGTTGAATTCTTAACAACATAAATATCAGAACAAACAGTAATCATCTTGACTTCTGAAAACTGCATAGTTAGTTATTTTTAAGTCGACCTTGCTTACTCAGCTCCACATTCTATTATGTTTTCGCTATATCTTAGGTTAACTATTTAATATCATATCAGTTAACATCCTACACTAAATAATATTTTTAAAGCCTATTGTATTGGCCCTTCTGTCCCTGTATGCCTCTCTTGTTCCTGCACTCACTCTCACCCCCCCTCTCTTCTCTCTCCCTATCGGCTTTCCTTTAATTGTATACATGTGGCCCCACCCCATCATACTTATTGGAGTTTTCACACTGACTTCTGATGATTAGTCAAAATTAGATACCGTATTAGTTTACAATGCAAACTACCCAAAACCTTTGCAAGCACTGATAACATTCTTTTAGATTAGTATCCAGCTCTTCGGCTTGCAAATACACTTACTCAATTCATACGGTTTGGATTTACTAATTTGTTGTGGTCGGTTACTTTCCAATATTATTTGATTATTCTCAGTAAAAGCGAATATGTCTCTGTAATAGATCAAATATTTAAAAAAAACTCTTAAGTGGTGGGTACTTCTACGTAAATTATTTATTAATTGATACCATCTTAAACCTCTAAGGAACTAATGAATGTAAGAATGTTTAATTCTTTAGCACATTACAGATTTACTGTTTAATTTTTCCCTTGGGTATCTTCTCCAATTTTTTAATAACTATGGTCTTCTTTCAGCTAATAGTATACAACATGGTTACGCTCAGTCAACCGGACTCAATGTCTTGGCTGCCAATCTTAATCTACCTAAAGAGGGCGGTGGAGGAAGTGGTATTTATCTGGGTGATGGAACCATAGCTGAATATTACGTCAGCGCTAGGCCTGGTACCAAACTCATCATCCAAGAGGTTCCGAAGCATTCAAGACGAGCTAACCTTGACTGTACCCCTGCTCCTAAGAGTTCAGTTCCGGTAACTTTTTTTAGTTTACCTTAATACACTAGCTACTATATGGTTATCGGAACACGCGTTTCTGTACTATATTTCTAGTTCACTTTATTTTATTTTTATTATTATTATTATCATTAATATACCATATTATGGTCACTATCTGTATCTGCTCAAGGAAATACAAGAATGTAATAAAATATACAACAACAAAAAATAAAAGATGGAGAGGAACTGGAAAAGTTAAGGAAGTAACCAATAGGGTAAATCGCAACGCTAGAATGTAACCTCCCCTAAGGTGGCTTGTAAAAGAATATGACATTTTGTGTGGAGGTCCTAGTAGTATGCTTAATATTTCTACATAATTTTTATGCTGGAAAACATTTTCTCCGCGTCAGCAGCTATTTTTTAAGAAACGGGGGAGGTAAAGTAGAACTTTAGACGATTTTCATAAAATGTTCCGTTAATAATATATAATATAGTAAGTATAAGAAGAAGCTGGTATCATAAAGCATATGACCATATACGTCCCTGGCCGTTCGTGTATCTTCGGTACTTTGGCTGAAAACTTTTGGCTGGCGAGTTAACACCGGTTTTTTGGTGGCATATTTTATTAATTTTAAAAATTGTCGCAATGGCAGGAAGTTGTTATTTTGCACGTGAATAATATAGTATACAGGGTGTATTTAAACGGATGATACCAGAGACTCCGTTGGTGCAAATAAGTTGATTTAACATAACATATCTATATCCCAAGTCGCATAATAAAAGAGATACAGGATGTCAAAGTGACAAATAAAAAATGGTTCTTCCTCAATAATTTCTAAAGTGTTAGTCAGAAATGTTTCAAATTTTATAGCGATACGTTTCTTCAGGTTTGGAAAAATAATGCAATCATTATTTATGGCTGTCACGTACAAGGTGCCCTCTACAGGCAATGTTATCCATTAAATATGCATTAACTTTTTCTCAGCTTTCGTATACATCTTGTAGTAACACAATATGAAATATTGGATTTTTTTAACAAAAAAGGTTTACTTATTGAAAATTGTTTAACTCAACCGTTGGGGAGATATTTTTGATTTTATAAATTTGTATTTCGGATTTACACCTACACTAATATTAACCTCCAAAACAGACATTTTTGTTGAGAAATTCAGAACTCATTGCTTCATAGCGTATCCGTATGTTAAAATTATGTGTCTAGATGTGACCAAAAATTTTCATTAGGCCTTTAATTTCCTGGAAAAAACCTTTATTTTTTTGCACTAAAAAAAACCCTACTAAAATCATGCTGCTACGGCGACTCAATAGCAAAGTGATCTAGTAGATAAATTTCATTTGATCATAAATAGTACACTGAGTGAAGATTGGAACCTGTGATGAGCACTGATAAGTACACTTGGATAAGCCAAATCACCACAACACATCTTTTTAAAGACCTGAAGATCGTTTCACTAACAAAGTTAGCGGCATCAGAGGATGAAACATTTTGAATTTGGTTTCTTCAGGTGTACTTATCATGAATAGTAATTATTAAAAGCCCGCTTAAAAAATTATCAAGTGTTAATTGATTTTATTCCGTTTTTGCTTCGATATTAAAGAGGTTTGGAAGTGAATAATATGGAAAATTACACAAATGACGAGTATCCTGATATATTGCAAGCATTTTTTAAGAATTGTCTTGCTGCCTTAAGACTTTATCATGCCAGCTATCCTAATAGCCGCGTTCCTGAAAGAAAAACTTTTGCGGCGATGTAAGGAAAACTTGGAGAAAAGTGACAGAATCAACCTCGACGTGAAGGCACTCGAAGAACACGTCTGATTCGCAATGCAGATCTTGAAGAAGTTGTCCTTGCAACTTAGATTACAATCCTAAGACAAGTACAAGGAAATTGTCGGTATTGTACAATGTTTTTCATTCAGTGAAGATTGGAACCTGTGATGAGAACTGACAAGTACAATTTGAAGTACCCAATTCATCACAGTACAGTTTCGTATTTGTATTCTTTTTTTTCAACAACACACCACGAGGGCTTACAGCCTAAATACTATCGTACCGTGGGTGTCGACAAGGAGGAAAGAGGCAACTTGTTAATTCTGGACTTGAAGGTTTTGAGGTTCGGGGGAGAAGGAAAAACATGTGCCGGCAAGGAGTTCCACAACTTGGAAGTCCTCGGGACAAAAGAGCGGGCATAACAAGATGTTCTATGTCTGGTGACCTGGACAGTAAAAGGGTGCATTCGCTCTGTTCCCCTTGTAGATCTGTTGGGGGCAGCAGGTGGAGGAACTATGGAAGAAAGCTCCTCTGAGCAGTGCCCGTGCAGATATCTATAAAAGAAAGAGAGGTCACCGACGGCACGTCGGTGGGCAAGGGATGGCAGCCTTTGGGTGAGGGTAGGGTCACCGATGAGACGTATAGCTCTCTTCAGAATGGAGTCCAGGATAGCGAGAGTAGAAGCGGCAGCAGCACCCCAGATGTGGGAGCAGTATTCGAGGTTTGGTCTTATTTGTGAAGCATATAAAGTATAGAGATTAGCTGGTGAAAAGTATTTGCGAGCCCGGAAGAGGAAACCTAATTTCTTAGCAGCCGCTTCTGCAATTGATGTGACATGTTGGTGCCAATTGAGATTTCGATCCACAGAGATGCCAACAAGTGAAAAGGACTCATTACTTTGAATAACTTGGTTGTTTATTGTGATGGTTCTAGGGCTAGTGTATCCCTTATGAGAAAGAAAGCAAGACTGTGATTTGGTGGGGTCGAATTGTACAATATTTCTACTTGCCCAGTCTAATATTTTTTGGAGATCCACGGAGATAGAACCCTCCATGAGTCTACGATCCTCATCTAGTTGGGCTAAAGAGACAGGCTTAGAATATTGTATATTGGAGTGGAGGGTGCTGTCGTCCGCGTAACTGTGAACTGGGTTGAGTGTGCTAGCAAGGAGGTCATTGATGTGGAGAAGAAACAAAGTAGGGGCTAAAGCTGAACCTTGGGGAACTCCTGCATTAATTGGATACAGTTTAGAGGAATGGCCATCCACGACAACAGAAATGCTCCGGTTAGATAGGAAATTTGCTGTCCACGTACAGAGTTTTGGTGGTAGGCCATAGGCCGGTAGTTTATTAAGCAGCGCTGCGTGCCAGACCTGGTCGAATGCTTTGGATATGTCTAGAGCGACAATCTGGGATTCACCGTGTAGTTCCATAGACTTGTTCCAAGAATGGGTGACAAAGGAAAGGAGGTCGGCAGTTGATCTGCGCTGACGAAATCCATACTGCCTGTCGTGTTTTTTAAGAAATTTTAGTAATTCGGTGTTTATATACTTTTACATCACTTTAGAGATGACTGAAAGGAGAGAAATAGGCCTGTAGTTGCTAGGAAGCGCTTTCAATCCTTTCTTGGGGACGGGTTGTACTCGAGCAGTTTTCCAATTACTAGGGAATATGCCTCTATTGTAAGATGTCTAAAACAGACGAGTCAGGACAGGAGCAAGTTCTGGTGCGCATTTTTTTAAGAACAATTGCTGGGATTTCGTCAAGGCCAGAGGTTTTCCTGGTATTAAGAGAAGAGAGCATCTTTCGTACCTTTCTAGTTTTGAAAATGATATATGTCATTTTATGCGCGACATTGGGGACTGTTGGTGGTTGAACATTTGGAGGTGGGTTGAGAGTAGAATTGCCGGCGAACAACGAGGCAAAACGTTCAGCCTTGCCCAGGGCGGTAGAAACAATTTCATCCCCTGAGACAAGAGGTGGGAACGTGCTCTTGCAGAAATTATTCCCAATAGATTTAGCAAGAGTTCAGAAGGGTTTGCTGCCGCTGGAGCTTAAGAGGACTTTGTTTTTGATGTGGTTATTAAACTAGTTTTTTGCCTCAGAAAGAATGCGAACATAGCGGTTTCTTGCGTCGTTAAATGCTTGACGGTTTTCTTGACTGGGATTGTGTAGAAGCGTTTTGTGAGCTTTGACCTTTTCAAGTCTGGCCTTGTCACAGGATTTAGAGAACCAGGGCTTTTGAGTGGCTGCAGAGGTTTTCTGTGTACGTGGAATAAATAATTCCATGCCAGCTTGGATAATTTCGGTGACGTTTTGTGAGATATCAGAGGGGTCAGGATAAGAGAAGCAGACAGACGGCCATGGAAATGAGGAAAAGTAATCTCGCATTTCGTCTCAGTTCGCGGAGTTGTAGTGCCAAACGATACGTGGGTGTGATGACTGTGTGACCTCGGGTTGCATTGCGCAGGAAGCAGTGACCATGCCGTGGTCTGAGTGACCCAGGTGACTGATATCTTATAGCAGTCAGGATTTGTAATAAGAAGGAGATCCAAGGAATTTGAGCTGTGTTGGGATGCGAGGAAAGTAAGTAGGTTGCGGAACCATATTGGCTAAAGAATTACTGACTGCAAAGGCCTCCGCTGCTCTTCCTTGTGGATCGGTTTTTGAAGATCCTAGCCATTCCTTATTATGGACATTAAAGTCACCAAGAATAGTGACCTCGGAGGAAGGATATTCAGAAATCAGATGGTCGGTTTTTCAGAAAGGTAGTCAAAGAGCTGGACAAAGTTGTTGTGAGAAGGTGGCCGGTAAATGCAACAGATGAATTTAGTTGCAGCCCTGAGGGAGAGTTTTATCCATAATATGTCTTTTCTTCCAGCTTCTAAGTTGGGGAGTCTGGTGCAGGGTAGATTGCTACGGACGTACGCGCACACGCCTCCATGCAATCTAAAAGAAGTAAGGAGCTCATACCCCGGGAAATTAAGGTGATTAGTAGCTGTTTTGGTACTGATTTGAGTTTCGGTCAGGAAGAGGAGTTGGGGCCTATTAGTCTGGAGGAAATGGTGGACGGAGTTCAGGTTAGAATTTAGGCCACATATATTCGAGAAGGATATTGTAAATCTCGATGCTGTGCCCTCTGTACACCCCTCTCCCGGAGATCCGAATGGAGCGGTATTTTTCCTCCGGAATCTTTTGTACAAGGAGGAGCCATCATCATTTTTGCTTATAATGGAAACCGACTCATACACCAGAACCGAAAACGCCCGTTGGAACTTCATCGACCCCTTGATGCAAGGGGTGGTACCTCCTCGGGCATGAGAAAAATCCTTTACTATCACGTAAAGGAATATTCCACTACCACCTACCATATTGCAAGTATACCACACCAGCCAACTATTAACGACCTGACCAGCTTTAGAACTTGCTATTCTGTATTGTGATGATTTGGGTTCTCCAAATTGTATTTATTATTGTTTCTCCTACCACAATTTTGAAGAGTGCTCTTGATAATCTTTTATACCCCTATTACTAACAATATATAGATATAGATGGATTTTTGTTACTGGTATATGCGATATTTCAAACGTAAATATTTTATCCAATACATTTCAAAGACCAGGTTTAGTAAACCACTACAGTATTCACTTATGATCTGATCAAAACCCTCACCAAGTTTGTAGATCGAAGTTTCAGCCTAATTTTTGTTAATTAAACGTTGAATGAAACAGCTATCGTCCAGACACCAAAAGGTAGACATCCGAAGGCTGATGATGGCGGTGTCCTGAATAGTGCGTAATGGCTAGACAGGGTGATAAATTATACCATGTGACCTGTATAGATAAGTGACAAGCTGGTCACATTTCCCACATTTAAGGAAACCTGCGTACGAAAAGTGTTGTTTAGAATTTTATATTCGCTAATTAGGGAGTCCAGCAACTTGTACTATATAGGGTGTCTGGACGAGAAACTGTTTCATTCAACGTTTAATTATGGTAATCCCAGACGGTGTGGCGTTCAGAAATGTAATGCCAAATGGCCTGCTCGATCACACCCAGGTACTACTTTTTATGGGGTCACCTAAAACAGATTGTTTATTTCAAACTTATTGGTAGTGTGGAAATGATTCGAAAAGATTTTTTTAGCTGCTGAGGAAGTAAAGAACGACAGAAACATTGAAAATGAATATGTATTTTGCAACAATTATTTTCTTCTGTTATTATCGCAAAACAGATTTTTTTTAGTGTAGAGTTCAAAAATATCTTCATACGTAAGAAAATGCATTTTTTATGGAATTAAAGACACAAAGAAACAGTAGTTACATAAATTATCCAATTTAACTAAGTGTATACTAGATCGCTTTGCTATTAAGTCGCCATAGCAGCATGATTTTAATAATAGTTTTTTTTAGTCCAAACAAAAATAAAAGTTTTTTCGGGAAATTAAAGGATTCCTGAAAATTTTTGGTCACATTAGGCACATAATTTTTGAATGCGGATACGCTATGATGCAATGAGTTCTGAATTCCTTAACAAAAAAGTCCATTTTGGACGTTAAACGTATAAATTCGAAATACTAATTTATAAAATCAAAAATATCTCCTCAACGGTTGACTTAAACCATTTTCAATAAGTAAACCTTTTTTGTTAATAAAAGTCCAATATTTTATGTTTTGTTACTAAAAGATGTATACAAGGGCTCCGAAAAAAGTTAATATATATTTACTGCATAACATTGCCTCTAGAGGGCGCCCCGTAAGCAGCAGCCATAAATGATTATTATATTATTTTTCAAAACCTGAAAAAATCTCCCAATATAAAATTTGAAACATGGCTGACTAAACTTTAGATAATACTAAGGAAACACCATTTTTTTATTTGTCACCCTGACACTCTGTATCTCTCTTTTTATGCGACTTGGGATATAGATATTTTAGCTTAAATCAACTTATTTTCACCAAAGGAATATCTGGTATCGTTTGTGGCTCTTCATATAAATACACCCTGTATACAGTGGTATTACAGCGTACTTATTTAAAAATGAATATAAAAATGATAAAAACAAAGTAAGAGAGTAGAGTAACACAATGTGCTGACAGACAGTTAACGTCTAATGACGCCTTATACAGGGTTTTTTCATTGGGAAAGGTAAATAGTTTAACTGTTGATAGGGGTCACTGAGGTGATTATAAATAACTCATAAGTAATTAGTATTTCGCCCCTTATAACCAAGATACGGGGTGTTTTATCACTTTTGCGAATTTATTTACTGCCTCATAACTTTTCAACCATGCTGTATATTTTTTGATATTTTGTTTTGGTGCACATACTCACCCTATCCTGTTAAACCGATTGAGGTATTAATAATATAGAAAATCCAGGTCCGGCTTCACTCAAAATTTACCAACTTTTTCTGCTCGAAAGCAACACCATGTAGATACCTAGATTTAAATTTCTATAATTTTTTGCAATAATTAAAAAACCGTAAAAAATAATTAAACGATGTACTTTTAGTGAATTTTCATTAAGAAAATTAACTAATAGAGACGTATCGATGATGAAGCTTTCGGAAAATTTTTTCAAATGAGCGCGAATGAGGGCCATTGGAACCCATTTCCAAGGTCAGTTAAAAAGTTTATATATATATATATATATATATATATATATATATATATATATATATATATATATATATATATATATATATATATATATATTAAAACAACGAAAATTCCTAAAATTTAAATTAAATTGCAAATACTTCAAACAAACAAAACATCACTTAAAAAATTTAACTGGATTCCTCTTGGCTGCTCGAATATATCAAAGCCGACTCAGGCGAAACCATTCACTGGCCGTTTTTTCGAAGTCTGCCTCTTTGTGTCCAACAAATGCTGAATCGATAGCAATTGTAATAAAACAAAATAAATATACAGTCAAAATATAAAAAAATAATGTGTAATGAAGTTCGAATTTATTCAGGCTATTTAAACAGCGGTCAATTAGAAAAATAAATTCGATTCATTTGGAAAACATATTCAGAATATGAAAATTCGCTGCTTGCAAGCAATGAATCGTGCATCTGTTTGAAAGAATTGCCGGCTGGTCACGCGCAATAGTGTTTATCAGGACACGTCGCTCGGCGCAAGTGAGAAACGCTGCTAACAGAAAAAATGCAGAGAGACAGAAACCTTGACCTCGCGAACGGAACAGGGTCTTTTTTTTTTTGTTCCCTCAGGGCTCGTCCGCGGCCTTGCCGCCCCGATAGCACCGCAACCCTTGGTTGATTGTGCATACCCCTAGTCTTACTCCACCCATTCCAAAATCACTGTGCCTTGAACTAGTCTGCACAGCGATTGGTAGGGTGAAGTTTTATATTGCTCTGTCTCCGGTCTAGAGTGACCGTAGATCAGTTGTCTTTTCCGGTCCAGAGCTATACACTCGCACAAGATGTGCTGGGCTGATTCCTCCCCCTCGCCGCAGAGTCTGCATGCGAGGTCCCCTTCGAACCGCCCCATTTTATGTAGGTGTTTCTTGACGGCCATGTGTCCCGTCAAGAGACCTGTTGTGTTTCTGAGCTGTCCTCTGCTAAGGTTTAGCAGCTCCACAGCTCTCTTTGAACTGGGTCCGTCAATTATTGACTTCCCATGTCTGAGCCCCGGACAGTCCGCCCAGTACACCTTGTGTTGGTTTCTGACCCAGGACTTAAAGGCTCCCCTGGCAGTGCTCTTTGACACGCCCAGAGCCGGTTCTGGTCCCATAAATGGTTCTGCTGACCCTCTCTTCGCGAGACTGTCAGCTTCTTCATTGCCTTTGACCCCCGAGTGACCCGGCACCCAGATGAGGGTGACCTCATTCTGCCCAGCCAGGTCGCTCGTCTCGTCTCGGCACTCACTCACCAGCCAGGAATTTACCCGTGGGCTACTTAGTGCCTTAAGGGCTGCCTGGCTGTCTGTGGCTATGAGGATCCGCTTGTTGGTGTAGCCCCTCCTCTTGTTCTCCCGCACACAGTGCAGGATGGCGTACATCTCGGCCTGAAACACCGATGGGCTCCGAGGGAAATACTGTGACTTACCCTCGGTCCTTCCGAGTAAACACCTGCCCCCGTCCCACGCTCCCCGCCAGATCCGTCCGTGAACCAGACGAGCGCGTCCCGTGGTATGCCCGGCGTCTCCTCCCGCCATGCCCCGCGATCAGGGATTTCCACTGTGAAGTTGTTTTCCCTGCACATTCGCGGGCTCGCGAAGTCTGACCTCATTTCAAGCATGGGTTCCTTCACGATCTCCTGAATTTTGCAGTGGCCCCTGAAGCCTGGGTTGATCTTCAGTCTACCATTGCAGGCTAGTCTGTATAGTCCTAGCCTGGCCTCTCCCATAATAACTAAGTGTAGGGGGGGTAGATCCAGCAACACCTCCATGGCGGCTGTTGGGGTTGAAGACATGGCCCCTGTGATGCCTAGGCAAGCCATCCTTTGGATCTTGCCTAGTTTTTGTTTGGCAGTGGATTGTGTCACCTTAGGCCACCAGACCAGTGCCGCATATGTTAACGATGGTCTGACCACCCTTGTGTACAGCCAGTGGGCCATACTAGGTCTTAGTCCCCACGTTTTTCCATATAGCCGCCTAGTGACGGCTAAGGTCATGACTGCCTTACGCAGTATTTTTCCAATGTGACCATTCCAGGTTAGCTTAGAGTCCAATACGACCCCAAGATATTTTACCTCCCTGGCCATTGGAACGCTCCTACCGTATAGAGTGAGAGTTCTGTGGCTTTCACACTTCCTCCTCCTCGTAAACGGCACGACGGTTGCTTTCTCGGGGCTCACCCCGAGCCCTTGATCAACCGTCCACCCTTCTACCACTTTCAGTGCAGTCTGCATACGCTCCCACACTGCCTGTGTGACCTTTCCTCGGACTATGATGACAATGTCGTCCGCATAGCCCTGTACCTCATACCCCCCTCCCGAGAGCCTCCCCAGCAGGCCGTCCACGACTAGACACCAGAGCAAGGGAGACAGAACGCTCCCCTGCGGACACCCCGCCGCGACCCCCGCCAGCAGAGTCCCTCCCGCGAGTGAGGTGAACACCGCCCTGTCCCTGAGTATGGAACCGATCCACCTGCAGCAGGTCTCCTCTATTCCACGCTCCCGGGCAGCTGCCAGAACCGATCCGAACGAGGTGTTGCTAAAGGCCCCCTCTATGTCTAGGAAGGCCCCCAGCGCCACCTCCTTGTTCTCCAGCATATTCTCCAGTTTCAGCACCAGTTGGTGCAGTGCTGTTTCTGTTGAGAATCCTGCTCTGTATGCATATTGTCCGCAGTGTAGAGGATATGCTTCCAGTACACCGCCCCTAATGTGCCGGTCGAGCAGTTTTTCCACTGTTTTCAGCAAGAAGGACATGAGACTTATTGGCCTCAGGGACTTTGCCTGGTCTGTTGGACGCCCAGGTTTAGGAATAAATACAACCCTGGCCAGTCTCCATGCCCTCGGAATGTACCCCAGAGCCAGGCTGGCCCTCATAATGAGGGTAAGCACCGGCGCCAGTATATCTATCCCCTGTTGGAGCATGATGGGCATTATTCCATCAAATCCCGGCGATTTGTATGGCTTAAAGCTGTTAATGGCCCATCTGATTTTGCTCCAGGTAACCACCTCTTTGGCGACTGTCCAGTCTACTCTAGATGCCCGCCTATAAGGCGCCTCTATTTCTGAGTGTTCCCAGTCCGGAGGTGATTGGTTTATTATGTTACAGCCGGGGAAGTGCGTCTGGAGTAAAATTTCCATAGTTTCCTCCCCCGAGCTTGTAAAGCCTCCCGTGGGTGTTCTAAGGGAGCCTATGTTAGTCTGAGGGCCCTTAGACAGGATCTTGTGTAGTCGAGCACTCTCGGACGTGTTTTCCACTTCTTCGCAGTGCCTCCTCCACGACTCCTTCTTGGCGTCCCTCAGTCTTTTGTTATAGGTCGATAGGGCCTGTCTATATTCATCCCATGCTCCCGACCTTTTGGCCGCGTTAAACAGCTTACGAACCTGCGTCCTCCTTTGCCTGAGGTCCTCGTTCCACCATGGGACGTTCCTGGTGGACACCCTCATTTTCAGGGGGCAGTTGGCGTTATAGGCCGAGGTAATTGCGTCTCGCAATTGGACTGCTGCAATCTCGAGGTCTATTGAATCCCTTATGGCACTCTCAACCCCCCGCAGTTCCACAGCTATGTCTGCCCTGTAGGCTTCCCAGTCCGCCTTGCGGGGGTCCCGGTACCATACCGTTTCTCTTTCGACTTTGGCGATTTCAAACCGGATGTATCTGTGGTCTGAGCTACTCACTTCCCCAGACACAGCCCAGCTTTTAACAAAGTCACCCAGAAACTGGGTGGAAACTGTTAGGTCTAAAACTTCCTCACGCCGTGTTGTGACGAATGTCGGTTTATTACCTCTATTCAATATGTCTAAATTAAATTTCATAAAGAATTGTAAAAGTGCCTCACCCCTAGAGTTTGTGTCCGAGCTACCCCACAACT
This sequence comes from Tillus elongatus, assembly GCA_964006375.1. Taxonomy (NCBI): domain Eukaryota; kingdom Metazoa; phylum Arthropoda; class Insecta; order Coleoptera; family Cleridae; genus Tillus; species Tillus elongatus. The sequence goes on from OZ023264.1 coordinate 112,174,506, forward strand.
CATGGTGCGCATTCGCATCCATGCCAATGATGGTCTGCCATCCACCTGCTCTGCTACCCACCATCAGCTGCTCCAATTCGTTGGGTGGAGGAGGGTCCGTGCTGTCCCCTGGCAGATAGGCTGACGCGACAGTAATGTCCCTCAGCCCATCCGCTCCTCCACATCGGATTTTGATCGTTGCCAGGTCCCTGGAACAGAAATTCATTAGAGGGAGAAACTCTATCCCTTCCCTGACAAAAATGCAGGCCCTCGGATTCTCGCTGGACCTGCTGTAGATGAGCTTTCCAGTAGCTCCGCCGAGTCCCTTGATCTCTCCTTTGTAGGAGTACGGTTCCTGGATGAGGGCCACATCCGTGTTCCTCAGAGCCATTAGTAGTCCGGCCGTGGCTGCCCTACTGTGTTGGAGGTTGACCTGAAGGAACCTAAGTCCCATTAACCCTTAATTGCTTCCCCAGTGGGCGGAAGCTAACCCTTCCCATGCCTCAGAATGCCTTGAAGGAGGTTCCTTCAAGGGCTCTGTAAGATGTCGGGTCGATCGAGAAGGCGAGCGTCTGTCCTTTCTCCTCTGCCTTCCTGCTTAGAACCGACCAGTGTTGCGTCCCCAGTTCAGGGTTCTGGATCTTAAGTCTGCTGATCACCGTCTCCTGCGGGACGGTGTCAGGGATCCGTACGAGGACCTTGCGTCTCTTTGGGAGTTCCTTGGGCTCGACGGCTGTCAAGTCCGCCCCCTCCCAAATCTGACCGAGGCCCCCGATCGTTTTCCGCAGCCAGTCCCGCGACTGCGGGCCGGCACAGGTTGTCCAGAGGATGCCCCCCGTCAGGCGCGTCCGGTGGAACTGAGGCGGGCTCTCCCCTTCCTGAAGAGAGTCCACTGCAGCTACCACCGCAGCCTGGATCAGGTCCGCCTTCCCCTGGTCTAGCGTGACCTCAGGATGGCGTCTGTCAATCACCGCCATCCCGCCATCCCGAGGCCCTCCGCAGCCTCCCTGTAAGAGCCAGTCTGCGCCGGTGTTCCGGCCTTAGTTCCTTTGGGAGGTCTGTCTGTGGTAGGCGTGCTAGAGCCAGAGCGCGGCGTCTTCCGACTCGCACTCTCCTCTTGCGCCTTTACAGGCACCCTGGCCCTTTTGGAACGTCTGTCTGTAGTGGGCGTGCTAGAGTTCGAGCGCGTCCTCTTCTGACCCGCACTCCCCTCTTGCGCCTTTACAGGTTTCTCGACCGTCCAGGTCCGGGCCGCCATTTTTTGCGCCCTCCGGAGCTCTTTCTTTGCGCCCCGGAAAGACGCTTGGACTGCCGGGGCAGTCCCTCTACTCTAACAGTAGAGTCCTCACTGGTGGAGGGGCCCCCGGAGTCCGCGGAGCTCGCCGCCCTCCGGTGGGACCCAGCCTCCAGCTTGGGTGTCGGGGACAGGTCTCTGGCCGAAGCTACCCCCTGATCCCCCGTATCTACGCCGGTCGTGGGACCTCCAGAGTCCGCTGCCGCCCCCTGGCTCGTCTCCGTTTCCGGGATAGACTCAAGGCACAAGTCTGTAGCCGGAGCCACTCCTCGAGCCTCATTGGTTTTGATTTTATATGTATTTATAATCTTCATGTTGTTCCCACGAGAATGGGGGAAATACTGTCCACACCATCAGAACCCCCTGTGTGGTGCAAGGCGGGTTACTCTGGAGGGTTGCCTGGTACTCCAGAGGTTCCGTTCACGACACCATCGCCCTGGTGCCATCCATCCATAGGCACGGGTCACGTGACACCGTAGATTGGGGGAGTTTAGTTCGACCTCCTTGTCTAGATCCGTCATGTTTAGTTATTAGCAGGGTCACCTCGTGCAGGATGCGGATTTTTACCGCGCATGACGGTCTTGGGGAAAGCTTCATCGGGAGTTTATGTTGTTATTTCCACTTTCTCAGCTTGCCCCCTGGAGTCCTTTGGCCCGCGACTCCTTAACCCCGGAACAGGGTCTTGCCGTGAATTTATTGTTTAGCTAGCGTAACAAGGGTTGTGGGAATAGTAAATTAACTTGGTTTGTTTCTGTTTCTATTTGTGGTAATAGCAGCGTGTTAGGACTGTAACGAAAGAATTGATCAAGGGTCTGTTACTGACGTGTTCAGATATTCTCTTCGTCTCCTGTAATAAGGTTAGTTTCATTCTGATAATTTAAAAACCTGAATTGTAATGGCATTAGGCAATGTATTAATGTTTCATTGAGTTATTGATATTGGAATAAGGTGTATACAGTGTGTTCTGTATAGATAGGTGACAAGTTGGTCACATTTCGCCCATTTAAGGGAAACCTGAGTACGGAAAGTGCTGTTTAGGATTTTACCTTTGGGATTTAGGGAGTCTAGCAACTTGTACTCTATAGGGTGGACCATACTCAGCTTAAGGCACGGTATTGTCAGGAGGCTGATGATGGCGCTGTCCTGGATAGTGCGTAATCGCTAGACAGGGTGATCAATTATACCATGTGACCTGTATAGATAAGTGACAAGCTGGTCACATTTCCCACATTTAAGGGAAACCTGGTTACGAAAAGTGTTGTTTCGAATTTTATATTCGATAATTAGGGAGTCTAGCAAATTGTACTATATAGGGTGGACGATGCTCAGCTTAAGGGACGGTATTGTCAAGAGGCTGATGATGGCGCAGTCCTGAATAGTGCGGAACCGCTGGATAGTGTGTTCAGTTATACAGTGGGTTGTAGGCATATAAGTGGGCAGCTGTTTGTTTACCCATATCAGGGTAGTATGACCACAGGGAAACGCTGCTTAGTATCCCGTGTTGGATAGTTAGGAAGTCTGACAACTTATACTATATGGGGTGGCCCATGCTCAGCTTAAGAGACGGTATTGTCAAGAGGCTGATGATGGAGTTGTTCTGAATAGTATGTAAACGTCAGATTAGGGATAGATACCATAAACATAATAGGCTCCACGGGAAAACAAGTACCCCAGGCCGAAGTGGTAAATTTCTACAGGGGTATAACTGCCCAGGTGATGCATGTACAGGTCGCTTTTCGCTTGCGGTTGCTTTCGTATGCTTTACTAATGTTAATATAATAATCCCTTTTATTGTTAAATGTGAAAATATGTCTACGCAAATTATTAGTGAATTTTCTTAAAAAAATTCACTAATGAGGAGATCTCGACTTTTGAATTTTGAAAAAATTTCTTCAAATGAGCGCTAATTAGGCCCTCCAGAACACATATCCGGGGTCAGTTTGAATTTTTATATGTTAATATATATATATTTATATATATATATATATATATATATATATATATATATATATATATATATATATATATATATATATATATATATATATGTATCACACCGATAACTCAAAAAATAATAGGCCGATTTTGATTAAATTTGGTGAATAAATTCCTTTTGCAAATGGCTTGGATAAGTTCGTTAGCCAGGAAAATCTGCCCAGGTTTTCCCGGAAAATTTTGTGTTTTCTTTCGAAAAAAATTTATATCTCCCGAATTAACAAAGTAAGGGCAACTAAATTTGGTACGCGGGTTTATGTCCGTATATGTAATGTACCTACCAAAATTTAGCTCTGTATGTCAAAAGACAAAAAAGTTATAGGCATTTAAAGAAAAATAAATTGGGGTTTTCCTCAAAACGTCAAAGTTGCGACTTAAAACGTCAAAATCGGCAACATCTTGGCAAATAACTTGACACTAATACGGGCTATGGAAATCAAATGTCTCAAGAAGGATGTTTTACAAACACTGAAGTCTTAGTTTCAACCGTCATTGTCCTTCATTTTACTAAAATGTTTCCAGAAAATTCATTTGAAATAGACGCTTTCCCTGATGCTTGGCAGTAGCCTTAGCTATAGAGTTTATCGTTTAATGGTATATAATTTTTGTCGAATTTTCGTAAAAAATCAATAAAGCTCAATATATCCGTTATTATACAAGATTTGAAAAAAATTTGTATATATTAATTATAGGGTGTCTTGAGCTACATCTTAAAAAAATATTTCTACAATCACAGGATGGCCCATAAGTCATTGGTGATACAAATTTTCTTTTTTTTAATCAAACACGCCTTATGTTATTGCATTTTCCATCGAAATATAATGCATGTTTGTAAGAAAAGAAATTATGGATGCAGCAAGTGCGTTATGGTAGCGAACTTTGATCAAATGCTTCATATTTGAATAGCCCAATTTGCTATTAACCTATAAGGTTGACCAAGAAACGAGTTTTTCCGGGAACACTTTAAGTCTACTTTTGGAAATCTTGGTACATTTTCACACAATAAAGTTATTTTTATGAAACATGGCACATTGCTTTTACTATATAGGTTATACTGGTAACCAAAATTGATGCCTGCTTTCTTAAAAAGAAAACACACATATTTGCAATAAAAACATTTTTATGAAAATTCACTACGCACTTGCTGCGTCCAGACTTTTTTTTTTCGGACATCATCGTGTTTTAAAATGTTAGCGTTGATATATATTTTTCACTGTGAAAGAATGTCTTATCTGAGATAGTGTTATCTGGCATGAGATAAAGTGTCTTTAACCGCATATTTGTAGCGAAGTTTTGGTTTTAGTGAATTTTCTTAGAAAAAATTCACTAATGGGGAGATCTCGACTTTTGAATTTTGAAAAAATTTCTTCAAATGAGCGCGATCTAGGACCCCTAGAACCCATATCCGGGGTCAGTTTCAATTTTTATATGTTATATATATATATATATATATATATATATATATATATATATATATATATATATATATATATATATATATATATATATATATATATATATATATATATATATATATATATATATATATATATATATATATATATATATATATATATATATATATATATATATATATATATATGTATCACACCGATAACTCAAAAAATAATGGGCCGATTTCGATAAAATTTGGTATGTACCTTTCTTTTGTAAATGGCTTGGATAAGTTCGTTAGTCAGGAAAATCGAACGAGGTTTTCCGGGAAAATTTTGAGTTTTCATTCGAAAAAAATTCTTATCTCAAAAAGTAATAAGCCGATTTGAATAAAATTTGGCATGTAGCTTCCTTTTCTAAATGGCTTTGACAAGTTTGTTAGTCAGAAAAATCGGACGAGGTTTTCCGGGAAAATTTTGAGTTTTTATTCGAAAAAAAATTTTATCTCAAAGAAGGATGAGCCGATTTTAATAAAATTTGGCATGTACCTTCCGTTTGTAAATGGCTTTGATAAGTTCGTTAGTAGAAAAAATCGGACGAGGTTTTCCGGAAAAATTTTGAGTTTCCATTTAAAAAAAAAATTTATCTTAGAAAATACAAAAATTATCATAACCAAATTTGGTAGGTAGGTTTACTATATAGAAAGTAAACTATACACCAAAATTTAGATTTCTATGTTACAAGAAAAAAAAGTTATAATAAAATATTTTGTGCCAGATCATTTCTATGAAAATTCACTACCATAACGCACTTGCTGCGTCCAGGCTTTTCATATTTCATGGATTTTTAAATTGTAACTTTTGTTTGTAAATATATTTATTATTATTAGAAGCTTTTATGAAACTAGTTGCGTCTCACTGCACCGCTATTAGATAGTTTCACTGATGCATGTGGCTTAAGCTAGAATCCTGGGACGGATTTGTAACTAGCGGAGGTATATCTTAATTGATACTTACCTGTTTATAATATTTCTGCTTCCATCTATGTAAGATAGGAAAACGGCCATTATCCAGGAGTAAGTAATTAAAGCCTACCTTCCGGGGACTCTATAATAAATTGTTTTATTTCTATTTTCGATAGAAAATTACGATTTGGTGGACTTTAATAACTCCCACGATGATGACCGAAATTAGGATTAGTCGAAGCATGTAGAGTTACTATAAAATAAAAGTGAGACATCAAAAAAAGTACAAAAGACTATTTTTATAAAAATAAAAAAAAATATGTATATCTTACATAACATTTTATCCAGCATTTTACATTGCCTTGCAATATACATTTTCTATATAATTTGTTACACCGTTATGTAAACCTGCTACATCAGTGATCTTTCATTGTAACATTTTTTATGTAGGTTTGAGATAACTTATATGCAACACCTGCATGTAACACTGTTCCTTTAGTGATCCCTGTTTGGTATGTAAACATTACGTATGTGTTTGCTGGGAAGGCGCCAAAGACAAATTAGTTATGGGTTATTTAAAATCACCTCGGTGACCCCTATCCACAGTTAAACTATTTAGCTTTCCCACTGAAACACCCTGTATAAGGAAATATATTTTAAAAGATAATTTATTATGTCCGTAGCATTTCTTCGCACTAAAGGAACGCATTTTTTTACAGAACGTACAAGGAGAGTTCCCAGATGACTCGGACATTGATATCTCCGCCTTCTTTACCTACAAGGATTTCAGCCCATCTCGCTATGTATTTAGCCCTCTTGATCTGCAAGTTAAGGAAGTAAACAAAACGATATGTCACAATGAATTCTGCTGTAATTTCGAAATTCAGATAGCCACGCAAAATGCATCTGATCATTATCAGTAAGTATAAATGTGCACAGGTGTTCCAATTTCTTATTTTTTATTGGATAGTTCAGTAAGAAGTGGTAGCAATTTTAATTATTATTTTGCTAAATGAAAAATGCAAAAATTAACTTTTTGTTTTAAAAATGAGGTGGCTGTTGCCTGTTTTTGATGTAAATCTATTTTCAAATATAAAGTAAAACAAATTAATGTCAAATTCAACTAAATTATTACTAAGTACCATCATTTGTGGTGAAGTGGTCCACTTTTTCATACATTTTTCAACATAATTGTAAACTGTTATCAAAGTAGCTTGATATTTGCAATTTATTATCTATATTGTTCAACACATTGATTACTTCATTCAGATCGTCTCAAAAACAAAATTTTCGAATTATTTCTCTATTCAAGAAAATTGTCCACTTCACCCCACGTTTGTGGTCAAGTGGGCCATTATAAGAAATCCCGTATTGTAACCACTTCGAACCTACGTTCGGGTGAAGTGACCTTGAAAAAATTGTCATAAGGCCATTATTTTTCATATTTATGCAATATGGAGATTCTAGGACGTAAAAAAACGGAAAATTCTCAAAAATACCTATATTTTTAATATTTTCGCGCACAGTGATCCTGTGGAATCAACCAACAGTGTCAAAATCAACATTTTCATTTAAAAATTTATGTCGATCCCTTTTTACATTATAGGGTGCTAATTTCCGCAAAAAGTTTACTTCAAAACTGTTCTTGTCAACTTTTCGCATTATCTTCCCCACATACTGAGTGTTTATGTTACCCTTTTAGCGAATTTTTCGTAAAACACAAAATTCACTAATGAGGAGATCTATATATATATATATATATATATATATATATATATATATATATATATATATATATATATATATATATGTATATACTGGGATTATGTGTATAACCATCGGTGGTACATAATTTATAAATTTTGATCCCGTATTTATGAGAACTTGCTAGGAGATATTGGCGAAATATAAGTCTGCCTTTCCAGGGCACCATAGTTGCATCAATCACTACATCTTTATCTGGCTTCAAAACTTTCTGAAAATTGGCGATAATCTTCTCCAATACATTTCGAATTTTTTCTAACCTGTCGACATTCTGTGCCACTTCATTATTAGAGAAATGCATCAATTTCATCAAAAGATCAAAGCGATTGCGTGGCATAATATTCCGTATCGAATCATTTTTATACATTGTTTTATTAGACCAATACAGGCGCACATGGGGTAGATGATATATTCCTATTATAATAAGTACAGCGAATAATTTTCGGAGTTCGTCTCTGTTTGTATCTTTGCAATTTTTCACAAGCGATCCGCGTGAAATTTGCTTATTTTCTCGGATCCATTGCGTGGCATATATGTTAGTTTGTTCTACTATCATGTCAATAACTTCAATATCAATAAACTGACAATAGATATTATAAGGATTTGGAGTATAAATATCTGCTTGTAAACCACCTTGCCCACTAAATTCAAAATTTTTTTAAACATTTCCACATGATCCCCATATTTAAAAACCAGAAGGAATAGCCGAAACGCTTTCTGAATTTTGCTTGTCATCAGTCTCTAGATTTTGGTCATCATCATCGTGTTGAGCAGGAGCGATTTTAATTTCACTTTCATATTGATTGCTATCAGTATTGTATTGATCTGAAATGTCTTCGGTATTGCTTGCATCAGAGTCACATGGTTTATATGACGAATCTTCACTAAAACATTTAAATGGATCACTTTCTTTATCAGATGAACCAAACGAATTGTGTGCAGTGAATGCACGATTCGTACCTTGAAAATAAAAATAAAATAGTATCCTATTTTTCTATTTCCAGAATAAACAAGGAGGTTCCATACCAGAACAAATAACAATCATAAATATAAACACATACCTTGAACAGTAGTCTTATTCTATTGTGAGCTTGTGGAAGTGGAAGCAGTCTCATGCACCGAAATTGGATCAGATGCCTATTTTTGTTGTACAGTTTCTTGAAAATTCGCACTTTAAATGCATTTAGAATACGCTGGGTTCCTACAAACATCTCAGCCATTAGGACAATCACAAATCTTATAATTGATAATTTGCAACGTGTCTAATAAACCGTTTATCCCAAATAACAATCCACTAACAATCAGTTTACAGACACCACGTGCAAATTTAAACAAGTGCAACGAACACATGGTACACGAGTACACGACGGCTCCAAGCAATACTCTGAGCATTACAGCCGTCATGCGCCACCCGTGACTCATGGCGTTTTACCATAGAGTCGTCGTGTACCACTGGTGGCGCCCCATAAATAACATGGTAATTTTGATACGGCTGATGCATATTCTATTCAAAAACAAAACGTCGTGAACGTGTTGATAAATCGTTGAGCTGCTCTAAGTTTCCTACACTATGGAAGAGAGCGAAGTCCATTCCGGTCCCAAAGAAGGACAAAAACTCCACGGTTGAGAATCATAGTCAAATTATTATCATGAACAACTTCTCCAAAGTTTTTTAAATTAATCTGCATAACACCTTGCAGTTTCGCACAAAAAACTTGATTACAGACTTCCAACATGGATTTGTTAAAGGTCGATCGACAACAAGTAATCTTCTCTGTATAAATGAGTACTTGTCTACTGCTGTGGATGAGGGCGCACAGACTGATGTCATATACCTTAATTTTTCCCAGGCTTTCGACAGATTGCACCTTGACATTCTGCTTGGTAAGCTGGACCACTTTGTGTTCTCAGCAAAACTCTTAGACCTTTAAAAGTGACACCTTTCCGACATAATGTATTATGTGAATTACCATGGTTGTCGCTCTTCTGAGGTATTTGCTAGCTCGGGTGTTTCCCAGGGTTCCGTTCTCGGACCCTTGCTATTTAACTTGTATGTTAATGATTTAACTAGCTCTGTTTACGTTGATTGTTGAACAGTTTACAATAACCCTCGGCAAATGAGCAAGCCATATGCACCAATACACATAACTTAAAAGTTAAGCTTCTGTGATTCTGATTGGTTCTTTGAGGACGTCATCATCTTATACTGATTTCCGTGGCATATTCAATTATTTCACCAAATGATCCTTATAGCAACCAAACAATACTGCATAGACTACTTTATGTATTTCTATGTGGTATTCCCAGAAAGAGAATTCCGTACAAATCCACATATAATTCACAACCCTTCCACATACATTCCCCATTAACCTAGACTAGTCAAACCACATAAGTTTCCTTATACGTTTTAATAGTATTTCTATAAGTCATTTCTGGCAGGGAAGTATGAAGTTCGTTTCTTACATGGCTTTTTGCTAGTCCACAACAGGGCTCTCTACAATAGAATGTTGTTGTTGCTGCCCTTTTTGCAAGGCTATCTGCTTCCTCATTTCCTTCAATACCTTAATGCCCTGGTACCTAGATCAAAGTTACTTTATTGTTCGTAGTCAATTGCTTCAAGAATTTGTTGCAGCCGCAGGTTAGTTTAGACTCGGTTTTGGAATATTTTAGAGTCGGCCTGACTCTCTAACTCGATGTAGATCTTTCTCATTGTGAGTCTTCTTTGTATGCATTCCTGTACACAGAGATGTATGGTAAGCATTTTGGCTTGGAATAGTGTGGAAGCTTTTCCTAGTGGCTTAGCGAGTCTAAGTTAGCTCATCTTTTCCCCAGTCCTGCTCCCTGTATTTGTTTTGGTCCGTCTGTATACCACACAGATGAGTTGCTTGTCAGTATTTCACTATCACTCTCCCATGCTTGACGGTCACTTATGACCACGTCAAATGGAATTATGGAGTCAAGTTTGATCTCTTGGTTGGTCAGGTGACTACGGTGTAATAATTTCCAGGATTTTCAAGTGGCAAACCAAGTCTCCTGGTTTGAATCTATCTGCTTTCCTCTTCAGGTATATCTGCAGTGGAGTAAGATTCAGCATTGCCTCTATGCTGCAGGGCATGATTCCATAGCTTCCGTTATTTCAAGACAGATCAATCTCTATAAGTTTTGTAAGTTACTTTGTGTTGAAGCTTATTGTCCCGTTTTTGGCCAGGTTCGAACTTTTAAGCAATCGCGACAGTTAAACGCTTAAGAAAGCATGTATATATATATATATATATATATATATATATATATATATATATATATATATATATATATATATATATATATATAATCTTAATAAGCAGTGTATCTTTTTGGAAGGAATATTTAATAACGACAAGCGGTTTTACAAAAGGAGGTAATGGAATATCTTATAATTACGGGAATTTTTGTTTAAACCGCATGAGTGTTTGTCTGTAAAGCTTCGTCGATGACCCTGTTCGCAATTGCTTGTCGAGTAGCATATAAATAGTAGTTTTTGCTTTTATTCGTTTAGCTTATTCATCTCTGATAACGCTCACTTTGTTAGAGAAACGATAGTCACGTCTGAAAACTGTATTGTGATGAATTGGGTTCTCCAAATTATATTTGTCATTTATTTTCAGATAATAGTAATTTTTTATTTTTTAAATATGCTTGAATACTGTTATACAATACCGACGCATTCAATCAGACGATATAATCTCGATATCACCTAACGAGTGAGGAGAGTAGGATGTTGTGTTTCTTATTTAGACTTGGAAACGTTTTAATTAACAGATTACATTAATTATCTTATACGAGTATATGCTGTAGTAGCTTACGCTAATTAGGGGTAATTTTATGTATCTTAAAGTCGCAATCTCCCCCATGAGTCTTTTTTAGCGAAAATTCGTCCAAGGTTACCCAGTCAACATATTTGTGACAATTAATGTACATACGATATCGCACTAGTAAAAATGTGTTACTTAATTTTTGTAATATCTCTGCGATATGTATGTGATGAAAACATCACAAACTATTATCATTACACATCAATGTGATATCTAAAATGTAACTTTATTCAACAATCTTGGGAAGAAGTATATCCTTGCTATAAAGCTAGGATATGTACTGGATATATTACAATTTACATGTATCATGTACATCGCAAAAGTTACATCTCAAAGTTATATCTATAGGTAGTTAAGACAATATTACGATATACCTTTAATATCAATAGGTTTGTTATATGTTATAACTGTAACATTACCTTACTTAAATGTCTACCTCGTTGAGAATTCGTTTCTGTTGTTTTGTTTCTTGTACTTAGTTTGTGTGATGTGTTAAAACAGTAGGATTGTGTGTTAATAAATACATTCAATATCGTTGTTAATTAAGCAATTGCAGTTTACTTTTAACATATTGCATACTAATATAAAGCAGTGTATACCCTTTTAACGTTCTGTATTTTTTGAGTGAAATGTTTCACAGAATACATATTTTTAGTCCAAATGATTTGAAGTTTATTATTTCATTTCGACGCGCTAAACAAGACTAAACTATGGTCATTTTATTTGTTGTAATATTTTTTCAGTTTTTCTGTATGTATACCATTATATTATAAAACTGAAATAAAACACTCTACTGGAATAAAAGGGTTTGCTTTGGTAAAAAATAGACATCACAGGAAATTATGTTAGAGTCCTGATACATCAGACCGTACAAATAAATTAGATATCTATAAATATATTAGTACATAATAATTATATCACGAGTCTATAAGGACTCATTACACGTTATAAATTTTTACTTGAAACATCAAAGCGACATACTGGTGATATAATTGGATAGCATCGACAAGATCTCCTAGATATTATTGTTATATAACCTTGTCGTGTCTGAGATATCACAATGTGATACATCTGCGACTAATAAGGTAGCTTTGTTGTTGATATAGAACGTATTCAGGCGACTCCCATGTTATTTATGTAGTAGTACATCGATACGATATTTAAGTCACATTTGTTACATACTAAGTACTAGTGATGGGTTGTTATTTAACAATCTGATATTTTTTAACTGTTGCCGAGCCACAACAGTAACAACCTGTTATGGATATATGAAAATAACAGGACGACAAGAAACACTACAGCAGAAATCTATTTGCGTTTGCGCTTTACACTAGTACTCGGACTCGTATCTGTTTCTGTTGCACTGCAACTAGTTACAATAAATCAACATCGCCCAACAAACACAGTTATGTACCATTCATATTACTGAAATAATATTTTGTTATTTACAAAAGTATCATTTATGTAACTTGTTATGAACCTGTAAGTTACATGTAACACGAAATGTCATGCATATAGTTCCTCTCGTGACATATCTATGTAACATAGTTGGGCATATATATCAGATATATTTATTGACAATTTCATCAACATTACATGTTACATTTTGTTGTTAGGTGTAGAGCTTTTTCTATATAACCACACACAATAATAGTTTAGAAAAAGAAAACAAAAAAGTATTGAAAACATAATTTATTAAACGCTTGTAAGAAAACAATATAATATAATACATTCTTACTGTATTAAAATATTTCTAATTTTAATTCTTAAATTGCTTATAATGTTCACATTTAACTCAATAAGTTATGAATAATTTGAAATTCAACATTAAATCTAAACATCACTTGAAACTTTTATGTATAAATAAATATAACTGCAACTTTAAACTGTAACTAGAGTAGTATCATCCATATTACAATTACTTTTGTAGTTCTTTAATAAATCAGTGGTCATTGCTTGTGTCAAAAACTCAGCTCCTGTAAATTTAAACTGGCCAGTAGGTAACGACAGTTGTAAATTTAATCAATAAGTTCAGATGACTCAGATGATCATGTAAAATTAACTAAGTACTACTAATTACCTTTGGCAACGTTTAAAACGTTGAGCTTGCTGACCTTATTATATTTCTTTGGTTAATCTAGCGGAAATCAATTCTGAACTTGTTATAGTGAATATATTTGTTTAAATTCGCTGTGTACAATCATTTCCATAGCCTTTCGATAATAATGATCCGAAACGTATGCTGCAATTGAAACATATAGGTAAACTTGCATTCCGTCATAAAACGCTAGGATAACACAATCATAGATTCAAAATGTACAATATAATTCATTTTAACATGAAGCACCAATAAGAATTCAACACCCACATTAATGCGTAGTTCTTCACATTCGGTGGTCGCTTTTGTCGAAAAAGTAATGCACAAAACAGAAATTCTTAACCCTTATATTAAATACTGCAATCTTTCAAGAAATAGAGAAAAATAAAATCCAATACTTACCACAAAATTTTCACGTTACCTTTTATATGAGGAATAAGAAAACAGTATAAATCACAAACACGAGCACAATCAAAATAAACATAACATAACTACCTCATAATCTATTATTAGCAAACAGTAAAATCAAGACTCAACACTCGCTCTCGCTCTGCGCAGTTGCCCGAAGAAAATGACGAAAATGCCTGGAACATATAAGTGTTAATTTGTATTTCCACTTATTTTCCGTTTATTTTATTTATATAAATATAATAACAAAATAAATTATTGACGACGTTTAAAGTTTAAAACATATTTCAGTTAACAGGTTTTCTTAATTAACATTTCATTAGCTGAGTTTGATAATTATCTGATTAAAATACAAATATTACGTTGTTATCGGCGTGCGCTTTAAAACTATAGAACGCTATGAAATTTGTATAATATGTATGTTACATAAAAATATAATATAGCTTTTATGTTATAATACTTGATGGTGTACAATATTTCATTTGTTACCTAAATGTGCTCCATTTGCAAGGTACATTTGTGTCACTTTGAGGTAACAGTGTAATGTTACGGTGATACTTTATTGAGCTTCCAATGCTATGTAACGGTTACAAACGTGTTCGTTGGGCGGTTTTCATCCGCAACTGTTATAACAGGATGAATGGACATGAGACTGGGAATGCTAAATATGTATGGGTATAGAGTATAGAGCGAACCTTACTTCATAACATATTACTTAACACTTTATACTAGTGTGCTCACAGCTTTGGGAACGTGTGATCGTCGGTACAATGAAACTGTTAAATTTTATCAGGGTGTTGATGGGGATACGGCATACGGACACGGACACTACTACTACTAATCGCTGAAACTTCAAAAATCTCAGGAACAGTACCAATTTTAATGAAAGTATAAAAATATCCCCTGTACCCGGTATAGTTGAAACCAGACACACTTGACCCTATAGGTAGAGAGAAAAAAATAGTTTTAATTTAAAAAATATATATTTATTTTATTTTTTGCTTACAATAATTGATGTATTTCATATAACTTTCATTTTCAAGGAAAAAATGGCTATACAGGTTTTTAAGCTCAATGCTTAACTAATACTTAATTAGTAAAGAAAATTGGAAAGAAATTTTTCAGTTGTTTTTTTTACCAAATTATTATTAGTGATAAATACCCAAAAAAAACCTTTATCATTTTATTTTATAAAAAAATTATTCATTATTTTAAACATAAAACAAAAATATTTTTTTATTTTAAACATTATATACTTGCATAGTATAGTAAACAATTTAAATTATGTTTCAGAGAATTTGAGATATCTAAAGTTTTTGCTCTATCCACAGTGTTTCATAATTATTTTTGTCTTTTTATTCAAATTAATCACCTTCACACCTCAGGCCAGATCAACTGATAGTTACATCGCCCTGGGATTGAACCCGTGTAGCAGCAAATCTCCTTTACCCAACTACACCACCGGACGTGTTCAGCTACTGTTACTACGTCTACGTGGAATTTTTAATAATTCATAGTTCATACTGTTATTTTGAACCTGTTATATTTAACTGTTTCTTCTAAATAACAGTAACTGTTGCGACCTGTTAAAGCAATATAACAGTTTTTCCCATCACTACTAAGTACATTGATGCGATGTAATTGTATTGACTGGGTATAGATATATCATACATACAACTTATTTTAAATTTGAAGATAGACACTTTTAGTTGGCGTTATAATGTTCAAATACATTTATTTGTATTTTTCCAGACTAGTGGTATTTAACGGAAAAGCGCAGGTAGGAGAAACGAAAGAAAACGTCAACTTTTGCAGTGTTTTAGCCTGTCCATCTGCTGACGTAAACAGTTGTGGAGGGCGCGTCAATGTCAGCACGACCAGTTTCGGTTTTGTCAGAGTGACTACTTCAGTACCGAGCTCTAATTTTTCTTACTTACAGCCATGTACCCTAAACACAGAATTGTCTTCATTACAAACCAGCTACTGTCAGCGACGTGACTCCCTTGTAACACATGAACTAAGGACCAGGACATCAATCGATCATGTGCTTGTCTTTGGATTCTATGGTTTTAGCTCTGATGGACATATGATTTCCTATACAAGCTTTTTCTCTTTTATAACATTTTTACTTATCGTCAAAAGCATATTAAATTAAACATTGTGTTAGTTTTAGGAACAAATATGTTTGTAACCAATAAACATTATTTGACAACTTAAACCACAAATCTGTTTTTTAATAGTTAATAGTTTTTAATAATTAATTACATGCACACAACACAAATTTATCCGTAGGATGTACATTGTAAGTAAATTTGGGATTAATGTGCAAGGGATATCCAAATTATGTACGGAGCAACACCTATGGACAGTTTATGTACAGTCAAAGTGAACTACACCGTATGCACATTTTGCACTCATAGGTGGACATCTTCTGAACATTTAGATGTGCTTGCCAGTGTATATCCTTATATCCAATGTAGGTATACATTGCGCCGGACCCCAATTCTATTTTTGAAGATTATTATCTTCAAAAATAGAATTGGGGTCCGGCGCAATGTATACCTACATTGGATATAAGGATATACACTGGCAAGCAGGTATTCTGGATAATAGGCCCCGACTATTGTCGGGGCCTATTATCCAGAATACCTTCAAATTTATGAGGACATCCTCTATAATAGGAACATATTTTTATAGAAATAAATAGGGTATTACACAAAAACACTAAAAGGGGAGGAAAATATGTAGGTACTGAAGTACACAAACCATAAACAATTTAATATTCTTATTTTAATACTGGTATTATTTCTGATGTTTATATCTTTAATAGCAAAAAAAGAGCATTGGTGATTCAGTGGTAAGAACGTGTGCCTTTGAACCGAAGGGTACTGGGTTCGATCCCAGAATTCTCCTTTCACTTTTTCAGTACGTACTGTAACATTAACATTAACCGAGATTGTGGCATTGTATTGGAACAAGTTGAATTTCTGCACGTTCCGCCCTTCGAAGGAAGCGTAAGGCCGTCGGTCATATGTCCATGTGATGTTGGGCACGTTAAGGATCCCTACCCTACTTACAGAAAGGCAGGGGTTCGGCAACATTTTCAGAATAGTGAGGTGAAACAGCTCTCTGACGTCGGTGGTTGGCCATAGTCGCGGAAATAGACCGACGTTAAAGAAACAAACACAAATAGGAATCTATGTGTCTTGATATAATTAATTTAAAACAAATAAAACCACTTATCTATTTGCTTGCGGGCCACATGCAATTAATAGATTTGATTTACATGATATATATGTATATATATATATATATATATATATATATATATATATATATATATATATATATATATATATATATATATATATATATATATATATATATATATATATATATATATATATAAATCTGTGTGTGTATACATTTTTGGATTTTTAATAATTTTTTGTTGAAGTGTTTGTTGCAAACACATCGAGGAGAGAGATGCCGTTATCTTAGGTCAGGGCAGGTCAAAGAAAACACGCCCTTGTAGCGAACAGTATATATAAGAATTAATAACATGTCTGTATACAGTAGGAATCCGGGGTGGTGGCTGTTCCCTGTTTAAATAAGTAAGTTTGCTATAAAAAAAGTTCAGTAGTGTTCAGGAATTACTTGAACTTGCCTATTTTCAATAGGGAGAGTTCACGGCACTTACATTAAAGTATAAACGATATGAGGTAGTCATGCAAATAATACGATGGTCCGTCGGAAGCAATGGCAGTTGGCTGTCGACGAACTGATCCACCTTTTCTTATGATATAGTTCATGAAAGACAAAACCTGTGTGTCCCTAAGACATCATGAACTTGACTGTTCTGTCACATGGGTGTTTTTTTTTTTT
This sequence comes from Tillus elongatus, assembly GCA_964006375.1. NCBI lineage: Eukaryota > Metazoa > Arthropoda > Insecta > Coleoptera > Cleridae > Tillus > Tillus elongatus. The sequence goes on from OZ023264.1 coordinate 112,192,139, forward strand.
GTTCCCTCAGGGCTCGTCCGCGGCCTTGCCGCCCCGATAGCACCGCAACCCTTGGTTGATTGTGCATACCCCTAGTCTTACTCCACCCATTCCAAAATCACTGTGCCTTGAACTAGTCTGCACAGCGATTGGTAGGGTGAAGTTTTATATTGCTCTGTCTCCGGTCTAGAGTGACCGTAGATCAGTTGTCTTTTCCGGTCCAGAGCTATACACTCGCACAAGATGTGCTGGGCTGATTCCTCCCCCTCGCCGCAGAGTCTGCATGCGAGGTCCCCTTCGAACCGCCCCATTTTATGTAGGTGTTTCTTGACGGCCATGTGTCCCGTCAAGAGACCTGTTGTGTTTCTGAGCTGTCCTCTGCTAAGGTTTAGCAGCTCCACAGCTCTCTTTGAACTGGGTCCGTCAATTATTGACTTCCCATGTCTGAGCCCTGGACAGTCCGCCCAGTACACCTTGTGTTGGTTTCTGACCCAGGACTTAATGGCTCCCCTGGCAGTGCTCTTTGACACGCCCAGAGCCGGTTCTGGTCCCATAAATGGTTCTGCTGACCCCCTCTTTGCGAGACTGTCAGCTTCTTCATTGCCTTTGACCCCCGAGTGACCCGGCACCCAGATGAGGGTCACCTCATTCTGCCCAGCCAGGTCGCTCGTCTCGTCTCGGCACTCACTCACCAGCCAGGAATTTACCCGTGGGCTACTTAGTGCCTTAAGGGCTGCCTGGCTGTCTGTGGCTATGAGGATCCGCTTGTTGGTGTAGCCCCTCCTCTTGTTCTCCCGCACACAGTGCAGGATGGCGTACATCTCGGCCTGAAACACCGTTGCATGGGCTCCGAGGGAAATACTGTGACTTACCCTCGGTCCTTCCGAGTAAACATCTGCCCCCGTCCCACGCTCCCCGCCAGATCCGTCCGTGAACCAGACGAGCGCGTCCCGTGGTATGCCCGGTGTCTCCTCCCGCCATGCCCCGCGATCAGGGATTTCCACTGTGAAGTTGTTTTCCCTGCACATTCGCGGGCTCGCGAAGTCTGACCTCATTTCAAGCATGGGTTCCTTCACGATCTCCTGAATTTTGCAGTGGCCCCTGAAGCCTGGGTTGATCTTCAGTCTACCATTGCAGGCTAGTCTGTATAGTCCTAGCCTGGCCTCTCCCATAATAACGAAGTGTAGGGGGGGTAGATCCAGCAACACCTCCATGGCGGCTGTTGGGGTTGAGGACATGGCCCCTGTGATGCCTAGGCAAGCCATCCTTTGGACCTTGCCTAGTTTTTGTTTGGCACTGGATTGTGTCACCTTAGGCCACCAGACCAGTGCCGCATATGTTAACGATGGTCTGACCACCCTTGTGTACAGCCAGTGGGCCATACTAGGTCTTAGTCCCCACGTTTTTCCATATAGCCGCCTAGTGACGGCTAAGGTCATGACTGCCTTACGCAGTATTTTTCCAATGTGACCATTCCAGGTTAGCTTAGAGTCCAATACGACCCCAAGATATTTTACCTCCCTGGCCATTGGAACGCTCCTACCGTATAGAGTGAGAGTTCTGTGGCTTTCACACTTCCTCCTCCTCGTAAACGGCACGACGGTTGCTTTCTCGGGGCTCACCCCGAGCCCTTGATCAACCGTCCACCCTTCCACCACTTTCAGTGCAGTCTGCATACGCTCCCACACTGCCTGTGTGACCTTTCCTCGGACTATGATGACAATGTCGTCCGCATAGCCCTGTACCTCATACCCCCCTCCCGAGAGCCTCCCCAGCAGGCCGTCCACGACTAGACACCAGAGCAAGGGAGACAGAACGCTCCCCTGCGGACACCCCGCCGCGACCCCCGCCAGCAGAGTCCCTCCCGCGAGTGAGGTGAACACCGCCCTGTCCCTGAGCATGGAACCGATCCACCTGCAGCAGGTCTCCTCTATTCCACGCTCCCGGGCAGCTGCCAGAACCGATCCGAACGAGGTGTTGCTAAAGGCCCCCTCTATGTCTAGAAAGGCCCCCAGCGCCACCTCCTTGTTCTCCAGCGTATTCTCCAGTTTCAGCACCAGTTGGTGCAGTGCTGTTTCTGTTGAGAATCCTGCTCTGTATGCATATTGTCCGCAGTGTAGAGGATATGCTTCCAGTACACCGCCCCTAATGTGCCGGTCGAGCAGTTTTTCCACTGTTTTCAGCAAGAAGGACATGAGACTTATTGGCCTCAGGGACTTTGCCTGGTCTGTTGGACGCCCAGGTTTAGGAATAAATACAACCCTGGCCAGTCTCCATGCCCTCGGAATGTACCCCAGAGCCAGGCTGGCCCTCATAATGAGGGTAAGCACCGGCGCCAGTATATCTATCCCCTGTTGGAGCATGATGGGCATTATTCCATCAAATCCCGGCGATTTGTATGGCTTAAAGCTGTTAATGGCCCATCTGATTTTGCTCCAGGTAACCACCTCTTTAGCGACTGTCCAGTCTACTCTAGATGCCCGCCTATAAGGCGCCTCTATTTCTGAGTGTTCCCAGTCCGGAGGTGATTGGTTTATTATGTTACAGCCGGGGAAGTGCGTCTGGAGTAAAATTTCCATAGTTTCCTCCCCCGAGCTTGTAAAGCCTCCCGTGGGTGTTCTAAGGGAGCCTATGTTAGTCTGAGGGCCCTTAGACAGGACCTTGTGTAGTCGAGCACTCTCGGACGTGTTTTCCACTTCTTCGCAGTGCTTCCTCCACGACTCCTTCTTGGCGTCCCTCAGTCTTTTGTTATAGGTCGATAGGGCCTGTCTATATTCATCCCATGCTCCCGACCTTTTGGCCGCGTTAAACAGCTTACGAACCTGCGTCCTCCTTTGCCTGAGGTCCTCGTTCCACCATGGGACGTTCCTGGTGGACACCCTCATTTTCAGGGGGCAGTTGGCGTTATAGGCCGAGGTAATTGCGTCTCGCAATTGGACTGCTGCAATCTCGAGGTCTATTGAATCCCTTATGGCCCTCTCAACCCCCCGCAGTTCCACGGCTAGGTCTGCCCTGTAGGCTTCCCAGTCCGCCTTGCGGGGGTCCCGGTACCATACCGTTTCTCTTTCGACTTTGGCGATTTCAAACCGGATGTATCTGTGGTCTGAGCTACTCACTTCCCCAGACACAGCCCAGCTTTTAACAAAGTCACCCAGAAACTGGGTGGAAACTGTTAGGTCTAAAACTTCCTCACGCCGTGTTGTGACGAATGTCGGTTTATTACCTCTATTCAATATGTCTAAATTAAATTTCATAAAGAATTGTAAAAGTGCCTCACCCCTAGAGTTTGTGTCCGAGCTACCCCACAACTCATGGTGCGCATTCGCATCCATGCCGATGATGGTCTGCCATCCACCTGCTCTGCTACCCACCATCAGCTGCTCCAATTCGTTGGGTGGAGGAGGGTCCGTGCTGTCCCCTGGCAGATAGGCTGACGCGACAGTAATGTCCCTCAGCCCATCCGCTCCTCCACATCGGATTTTGATCGTTGCCAGGTCCCTGGAACAGAAATTCATTAGAGGGAGAAACTCTATCCCTTCCCTGACAAAAATGCAGGCCCTCGGATTCTCGCTGGACCTGCTGTAGATGAGCTTTCCATTAGCTCCGCCGAGTCCCTTGATCTCTCCTTTGTAGGAGTACGGTTCCTGGATGAGGGCCACATCCGTGTTCCTCAGAGCCATTAGTAGTCCGGCCGTGGCTGCCCTACTGTGTTGGAGGTTGACCTGAAGGAACCTAAGTCCCATTAACCCTTAATTGCTTCCCCAGTGGGCGGAAGCTAACCCTTCCCATGCCCCAGAATGCCTTGAAGGAGGTTCCTTCAAGGGCTCTGTAAGATGTCGGGTCGATCGAGAAGGCGAGAGTCTGTCCTTTCTCCTCTGCCTTCCTGCTTAGAACCGACCAGTGTTGCGTCCCCAGTTCAGGGTTCTGGATCTTAAGTCTGCTGATCACCGTCTCCTGCGGGACGGTGTCAGGGATCCGTACGAGGACCTTGCGTCTCTTTGGGAGTTCCTTGGGCTCGACGGCTGTCAAGTCCGCCCCCTCCCAAATCTGACCGAGGCCCCCGATCGTTTTCCGCAGCCAGTCTCGCGACTGCGGGCCGGCACAGGTTATCCAGAGGATGCCCCCCGTCAGGCGCGTCCGGTGGAACTGAGGCGGGCTCTCCCCTTCCTGAAGAGAGTCCACTGCAGCTACCACCGCAGCCTGGATCAGGTCCGCCTTCCCCTGGTCTAGCGTGACCTCAGGATGGCGTCTGTCAATCACCGCCATCCCGAGGCCCTCCGTAGCCTCCCTGTAAGAGCCAGTCTGCGCCGGTGTTCCGGCCTTAGTTCCTTTGGGAGGTCTGTCTGTAGTAGGCGTGCTAGAGCCAGAGCGCGGCGTCTTCCGACTCGCACTCTCCTCTTGCGCCTTTACAGGCACCCTGGCCCTTTTGGAACGTCTGTCTGTAGTGGGCGTGCTAGAGTTCGAGCGCGTCCTCTTCTGACCCGCACTCCCCTCTTGCGCCTTTACAGGTTTCTCGACCGTCCAGGTCCCGGCCGCCATTTTTTGCGCCCTCCGGAGCTTCTTTCTTTGCGCCCCGGAAAGACGCTTGGACTGCCGGGGCAGTCCCTCTACTCTAACAGTAGAGTCCTCACTGGTGGAGGGGCCCCCGGAGTCCGCGGAGCTCGCCGCCCTCCGGTGGGACCCAGCCTCCAGCTTGGGTGTCGGGGACAGGTCTCTGGCCGAAGCTACCCCCTGATCCCCCGTATCTACGCCGGTCGTGGGACCTCCAGAGTCCGCTGCCGCACCCTGGCTCGTCTCCGTTTCCGGGATAGACTCAAGGCTCAAGTCTGTAGCCGGAGCCACTCCCCGAGCCTCATTGGTTTTGGTTTTATATGTATTTATAATCTTCATGTTGTTCCCACGAGAATGGGGGAAATACTGTCCACACCATCAGAACCCCCTGTGTGGTGCAAGGCGGGTTACTCTGGAGGGTTGCCTGGTACTCCAGAGGTTCCGTTCACGACACCATCGCCCTGGTGCCATCCATCCATAGGCACGGGTCACGTGACACCGTAGATTGGGGGAGTTTAGTTCGACCTCCTTGTCTAGATCCGTCATGTTTAGTTATTAGCAGGGTCACCTCGTGCAGGATGCGGATTTTTACCGCGCATGACGGTCTTGGGGAAAGCTTCATCGGGAGTTTATGTTGTTATTTCCACTTCCTCAGCTTGCCCCCTGGAGTCCTTTGGCCCGCGACTCCTTAACCCCACACACATGGGTGTTTACTCGCTTCTTAAATAGTTGGAGGTTATATCTCTTCGGAAATATGTCTGCCGGGAGGAGCATTGTAGAGCGTACATTTTCTAGGAAAGAATGAAGATTTGTAACAAACCGTTGAACAAGTGAGCAATTTGATAGTAAATGCATGTGAGTTTCAACTGAAACGGGTTGGCCGATTAAAAGTTGCAAGCGGAGTTACTAACGAGGCAATTTCTGAGGAGCAATGTCGATAGTAATATCGAGAGCGGAGTCAGAGATCCCCAACCTTCCTCCTGTGGTAAAGAGAAGTGAGTTTGACTATGATAGATGAATCTTCTATAAAGCAACAACTCGCTCTAAACAGAATCTAGGAGGGACAAGGTTGTCTTTGGGGCAGCACCCTAGATATGAGAACAATATATTCTAACTGTGTACGTATTTGCGCTTTATACAGCGTCCCCACCTGCTGTTGATAACAACAAACTTTCAACCCGAAACGGAAATCCAAGCTTATTTCCTGCTACTTTGGCAATATTGGAAATATGTCAGTGCCAGCAAAATCCTCTGCAACAGTTATACCCAATGTAAAGATTGTTGATTTGTTGGGAAGTATTTTGCTAGCCATTTGAACGTCGGGGTCATGCATGTCACTCTTCCTAGAGAAGATTGTGTGTTTTTGGGACATTTAACATGACCAGATTTGCAGAGCCCAAGCTAAGAATCTTAGACAGTTCATCATTTAGAGAGTTGGTTCAACTCTCATATTGATAAGGAGCATATAATGGGCGGGTCGGTGAGAACATGCCATGAAGAGTTCTATTATCAGCGAAGCTGTTGTTCGGATTGTTGGCTGTTAACAGAAGGTTAATATATGAAAAAGTGTGTGAGCGAAAACGGAACCCGGTGGAATACACGCATTGTTTTTTTAATTCATCTGATGAAACACCATCGACAATAACATGCAAGAAGCGCTCCTTCAGTAAACTAGATAACCATCCGCATAGTTATGCACAATAGGCCAAGGGCTGCAGTGCTATCGGGGTGCAAAGCCGCGGACGAGCCCTAAGGGAGAGAAAAAAGAATCTACAATAAAATTGCATGATCTTCTTCAAAATTTTAGAGTGCAGAACTCCAAAGATGACTGACGAAAGCCATATTGGCGATCACTTAGGATTTTAGGATATTTGATTTTTCTATGTATTTTATAAGCTCTATATTGTTAACATAGGAATTGTCTCCCTTTTCAAGGACAGCTGAACTCGATCTTGTTTCCAGGAAGTTGGAAATACCCCCATCTTATAGGACATGGAAAAAAGGCGACATAAAATTGGAGTCCCTTCAGGAGCACACATTTTTAAGTAGTGGATTCCAATGGGTCCTGGTGCCTTTTTGATTTCTAAATCTTCCAATAGTTGCTTAACGATACGATGCCTAAAAAATATTTACTTAACAGCTGGAGCAACTGGTGAGTTCTTTCCCTGCATATCAAGAGTGAAATTAGACGGAAATACACGGGCGAATAGATCGACCTCTTCTTTTGAAGATACGGCGAATATCATGTGAAGCCATGGAAGGAAAGGTGCCGGTGGTGAAATTAGTTGCTACTTCATTCCGGCAAAACCTTTTGATTTGGAATGGACATGTTTTAAAAGCATAGGTTTCCATGCCTAATGAAATAATTTCGGTAATGGAGTTGGCGCATTCGGTGGGATTATTATTTCAAAAACACTGTCTTGATCGATTGTCTGTTTGCACCTTTTTCTTGCTGATACAAAGGCAACGTAAGTTTCGCTGCTCGAGTCTTTGCGCCAAAGATTATTTTAGGTAACTACTTTTCGGTAAGCTTTATTGATCCAGGGTTTTGATTTAGAATTGACATGTTATAGGTTTCCATGGTTAACAAGATAATTTCAGTAACGGAGTTAGCGCATTCTGTGGGATTATTATTTCGGAAACAGATAGATGAATCCAAGAAAACAAAGAGTAAAAATTTCTTAATTCGTCCCATTCAGAATTATTATAATGCCAGATTTGTTGAGCGTACCCTTGTGAGAAGTTATGTTTGTAGATGTGTTTTAGAGATGAGAAAATGATCAGACTTGTCTATGGGAGCCGATGTTAGTTCTTTGTTGTTTTCGGGGTTAGTCGTCAAAAAGATATGAAGAGTATAGGTTGTATGGTCACATATCTGGACTGGACTTTAGGTGGAAATGCTTCAAAGATGTATACTCGATCAAAAAAGAGGGAGCTGCCAGTTCCTGGACTTTCTCTGGGTCGAGGCTAACCCAAGTGGCAATTCCCGGCATTTAGACAAAATACTGACCGTAGAATATTCCACATCATCAGCATCTATAAGCAGGTCATATGATGGTACTCCCCGGGTCAAGAGCAAGTTTGTACTATCTTTTAAAATTATGGGATGGAATGGGAAGCAATGCAGGTAAGTGGAAATTAATTAGGTGGTTCAGGACCATGAAAGAAAAAGGTTTGTGGGACAGGGGCATCAGCTGCTCCAGTTAGTCAGTCATCTATTAGAATCGACAGGCAGGACATTCCTTACACCCATTCTTTTTATGCCCCCGAACCCAAATGGGATAATGAATGTATGCAAAATTAAAGCTGCAATTCAAACATACTAGGACGGGGTAGTTATTTTTGCACCTACGGAATTTTTTAACCAGCAAAGAAGGGTGAGGAGTCACAAGGGCGGGAAGGAGGTGGCAACGCCGTTTGCTTACCTTTTTGTTACTCGTGTGACGATGTTTTAGACCTTGTGGAAATATTTCAAAGCTATTTTTAAATTGTGTGTAGAGGAACGATGTTTGTTTTTCGATCTCTCGCGCTTAACTCTGTTAAAATGATCTAGTAAGTTCTTTCACAATACAAAATTTTATGTGTTCGGCGTGCTTAGGACCATGAAATTCGCGGAATATAAGGTAATTTAACTATAGCTTTCCCCCAGGTTTGTAACTACGCCGATATTAATGGCCAATAAAATGCTGAGGAGCGTGTGGATTATCAAAGGAAAGGAGATTAAATTGATTATTTTCCTTTTTTTTTAATAATTGATGATTTTAACTGAACGCGATCGGTAAAATATATAAGATATGCGTAAGTACATAAGTAAACATAAATTTGATGAATTACATGCAAATTTATAGAAAATTCTGAATGCTTTGTACTGAGGTGGGTGACAATAGCATAAGAATGTGTATTAAAAGTTATCTAAAAAATAAGTAGCTAATGCATTAGAAACCTTTATTGATTAAAGTAATTCTAGAATCATAAAACAGTGAAGGAAATAAAGACGTTGAGACATCTCAGGGTTCACGTAACTTCTCTTATGTTGCTTGTGTCTCAACTGATCCATAACAGCATAATATCAATTGTACATACACACTAGGAGTTATGTGCTTTAATAAATATAAAACGAATAGAGTTACGCAAAACTCTTAATATTGTTTTGGGCTAAATTCTAAGGATGGCATCTTTCTGTTCTTTTAATAGCCTAAAGTAATCTGTGGCTAAAAGAAACAGTTAAGAAGCATTTTTAATAACAGAAATATAAAGTAATAGTTTTCTTTAAGTTAGTCCAGTCTTGGTTTTTGAGCATTTACTCATTATATTTTTATATTGAAATAGGCAATAAGCTGCACAAAAACACAATAAATATGTTCACATTTCTAATATTATTTGTCTATGAGAATAGAAATTACATTGAAATGTAATTTACACTGGAAGGCACCCGGCAGTGCTTTCAATATCGATTTTCTAAAACACAAGTGAGATAGACAATAAAAAGAGAAGTTATATCTCATACACACACAGATGTAAGCTCATTAATTTGTAATATTTGTATAATTTTCAAAAATTTCGACCTGGTTTATCCGTAGATTCAAACGTTTGCTAACGCTAACAATAGTTTTAAAATAGTTTAAAAACAGTTAAATGTTGTCATAAGGTTAATGAGCAAGAAAAGGACAGCATCTCCTTTTATGACCCAATTCTTTTTTGAACATTTGCCTCAACTGTAATTCATGTGTGGTCCCTTCCAGTTTAATTTCAATGAGAAGTTAGTCCGTCGTTCCAACATATACGAGTGGCTAAAAACAGAAACTCTAACGTTACCATTAATGATGGTAGCTGTTTTGGAGACCGCAGGGAAGATAAAACATCATAATTTCTTTTATGCTAGGTACATACACTCGCGAATTGCGAAATCGCAGTGAAACCTATCCCTATTGGTGTTATTTTAAATAATATCCTAATATTATTTAAAATTGACCAATAGGAATATATATACTTATATATACTTATATTATTTACTTATAATGGTTGCCCAGTGTACTATTATTTTACAATTCCATTATAAGATGTGCGAGTTTTTTGGGTAAATAAAGTGATCACAAAAATTATAAACTTACTCTTTTATACAGGGCTTTCATTAATTCCTGAACCCCACGTGACCAGAGTCTGTATCTCTCTTAGTGGAATATGATTTTATGAGTTGTCAGTCAAAAAGTAACCAAAAAACACCACTAGACTAGGGACCCTAAAGTTACTAAATCAATTGACAATTGACAGTTCAGTCCATTGGCGCTCAATTCCCTTTTGACGGTTATTTTGTATGTATATTGTGCATTTTCCAAGTTCGACCAGTGTTTACCTTCTTCAAATAATTTTCTATCTGTTGGGCAATAAAAATAAACAGTTTTCATCAAAACTTAGCATTTTCCTTGCGTTTTTACGTAAGTTAAAAGTGTAGGTGTGTTAAGGTTATGTTGTTGACGATATTCGACATCGCATGGAACGAAGCCCTACCAAATCTGTTCGCCGGTAATCTGCCCAAATAGGTACATATTTGTTACATGTTACACAATACACATTCTTAAAACCGTAAATTAGAAGTTTAAATAATCGGACCTCAATTTGTTTACGTACATTACAAAATTTTGATATCTATACAAAATAAAAGTAATATTTTATTATGTTTTTAATTTATTTTTTAACATTCAATAACAGTAAACCATACATGAACAGACTTGCTGTTAAAAAATACTAAATAATAAATACATTTAAGACATTTACTGTTTCAACTTATTATAATTTTTATATTTTTTATAAGACCCCAAAGGAAATATGAGACAACACTGGCATCTTAGGGATTTCATTAATTCAGGTTGTACAACCATGTATGCCGGGTTGCCTTACTTAAACTTTCACGTGGGGTTCGGGAATTAATGAAAGCCCTGTATTATGAATTTATCATTTCATATATTTTTTAAAAGTTACACCAATTAATTGAATCAATTAATTAGAAAACGACTAATATCCTAAAACTTCAATAAGTTCTGTTACTGTGTGAAAGGAAGTACATAACGTTGGAAAGACGAATATAAAAATGTCGGTCAATATTCAATGCATACTATTATCCCACAAGACTTAAATTTGGCAAACATGTGACGTGCTCCCGCGCCACTCTCTAGTTATTCGAGAGTTACCAGGCAACCTCTCTTATAACCTATAAACCTTGACTTTGTATCACAGAACACTCCCTATAGAAGTTTCACCTAATTGGAGCTAACCTGAACTTTATTAGGGCTCAGTTCGTCATCGCATATCCTAGATGTCGCTAGCAGTGCTACAATTGTATGGAACGTGCTGTTCAGTGTGCCATTTTATCATACATTTAAAATTCAAATGTTTTGAATGTAAAAAATTCTTTGCTCGCTGTTAATTTTTTCATTGTATGATTATAATACAAGTTTGTTGTTAAACTTTTCTTTCGATTAAGTGTTACCTATATAATGAAGTTCGAATTTATTGAGGCTATTTAAATATCAAACAATTAGAAACATAAATTCGATTCATTTGAAAAACATATTCAGAATATGAAAATTCGCTACTAGCAAGCAATGAATCGTGCATCTGTTCGAAATAATTGCCGGCCGGCCATGCGCAATAGGGTTTATCAGGACACGTCGCTCGGCGCAAGTCAGGAACACTGCTAGCAGGCAGAATGTAGAGAGACAGAAGCCTTTAGCTCTCGAACAGAACACGTCTTGCCGTGAAATTGTGGTTTAGCTAGCGTGTCAAGGATTTGTGCGAATAGTAAATTAACTCGGTTTATTTCGCTGTTACTATTTGTGTTAATAGAAGCGTGTTAAGGTTGGAACGAGGGGATTGAACGAGGGTCTGTTACTGCCGTGTTCAGATATTCTTCTCGTGTCCTGTGATAAGGTTAGTTTCATTCCAGTAATTTAAAAACTTGAATTTTGATGGCGTTAGGCAAGCTATTCATGTTTCATTAAAACGTATTGAGTTATTGATACGATGGCCCATTTAAGGGAAACCTGAGTACGGAAACTGCTCTTTAGGATTTTACCTTTGATATTTAGGGACTCTAGCAATTTGTACTATATAGGGTGGACCATGCTCAGCTTAAGGGACGGTATTGGCAGGAGGCTAATGATGACGCTGTCCTGAATAGTGCGTAATCGCTAGACAGGGTGATCAATTATACCGTGTGACCTGTATAGATGAGTGACAAGCTGGTCACGTTGCGCCTATTTAAGAGAGACCTGAGTACGGAAAGTGTTATTTAGAATTTTATATTTGATATTTAGGGAGTCTAGCAACTTTTACCATATAGGGTGGACCATGCTCAGCTTAAGCGACGGTCTTGTCAGGAGGCTGATGATGGCGCTGTCCTAAATAGTGCGTAACCGCTGGACAGGGTGTTTAATTATACAGTGTGTTGTAGGCAGATAAGTGGGAAGCTGTTTGTTTACCCATATAAGGTCTGTGTAGTCACAGGGAAACGCTGTTTAAGATCCAGTGTTTGATAATTAGGAAGTTTGACAACTTGTAGTATACGGGGTGGCCCATGCTCAGCTTAAGGGACGGTATTGTTAGGAGGCTGATGATGGAGCTGTTCTGAATAGTATGTAAACGTCAGATTGGGGAAAGACACAACAAACGTAATAGGCCCCACGGGAAAATAAGTACCCCAGAGCGAAGTCGTAAATTTCCACTGGGGTATAACTGCCCAGGTAATGCATGTAGCTTTTCGCTTGCCGCTGATTTCATATGCTTTACTATTGCTGTGCTAATGTTAATGTAATAATCCATTTATTGTAAAAGGTGAAAATAATTCTACGCAAATTATTTTCAATCGAACATTATTGTGTTTTAAAATATTAACGTAGTCATATATTTTTTACTGTGAAAGAATGCCTTATCAGAGATACTGTTATCTAGCATGAGATAAAGTGTCCTTTTAATCGCATGTTGTGTAGCGAATTTTTGGTTTTCATATTTCATGGATTTTTAGACTGTAAATTTGGCTTGTAAATATATTTATCATTATTAGAAGCTTTTATGAAACTACTTGCGTTTCACTGCACCGCTATTAGATAGTTGCACTGAATGCATGTGGGTTAAGCTAGAATCCTGGGACGGATTGTAACTAGCGGAGAAACATCTTAATTGATATTTACCTGTTTATAATATTTCTGCTTACATCTGTGTAAGATAGGAAAACGGCCATTATCCACGAGTAAGTAATTAAAGCCTACTTAACTTCCGGGGACTCTGCGCGAAACAATAACTGTTGACAACTGGCTATAGTTTTTCTCCACTTGGCTACACTAAGACAAGGCTGTTATGAAACAGTAAATTGTGGTGTTCTACGAGGGCATTAGCAGAAGTCTTCACGGGAATCTAACCTCGTCCATTTATAGGGAATAAAGATGGCGCCGAGGAATTGCTTTCACTATACAAATCATTAATAACTTATTTGACTAATTTAATCACTTTACTGGCAGCAGTATAAAATTAAATAAAACTTATTTGGATTTGACAAATGACAATCAAATCTAATTTCCTGGGTGTGGCCTATTCATCGCGTCCACCAGAAGCACTGCAATATTGTTCAAAACGTCAGCACTGGCGTTTCCCTTCTATATGGAGTGTTCTGCGCTTTGTATCCTCTATTGTGTAAATTAATGACTATGTATGTGTGTGTTCTACAGTGCAACCATGGTTTTTCACTTGATAAAGTTCATTTTTTTAATTAGTAATTACTTTGTCCACAGTCTATATATTGAATACAATGCCTACAATCTGTTGTCTAAGTGGGGAAGATCGAGATGTAGTGAACTTTTAGTCAGTGCCAACAGTGATGAACCACAAATTTCTAAGGCACTAAAATGAATTATCCAGGAAACACAGAGAATTGTGGATAGCCGCAATTAAATTATTCACATTCAATGTTAATGAACCAAAAACATTGATTTTTTGTATTTTTAAACGATATCTACAAAAGACAATGCTCTCAAGTATAAGTAAACAAATAACAGTCAATCTCATCTCTCATCATATATTTTGTCAATATCTTGGCTCTCTGATGATAACTTTCTCAATTGTCCACTTTTAAACAACAGAAATTAATCCCCAAAACACGTTATTTGGCTATAAAAAAATAAGGACGTTTACAAAACTCGAAAGTTTTATCTTGTTTGTTGTGTACCAACTGCCAATGCACTCAGATCTCAGATGCCATGACAGTGAAACGCTGTCATGTGGTTTGGAATGTCACTCTTAATTATTGGACGCTGGACGGGCAGCAAAGACAAATATTGTATCTATGACTAGCAAGTTACAGGTTTTGCCTAGAATGGCAACGTCGGAGCACCCTATTTTTACGAGAACCCAAACAACCCAGTCTTCTGTTATGGAAAACAATTAGAATCTTAAGAATCGCTTCCGGCCAATTTCAAAATCAAATTTTGAGTCCCGCTATCTCAGCATACGTTTTGTAAGACAACGCAAATTCATTAATCAACTGTTTTCTTTTTCTGTGCGTTTAATTGGCAAAATTTGTAAAGTTGGTGTGTTGGAATAATACAAACATCCATGAGCGTAATGTGTTATTGTTTTCCATATCTATATTTGCAAATTACCATAGAGTAAAGCATGTGAATAAGAATATGAGGACATTCTGCAAAGTGACTATGGCGAAGCCATAATTAAACAGCAGAACATTTTCAGAAGTTCTTTAGGCAATTATTATTGCCCCTAAGTATTGATGCTTCATGAAGAAACCTCTACTTATATTTAATCAGCACTTCAACCATGAAAAAGACTATTTTCATGCCAAACTTATTTTTGTTGTGACAGTGTAGGTAAATCATGTTTGGTTTTCAAATTGCTTGTGCATTTATTTGACTTATTTTTGCTTTTTAAAGCAAAAATAAATAAATAATATTGACCGACCTGAAATAAAATTTTGCTACTTGAGTTTCTATTTGCTGAATCGCCTTCCGTAACAGAAGTCTGGGCTGTTTCAAATTTCGTCCTATTTTTAACAACTCCTGAAATTTTTACATGGCAGTTGTCGTTCTGAAAGAGATTAGGTTCTGTGGTGTTGGTAACGTAGACTTCTACACTATTTGTTTTGGTTAGGTTCAGTTTAAAATTTAAGTTATGATTTGTTTTATTTGCATCTTAATTATCGCTGTTATATTTATATAATTTATTTTGCACCTCTTTAATTTTTCGTTCCCGATGGTTAACTCTATTTATGATTAGACCTGTTTAATTATTATTGGTAAATATATAAATAATATCTAACCGTTGTAAACGTCAACCAATAACCGTTATTTTATTTTATTCGGCTTTTCTTTTGTGTTTGAAACTTGAAACTGTCAACTCTTGACAACAGATCTTTAATATTTACTATCAATTTCTACTTTCCATTTTTATTTTTAGAAGTATTAAAAAGAAAAAAGTGCTAACAACTTCAGTTAAAACAAACATTTTTTTCTATAATTAACTACACCTAGTGTTTCGACTAATTACCCGTAAAATGTAAGTACATATTTGTTATTTGTTTGAAATCTAGAATCTATGCATTATTGTAGGTTCTATTTCCAACATGTTTTTTTAATTTTTTTGTGTGAAGTATATCGTGTAAATAATTTCATTTTTTAAATTTTAGATGCCACGGACTAAGACTACCAGAAAAAAAGTTACTTCCAGCAAATCAAATGACATAGAAAAGTTAGATATATTACTAAAAAAATTGGATACCTATTGTAAGTGGCAGCATAAACAAAATTTTAATCATGGTTTAAAGTCTATAAGCCGTCTAATTCGTTGTTTTTATTTCTCAGATAATACAATCAATGTTAAACTAGAGGAAGAATACAACAGTATTCTGCGGAAATTTAAAGAGCACTCTAAACAGCAAATGTTTGCAATTCCAGTATCAATCTTGGACAAAACATTAGCTGAATTGGTAAGAATCTCTTTCTGATAAAACCATGAACATTATCAAATGTGTCCAACTATAGTAATCCCTCATTATACACATTATTTTATGTGAGTTTTGAATATATGTGGTTTTTTGTTTAACAACATTTTTCACAATCCTTGCAATGAAAAAATGAGTAATCCTGTGTTGTAGACACCTCACTAGTAAACAAACATTTTGGGTGGAATCGGAACGCAGAAGTGGACGCTGAACGATGTGCACTGTTGCCAGATGAGTATTACATTTAAATATAGAGGGAAATCAACGGGTGAACAAATGTTTTTATAATGTAAATAAATTATAATATGGCGTCATCTACATAAATCGATATTTGACATATTTTGCGGAAAGCAGTAGGAAGACGGAAGTGTAAAAAGTTAGGCCTCTGGACCCAAGGGTACTCAGTTCAATCCCAGATTTCCCCTCTCCCTTTTTAAGTACGTCAGTAACATCAAAACAGGTTGTGCCATTCTGATTGAGCAAGGTAATCTGTACGTTCCACCCTTCCCAGGGGGCGTAAAACCGTCTGTCCCGTGCCCATGCGATGTTGGGCACGTTAAAGACCCAAATTTCCCGGACAGTGAGGTGAATGAATCACTTTAGTAAAGTCAATGAAGCAATTTCCGTTGTGAATTGAATGATTCGCACGAACAACGTTGTAACTGACATTTTGTTCAAAGCGGGCTAAATGCGGAACAACGTTGTACGACCATACAAAATTACATAGCAACGATAAAATTCAACGTTATGTTTACAGTTGCCAAAATATTGTCAGCCTGATTAAGTTCTCTTAGCTGGAACAACGTTGTAACTACAGGGAAATGGCTGAGAGTAGTAACATCACATTGACATCCTCGGGAAGACAACGTTTAAATAAAGGAAGGAAAAAAAAAAATTCACCTAAGTGAATGAAAGGATAATAAAAGAAAGGCATTGAGGATCAGTGGAAATCCATATATTTTGAAAGAAAAGGTTCCTGTGCCTGGAAAAATACCTTCTGCCATGGTAAGCAGAACAACGTTGTAAATGGTTTTTATTTTTTTACCATAACACGATTTTTTCTCTTATATGTTTGAGCTCTGTGTTTATATGTATGTCTCTATGAAATAATTTAAAATAGTCTGGACGCAGGAATTGCGTTATGGTAGTGAATTTTCATAGAAATGCTCTGGTACCAAATATTCTTTTATAACTTCTTTTTCCTGTAACAGAGAAATCTAAATTTTGGCATATAGTTTCCCTTTAATGTCATAAACTTGCGTACCAAATTTTATTACCATAGCTTTTTATTTTTGGAGATAAATTTTTTTGCAGAAAAAATACCCAAAAGTTTTCCGGAAAACCTGGTGCGATTTTTTTGGCTAACGAAGTTCCAAGCCACTCACAAAAGGAAGGTACATGCTAAATATTATCAAAATCGGCCCATTATTTTCGGTTTAAGTTGGGATGAATTGAGGGCTTATGTCTCGAAGTTTTCTATGAAAATATTAGCCGTGCAGGAGAGACTGGTAAACCCATTGGAGCACCTCGAACTTGCTTGTGAAATTTGTTTTGAAAAAACAAGAACAGACAGAGTCCATACAATAACACACAGCGTTTTTACCATATATTAAAGGTGTCACCTACAAAATCAGTCGAATTTTTAGAACCCATAGTATCAAAACCATATTCACAACAGAACAAAAACTCTCAAATCTGATAAAAACTCCCAAGGATACGATTTCAAACCAATCCTACGGAGTTTACGAAATTCCTTGTTCCGACTATTCCCGAACTTATGTAGGACAAACAAATAGAGGCATTCACAATTGAATACATGACTACACCCTCGCAGTTACAAAATCCCACCCCTCATCGTTGCTGGCCATGCATCATATTCATACAGGACACAAAATAGACTTCGGCAATGCCACAACAATAGCCCCGGTTTACAACTTCAAAACCAGAATTATCCGCGAAGTAATCAAGATTGAAAAACGTCACGATTGTTTAAATAAGAGAGATGATGGTCTTCGCCTTCCGATCACTTGGCGACCTATTATATCTTCATTACAAACACACAAAAAGAAAATAAATTCCACAGACAATTTTATTTCTCCATTATCTGTCAGTATTCCTCGTAATCCTCCTAATCTTTAAGTACCGTGACCAAAGCCCACCACTTAATTGACCGTGACCCGACTACTTTAACTGATAACGAAGCAGGTAGACGGAACGATACATACAATACAAGACTTGCAACGAACTGCCAGGCCTCTCTGAGGCCTAGGGTTGATCACACTGAGACCTCACAGACGATCTCCGGCGAGATTTGGGGCGTAGGCAGATTGAGGCCCCGTAATCGAGCTACAACAACACAACTCACCTTTGTCCACCGCTCTAAGGAGTAGGCAGATTGAGGCCTTAGAGTGTCCTTACATATTTCCTTTACCTCTTGAAAATGGCTCCAAAACAGGAGCCGAAATGTCGAGTTTTAATCAATTCTGTACGCGGTTCAACCCGGGAACCAAGTATTTCTCATATATATATATATATATATATATATATATATATATATATATATATATATATATATATATATATATATATATATATATATATATATATATATATATATATATATATATATATATATATATATATATATATATATATATATATATATATATATATATATATAAACATATATATATAAACATATAAAAATCGAAACTGACCCCGGATATGGGTTCTAGGGGCATAAATTTGCGCTCATTTGGAAAAATGTTTGCAAAGTCTCACTATCGATACCTCTCTATTAGTGAATTTTTTAAAATAAAAATTCACTAAAAATTAAATTCTGTTTACTGAAAATTGTGAGATACATACTGACTGTGTGAATGGAAACTGTGGACATTTTCAAATAAATTACAATGAATTGTTGCACTGAGCACAAGTGAATCAAAAGGTACGAGACGGATAAGAAACTATATTAAATGTAGAGTGATTTATAGGAATGTTACTGAATGATAATGAATCTGATATTTGGAAATAAGAATATGGGCATGGAGAATGGCCTGATGCCAAATCTGTCAATTTGTGTCCAGACTTGAGCATTTTAGCTTGAATGGACAAAACGAGCTGCAGATGCAAAGCTGAACTCGGCAAATGTGACCACTTAAACAGGTCAACATTTGGCGACTTCAGTCTGCGCATACTGCTCTTTATGTTCGTCTGGTCTACAATGTTACTAATGTCTGGCATGAATAACATTTTAACCAGAATAAATAGAACGATATATATATATATATATATATATATATATATATATATATATATATATATATATATATATATATATATATATATATATATATATATACATGCAACAATTGATAGGTCAGAGAGAGTGGCGTTTATATATATATATATATATATATATATATATATATATATATATATATATATATATATATATATATATATATATATATATATATATATATATATATATATACATGAAACAGAATTGGCCAAAGCTGGATGTCTCCAGGTTTATTTCTGTTTGTTCAGTGGGGAAATGCTCTTACGGATGTTGATTTGCCAAAACTGAAAGTAATTCGTGACTTACTACAACTATTTTTGTAAGTTACCTTGTGGAAATCTTGCTCGTCTCTCGCCAGTCTAAGCGCTTGTGATTTCCTTATATCTACAATTTGATTTTCTCTTGCTTTCTTCAGTTCTTCGTTCATTTCTTTCTTTTTCTTGGCAGCCAGCATTTCTTTTTCCCGCCATTTTCTTTCAACCTAAAAGAAGATTTAAGTACATGTTAGACTAGATGCATTCTCGCAACAATTAGAACCATAGACCGGTTTCGCTCTCATTAGAGCTCTTCAGTACGGCATACTAATTGCAGCAAAAATGCACCAAAAATAACACGGCTATCGTATAGCCAGTCTTAAAACACTAAGTGAGTGGCGAACGTGTCGCCACCTAGTTCGGAACCAAGTACTATGTTGTCACGCCCGCTCCAAATAACACAGTATTAAAAATAGAGACGGTATACAACTAACTAACAATTTAAAAAATTGTTAGCCCTGGCCCATTTCTACCCCAATATAGGGACAAAGTATGTAAGACTAGATGCATTCTCGCAACAATTAGAACCGTAGACCGGTTTCGCTCTCATTAGAGCTCTTCAGTACGGCATACTAATTGCAGCAAAAATGCACCAAAAATAACACGGCTATCGTATAGCCAGTCTTAAAACACTAAGTGAGTGGCGAACGTGTCGCCACCTAGTTCGGAACCAAGTACTATGTTGTCACGTACATGTACATGTTAGTTCTAGAAAAATGTTGATTTTTAAGTGATGAAATGAAACTGCTCCGTAATTGTCCATATAAACATAAGTAGGTAGGTATATTAAATAAAAAAGAAAATAAATACAGGGGAGAAGCATCTGTCAGTATTCCTCGTAATCCTCCTAATCTTTAAGTACCGTGACCAAAGCCCACCACTTAATTGACCGTGACCCGACTACTTTAACTGATAACGAAGCAGGTAGACGGAACGATACATACAATACAAGACTTGCAACGAACTGCCAGGCCTCTCTGAGGCCTAGGGTTGATCACACTGAGACCTCACAGACGATCTCCGGCGAGATTTGGGGCGTAGGCAGATTGAGGCCCCGTAATCGAGCTACAACAACACAACTCACCTTTGTCCACCGCTCTAAGGAGTAGGCAGATTGAGGCCTTAGAGTGTCCTTACATATTTCCTTTACCTCTTGAAAATGGCTCCAAAACAGGAGCCGAAATGTCGAGTTTTAATCAATTCTGTACGCGGTTCAACCCGGGAACCAAGTATTTCTCATATATATATATATATATATATATATATATATATATATATATATATATATATATATATATATATATATATATATATATATATATATATATATATATATATATATATATATATATATATATATATATATATATCACTCAGAAAATAATATTTTGATTTTGATAAAATTTCGCGAGTACCTTCCATTTACAAGTGGCTTGGATAAGTTGGTTAGTCAGGAAATATTATTAATACTGCAATGATGTGTTTTTGACATGAATCTATACCACCACTTTAAACCTTTAAGACTTGGTGAGGTTAAAAATCTTGTTCTGTGGCCACATCGGTGTGTGGGACAGAACAATAACTGGCGAATGATAGTTTTTATGCAACATCTAATTGTTTGTAAATATTTTACTAATGTGGAACAAATTTCTTGTGTCAGGTCGCAGCTTTTTACCCTGTAACCGGGACTTTGCTCTCATAGAATAAACTAAAAAATCGGCAGACATATATGTACCATAGGACTATTATATATCCGTTATTGCTAACGCAAAAAAGGAACAGGATTTTATGTTGTACAGATGAAGCAAGAATAATTCAAAGACCTAGCTGTCATCGAAACAGCCTTAAATAAGTGTAATTTTAAGATAACAGATTATGTCTGGTTTCAAATCACGGATGATGACCCAGCAACACAAAAAGCAAGGAGAAGTCATAATGTAATGCAGCCATGGATTCTTCATAGTATGTCAAAAAGAAGACAAGAAGTTCACACGAATTTGCCACCAGTTAATGTTGAAGTGTTCACCAATCTATACAACAGACTTTTGCCTATTACAAATGTTAAAAAGATTAATTTACTTGACATGTGCCAGTATTTGTATGAACCTTACAGACATTTCTATGAGGGTTTACAGAGTGAAGATTAAATAGTTTTTAATTATAAATACTTTCTTAGTTATATTACTATTATTTTCAATAGTAGTTTTTACTTTAAATTATACGCCAATAAAATATGTCGAAGACTTGCGCTGTATAGTTACGAAATTTGATACAGGTTGGTTACTGAAAGCAAAACAGCTGGTTTTAGGGCACTTTCCACCATTTTGTTGAAAATCGCTCGAAAGGGTAGCTTTTGCTTTCAAGTGGAAAGACTTTTAGGCTTATCTTCAATGTTGCAACCCAGCCCTTGAGCGGTAGTGCGATCCACCACTAAAATCTCATGTGACAAGTGGGGTCAAGTAGCACATCATTTTGGAGCTCATGTAAATATCTTTTCAGCGGTGCCTTATTTTTTTAATTTCAAGCAGTGGGTTCTCAGAAATAATAACCTGATGAACAAGTAAAATGAAACTTACTGATACACTAAGGTGTGTTCCCAAATAAAGAAACCGAAGAGCACAATTTCATTTATTCAATTCATAATCAGGAGCAATTGAAAAATTATCAACTAACTTTTTCGTGACAATCAGATAAAACAATCAACAAAATGTGACATTTTTTATATCGTATTAAAGAAGACCCTTTCTTACATTTAGAAGTCAATTTCTCATAACACAGTGCTTCAAATTCAAAAAATAAGGCACCGTTGAAATGCGATTTCCTTCAGCTTTAAAATAGTGTGACACTTGACCCGCCGTCCTTGTCATTTAAGATTTTAGGGGTAGATCATACCGCTGCTTAAATGGTGGTGTTACTTCCTTTTGAAAGCAAAATGTACTTTAAGCGAATAAGTGCATTAAAACGCGCCTTTTTCGTTTTTAAATGGCCAGCCTATATACATGTAAATTTGTATTTAGTTATAGCATTGACAACAATGTATTGCTACTATCGTTAAAACCAGAATAAAATTGCATAATTTTTAAAACAATCTGAATTTCTATTTTTCATTATTTTAAACTTATTGATTGTAGCTGCCTTAGCGTAGTGGATTTTTTTCATGCTAAATATGGATGTAGAGACTATTTCTGTGACTTCGCAATCGATTCCTATGTCTTCTGCAACAAGTTTCACATTTGGATTATTGTCAGGTAGAACATTATTTACACGAACCTGTGACAACTAGATATAAAAATTGGTTGCTACATATTCGATAAAAAAGTGAATTGACTTTTTCGATCACTGAAACATCTATGTAATATGTGTAAATATTTAACATAAAAAATATCAATTCATTAAACATAAACACAAATTATGCAGTCTTTGAGGCTTAATGTAAAGAACGTGTGCGTCTCATGCCAAGGGTCATGTTTTGTGCATTTAAATTCCTTTAGGTGCTTTAGATCATGTTTGCTGTTTACAACATACTGTAGAATTTATTATATACCGAAGCTGTAGCTTTGTGTTTGAGCAAATATTTTTACGTTTCTGCCTTAAGAAGAGACGCTAAGCCGCTGATTCCGTGTTCCATGTAATGTTGGGTCCGTTATGTATCCCTATTACCCATAGGAGAAAAAGGAATTCACAAAATTAGAAAGATGGAGAGGTGAAATTCCTCTCCGGCGTCGGTTATTGGCCAATTTTCGAAGAAACAACCCGACGTTGAATAAACAGAATACAATATAACAAATTATTGATACTTGACATGGACCCACAGTAAGTAACCGCATAGAACCATTAGGTTTTTGTAATGACCAGCGCAAACTTGACTTTTTAGACGCTTCACAATCTGCACTCACAAAAACAACCACCTTGTCTTAACTATGCAAACTGGTTGACGCATTGGCCTTTTACAGAAAGTCTTCAGCTTAATAAAATTAGAAAGTGTCAAACACATTTTTCCTGTTGTTGCTATTGTTAAGTTCATGTAATATTAGGGTTTTTGTATGTTTGTATCCTTTGTCTTGTATTTGTCGTAAATGTGTATAACATTATAATTTATCTCCTGTCTCACTATACCGTAAAAGCAAATTTTTGAAGCATAGGGACACCCTCTGTGTCTTGTTTCTATTATCAGTAAACTTGTGTTGTCAAAACTCAAAATCTACCATTTACTTTAAAATACTTTGCCCCAAAGAATAACCATATAAGTCCCGTCGGTTCGATTCTCAGTAGAAGCTTCAAATTATTTTTGATTATATATTGTAAATTAATTAAAAACAGCTCTGGTTGAGACATTGTTTTTTTAGCAAGTTAAATTTACGCAATTTACACTCTTACGAAGGGGTGTAATGTCATCGGTCCCGTGTACCATGAAATGTTGGGCACGTTAAAGATCCCTACCCTCCTGATAGAAAGGAAAGAGTTCGGCGTTATTTCCAGAACAATCAAGTAAAACCCTCTCCTCGCGCTGGTGATTAGTTGTGGTCGTGGAAATATTAAAGAAACAAATATACCGTCCAATTAATCTGCTAGAGTAAGTGAACTGGATCAGGTGATAAGTCTTAGCTATCGAAATAGTACACTCTGAAACTAAAATAATGTGGACTAGTAAAGGGAACATATTGCAATTAATTATAAATTTTTATACTCGAACAGACTTTAGCCAAAAACGTTGTAACTGACATACAGTTACAACGTTGTTCGTTCCCATTTTTATTTAATTATGTGTTATTTCCGAAAAGGAAGGAGAAAACTGAAATATAAATATACCACTGTTTCTGCTTATCAGATTTAATAGAAATGTGAACAAATTTTTCATTTGATCTTGTTAATTATTATATTAAACAGAAAATATTCCATGTAATAAAATTCAGTTTTTGTTACTTACAACGTTGTTCGGGTGAGCTATTTAATTGTCGATGATAAATACAACTGTATATGCTAATAGTAATCGGTATGCGGTATATTATTTTGAAAAGTCGCAATGTTTCATGGTAAAGAAGCAATTTCTACTCACAACTGTCGATGATACACATGTCGAAGGAAGCCCATTTTGAGCCATTTTCTCGGTTATGTTTATCACCGACAGTTGTCAGTAGAAATTGCTTCATTACCATGAAACATTTCGACTTTTCAAAATAATATACTGGATACCGTTTGCTGTTAGCATATACAGTTGTATTTATCATCAGCAATTCGCAACGGAAATTGCTTCATTCACTTTTCACACTCATTTAAGGTCAGAAACTAAAATAAAAACAAACAGTTCGAAGGGAAGCCCATTTTGAGCCATTTTCTCGGGTATGTTTATCATCGACGGTTGTCAGTAGAAATTGTTTCATTACCATGAAACATTTAGCTTAAAAAATATACTGGATACAGTTTTCTATTAGCATATACAGTTGTATTTATCATCAGCAATTCGCAACGGAAATTGTTTCATTTACTTTTCATACTCATTTTGAGCCATTTTCTTGGTTATGTTTATCATCGACAGTTGCCAGTAGAAATTGCTGCATTACCATGAAACATTGCGACTTTTCAAAATAATATACTGGATACTGTTTGCTATTAGCATATACAGTTGTATTTATCATCGGTAATTCGCAACGGAAATTGCTTCATTGACTTTACTAAATTGATTCATTCACCTCACTGTCCTGGAAATTTGGGTCTTTAACGTGCCCAACATCGCATTGGCATGGGACCGGCGGCTTTATGCCCCCTGGGAGGGGCGGAACGTGCAGATTACCTTGCTCAATCAGAATGGCGCAACCTCTGTTGATGTTACTGATGTACTTAAAAAGGGAGGAGAGGGGAAATCTGTGATTGAACCCAGTACCCTTGGGTCCAGAGGCCCACCTTTTTCCCCCTGGTCCACCATGGCTAACTTTTTACATTTCCGTTTTCCTACTGTTTTCCGCAAAATATGTCAAATATCGATTTATGTAGATGACGCCATATTATAATTTATTTACATTATAAAAACATTTGTTCGCCCCTTGATTTCCTTATATATTTAAAATGACCCTTGGTAAGACTCATCTGGCAACAGTGCACATTGTCTAGCATCCACTTCTGCGTTCCGATTCCACCCGAATTATTTGTTTACTACTGAGATGTCTACATTACAGGATTACCAATCTCTCATTATACACATATTATTTTATGTGAGTTTTGAATATATGTAGTTTTTTGTTTAACAACATTTTTCACAATCCTTGCAATGAAAAAATGTTGCAGATAACATGATTAAGAGACTGATATCGATTTGGTTTTTAAGATAGAACTTATAGAGGAAGCTTTGATTATTGGAATTGAAGATCAAGTTTACTGTTAATAACTTCTCCAACATTCATATCAAAAAATAAAAGATCCCACACCAGCTTCAAATTTAGTAAGGATCATTTCAGCCATCTATTTTGCTCCAACACTACTGGTGATTGTTTCATTAAATCCCTACTTATGTATAAATCTTAAAATCCACGAGTTCACTGGAAAAAAAATAGAGACCATCTTTGTCTTTCGGTGCTCTAACCCAAAAGCTTGGGTAACAGCAGGTTTATTTACAGATTTGTTCACTAACTGCTTTGTACTAGAAGTTAAAGCTTACATGAAACAGAAGATGGTTAAATTCTCTTTTGCGCCACCTAAATTTAATTTGGTAGAAATTCCTCCACCATTTTAGAGCTAAAATGTTTTCAGACTTTGGGCATTACTAATATCTGCATTTGTTGCTATTAATACACAAGTGGGATGATTTTGTCAAAAATATCTACAACTTATTGTATCAAAATCTAATGTACTTTTCACTTAGAACAGCTCTCCTAAAAGATATCGCTGGATATATTTCCACAAATTATTGGTATCATCTTTAAAGAACATTGCTTTGTCAATCTCTGCAATATTCCACACTGTGTTGACAGGGTACCCAACGAGCGAGAAAAATCAGAGAATTTGAAATACCCCCTAAAATGTTACGGAAATTTGTGATTTTGCTCCAATGATATGGAAATTATTCAGTAGACCTGGCAATTATATATTCGTAAAATTCCATCACCAGCAGATTCATTGTTCTTTTGATTTTATATATTTTATATTATATGAATTTCTTTTACCTTAATATTTTTCTACTATGGCTGCTGTTTGGTATATTAATTGAAACCGCTAATGAACGCAGCACATGTCACATGTGCCAATATAAATATAGCGTCTTCTTCATCTTAAACATGCCTCATTCGTTCATCTCACGTGGAATGTTCTTCCTTGAATGCACAAAATGTAAAATGCATTCTAGTTGTTGGTGGGGTAGAGCTGTGCTGTGAATGTGTTTATTTGATTTTAACCTTTATGACTATGTAACATAGGGTTAAAGTTGGGGTGAAATAATAATCCACAAGAGTAAATATCGCAATACATTGTGTATGATAGTTTAAAGAAATTAGCAGGAGTGGGTAATATAGAAATCAACGATAAGCAGAGACAGTATGTCAAAAATTTATATCATGAATATATAAGAACTCTTGATGAAAATCAAAAGACAATGTTTGAGATGAGCAAAGCAGAAATAAATGAAACATAAAGCACGTAGAGAAGTATCACAACTAGAAATGAGAAAAAACACATTACATAATGCTACAAATTGAATCATAACTTCCACTAGTTTATTTTCTTCATTCCCATGGAATGAATTTAGTGACCATGGCTTGACCACAAGGAAAATATTTGTATTTATGTACGCATAAACTTTTGAAACGTTATATTACTAGAGTTGTATTGATAAAATGTCAATTTTCACCAAATCACCCCTTAGTTGTCCCCTGCCCCCTGAAGCGATCTTACCCAAAAAACAATTTGAAGTGTTCCTTTCTCGGGTGCTAACCGGATATCAAATTTGAAGATGATATCTCAATTTGTTCGAAGGGTATTGTGCCTATTAACAGACGGCTGTACATGCCAACAGACCGACTGACCGACAGACAAAGAAATTTTCGTTCCAGAATCAAGTTTTCTATATCTTTTGACACTTTTTACGCTGTTTTACCTATATATATATATATATATATATATATATATATATATATAATATATATATATATATATATATATATATATATAAATTTTTGTCAACATTCAACCCCTAATTTAATTTTAGCAGAGAATACCAGATGTTTGATGAAATTAACAGATTTCTAATAAATAAACCATGAAACGTTATATTTCTCGAGTTTTGACGAAAGAAATGCCAATTTTCACCAAGTCGCCCCCCATTCATCCCCTACCCCCTAAAGCGATTTTACCCAAAAACAATCCGAACCGTTCGTTTGTCGAGTGCTAACTGTGTACCAAATTTGAAGATGATATCTCAACTTTCTAAAGTATCGTGGCTACAGACAGACAAAAAAATTTCGTTCCCAAATTATGTTTTCTATATGTTTTGATACTTTTTACGATCTTGAAGCGAAAAAAAAATGTTGAAATTTTTCTCGCCAATGTGATACTTCCACACGTGATGATGTGGAAGTAAAAAGTCTGGACACAGCAAGTGCGTTATGGAAGTGAATTTTCATTAAAATGTTTTTATAGCAAATGCGAGCAGGCATCAATTTTTTTTTTATTATTATTATTATTATTACCTTTATTGCTTTAAATTATACATGTTTATTCAATAAGTCTAAGACTTGTGGTGAATATTAACATAATTTTATACATAGTTGCATCCAAAACTGCTTGACACCACTCCAAATTCAACAACCTTAAAATTTTGACATTCCAAAAAATTTCTTTCCTCTTCCATTTCGTTCATCTAATGTTTCACCTGATACCTCCAATTACAATTAATACTAATCACTCCATAATACTTTTCCAACTGCAAACCTTTCTCAACTACCCATATTTTTGCCGAAATTGTAAATTTTGTACGAGACCAAAAATGAATTATTTTTTTTTTATTTTTATTTTTTTATGATTACCGGTATGGCCTATGTAGTAGAAACAATGTACTATATTTTATCAAAATTACTTATTGTTTGAAAATGTACAAAAATTTTTAAAAAAGAAACTTAAATGTTGGTTTCCTAGCCAACAAACCTTACATTAATAGCAAATTGAGTTATTGAAATTTGAAGGATTAAATAAAAGTTCGCTACCAAAACGCATTAACTAATTTGTTCTACGAAAATTAGCTAAAAATTATAGACCGTTAAACCATAAACTTAACTAAAGCTACAGGGAAAGCATCAACTTAACTAAACTGACAGCCAAAGCATCAGAGAAAGGGTCTATTTGCAATGAATTTTCTGTAAATATTTTAGTAAAATGAATGGTAATGACGGTTGAAGCTTAAACTTAAGGGTTCGCAGAACACTCTTGCAACATTTTCTTTTCACAATCTGTATTTGTTTCACGTGCTTTGCCTAAACATTGCCAATTTTGACGTTTTAAACTGCGAGTTTGACGTTTTGAGGAAAACTCCAAATTTTTTTTCTTTAACTGCCCATAACTATTTTGTTTGTAAACCTAGAGACCTAAGTTTTGGTACAGAGTTCACCCTTTAGAATACAAACACGCGTACCAAATTTGGTTCCCCTTACTTTGTTATTTCCGGATACATAAATTTTTTTAGAAAGAAAACACAAAATTTTCCGGAAAAACCTGGTCCGATTTTCCTGGCTAACGAACTTATCCAAGCCACTTGCAAAAGAAAGGTACTCACCAAATTTCATCAAGATCGGTCCATAATGAGTTATCGCCTACGATATATATATATATATATATATATATATATATATATATATATATATATATATATATATATATATATATATATATATATATATATATATATATATATATATATATATATATATATATATATATATATATACGAAAATGTAAAATATAAAGATTTATTTCCAAATGACTTTTCGTTAATGTATCCTTTCCGATCCTTCCATCACTAGTTATTGGGGCAAGCCACTTCTGAAAAACGCCCGGTGTGTGTGTGCGCGCGCGTGTGTGTGTGTGTGTGTGTGTATCCGAGTGATAACTTAAAAAATACTAAACTGATTTGAACGAAACTAGGCATATATCTTCATTTTGTTAAGACCGCGGAGGAGTTCGTTAGCCAGCTCGTTCAGACCAGTTTATCTTTAAAAAATTTGTATCTCAAAAAATAACAAATTTATTTTGATGAAATTTGGCAGGTATGTTGTCCTGGTAAAGACCTTACTATATACCAAAATTCAACTTTCTAGGCTTATAGGAAATTAAGCTATTTCAATTTAAAACATTTAATGAAAATTCACTATCATAACACACTTGCTGTGCCCGAAATTTTTCTTATTTGTCCAGATTGTGGTTTATTTTTGTAATGCTGATTGTGTTTTCTAGAAATGTGGTACTTCTTCCCAGCTATTATCGAATGAGTCATCTGCCACCAGCCTGCTTAATAGCACAAAGTCAGTATTAAAAGAGAATAGAGTACTTTTAAAAAGAAGTGCTTCATGTATAGATGATGAAGGTAAGTGTTTTGAGAAGATAGTCATTATTCGTTCATATGGCATTGTTTCTAGCTGCTCTTTGCATGTTATGTTTATGTAGGCGATGTAGAACATGAATCACCACCAAATTAAATTACTGTTAGATTTGCCGCAAAAACTTGTATTTTTAAGGTGGAAAATAATAAGAACTTTTTAAAAAGTGTAAAACGAATGTTTAAAAAATATATATATTTTTTAAGCTTAAAATTTTATTCTGGCTACTATACCGTGCTATTGTCGTAGATAGACCAAAAATTAATGTTGTTGATTGTAACAGTATGAAATACCCCCATTTCAAAGCTTTTATCAGTCTCACTCCACAGGTGTCCCATTTTGGTTACAATTGCTGGGTATCTTGGTTATTAGTGATGATAGAACCTTGCGGTTTTTGCGAACCTGAGCTACTTTTTTGTGAAACGAAAGATGCCACAAACAAATTTGTCATAGCCCTCTTAGTTTCCGAGCTACAGGGCGAGATTGAAAATATTGCTTTTTCAGGTACCCCTTGTATTTCAGTTGATTTCAGTTGACTGACAACTTGTCAAAAAGGTAAAAACGAATCCTTTTAGAACTATTTATGTAGAATCTAGTAACATAGTTAGTTTGTTTCTAAATATTACTGTTTTTTAAATATTGACCAACGTTTGGTTCTTTTTAATGGGACAGCCTATATATTTGTCAAGAAATTAATTTGCATTTTCACAAGCTGCTCAAGATTATATAACATGAGTCTATTTTAATAAACAACAACAAAAATCCTATTTTTCATAATTCGCAATCAAAATTTTGCAGTAGGCCATGTAAAAAATTATGCTGTTTATTTATTTCTATATTATGCTAACAATAAATGGCGAAAACTGTTTTATAACAGCTATTTATCAATATATCTATTCCAAATTTTCCACAAAACACTGCTACCTACCTAGATTTACGTAACAAAAGGAGACAAGATTAATAAATAATTATTATCCAATAAGTCTATCACCAAAAACCAAGTTTGAAAATCGTAACATAAGCTTTAAAGTAATCTAGTAAATCAAAAGAACTGTTTCCGTTTTGTTGTATGAATACTTCACATACTTTTCCTATTATTTTTAAGGAATTCAGCAAAACAACAGGATGATTTTGTAAGTAGCAAAAACTTTCTCTTACTGCGTTTTCTAAATCTTTAATATTATCATAATGCACTTTGTTACTTTTATTCTCCAGATATCCCCATAGAAAAAAATCCAATATAGACAAGTCTGGGGACATAGGGGGCATCTTATTGGCCGATTGGTCCCGATCCATTGATTTGGAAAATTATTTCCCAGAAATAACCTTACCATTTGAGAGTTGTGTGCAGGAGCCCCGTCCTGTTGGAAAATAATTTCGTTTACAAGTGCTAAAGGCACATCATTGAGCAATTCAGGTACAGCTGTCTTTAGAATTTCAACGTAGCGACTGACTGTTAGGTTTCCTCAAATATGTAAAATTTTATCTGTGTTCCTAATATGAAGCAAGGTACATTTAGACCAATTTAAACCCTATGTGAAAACTGGAACCTGTGATGAGCACTAATAAGTACATTTTGAGAAAAAATCAAATCACCACAACACTTATTTTATAGACCTTATGATCGTTTCATTGACAAAGTCAACATCTTCAGAGGAAGATAAATTCTAAATTTATCTTCCTCTGAAGATGTTGACTTTGTCAACGAAACGATAATTAGGTCTCTGAAATAAGTGTTGTGGTGATTTGGGTTTTCTCAAAGTGTACTTAACAATTTAAACCCTGCTGTCTTCTGGGAAATATTTGGTGTTGGCTTTCCTGGGACCAGAATATGCTATTGTGCCTAATAAGTATACCAGAATTACTAAAATGAGCTTCGTCTGACCATTATAACCTTCATTGCGAAATCTCTAAGCATGTCACATCTTTCCCGATACCACTTGCAGAAGACTACCCGACATTGAGCATCTCCAGGGTGTAGGTGCTGGACAAGCCTAAATTAGTATGGGTGGGTTTTGTGTTTTCTTATCATTTTCTGAGCTTTACTTTTGGAATCCCTACGCTCCTTTCAATGGCTCCACAGTAGTTTGTATGGTAAGCTTCTACATTAACCAAAACTGTGACTTTCTCAAACTCTCGATTTTCTCTAGTATATGTTTTTGGAGGAGGTTTGTTAAATAATCCATGAGCAAGTAAAGTACAACTTTTTATTCAGTAAAAAGTGGATGTATTGGGTTGCCTCCTTCCTGGATATCTAAATAAGAATGAAGTAATAGTATTTAAACGTAACTGAAAACCAACTATTTACCTGTTAATATACATCCCAGGTGCCGCTTCAACAATTTCAATACTTAATAAAAAAAAAAGTTAACATATTGTATTTCTCAAAATGTTCGAAAGTTTAGTTTAGTGTCATACTCACAAATATACCTCCACACAATAGATAAATACAAAAAAAAAAACAGTCAAATTTGAAAATGAGAGACAAAATTTATATAATCAAGACAAGCAGTGATACCACAGAGAGAAAATTTTGGGAACTGTCACTTGCTTCCAAGTAAATGATAAACAGCAGCATTTTTTGCATAGCCTACTGCAAAATTTTGAATTTTTATTATCAAAATTAACGGTTTTTTTTTTGTTTATTAAAACACCCATAATGTAATATATTTTTGAGAAACTTGTGAAAAATCAACTTAATTTCTTGGCAAATATAAAGGGTGTCCCATTAAAAAAAACATTGGTCATTATTTCAAAAACAGTAATATTTAGAAACAAACTAACTATGCTACTAGATTATACGTAAAAAGTTCTAAAAGGATTTGTCTTTTTGACAAGTTGTCAGACAACTGAAATACAAGAGGTACTTTAAAATGCAATATTTTCAATGTCACCCTGTAGCTCGAAAACTAAGAGGCCTAAATAATTTTGTTTGCGGCATCTTTCATTTTACAAAAAAAGTAGCTCAGATCCGCGGAAACTGCTAGGTTCTATCTTTACTAATAACCGAGATACCCAGCAATTGCAACCAAAATGGGACACCTGTACTCCCATGGTTCAATCCAATCCATATACCGTTGACTAATGCTGTTTAGAATTTTTTTACAAGGTTGGTAACAGTGGCAAAAAATTCCTTTGGCATGATTGTTGCATAATCCAGTGGCATCCCTAATAATTCTAATTATTTTCATTAACTATCATCATACTTCACGATATTTAACTGCCCATCGTGAAGAATTTTCCAGCATATACTAACCTTTGCTGCTTCCCTCAATATGTATCTAACATTCTTCTTTTTCATTTCCTTCATTCAACATTTTCTATTCTGTTGAATCATTTGTAGATTGCACAACTATACAGAAAAATGTTAATGAAAGCCTCTTTTGGTGCAACTGTAATAACCTGTCTCTTAATGTGACCAAATGTACAGTAATGTCATTCTCTATAAGGTTAACTGTATTCAGTATACTTATTTTATCGCCCATATGAACTTAGTTCGTGTTGAGACAGTTTCTGATCCCAGAGTCTTGTATGATCCTAGTCTCTATTTTAACCTTTATGTAGCAGATGTGCTAATGACTTCCATGAAATTCCTAGGATTTATCATTAGAAACCCCAGAGACTTCATATCCTTAGACACTTTAATTGTGCTTTGTAATGTCTTGATAGTCTAAACTTGAATATGCCAGTATATGTTGGTTCCTCTTTTATTCGTGTTATCTATTCCTAGAATCAGTGCAATGCAGATTTCTTAAATACCTGGCTTATTTTGAAGATAGACACTATGCTGAACGAAGCATTCCACAGGAGTTACTATTAAATCGTTTAAGTCTTAAATCCCTTGATAAAAGGAGGCCCATTATGGCATTATCATTTTTATATAAGGTTATTCATGGAGAGGTGGACTGTCCAGAGCTCGTTTCCCAGCTGCCATTTTGTACATCGCTGTTTATTATTTTATGTGTTCAGCTTTTAATAAAACCGGTAGCGATATTTTCATAAATTATGGCTATGTGGCTTCTCTATATTGGATATTGTTGTAGTTGGGCTTATGCCTGTTAAATAAATAATGAATAAATACTGTCATTTTTGAGAGAATGTGCCCATCCAGGGTACGCAACCGGTTAGTATGTTAATTTAAAATAGACCCTTTATGTAATGCTTTGGTAGCAGTATCAGTTACTTATTTAATTCTAATAACGAATCATATTACGTTATTATTTAGCGTTTTTTACTTCAATTGGGCAAAGTGCGAGTTTTTTTTTATGGAGACACGGTGTTGGTAAGGAGTTTCTCCTTTATATGGACTTCTGTAAGGTGAATTTTTTACAGTTTGCATTTATAGCCCGTTGTGGCATGATTACCCTGCACAGAACCTCAAATTTGTTTTAGGTATCTTAACTGTATTGTGGATTGATATCACAGCATTTGTCCGATGGTTAATGCATAAAGGTGTTCCTCTAAGCATGTTTCTGAATTTTTTTTCAAAAAACGAACAATGCGCTAATCTGCTAATTTACCGATAAATGTTATTGAGATTTAAAAAAATATGAAAACGCTCGTGCATCGAATAAAGTTCTCTTTGTCATATGAAATTTCCTTCTCCCGTTTCGCATCCGTTCAACACATTGGGCACAGAAAATATAGACATTTACTTAAAATTGTCATTTATAATTGAAGGAAAATAAAACTTGTTCTAGGTATGCAACGTTAAGTGCGATGTTAAGTGAAACGACGTAAAACGAATCATTGGGAATGAATATAATGTACATACATATGTACATATTTGTGACTGCAAAATGATTAAAAAAAACAGTATTCATTTACGTTTGTATTATGTACTCCTTTTTTACCTACTATTTTGGACTTTTTTTTCGAATAACAACCGAATCAGTTTCAACATTAAACGATAAATTTGCCTTAAACAAACTGTGACGCTATAATGAAACAACGTTAAATGAGACGAAAACCATTTCAGATTAAGGGGTCAAAAAATATTAAAACAATAAAATAAGCTTTCGTACTCAAAAAAAAAAAAAATTCTTATAAGGCGTAATACAATAGTGCATAATAGTCCATGGCAACAGTACATGTCATATTCAACTGACAAATTATTTTGACAAATGTCAGATCTACTTTCAAAGTGACATGTAAATAAGTATTTTGTTTTCTGACATTTGTAATACAATAACTCATAGAGTTGGCTACAATTTTAGTGACGTTTGAATTTTGAATATATTTCTTGAAATGAGCGCGAACTAGGCCCCATAGAACCCATATCCGGGTTAGTTTCAGTTTCTATCTGTTTTCATATATACAGTGACGCATTTCTAGAGTAAATCTTAATATATTCATTATTATACACGATATGAGAAAAAATTATATATGTTAATTATACGATATATGTTAATTATACGATGTCTGGAGCTGCATCTTACAAAATTATTTTACAATCACAGGTGGCCCATAAGTCGCTGGTGATACTTTTTTTTTCCTAATCGAACATGCCTTGTATTATTGCAGTTTTTGCATTTTCGATCGAAAGATAATGCATGTTTGTACGAAAATAAATTCGGGACTCAGCAAGTGCGATTTTTCATAAAATGTTTCTTTTGATAGCTTAATTTACTATTAGCCTAAGGTCCGTTGGCCAGGACCAGTTTTTTTGTGCACATTTTAAGTTTATTTTCGGAAGATTTTTGTACATTTTCAAACAATAAAGTTATTTTGATGAAATATGGTACATTGTTTCTCCTATATACGTTATACTGGTAACCAAATTTGATGCAATCTTTCTGAAAAAATATATTAATATTTCCCATTAAAAACATTTTAATGAAAATTCACTACCATAACGTGCTTGCTGCGTCCAGACTTTTGTATAAATGTCAGTTCAGCCGAAGCTTTTGATTTTGATAATAAAATCTTGTCATGCCGGTTTGTGTTCTATAGACTGCGACACCTGTATCAGTACCATGATTGCCTTCCTCAGGATGCACGTAAACTTTGTGAACTCACTAATCCTGTCGCTGTTCACGTATGGCGATTGTGCGTATGGACCTTGCCTGACTCGTCTAGATAAGTACCATATCCAGAAGGTGCAGAATTGGTGTGTGAGGTTTGTTCTCCACATACCACATTTTGCTCATGTTACACCGTACATGCGGTCGCTGGACTGACTAAGCATGCAGGAAAGGAGACTTGTTTACTATGCCACCTTAGTAATCAAAGTTGTTCGGGAAAGGAACCCGATTACCTATATGACTGTGTCAACCTTCTCTGATGTACATGACAGACTCCTGTGCGGCAAGAGTTACTTGACTGTTCCCATACATAGAGCCGCAAGTTTTAAAAGATCCTTTTGTTACTCAATATCTGATCTATTCAATTATCTGCATACAAAGGGTACAGCTCCATTTTCAATAACGGCTGTAAAGTATGCTTTGGGACAGAGTCTGTTAGCTGGGGCACATGAACTTGATATTACCCTGTTTTAAAATCTTGTCTGTAGCTGAATATGTTGAAAAACAATTCACTGAACATGTCCATTTGTACTACATGCCGTTCGGACACATTCAACTTGTTTTATTTTACCATCACAGAAACACGTTTACATTGAAAGTCAAGATTTGTGTGGCCGTTTGTCAACAGACTGCAAAAAAAATATTTTTTTTTCGTTTTTTCTCACGGAAATATAATAAATATCGCTAAGAAAAACCAACGACCTTCTAAGTATGAGTCTGCCTATTATAATTACTATGTTGCAAAAATCATGAGGAAAATAAAACTGTGAAGAACCTATGGTGTAGTAGTATGTATGTATGTAGAGTGAATGAATGAATTGGCACAGATTACTTATTCCGTTGTGATGAATTTCAATTTATCTCCGAACGTATGACTACAATAGGAACACTTAAAGTCATGAAATTTAATTGCTCCTATCTCTTCACACTTGGTCTCATTGAACATTGCATGGGCGGCACGGCAGATAGGAACAAGGTAAACATTGCCTGAGAAAGACAGCTGTTAAATATTCTGTATATATTCATATTTAACAGCTGTCTTTCTCAGGCAATGTTTACCTTGTTCATATCTGCCATGCCGTCTATGCAATCTATATATATATATATATATATATATATATATATATATATATATATATATATATATATATATATATATATATATATATATATATATATATATATATATATTTCTCATGTATTGTTTGAGGACTTGAACAACAATTTATTTTCTATTATACAATGTTAAGTTTAAGGTCATTCTAAATTTCTCTAGTGTGATTTTTACTTCATGTCCCCGAAGAATCCACCTAAAACGTAGATGGTGTTGACGTGATGTCATGTAACAATATTTTGATTTCAACTTTCAAACAATGTTTAAGTTTTAGGCTGACAATTTTAAATCATTGACATAATTTAGGTATACATTACATTCAATTAAAAGTATAATAGCTTGGTAAAATGAACGAAAATTAATAAAATAAGATTAACTCAGTAACAGTGTGAAATAAACGTGGAGGCTCCATTAGCAGGTTGTGACTAGGCCTTTGCTTGTAGACCGTTTTTCGGTGACACGGATTGACGGTTACTATCTGAGGATCTCGGGCTCCATATTTTAAAGGGTTTACTCCCTGTTGAGGATGTCTGCGACCTCTTCACTAAACTCTGACCAAGATACCAAGTACCTGGGTAACTCTGTGGAGAAGGGTTCGGTAGCTTTTAGATGATGCAGACTAAATTTAGTGATCCCCGAGTAAGCGGGCTTTAATCGCTGATATTCGGCGTGCTCCGACCACTTCTGGCTTATCGAAAGGTGTAGCAGATTTTGTAAGTATAAGGGGTTAGATATAAATTAATTGAGATATTTTATTTACCCAACCCTATATTTTAGATTAGAAAATATTTACAAAAGATATATACAAAATATATATATAATAAGTACGAAATACACGTTTAATTAAATATTGTCACATTTGTCTATGAGAATTACGGTTATGGACTTTGTTATTCTATGGTCAGATGTCAATTATAAATTGTGTTGGTAAGAGCGAACAGTCTGGAGTGACATTTCTAGACCGAATCAGAAGTGACAGGTGTAGAATAGTGTAGAAGGTCTAGAATCTCTATGGACAGTATTGTCACATTTGTCTATGAAAATTACGGTTATGGACTTTGTTATTCTATGGTCAGATGTCAATTATAAATTGTGTTGGTAAGAGCGAACATTCCAGAATGACGTTTCTAGACAGAACCAGAAGTAACAGGTGTAGAATAGTGTAGAAGGTCTAGAATTTTCTATGGACGGTATAAATAGACGAGCGGTGCGCAGAGTGAGTTAGTTCAGTAGTGATTAGTGCGGAGTTAGTTCAGTATTAAGTCGGTGTGGTGAAATATAGTGATCATAGAGTATTAAGCGAGTTAGCAGTAAGTAGTAAGTGTTGGTGTTTGAAAAGAAGGCGATCATAGAAGGCGAATAGTGGAATATAATTCTATGGACATTTAATAATAGAGAGAAACATTTTAGTTGATACTGGTGTTGGAAAATAGTTGCTTATAATAAATTAGTAGTTTGAAAAGCTGTGTTTTGTTAGTCAACGAATCCAGAACCCCGTAGAACGTAACAATATAAATCGCCTTAAAATATATCACGGTGAAAAATATTTTAGCAAATATTTATATAGTTTGTATTTAATTATTTTCTATTCAATTAATTATCGACTTAGTAATTATGCGTTTTGTACCACAGACCGATAGAAAATAATACTTCATCACAAGGTTCTAAATTAAATAACAAATTATATGTCCAATCACTGCTAATTAGAACATTTTCAATCGCCCAGTGTTTGGAACTCATTTAAGTAAAGTAAATAACATATTTCCAATTATCTAGCCACTAACTATTAGTAAAAAGACGAGGTTGTGGTAAAATCGGTTTGAGCTATGTACAGGGTTGACAGGCCGAATTTCGCGCGATGCGACTAACCTCTAGAATTCGGATTAGGAAGTCACGGGTTCGAGTTCAGTATTCAGACAGTCGGTTTCCTTCACTCGAATGTGAGAAGCGCGAATTAAATAACTCCGGAACTCAAAGTTTTTATATAAATACTTTATTATATAATCTATAATATATAACTTTAAAAATTGTTACAATAAAATAATATAATGACAATATATGAAGATACAAGTGATACGTAATAGCACGCAAGTTACGAGTGATACGTTAGAGATAAAATGAACGACGGGCTGAATAACCTTGCAGTTTAGAAAGTCACGACCAAAGAAGATGTTACTGTGAGGGCCCAAAATAAGAGTGTTGTCGTAGTGAAAATTGTTGGTGATCGTTTAGGGCAGGTGGTAGGCTTATAGAACCAGAAAACAATGATATGTTTAAGAAAGCTCTGCTAGTCGGAAAAACTTGATTCAGGCAAAAGAACTGGCAGTTTTCAGAGTAGCTGATCTTAAGAAGTTTTCACCAGACAATTCCCATCATACGCCGCTACCACGACCAAAAAGAGAAGCAATCTTTTCTATCCCAAGTGAATCTATCCCAGAAAATCTACGTGATGTCTTTGCAAAAGCTAGTAAAAATATTTCTCAAGTACAGAAGGAAGCAGTAGCTAAATTACTATCAAAATAACGCAGCGTTTTCGTAACTGACAAAAACGATTTCAGAAAGACGAAAGTACGCCATCGTATTCATACTGAGACATATGTACCAATAAAGCAACCACCCAGAACGATACCGTTAGCAAAACAGATCGAGGTTGACATTGTGCTAAGAGAGATGGAGCAGGCACAAATAATAGAACCATCTCGAAGCCCCTGGGCCTCTGCAGTAGTGCTGGTAAAAAATAAAAATGGCCTGCAATAGTCACGGTTTAAATACAGAAAATAAATATTGCCTTTATAAATACTGCCGTTCTAACACTTTTTTTCAAATATGAAGATGCAGTTGTGGAAACGAGAATGGGTATCGGCATTACCGCGCTGTCACCCGCGGCCGTATTCGATGGTGAAATTATACTTTTGAAGGTGTTTAAGTCACCTCAGTTCAATCTCAATTTGTCAGTAGCTACTTTTTAAGTCCAATATTGAAAAGCGGCGACATTCTGCACAAAACCTTGTGTTACCACAGGCCGCAGACCAGCTCAGTAGTTGGTAGAAGTGACACAAGCTATAGCAACGGATCATATAATTAGCTCCAATTATGACCAATCTGAAAAGTTGGGGAGAGAGAAGAAGAAGAAAACTGTGCTGTCGCTGTCAAAAAAAATGAAGTAAATTTTGATGTCTAAATATGGTATGGTAGGTTATGTGATGTTAGGAATAAATGCTAGGTACTTAAATAATAAATTAAAATAATCAAGTTACTTCTTATGAATGAGAATAGAAACAGGTCTAATATTAAATGTAACTGTATTATAAAGCAGGTAAATAGTCATGCACAAAGATCCATTGGATCGAAACAGATTATATATATTCTTGTAGAATAATTGATATAACATAATAGACCAGTGGTCGCATTGCGGACAGGCAAAATACAACTCATTAAGCAATCAACGTTATAACTCGTACAAAGAAACTATATAAGTAACTGTGCCTTTGAAATAATGTAATAAACTCATTAATGTCACTACTATTGGGCGACCATTACCTTGTAGGTAAATGTAATTGTTAACTGCCTACTGTATAAAATAATAAAATATTGAAATATCAAAGGCTGTTTCTAAGTTTCTAGTGTACCGGTGAAGTACACATTCCTCATTCCATTCCTGTCAGGATGGCGTGCATGGTTGTCAGATTTATCTTTTAAAACCTTATAAACCAAAGAAGGAAAACAAATGTAATCATTTTATTAACTTCGTAATTCATTGCTTCTCACACTATGACCTCATCTGCACACACATCAATATTTCAGATTTCAAAAACGAGACATGAGAAAACCACGAATTTAAGTAGGAAGGAACATGTACCCGCCTCTGATGTAGAGCATAGTAAAAGACTGGTAATAACGACGTTTATCGAATGTTTTTGACTTCTATTTGTATTATGTGTATCACCTTCATCATCACAGTCTAAAGACGAAGTCGCCTTATTATCCCGGTCATGAAACAAAAAGCAGAATCACACCAATCAAACACAAAATAGTTTCGCTGTCGAAATA
Source organism: Tillus elongatus (assembly GCA_964006375.1). Taxonomy (NCBI): domain Eukaryota; kingdom Metazoa; phylum Arthropoda; class Insecta; order Coleoptera; family Cleridae; genus Tillus; species Tillus elongatus. Next base: position 112,233,050 of record OZ023264.1, read on the forward strand.
CGTATCTACCGCATAACTCTCTTGTTATTATTTTGTGTTTTTTGGGGTGATTCTGCTTTTTTGTTTTAGTTTCCAACCAGTGTCCAACCTTAGTCCAATCACGACTGACTGCCATGGTTGCTGTTTTGGAAAAAGTTGCAATTAGTGTGAATGTTTTTATCTTGATCTACTTATGTTTACAACCATAAGTCTGTTTGATATACTTTTATCATAAAACTAAGGGCGGTTAGTTGAAGAGGTTGTAAGCTTTTATATAGTAATGTCCCTCATTATCATAGCATACATTTTAAGTGTATTTCTCAAGATATATTTCAACAATATAGGTAGTGGAAGTATTATGTATTATGTTTTATGAAAATTCGGTCCCCGAATGCGCGCCGAATTTTTATTTTGTTGCATATAGACAGTTGCATAAATTATAAATCCATTATCGTTACTCAAAATATCGAGCATACATATCAATGATAAATAAACAACATAGGTATTATAAATAGGTTACACCTAAAGACCCACCGTCACTGTTTCACTGCTAATACGCAACTCAAGATGTTCCGAGCAGTCCCTTATTATTGGTACTCAGCTGGACTATAAAACACTTATAAATATCAACTTCACCCTTATAAACAAAACCAAAGGTTGTTACTTCTTTTTTATATCTGAAATAATAATGTGTGTACAAATAACGTTATAGTGAGAAAAGCAACGAATTATGAAGCTGATATAACTACATATTTGTTTGCTTTCTTAATAAGATTTTAAACGTCCGACAACACTGTACACATTCGCGCTGATATTTGTGTATTTTTGTGTACAACGAACTACAAACATTAAGCTAGGTTATTTATTTCTTTTTTAATTATGGCGTTTGTTTATTTCTGACAATTCGCCAGCTCATTAGGGAAATGATAGGTTATTATATATATATTCTAGTATTTATTTAATCTTTAACGTTTTTACAAGTCTCCAGACAAGGTCAACTGCGCGTTAGACCGCCCGGGAATCGAACCCGGAACCTCTCGCTCTGCAGGCCTACACCTAGTAACCTGCGCCACGAGGGCGTCATTAAGCTAGGTTATATTATATACTCTGAAAATTTACTTTGGTGTGAGATTTTCATGCTATGTGGTTCTGATTCTCTGCTGGCACAACATTTTTCTAAGTTCGATGTTATATCGACACTGCAATACAACATATCAACACAGATTTATACTAGCCCATTAGACCAAAAATGCGCCCACTAAACGGGCTCCCAATGTTACCAGATCTAGTAGAAACTCTACTACTTGACAACCTGGCCAAAACGGTAACAATTATTATTAGTATATGAAGTATACCCTGGGCCATAGAGTAAAGCTTACATTTCTATGATAGAAGACGAGGCTATACAGTTCTCACCAACTACAGAGAAATATTTTTTCTATGTAGCAAATCTATTATAAAGCATCATAAATATGTTTCTATTATGGTGGAGGTGGAACAAAACAAGTTGAATGTGTATCAATATAGCATGTTGACTGTTGAAATGCCAAGTTACATAATAGTGTCATTACAGCGAATTGCATCCAGCTATGCTGACGTTTGTACAAAAAGTAACGTTTTGATTCATTGCTTATTTCAACCGGCTTAAATAGTCTTTGTGCATAAATGTTCAGCCAACCAAACAACTCAACTTACTCAATTGTTGGGTCTGCTTAACGTACTTCATAAGTTTAGTCATCAGTTAGAGGCTCAAAGCCAAAAATTACAGGCTTATGAAAGTTTACCAACATTTATTATGGTTAATTAACATTTTCTTCAAATTTTACCTAATTTCTATGGCAACAAATAAAACAACTATGATTTAGTCAATTTAGGAATGCATTGTTAGAATTGTTCGCCTTTTTCCAAATTTGACTAAACAAGAACTTAATAACCACTACAAAACTTTAAGGATAGGTTAAATCGTACCCACATCTTTTTCTTTTAGCTTAAACTAATATAAAAATTTCCAACGTACTCATATTAATATATTATTAGATATATGTGTTACTCGGTTTTAGTTTTACGTACCTACTTCAGAGTTTTTTTACATTAAAAGCATTTTGACTTTAAGAACAGGCTCACTTATCCAGTTGATGCCAATTTTAAAAATATAATAAAAATGAATTTGTCCTTGCTTTTCATAATGACAAAACCTTTCATAATAATGTTAATCTAACACTACATGTTTCAACTTATTTCCTTTTTCTTCCTATAAAATTTCTGCCTGCTAAAAATATGAATTAAGATTAAAAAGATGTGTAGGTCTTTACATACACCTTCCATTATCTATAAATATGCACCACAGATACATACATACATATCCCCTCACACACAGGCAAACACGCACGTGCGCACACTTCCATTCATACGTACACAAGCTTTTGGACACAATATTGATGTGTCCAAAAGCTAACATAGATAAGACACCAACAAGTGGATAATCGATCTTTATGTGCACATATACACACAAATGCACATCTGCGCAATAAATTACTAACTAAAGGAGGAACACTGAGACATTGTTCACACCAGTGGAGCCAGGCATTGTGACTTCGACATATTGGAAGGGCTGTGGTCCAAAAAGGATATTATTTTTTCTTTCTAACTACTTAAACCTTAACCTGCTAAGCCTCTTTTCTTTCCTTTTTAGTTATGTAGTATATATTATACCACTAATATCAGAATTTTTAACTCAGAAAAATTCAAATTTTCCGTTGTGAAAATGCATCATACCATCTTTTCACAACGATGTTTCATTAATGCCTTCAGTTAAACATTGTCCTTAATTTAATCATCTTGAAATATCTCCCGCGGACACATTAATTTTGTAAGCTACTTGAAATATTTGTTCTTAAAATTGTAGGAGAGGGTAACATTGGAAATAATTAAATCAACATTGACAGTGTCTTAAACATGGAAATGATGATTTATGTTTTTAAATCATAAGTATAGCGTTAAGAGAAGCCTTCCTAATAAATTGAACATATATTTAGCACAATAAATAGAGGAAGGTAGTTTGAGGACATTCTATAATTCAATATAGAGAAAGGAAGTTTGAGGACATTTTGGTTTCTTAAAAATAAAAGCCTGATTTACACTCGACAAATGTGGTTTAAAATGTCCTCAAACTGATGTCCCCAAAGACCACTTTCAGCAAAAAGTTAGTTCAGGGACGTCCTCGAACTAGACACAATGTCCTCAAACAAATCATTTCTCTACACAAAATGTCCTCAAATAATACTTTTGTAATATATATATATATATATATATATATATATATATATATATATATATATATATATATATATATATATATATATATATATATATATATATATATATATATATATATATATTCATTTTATTCGTGTTTTTCAATTATCCGTATTGCTGATACAACACCCACCCACCCCATTTTTTTCGTCCACACCTCTTCGCATGAATTTTGATTGGTACCACTGCACCAAAAACTGTGTCTCATATGAGAACAAGACATTTCTACAGTGTTCTTCTGTCCAATGAGCATATTTTTTGTCCAAATCAGTCTTTTTTTCAATATATCCTCCATCAGAAGCTGTTTCTTTTGAGGTGTCACAGCTTTTCGTCCTCCCTCCAAAAGGCGTCTGCGAAATGTAGAGTTCTGAATTTTCACTCCAGCCTTTTCTAAGTATTGCTGAAGGTCATAGCTTGTCTTTCTGGGATTCAGCTTGCTTTTTCTCCTACATTTCCCCTTTCGCTGAACTTCAACTGATCCAGTCTTCCTGTTTTGTTTAATTTTTTTAATTATGCTACCAATCTCATGAAACCCTCACTAGCAATGTCTTTGTGTCATGTATGTGTGCTCACTAAGTGTAATTATCCCTTATCTTTTCATTGGCGTAATGTCCATGATGCCACAAACATGAAAAACTAACTAAAACGAGCTATTTCTTCTAATACCACAAAGACGTGTAACTTACAATAACTGGCACAATGACTGACATAGACAATAACTTAATGCAGAAAGACAGGTTATGGGAATGTTGAGAAATACCTGTCACAATTATCACAGTAGTGTTGCCATGTTGAAATAATACAGAAATTCCCAATGTTAAATTAATTCGCACAATACTGTACAGGGCCTTCAAAATGTAGACAATTTGCCAAATTAATTACTCACAAAACTCAATTTTTTCAAAAAGGAGACTCAGTATATTATTTTACAGTCGAAAGAATAATTAAATTCTGAACTGAATATGACATTTTTATACAATGCACGCCTAAAGTATGCAATAAATGATGTAAAAGCGAAATAACTTTTTTTGGGTCAAATCCTTAACCACATCGGTTTTATTTGATCAAAATAAACATTTTTGCATGAAAGTCGATTTTCCACCATCATTTGTTTTAGATTAATGACGTTATCAACATTTTTATATTAGCAACCCTTTATAAATCATTACAAAGTCAAGAGTGAAACGCGATGTTATTAATTTTTTAGTGTCTGTAGCGAACTTCGTCAATTGGTATAATATTGACACCACTGTCTTATTTCTGTGACTTGTGGATTGGAATCAGTCCAAAAGTGAGAATTATGTTGATTTGGAAGGCCATTTTTAATCAACTTCCGACTCACCCGTCCATATAACTTCATCTAGAAAGTGATCATTCTCCTAATATCTTGTCAAAATAAATTCTCAAAATTAATTTAAAAAATTTCGGGACGCAGCAAGTGCGTTATAGTAGTGAATTTTCATAAGGAGTGTACACTTAGTAAGGCATATTATTGAAAATAATACTTTTAATTTAAACAGACCTTGAAGATCGGGTTTAGAGGTCCTAATACACGCTCATTTGAAGAATGTTTTTGAAGGTGTTACCATCTATAATATTTAAATATCGCGTTCTAGCTCCTTTTGAGAAACACTCTAAATGCCCAAAACTCAATTTTCTATGAAGGTAGAAAATTTAAATTTGGTATATCTACGTACTAAGCCTCTTTAAAAGAAACTTGCATTACAAATTTCTTTAAAGTTACAAAAGCTCTCCAGAAGAAGGCTTAATTCAGGTGAATTTGCAGTTTAGTCTGTGGACAGTTTTAGATAAATCGACTGCTGATGGATAAAGTTTGGCCTCTTACCCGTAGATTGGCACTATTTTTACCTTGTGCTTCCTTGTATTTGCCGAGTTGTTTACATTTAAACTTCTTCACTGGCCTGGTGCGGTAAGTTAAAATGATATTTTTTCTCGCAATTTGTCTATTTGTTTGGTTGCCGTGTTACATGTTTCCTGGTACACCCCTTTCCTTGCAGTTACCCATCAATATCTATTTCTCAGATTACACTCATCCTTGTTTTTGGGGTGGGGTACGGGGTGAGGTCCGCTACTTCGTCATGCAGGTTTTCCTTCCCCTTCTGCATGCCTACAACAAGGTACACAGCGACCTGGAAAAGTCAGGGAATGTGAAATACCCCCTAAAATGTCAGGGAAATTTGTGATTTTACTCAAATGTCATGGAAATCATTCAGTAGACCTGGAAATTATATATTTGTAAAATTTGGTCACTAGTAGATGCATTTTTATTTTTATTTCATATATATTGTATGAATTTTCTCACGTAAATAGTTTTCTCATACCTAGGAAAATATATTTGATAACAATGCAACTTCTTACCTTTGGTACCAATATCAATTATATCCGCCAATGAACGCAGCGTATGCCACATCATGTGCCGATATAAATAGCGTCTTCTTCTATTTCAAACATGTCTCATATGTACATCTCACTTGGACTATTCTTTCTTGAATGCATAAAATGCAAAATGTGTTTTATGTATTGGCCAAGTACAGCTCTGCTGTGAATGTGTTTATTCTATTTGAACCTTTATGATTATGTTGAAAGCTGCAAAATATTTGGCATTTGTACGTAAACAGTATCTTTGTTTCATTTTCTCAGCGAATTTTCATAAATAAAACTTTGCTTTTAGAGTAACGACTTTCGAATTTTCAAAAAAAATAAAATTAATGGGCGCGAGTCTGTGCTTTTGGAACCCATTTCCCAGGCTTATTAAAATTTATACAGGCTGTTTCAAAAAACATGCACCATCGCTCGTGGGGCAATTCCTTACTAAAAGATAAGAAAAAAAGTTCCTGTGCACATGGGCCTGGAAACGCATAGTTTCCAATATACATGGAGTTGAATTTTTATTTTTTTTTAATTTTTTATAAATAATTTCAAAACCACTGGATTGATTTTAATGAAACTTGGAACTTGAAAGTGTAATATGAAAGTGCATATTTTCAAGTGAAAATCTGCTTACAACTGCGTCAGTGGCGTGTGTACGGTAACTGTAAAAATTCATTTGGGGAAAAAATATGTGCGCCACTGTCTTTTTCCAATTTTGATACATCAGTTATGAAGCTTATTACATAAGCCACAAAAGCTGCCTCTTGGTATTTTTTCGTTCAGGGTATCCCTTAGGAGATATGATTAATTTTATAAAAAGGGGCAAAGTACCGATTCGTTGGAGTAATGAAAACAGTAATCGTAAAGTGCCATGAAACTATAATTTTTGACAGTTCTCTAAATTCTACAATTTTGAAGTGCTTTGTAGGCGTCAAAAGAGTTTTCGTGCTATTCTTTAAATTTTGATACGGTGCAGTATTTTCGTTTTTAGTTATTTGTTGATACTGAGCTGCTCATTAATATTATTTCCTCCTCTCAAGATGGTTTTCATTAAGTACACTTCAGCGGATTTGACTGATATGTTGTTAATTTATGGACAAACAAATCAAAATGCTAGACAAGCTGTGCGAGTTTATCAGGAAACTTATCCACAAAGAAGAATTCTTGACAAAAATATTTTCCCACGTATTGTAAGACATTTGAGAGAAACTGGTTCTTTAAAACCTTTAAAAGCTGACCCTGGACGCAGAAGATACCGCCGAACTGTACGAGTTGAAGAGGCAATATTAAATAGAGTTGAACATGATCCTAGTACAAGTACGAGAATTATTGCCACCGAACTGGGTAATATTTCGGCATCATCAGTTCACAGAACTCTGAAGTATCAAAGTTTATATCCCTATCATTTTACACGTGTCCAGGAACTTCTACCTAGAGACTTTCAACCAAGAGTAATGTTTTGTCAGTGGTTCTTAAACAAACTTAGGCACGACCAACATTTTTCTAAACATGTACTATTTACTGATGAGGCGTCATTTACGCGAAAAGGTATCGTAAATTTTCACAATTTACATACATGGGCCGATGAAAACCCACACTCTCTAAGAGTTGCAAATTCGCAGTATCAATTTTCCATCAATATTTGGGCTGCTATTATTGAAAATCACATAATTGGTCCTGTTGTTCCACCTAATCGTCTTGACCATGAATCATATTTAAACTTTTTACAAAATGATTTGCCGTTGTTACTACCGCTTTTTATGAGAAATGGTACAATGTGGTTCCAGCATGATGGTGCGCCCGCACATTTTTCAGCAGTTGTAGGAACATATTTATTTAACACATACGGTCACCGATGGATTGGTCGTGGAGGTCCGGTGTCATGGCCACCTCGATCTCCGGACCTGAATCCTCTCGATTTTTATTTGTGGGGTCATTTAAAAGAAATAGTGTATAAAACACCAGTAAATACACGAGAAGAATTGTTGGGAAGAATAGAATATGCATTTGACAGCATTAGAGAAGCTCAAAATATTTGCAGAAGAGTAAGAAGATCTTTGCGCAGAAGGTTAAATAATTGTAACAACGCTAATGGTGGTCACTATCAACATTTTCTTTAGCTTTGTTATTAAAGTCAATTGAGTAATGTACAAAAAACAAGAGTTTGGAAAAATCATGGTGTCTTTACGATTACTTTTTTCATTTTTATTTTTATTTATCATTTTTTATCAATGTTTGTAATATTCATTTCAATGTTTATCACCAATAAGTTTTACGTAGGTTAGTTATTTGCACGTTTATTGCTGTAATGTTTACTGTATGTTTTGTTTTTCATATTCGTATGGTTGCAGTAAACATATATTATTATTATTATTATTATTATTACGCCGACTAATCGGTACTTTGCCCCTTTTTATAAAATTAATCATATCTCCTAAGGGATACCCTGAACGAAAAAATACCAAGAGGCAGCTTTTGTGGCTTATGTAATAAGCTTCATAACTGATGTATCAAAATTGGAAAAAGACAGTGGCGCACATATTTTTTCCCCAAATGAATTTTTACAGTTACCCCGTACGCACGCCACTGACGCAGTTGTAAGCAGATTTTCACTTGAAAATATGCACTTTCATAATACACTTTCAAGTTCCAAGTTTCATTAAAATCAATCCAGTGGTTTTGAAATTATAAAAAATTAAAAAAAAAATTAAAATTCAACTCCCTGTATATTGGAAACTATGCGTTTCCGGGCCCATGTGCACAGGAACTTTTTTTCTTATTTTTTAGTAAGGAGTTGCCCCACGAGCGATGGTGCATGTTTTTTAAAACAGCCTGTATATACAAACAACATGGTTTGCAAAGTTTCTACGCCACCTAGAGACTTCTGGTTTGTTCCATTACATTCGAAAATTCTTTCCGGAAGGTAAGTTCATCGGCCAGTTATGAAAGTCAAGTTTTTCCATGAAAAAATTGCAAATTTTCTTCTCGAAAATGCTATATGTTATAACATTAACTGGGTTAAGCATACTTATGTTTATGACTATGTAAGTTTTTTGTTCGTAATTTTTATTTATTTTCTTCATAAAAAAAGTATTCGGGTATGTGTGTTTTTTATTTTGAGTATTATAAAAAATGTACTCAGCGGGCCTGGAAATGTCAGGTCAGGTCAAATTTGATTGATTGATTTTTGATGTCTTCTGGGTACCCTGCTACAACCGCCCTCAATGCATAAACCACATTATGGGAAGAACCCCCCAAGAAAGTTATGGGACCTGTGGGAATAGGTGTGCTGTGAGCGGTAGACATGGTTTAAAGGTGTGGCGGCAAAATGGGAAAAAAGTCGAGGTCCGACTAAGTTGTTCTTTCGCATTGTCCACTCATATTTTCTTTTCATTTTTCCCTGCACCACACCCCTATTCTCTCATACTCCCATAACATTTTTGTGGTTGTTTGCAAGAAATTGCTCTTAGAGTTTCTACATTCAGGAGGGGATTCCAAGCATGTTTCTGAAAAAATTCCTAAAAACCCTCAGTTAACTAAACTGCAAATTTACCTTAATTCATGTTTAGAAAAGGAATGTATCTGCCAAATTATAAACATGGCAGGTATTTCTCTTTGTTAATCAGTTGGATTATTTCGTTTTAGTCCACCTAATCAAACCAGTTTTCCAACAAAACGATTTTTTTTAAAACATATTCCATTAGTGAATTTTCTTAATAAAAATTGACCAATATCAACAATAAAAATGTCTGCTGAAATGATTACTAAACATACTTTATGTTATTTTCTGTGTCATTTTATATAAAAATCCATTATGGTGAACTAAACCCTGATTTCTTCTGAGATCCATTTTAGTAGCTTTTTAACACAGCAGGTGAAAACAAATAAAAGGTTCCTACTGCTGAATTCTTACTTGAAAAATTAATCAACGAATATGCAAATATGTTAATATTCTTTGGTTACCAATTTTAGAAGCATAATACCTACACAATAATACCATCATTTACTTAACATCAAAACAACTGTCAAACCACAATAAATAAAGAAAACACGATAATATTCTTTAGTTTCAAATTTGAGAAACATATACAACCATTTACTTAACCACAAAACAGGACTGTCAAACCACAATAAATAAACAAAACGCACTATCACATCTGGTTTTTACTTCAAGCAGCTGATATAAAACTTCCCTATTTTTCCTCTCACTTTCAGATTACGATTTTTAAACATTTTACAAATCAGAGCATCCGAATATAACCAAAGGCAGTCATTCGGGTGGGATTGTCACAGTTTGGGTGTGTATGTTCTTGCATATTAGGATTGTTGTGGCTATCCAGTCTTATCTGCGTTATTTGTATCGTCTGGTTAACGTTGCATTATAATGGATGCCTGGTTTGTATCAATCTACACAGCAGCTGACTACTCTGTCTTTATCTGGCATCAGACTTTAACTACTTAAGTTGTTTCAATTCATGTCTTTCAGATTTTGTTTTTGATTTGGAAAAAACTCCAAATGTTGTGAACCATATTACTTAAAATTCACAATAGAGGTTTATTTGCACTATTTGTAGCTACATGTAAAGTCTCATTCCAGTTACTTTAATACTGTCAAAAATATTTTTGTAAATTTTTGGGGGAAAGGTAGGTCTGTTATAGCTGAATTGCGAACTCGTCCACGATTGTAACAAAGTGAAGACATGTGCCAAGTTTCGTTCAAATCAGTTCTGTACATTTTGAGTTATTGCTCGGGGACACACGCGCGCGCGCGCGCGCTTACACACACATGCACAGACAGATTATAGTTCTTTATTTTACCATCAAAAGATACAGGTCATACATAAAAACACATATAAAAAAATTCATCAAATAAAATAAGTGGCTACGGGGATTGACAATAGTTCATATGTTCCTCAATCATATAAAAAGTTTCACTCCCCAGGTACATTTTGACACTCATTTTGAATTTTTTCCTGTTGTTTATCTTTCTCATATGCAGTGGCAACTTGTTGTATAACCTGATTCCTGTGTAATAATTCCATGCTTGGATGCTCATATCTGGTTCAATGGTGTTGCACGTTCATTTCCATGACACACCATCGTTACCTCTCTATTGGTGAATTTTCTTAATTAAAATTCACCAATAAACATACATTTGATGAAACTTGTATATAATTAAAATTCTATATTTGAATTTTTAAACAAACCAGATTTCAGTTCAGCTTGTCTTAGTGACATAATTGGAAAAGGTCGAAAGTACCTCACAATCACGATATGTATATTTTAACCATAAGCTGTATGCTTTCATCTTTTTAATTTTGGTTTCTTGATACTGAAATTTTCACAATTCTTTATGTCTCCTATGGCATTTTTTATGGTTTCTGTTACTGACAAAATCAGTTAGATAATGTATGGAATTTTTGCTGTAACTTTGTTAGACTGTCCATATATAATATATAATAATATAGATTTATTTTTCAAAATACAGTTCAATAACAATAACATACATAGATGTACTGAACATAATAAATCTTGGAGAGATCCACAAAAGTCAGAGACTTGTGCGTGGATAAATCTAAACCAAGCAAAGAATACAAAACCAAGTAATGAACACAAGAACACTCACACACACACCCACAGGCGCAAAAACCAAAACACCCACCAGCACAATCACACAAACACATTCTCTCACACATTTTCACATGTACAATGTACACTCTCACAAATGTATATAATAATAAAAAGTAAAAAGTGTGCATATTTAAAAATGATTACTGTGCGGTACAACATCGCAAAAGATATCATACGACCTGTTCAACACCTATCTGTGTACTAAACCATGAATGATGTGTCTAGATTTCGAAACCCATGCTTTCACCATCCTCACATAAGAATATAACGTTGGTGCAGTTCTGATACTGACTGGAAGAGTATTATAAATTCTCGGTGCAATATAAGTATAACTACGCTGGCCCACGGTCTTAATTGCTCTGTTCGTTTGAGCGGCCGCTGCTGCGTTTAGCCTAGTTATGTACGAATGCTCTATTCTAGAGACGTGATCATACTTTCTTACGTACGTCAACACAGCCAATGAAAAAAGTTGCCTAATATCATTAGCTCCTGCTTCAGCGTACAACGATTCAGACGGGTAAGTGTAGCACTTATTATAAATTAGTTTCAGGAACCAACGTTGAATTATATCCAACCTTTTCAGGTGACAACTCAACGCAGCACCCCAAACAACAATCCCGTATGTAAGAAGGGGTTCAACCAATGCCGAATAGACCATTCTAAGACACCCCGTTGTCAGAAAGGTTTTTAGGTATTTAAACTTATACAAAATGTTCCTCAACTTTTTAACAACCACACCAACATGCTTATCCCAACGCAGATGTTGATCTATGATGATTCCCAAATACCTAACTTTTGGTGCCGCCTCAATTTGGATACATTGGTTGTTACAAACCATTTGCAGTGTATTAAATGACGGCAGGTGTGACCTATAGGAGGCAAATGCAACATACTTCGTCTTCTTTGTGTTAATAGTTAACCCACTGGCATCAAACCACCCCTTAATATTCACAAAATCTTCTTCAATTATGGTCTTTAGCCGTTGCCAAGAACAATCTTCATATAGAATTGCAGTATCATCTGCAAAACCAATGACTTTACCAGCTGTCTGCACATCAAATATATCATTGATATACAAACTAAATAACAACGGACCCAGGACTGTACCCTGAGGAACGCCAAATTCAACCACCTCAAAATCGCTGCATCTGCCGTCAATCCTTGTGCACTGCCTTCTAGACCGCAAATAATCCCCAATCAAAAGCAGCGGAACACCCCTAAAACCGATACCCTCCAATTTTCTGAGAAGAATCCTGTGATCAACAGCGTCAAAGGTGAAATTGGTGAATTGGGGTGGAGGCATATTTGTTTTTTTGACAAAGTTTGCTTTTGCGCACTTGATTATTTCATTTAGCCTATTTCTATATCGCGCAAACTGCAGTCTCTTATCCTCATCACCAGGGCTCTGCATCATTGTTCGGTATAATCGATTTTTTGTGTTTATCGACTTAATTATACCCTCTGTTATCCATGATTTCCTGGGTCTATTCTTGTTCTTTATTTTAACCCTAACAGTACACCTTTCCAGCACTGACTTAAGATACTCCACAAAGTTTTCCGCAGCAATGTTCAAATTTTCAGAGCCACAAATGTTATCCCAATCTGTACGCTCTAGTTCCCTGCGTGCCCTATCATAATTTATGTAACATTTTTCCCCTAATTTATTGACTTTAATTTCCCTCTCAGAGTTCACTGGGAGATCCAATAGTACAGAAAAATGGTCAGTGATAGAAGTGTGGTAGACCGCGCCCAAAAAATCGCACTGCAACTTGGAACTCACAAAGAGGTGGTCAATGCAAGAGGCAGTGTTGTTCTGTACTCTCGTGTGTGTGTCTATGGCATTAACAAACCCGTGCCCAGCAAGTATATTAAGGTATTCCTGATTGCTGGACTCGTTTTCAGAGAGGATATCAATATTTAAGTCTCCAACCATGATGTGGTGGTCTTTACTAACCCTTCGACTTTCAGCTAGATAAATCTCTAAACCTTGATTAAAGGAGGCTAAACACATGGCTGGCGATCTATAGATAGCAGTAATAGTAACGTGTTCACTACCCATTTGAAGTGATATTTCAACAGCTCGACACTCTGCTAAAGAAATTATATTATGCGAATATTTAATTGTACTTTTTATGTATACCAAGACACCATCACACCTATTGTACACCCCTCCGCTATATAGAATGTCATATCCCTCCATCTTGAAGATGCTTGCACAATCGACCTGCCAAGTCTCAGTCAGAACGATCACATCAAAACTAACAGACATTTGAGACAACACTACCTGCAATTCCTCAACATTTTTACAAATGCTTCTTATGTTATTATGAAACAATTTTGCTCTAAAGAAATTTTTGCATTGAACATGGTCGTACAACAGCCTAGTATTGCAAACCAGAAGCTGAAAATCGCGAATATACTGGTCCATTGCCAAATAAATATACACACGTACATATGAAAACTGTAAATCCTAAAAACAAGCGAATTAAACGCAGATTAAAAACTTTGCATAGATAAAATATAAAACGAAAAACTCAAAGGAGTACATACACATATACAAACATATACACACATACATGTACTTACACATTCACAAAATATGTATGATTTTAGCACAATTCAGTCTATTTATTTCTAGCCTTATTTCTCAGGTTGCGATCCTCGCCACTGCTCGATGGGATCCTTTTCTGCCTGGTCAATTTTTCTGCGTCTATCCTGGGCTGCGTGTCGTATTTGACCCCCCTGTTGACAGGGGTCACAGATGTTCCCACTTTTTGTTGACCTGCATCCGGCTTCTTGGACCATATAATGGCTTCTACTTGACTTTCTTCTACACTCTTATCTTCTACTGTTAATTCCAAGTCTTCAAGTAGGGTTGGTCTAATCGGTGTATTCGGTTCACTACTTGCTCTTATCGCAATTTCATCCTCACCTATTGTTACGGAATCTAGGTCAGTTTCACAATCTCCACCTTCAAGTTGTTTGGCCGTGTAGGCGCAGCCTCCAATCCAGAGCTTGTTTCCCCTTATATAGGCCTGTTGATTTTTATTACGGGCCTCTTTTAGGCTATTGTAAAGAATTTTGCGCTCTCTCCGGTCTTCCGGACACAAATCATGTGCTAAGCCAATGCTTGTCCCTTTCAATTTTTTTAAGCTTGAAAAAATTTCCTGTTTTTTCATATACGAGATATATATTGAATAAATTTAAATTCTCTTCCAAGTATAATTTAGCTGTGATGATTGGATTGGATTAGATTCAATGTGAGTGGGCTATTCGACGAGTCCCTCCACCACGATGTTAGGTACACTGTGGCTCACATCTAATTGCTTAAATTTCACCCATGAAAGTTGGTTTGGCGAGGTCCTTTATGGGCTTTTTCTTTTGCCCGCTGTTCAGGTGTACTGCCATCTGAGCGAAGTCACTTGCCGGTTTCGAAGCCCACAGAAAGGTGGCCTCTCTCCGACCAAGTGTAATCCGCCACGTAAATATCTCAGCCCCACTCTGTGTTTGTCCAGACAAAATATCTGAAAATAAAAAAAGTTATTTTGACAAGATTTGGTAGACATATTTATTTTACATATACCATATGTACCAAAATTTAAAATGGGGAAATATTACAGTTGAAAGATTTATTTTTAATTTATTACCATAACACTTGCTGCGTCCGCACTTTTTTAATTTTTCTGCTATATCTCATGCTAATTCCTGTCATCCCCTCTTCCATCTGCTGTTTTTAGCGAATTTTCATTCAGAAAAATTCGCTAATAGAGGTCACGATAAAAAGCTTTTGACAAAATTTCTTCAGATGAGCGCGAATTTGGGTCCCTAGAACCCAAAACCAAGGTCCATTAATTTTTTTATATGTATATATATATATATATATATATATATATATATATATATATATATATATATATATATATATATATATATATATATATATATATATATATATATATATATATATATATATATATATATATATATATATATATATATCCGAGCGTTACTCAAAAAAATACTCAACTGATTTGAATGAAAGTTGGCACATATCTTCATTGTATTAAGACCGCGGACGAGTTCGTACATTAGCTATAACGGACATTTTTCCCCCAAAAATATACAAAAATATTTTTTAAAACGCTATATTTTTGTAAGTATCAGAGTAACTGGAATGAGACTTTACATGTGGCTAGAAATAGTGCAAATAAACCTGTTGTGAATTCTAGTAATTTGGTACACAATATTTAGAGTTTTTTCCAAATTAAAAATAAAATCCCAAAGACATGCGTTGATATGACTTAGTGGTTAAAGTCCAATGCCTGACAGACAGAGTAGTTCACTGCCACGCGTAGATTGATTCATACAACAGGTATTAACCAAACTAAATATATACCAGGCATAAAACATACTACCCGAACCAAGAATCGTGAAATCTTGGCCGCAATTATGGAAAATGACAGACGACATGAAATTAAAAATTTGCCAAGTGATTGTTATTTGCTGCGGATTCAATCAATTATTAAAATACACTATATTTGTAGCTTTATGAACGGCCCCAAATACAGTTTTGGCGCAGCATAAATATATTATGCGACAGTAGAAATGTAAACAAAATCAAGCCAAGTCTCTATAAAAATGATTCTAAAATAGTTTCTGTTCATACCTTTTGTTCTCACTCTTTTAAATTCAAATGTCGCACGCTACACTGACATAAGGTTGCCAGTGGTTCCCGCCAGAAGACGAGAGGGAGGGAAGAAGCATTGGAGTGAAAATAGAGAAGTTGTATCTCTCTGCCACTTGGTTTTTTGTTGTAGAAGGGGCAAGAGGTCTCGAGAAATCGAATTGCTTTCGACTCGTTGAAGAGACACGAGGTCTCTAAACATCCATCGTGTTTGTCAGTCCTGGTGGAGACAAGCGGTCTCTAGAGGTTTAGTGTGTGAAGACAGAAAATCGAAGTTTTGTTGCTGCACCATTGAGGCAAAGAAATGTAGGTGACTTTACTTATTGTCAGTGCGCTAATTGTTTTTTCTTCTTTGTCATTCATTGTAAAATAAAGGCACGTGGTATTTACAGTTTCGTCATATAAAACCGAAACAGTCGTGGGATGTGTTTCAATGGTAATTCTACTAATTCGGTAATTAATTGTTACGTATACTTTGAATACCTATAATATCCCGGGCATGAAGCTGATCTAGAGTATCATGTAAAAAAAACGTTGTCTAACGTGTGCCTAGGGTAGTGGAACCAGTTTTGGACATGTACCCAATAATGGACATGTAAGACTTTTGCGCATTTAAATAAGCATTTACGTTAGGTACAGATTTCTGTAAACTCTACAAATCGTTCTCTCAACCTTATAAACTGTAATTTCGTTAACACTAGTTATGACAGATGTCGCCACTATCTAGAAAAGCAACATTTAGGTATCAGTTCTCAAATTGGCGCCAAGTTAGTGAATTTGTTAGTGATAGACTTAAGAAAGACAATCGTTTTCTTAAGCCTTAATAGCCGCAATAATTTGTTTATTTGAAGTTTACAAGTTATATCTAATTCCTAAGGTATGTATTTAACTAAATATAAGCTTTTTTCGACTGTGCTTCGTGTTTTAATGCTTTTAGGTTAGGTGTCCAACACTGGATCACATAATCCTATCAAGAACCTTAAATGGACATACTGTCCATTTAAGGAAAAAAGATGTTTTAATAATATTTACTGACCCGCTAGCTAGAAATTTATATTGCTTTCTTTTGCTATAAGTCACACACTTATCTAACAACCGGATCCAGTGTTGGACAGGATGTCCATCAAAGGGCATTTGAGTGTGTCCATTACTGGTACCAGCAAGAATGTGATTTTTATTCTTTTTTCCAGATTCTTTTGTTAAATATGGAGAAGAAGCAGTTCAAGAAATATACTCCCGAACAAATGGCTGAAGCTTTAGCAGCTGCTAAGCTTGGTATGCCCGTTAATACTGCCAGCAAAAGATTCAATGTGCCCCGTATAACATTAAGAAATAAGTTAAAGGGCATAAGCCCTGAGGTGTGCAATATGGGTCCTCCTACGGTACTCTCAGAAGAAGAGGAAAGTCGCATTATCACCTGGATTGTTGATATTGCAAGAGCTGGATTTCCAGTAACCAAACAATCCTTAATGGACACAGTCGCAAAGTTAATTAAAGAACTCAATCGTGAAACTCCATTTTCTGACGGCATTCCGGGGAAAAAATGGTTCAAATCTTTCTTAAAAAGACATCCAAATATATCGTTGAAAACCTCTGAGAAGCTCACTGGTTATCGAAATCAGTTAACTGAGACTGATATACGCAATTGGTTTAAGGAGGCTTCAAACTACTTTGAAGAAAACCATTATAACGAAATCTTAGAAAATGGAAATCGCATATTTAATGCTGATGAGACAGCTATTTCGTTATGTCCTAAAACGGGAAAAGTACTGGCACCTAAAGGAGTCAAAAATATTTATGATGTTTCTAAGACTTCAGAAAAGGAAAGCTTTACAGTTCTGTTAACAGTGTCAGCCTCTGGAAAAATTGCTCCACCTATGGTAGTGTATCCATATAAGAGAATCCCCTCCGAAATAGTAAACAGTTTTCCGAAAGGTTGGGGCCTAGGTAAGTCAGAATCGGGATGGATGACGGGAGAGGTTTTTTTCGAATATATGGCGAATATTTTCGAACCGTGGCTAACAGAGACCAATGTAGAACGCCCTGTAATATTTTTTGTTGATGGACACAAGTCACATCTAACATTACACCTAAGTATGTTTTTGCGAGAAAAACAGATAATTCTAGTAGCATTTTATCCAAATGCGACACATGTGTTACAACCTTTGGACGTTTCCGTGTTTTATCCGTTAAAAAGTAAATGGAAATTATATGTCAGAAAGTGGCTAACAGAACATGAGAACCGACAAGTAATGAGGCAGAATGTTGCTCCACTGCTAGAAAATATTCTAAACGATTTTTCACCAGAAACCATTGTAAACGGTTTTCGAGTTTGTGGGCTTTTTCCGTTTGATCCAAATAATGTCGACTATTCTAAAATGATACAGAAGTCAAATGGAAACGAGAAAGAGGGATATGACAAAACATCTAACCAAACTCATCACACAGTTCAAGAGATCAAAAGTTGTTTGAGCGTTCTAGAATCGAACATTCCACTGTCAATACTTAAAGCTATGAAAGAGCATCCTGAGGAGGAATGGAAGGGACCTGAATCGTCAAAGGATTTGTATGATGTTTGGAAAAAGATGATCAAATTGACTAGCATGTCAGTTTCAAATGAGACTGAAAATATAATTGAAACTGTAAATAAGAACAACAAAGAATCATTTGAAATTCTGCAAGAAGACGAGAACGTAGACATACATGTTGAAGAGGCCCAAGCAATTGAACTTGACAAAAATGTTAAGCATACTCCAGACTTGGCAATTCCCTCAACGTCGAGAACCAATGTTCCTGAAGTGAATATTATGTATTACCATCCAGAAAACCAAACTAATGATCAACAAATTGAAGAGACATTAGCAGAGGCACATACGCAATCGAAAGAATCCCCTTTTAAAAAATACCTATTTTGGCCTAAAGATGAAATAAAAAGTAAAAAAAAAGTACAAGAAAGATCCCGTTCGGTCATTACATCTGACTATTGGTTAAACGAGCAGCGTAAGAAGGAAAACTTTAAATTAGAGAGAGAACAATTAAAAGAAAATAGGAAACGAGCTAGAGAAGAGAAACGACAAGAAAAATTAAAAAATAACCAAACAAAAAAATTTAAGAAAGCTGAAACCAAAGATAAAAAAGCAGCACCGAAGAAAGTAGAACAAAATAATAAACTGGATTGGAAATGTAGCAAATGTAGACTGGCTTGGAAAGATCAGCATTTTTTTGAGAGGAAGGCAAAATGGTTAAGTTGTATTAGTTGCCCAAATAAGGTTCATAAGATCTGTGTTCCGATAAAATATATGGATTCACTAGGTTTAAGTACCTGTGATTCTGAAGACGAATTACAGTTTGTGTGTGAAGACTGTGGAATTACTGTAGACAGCAGTGACGTAAATGAAGATTGGGACAACGAAACAGACGAAGATTAAAAGTTAGACAAAGTTATTAAGAATACTTCTGTATTTCATGTAGGCTTCTATCTGTATTACCGCTAATAATTCACAAATAAATAAATAAGTTCATCATTCACGTGCATACATTCCGATTCTAATTTTGGGTATCTACTACCTATACAGGTATATCAAAAGTAATATATTATAGTTGGGTACAAAGGGAGGTTGGGTGATGAATGTCCACAAGCAAAAAAAAAACATTTCAAAAACTCACTTATCTAGGAAAATGTGCTCCTACCTTTGTATATTAGGTACTTACATATCTTCCTACACATGACATGGCAGTAGCTTAACTATATGATTGTCTACCTTTATTGAAAAAAATAGATTTAGAAAATGATGTCCATTACTGCATCCATGAGTGTCCAAATTAGGAACGAAAAAAAATTGGGGTGTCCAACACTAGAGCAATGAACATTATTAGAAGAAAAATTAGTTATCATATATTAATTTAATTTTGAAGATCGCAGATATTGAAGAATCGAAAGTATATAACGAGCTGTATTTATGTATATAACTTAATCACCCTAACCTAATTCAAAGATGTATTATGGCTATTGGAACCAATAGTAAACCTTAACATGTCCATCACTGGTTCCACTACCCTACATGGCCGTAGAGGCAGCGTTGTTGTTTTCTAAGCAGAAGGTTATGCAATCGAATCCAGCTCGATGAATGTATGTTTTTTTATGTTTTATTTTGACGTTTGGAGAAACAATAGCGCACAGATTTCATACGTTTTGAACAAGATCTTATTTTTGTTTAAAACGCCTGAATAAGTTTGTCACCTTTGAGTCTTAAATTATAATTTTGTTATTGTTGATATTGAAGAAAGAAAAACGATTTGATTAGGTTGACTAAAACGAAATCATACGGCGATTAATAAGGAAAAATAACAGCTACGTTTATAATTTGGCAGATACTTTACTTTTCTAATTATGAATTAAGTTTTCTTCTAGAAATCTTTTGTATAAGTTTAATGAAATTTGTGATACAAGTTTCTTTTAAAGATACTTACACTATCTATAGATATAGCAAAATTTAGTTCTTTAGCTTCATAGAGAAATGAGTTTTGGGCATTTTAAAGAAGTTAGAACCCAAGATTATTTTTTTTTTATAATGGAGAGTTATCGATGGTAACACTTTCGAAAGAATTCTTCAAATGTGTGCATACTAGGACCTTTAAATCAATCTTCAAGGTCTGTGTAAGTTTAAAGTATTAACTTTACTGATATGCCGTATAATAATAGTGTACAATTCTTATGAAAATTCGCTACTATAACGCACTTGCCCGATTTTTTTTTAACTGGTATAGTTAATTCATTGTAGGTAAATGGATTCTGTTTTCAGATTTCTCTTATTATTTAATATTTTACAGCTCTTATTAGTTAGCAAATAGAATACTTCATTAACATTGATAATTTGAGTTTAGGTTAAAAAGCTCTAGTTTTATCCATGCTGTGTAAATAATCTAGTCACAGCCTTTTCATTGCTTTAATCATGAATAGATAGGTGGTGTTATAGTAATAAGGCATGAGTGCTCTAACTTTCATATACACATGTCATATAACTGATAATGGGGGTTATGGGATGCATTGCATAGGTTACCTTACAGCTGAGAGCAGTAATGGTGGTTCAGGTACATCACGGCGGTCCAGGTCCAGGCAACCCACCAAAAAGGCCATCCCTAGCAGTAGTACACGAGTGTCCAGGTCCCTTTCAAGGAGTCAAATGAAGCGAGCTCATGTCAACCAGTACAAAACTCCGAACAGTGGACAGCAGCCTCCTACATCCTATGGTACTGTCACACCAAAGGTATGTGTATTTTATTATTTTTAGTAAATTTTTATTTAAAAAAATTCACTAATAGAGAGGTATCGATGGTGAGACTTTGCAAAAAAAAATTCAAATGAGTGCGAACTAGGACCCCTGGAACCTATATCCAGGGTCAGTTTCAATTTATATATATATATATATATATATATATATATATATATATATATATATATATATATATATATATATATATATATATGCATATGCATATGTATATGTATATAGTATGTATCCAACCGATAACTCAACAAATAATTAACCGATTTCGATGAAACTCGGCAGGTGCCTTTCTTTTATTAATGGCTTCGATGAGTTCGTTATTCAGGAAAATCGGACATGGTTTTCCTGGAAAATTTTGAGTTTTCTTCCTAAAAAAAATTTTTCTCCAAAAATTACAAAGCTATTTTAATGAAATTTTGTGGATATGTTGTCTTTGTTAAGACCTACAACGTACCAAAATTGAACATTCTAAGCTTGTATAAAATTGAGTTATTCAAATTTTGAGTTTTCTTTTTTAATGCTTTCTCCGAAAATTACGAACTTATTTTAATGAAATTTGGTGAGTACATTTCCTTCCGCAAGATCTTACTATATACCAAAATTCAACTTTTTAAGTTTATAGAAAGTTGAGTTATTCAAATTTGAAGCATTTAATAAATATCCACTACCATAACGCACTTGCTGCGCCCAGAACTTTTTTTTTTTTCATTAATTTTAACTTAGTATTGTGTGCCTTTGTCAGTAGGTTAAATTTATTTTATACAGTAATAACATATTATTTAGCACTGGTATTTATTATATTGTTAGTTAGCTGTGTATTTGTGTTTATATTGTTTTTTATATTGTTGTTTATATATAGTTTTACTAGTTACTTAGGCACTTATATTACTATTTGTTGTGAACTTATATTTTTGTGTTTTTATATTTTGACACCTTTTACTTTTATATGTTAACACTTTGCTTGTCAATAAGATTTTTATCTTTGGACAATAAAGCACCTATCTATCTATCTATCTATTAAGAATTCGGTTCAGAAATCTATTTACATAAAATAGTTTGCTGTAACTAGCTACATTTTTGTATCTTCTATATTGGCAAATTGTTATTTATCAAACAGCTGCAATTTGACACTCGTCTTAGGTTAAGTAAAAAATATACATTAATATAACAATGCCACTGGATTAAAATGTCATAGAACCGTTGACTAACGCTACGACAATTATTCATATCGAACTCTCTTTTTAATTCTGCTTGAATTTATCGCTCGGTTGCCTTATCGGTTAGAAAACATATGTTTACTACATAACTGGATCATTTAATTCATCTAGCAATGCAACATAGGTTCTACATAATTTCATACACACGCAAACATTATACAGCCTATATAACCTTTTTTTTTACTGCAACGTCGGTCTATTTCAGCGACTATGGCCAATCACCGGCGCCAGGGAGCAGTTTCACCTCGCTATCCTGGTAATTTTCCTGAACGCATGGACACGGGACCGACGGATTTACGCCCCCTTCGAAGGGCGGAACGTTCAGACATTCAATTTCAGTCAAATTTTATAATGTCTGTAAAAATTATTAAGTAAATGTTTAATAATGAAATTAAAGTTTTCACTAAGTGAAGATTGGAACCTGTGATGAGCACTGATAAGCACACTTGGAGAACTCAAATCACCACAACAGATCTTAAAGGACCTGACGATCGTTTCACTAACCAAGTTGAGGTCATCAGAGGATGAATAATTTTAAATATTCTATATCCACAACTCTATTTATTTTCTTCTGCAATTCTGCAGGGAGTTGGTCACTATCGATTTGGGCAGGTTCAACGTCACCTAAATTAACATATTTTCGTTTGGCGGAAATATCTGTATTCTTTTATTATCTCTCGAACGTGCTTATGCCGGTATTTATTTTATAAAGCAATCTATCAGGTGACTGCTCATAGGTGGCGGAGCGAGGTTCCTAAATTTTTTATTATTACTATAATTAGCTATATATATATATATATATATATATATATATATATATATATATATATATATATATATATATATATATATATATATATATATATATATAACAGGATCTATAACACAGCATTTCTGTACTATACAAGAAAAAGGGGTTAAGGGCAAAGCCGCAAGGAGACAACCGCATACACGCGTTTCAAGCTTATTAGCCATCATCAGTAGCCAGGTGAAGATGGGAACACTCTGGATGAAGATGCAAAAATACCCTTTTTCCTAGTATAGTACAAAAATGCCGTGTTATAGATCCTGTTATAGTTAGTAACTATCCTGGGCTTCGGATGCTCACGCAGGTGATTTCTTTGCTTCCGTGGCTATTTCGGTTGTTTTTCTCGGATTGAGGGTCTTCCAAATGTTGCTGCAAATGTGCACTGGTTGCCTGTTGTGACTCCGTGTATTTTTGCATCTTCATCCAGAGTGTTCCCATCTTCACCTGGCTATACCGTACTGATGATGGCTAATAAGCTTGAAACACGTGTATGCGGTTGTCTCCTTGCGGCTTTACCCTTAACCCTTTTTCCATATATATATATATATATATATATATATATATATATATATATATATATATATATATATATATATATATATATACCCTCTCGAAGGCGTTTAGCTCTCCTGGTTGCCTAATATTTTTTATTAATTTTAGATTCTCCTCATTAACGTGGTGGTTATTATCCGAAATATGTCTGGCGACAGAAGATCTATATAGTACCGTCTCTAAATTGTGCTAAATGCTCTTTGAATCTAATTCCAATAGATCTTTTTGTTTGTCCGACGTATTTAAGATCACAATCTTTACAACTTATTTCAGAAGACTTATTTCATTTTGGCCGCACTATCCTTGTTAGTTGCAAGTAGGCTTTTTTAAAAATGCTATCTAGATTACTTGTGATTCGAGGTTCAAATGGTAAGCAAACAAAGTTTTTTCAGCTTTCTCTCTTCTAAATGTCGTTGATTCCACTAACATTTTCTTTGTTTTCTGTTTGTTAATTAATTTCTCCACTAGGCAAGCAGTGTATCGGTTATATTTGGCCACGTTTTTGATATAATTTAATACTTTGGTGTATCTAATTTTACTTAAAGGGGAATTAATTAACCTGTTCACTAAAAAATTCAGACTGGCCATTTTTTGTGCGTAATAATTTATTGCCAAATTAAACCATAAATTTGATTCTATAAAATTTACCCATGAATTAGAAAATAATAATAAATTACACATTCTAGATGTACTGGTTATCTAGAATAAAGACACTTTAGCATTTGATGACCATAGAAAAGAAACCACCACTCTAAACTACATTCCCAATGACTCACATACGTACAAAAAATGGCCAGTCTAAATTTTTTAGTGCACAGGTTGATTAATTTCCCGCCTTCTTGAGTATATATATATATATATATATATATATATATATATATATATATATATATATATATATATATATATATATATACATTTATAGTGATCGTAGCATTTAAATTTAAATTAACTTTTTTTTATTTGTCTTTGTTCAGTTTTTGTTTATTGTTAATATTTGTTTTAATTTTTTTTCTTCATAATTACATTAAATATTTTTATGAAATCATATCACTTTTGTTATCTGACTGACAATCACAGCTGCATTTGTTGTGTAGTCTAACATGTACTCCTCAGAAGGGAAGGTTGTTACCTAAAAATGCTAATAACAAGCAACATATTGAAGATAGGTATAGAAAAACTTATATCAAACCGGTCTAGAATTAAATTTAGAACTCGAATTTCTAATAATATACAGGGTGTTCTATTTGAAAAAAAATACTTTTGCCACGTTGAATATGTCTAAGTTAGTAACTAAATTTAAAACACTCTGTATGACACAGGTAAGCTTAAGGCACATAATATGAAAGCTCCCTCCCACAAGTTACGAAATTCTAAATTTGAGCCTTTTATCTTTAAAAACATGTGAAATACAAACTATTATAAATAAGGTTGTAAAATCACCGAAATACAGAGCAATCACAATATCTTTGGAACAGTTGAAGATAGGGATAGGAAAGCCTAATATAAATCTTCACAACATTTTATGGCGAATTCGAATATGCAATAAAAAATAGGGCATTCTATTTAAATTAGCAAAGTTGATGACTACTTCCGGTCTAACCGGAAGTGATGTGACCTTAAAAATATTTTAGAATAAAAGACAATTAAGAATTGTGACTGCTGCCAAAATTTCAAAATTTAGGATATCAGGGAACTTCATAAACTTCTAATGCACGGCTATTATATATATATATATATATATATATATATATATATATATATATATATATATATATATATATATATATATATATATATATATATATATATATATATATATATATATATATATATATAGATATATAGCTAAATATAGTAATATAAATATAGTAATAATAAAAAATATATGAACCTCGCTCCGCCCGTATGAGCAGTCACCTGATAGATTGCTTTATAAAATAAATACCGGTAAAAGCAAGTCCGAGGCAGAATAAGAGAATACAGATATTTCCGCCACGCAAAAATATGTTAATTTATGTGTTGTTGAATCACCCCAAATCGATAATGATCGACTTTCCTGCAGAAGAATATAAATAGAGTTGTGGATATAAGATATTTAGAATTATTTATCCTCTGATGACGCTAACTTGATTAGTGAAATGATCGTTAGGTTTTTTAAAATGTGTTGTGGTGATTTGGGTTCTCAAAGTGTGCTTATAATGAAATTTTTGTTTTAATTAAAATTCCCAGCAAATTGTGAGATAGCACTCTGGTAGAAATTTTTATAGGGCAGTTGTCGTTCTGACAGAGAGTATATTCCATGGTTTCCATATATAGTAATAGATATTAACACAGAAACGATATGACATATATACAGCAGGGACACTCGTCTTTCGGCACTTTGATATTCATTGAGACACTTTTCTTGTCTGTAAAATGGTTTTGCTACTTGTCGATTTTATTACCCTGTTGTAAATACAACATCTGGTACAAATTTCAACCCTCACTGTGTTAATTTCTTCGCAGAACCGTATTTACAAATTCGATAGCCTTTAGTCAGATCTTAATTCCATCAACAAGTAAAACATAGCCACCTAACTACCAATATTTGTTTACACTTTACAAATGCTGCAATGATAACTTTGAAGTGTCAATCTTAAATATAAGATTTGTAAGTGGCTGAGACCAGTAAAATATGATCACTTATTTTTGCGTATTGTTGTAGTATGATTAATCGAAAAAAAAAATACATTTAATTAAAAAAACGTAGTCATCTACCTATGTTAATAATAAGAATTGAATGCATGAATTAGACACGATTAAACTGTAAAACTTACATAAAACCCATTAAACTAATTATTTTGTCTATGTAAAATATACTAAATTATACACAGATACGTACTCATATATAGATATACACATATCCAGACACACACATGCATACATTGTTGACTGCACAAGCTTGTCACAAAGCTCATAATAACAAATTCACCAAATACAATAAATCAAATACGCCTCTGATATCACAGACTTGCTCTTACTAAACGCTAGAGTCTATTGAACGACTGTAGGCCGGAAAATATTTCATAGAGTGACCCTACTGTATATATCTATGCTGTGATATTAATATACCCTCGTACCCTGAGTTGCATAATCTGTCGGTGTGAGGCATGCATACAAGCTGAGAGTGCATAGTTTGAACATTTATTATCAGATCCAGATTTATTATAAGTTTTTAAACTACGGTTTGACATTTTACTGACCTAAAACTTCAAATGCCTGCAACTTCTAAACAAAGAAGACTTAGACACATGATATAATAAAAATTGTTAAAAAATTTACTCGTCTATCACCTATTAAAGTTTGTCAGGGAGCTTATAGATCACCTGTATATTTTTAATTAAGCAAAGCTTTTAATATAATTGTAATTATTATAGGTAAAACCAAATACACCACAGGTATTACTGAGAAGGCCAAAGCAAGGTGAAGTGGCTTTGAGTTTGCAAGGCAGTCCACTTTTTACAGGAAGCGTTGTCAGTGAAACTATTGCAAATGTGAACATTCCACTACAAGATGGACGACTTCTCTCTATACAGCCTCAAAAAGGACTCCGTATATCACAGATACCGTCACTGGATGCAGAAACTAAACGACAACTTGAAACTCTTAGGGATAATCTTAACAAAGTCTGTGCACTTACAACCAGACGATGAATGTTTTATACTTTTATATCTTTTGGATTTGTATTCGTTTAGTAAATAAATATGGCATTCTTTTTGATAAAAACTGCATTGTTATGAAGTATATATAAAATCACTATCATCTTTTTTAGTGTTTCAATATCCACAACTTTCTTCACTCAAAGAATTTTTTTGTTTTTATTTAATTAGAGCTGTAGAGACAAAAGTCTGGAATTAAGACTGATATGAAGCAAACTGACGATTCTTTTCGTGTTACGTAAACATCTTTCAGTAATTTATAAACATTTTATATATCAATTTTCAGTCACAATTATTTAATACAAAATTTTAATTTTTGTAATTCAGTCTGTCATATTTTTTTATATTATAGCAGGAATCTATACATTTGTGTTAAACTTATAACTAACCTTTTGATATATTGTAAAAATAAGACACTGATCAATATTTATAAAATGTTTTAATAAATCTTTTAGAATGTAAAAATATATAAATTCATTTATAAAATGTCTATTCTATTATTTTATTTATCTTCAGCTGACGCTCTATGTCTTTGATGTAATTTTCTGGCATGTTGGTTTCCCTGCAAAAAAATATGTCAGATTCATAATAATAAAAACTACTATGAGGCATCCATTAAAATTTATATTCAAAGTAGACCATGACGGCAAGTTCAAGGTATACATAGGCTCGTTTCTCGAATAATTCTTTGTGAATACAGCATTGCCAGATTCAAAAAGAAATCCAATGATGAGAAATGTACCATTGCCAAATAGGACATTTAAAGTACAGATATCAAGCTGTTATGCCATTAATAATAATAGTTTAAAAATAGGGTAATAGAAAACCAAATTATAAAGTTTTGTCACGTGGGGATTTTACTTGCCAGGGGAATAACTTTAAAAATAAGAAAGTTCAAAAGCAGTAAGTGGCAGCTTTACCCCTACCATACAATGCGGCAGTTTTCACGCTTTACTCGAAAACCGTTAGTTCCATAAAAAAAATACTTGAGAAAAATATTCCTTATCAAATTCTCCATAAAAAAAAGGTTGATTTATTCAGTCGTTTTCAAGTAATAAACATTAACTTTTGGGGTGGCACTCTCCAAAAAATCTGCCCTTTTGTTTTAGGTTAACTTGCTTCAGTACCTTTATCTTTTATTTGGTAATATTGGAAATATGAGAAAAATGAAAAAATCAACCTGTCGCTGAACAAGAAATTAACACATCTGATAACCATTTCGTTCTTCATGGTGGTTGCCTCCATCACATGGTGTGGCCAAAAGAAATTACCTTCAGAGGTGGTACTCTGCCTTATGTACTAATTTTATATGTAAACGCCATGGTCAAAAAGTCATTGTTACATTCGACGAATACTCCAAAAATAGAGTCAGCACAAAAAGGCATCGAACATCAAAGACATGTTGATATGCTCTACGCATGTTTTTTTTTAACTATTAAGCACCAAAATACATTTTTAAATATTCTTAATAATAAAGGACGACATATTTCACAGCCTGCTATACATTTGCAAAATCAAAATATATGGACATTTATTGCAGTAGATGCTGAAGTCAAGATCCTATCAAAAAATCTGAAAACCACAAACAAGTATAGTAGTTGGTCAAGACGTTGATCTTGTTTCATAAACAGCAGTTACCACAGAGAACACAAATTATTTAATGCCCAACAGACAAGCCAATTAGAAGACCTGCTTAATTATAATATTTAACAAGCGATAACAAGAATAGAACATCATCAAACATAGCAGCAATACAGGAACATTGAATACAAATTACACATTGATGTTAGCAGTGCTGCCGTTGACCTGCTAAAAGAATCGCTAGTCAGTGGATTTTCACACATGGTTATAATTTCTGGACATCTTATACACGAGTTATACTGCATGTTCGACACTGCAGCTGGCACATAAACACACAGGTTATGTCTGCCTGATATTCTAGGAATCAAACCAAAGCTTGCACAAGAAAAATGAACAGTGCATTGTCGCATAACAAGTGAAGAAACAAAGAACAGATAAAATATCCTGTCAGCAAGACTGGTCATATTAAAATGAGATAACAATAATTTACTGTCTACTCTAATAGGATAAGAGCCATCAATTTTATAGCTTATGTATTTCATAAATAATCTTTGTATATGCTCCAGTTGTACAATATAGGTCATATAATACGGTGACTAGACTAGCATACTCTTAACTTACTCCTTACAAGGAATAAGTACAAAGACCTGAGAGCAACAACCCCTCTGAATGTCTTGCAGTTTCTATTATCCATATTCAGAGTTGGTCACATCACATGTGTTCATCAAAATTAAGTTTCGAGTTGATCAATACTCCCAAGTTTCTATAACTCTTGACAGGTGATGATAATTGACAAAATATATAATACATATTGGCGACCTCAACATTACAGACATACCTAAATACTTGGCAATGTTCAGTTCAAACTGATTTTCACCATACCAACACTGGATACATCAAGATTAGTTTGCAACCCTTCACAATCTTCAGAAGAATTTATGGAAGCATAAATCTTTAAAACATGAGCAAACAACTGAAATAATTGTATGTTAAGTTTCAGATGTTATCACTCAAATCAAGGCTAAGTTTGATAAATACTATGGGGACTCTGCACCATCAATTTCCATGGTAAAAAAGTGGTTTACTGAATTTCGTTACGGCCGTACAAGCACAAATGACGCTGAACATTCTGGACGCCCAGTTGAGGTTGCTACACCCGAAACAATTGAAAACATTCAGGATATGGTGTTAGCAGATCAGAGATTGTAAGTGCAGGAGATTGTGGAAGTCATAGGCATATCACATGGCTCAGTGATTTCGATTTTGCATGATCACTTGGGTATGAGAAAGCTATCCGCAAGATAGGTGTCGCATTTGCTCGCAATCGTGTGACAACTTCGGAGGAGTGTTTGGCGTTGTTCAACCGCAATAGGGACGAGTTTTTGCGCCATTGCGTAACCGTGGACGAAACATGGATTCACCACAACACACCAGGGACCAAGCAGCAGTCAAAACAGTGGGTTTCTCCTTGCGGATCGGCGCCGAAGAAGGTCAAGGTGGGTTTGTCAGCCAATAAAATCATGGCGACCGTTTTTTGGGATGCACGTGGTATAATCCACATTGATTACATTCAGCGTTGTTCAACCGCAATAGGTACGAGTTTTTGCGCCATTTCGGAACCGTGGACGAAACATGGATTCACCACAACACACCAGAGACCAAGCAGCAGTCAAAACAATGGGTTTCTTCTTGCGGATTGGCGCCGAAGAAGGTCAAGGTGGGTTTGTCAGCCAATAAAATCATCGCGACTGTTTTTTTGGGATGCACACGGTATAATCCACATTGATTACCTTCAAAAGGGAAGAACAGTCAATGTCGAATATTATACCAACTTATTGGACCGATTCAATGACGATTTGAAGAAAAAACCACCGCATTTGGTCAAGAAAATAGTTCTTTTCAACCAAGACAATGCAAGGGTGCGCACGTGTAGTCTCCATGGCAAAATTGCATAAATTGGACTATGAATTGCTCCATCCACCCTATTCTCCAAATTTAGCCCCGAGTGACTATTTCTTGTTTCGAGCTTAAAGAAATCGCTCGGCGGAAAGAGATTAGACTACAATGATGAAATCATCTCACAAACAAATACCTATTTTGAGGACCTGGACAAATATTATTTTTTGGAAGGGATAAAAAAATTGGAGAAACGTTGGACAAAGTGTGTAGAGCTGAAAGGAGACTACGTTGAGGAATAAAATGATTTTTTGTCAAAATGCCTGTGTTTTTTTAGAAAAGTCACGGACTTATTGACCTGCCTTCGTAAGTGAAAATGTTTTAGAACAAATAAACGGAAATTACTTAGTACCACAAACATATATTAGCAGCAAAAGTATAAATACAATGAATTCATTTTATCTGCAGGAGGTGACATAACTGGAAGTTTGGAGAGTAGTATGTGCATTAGAAGCCAAAATAACGACAGACTACTATGGAATAAATGTAAAATTTTTAAAAACAGTCATCTACAGCATACTAAATCCAATAACATCTTTAGTAAGTAAATGGCTACAGTCTGCCCTGTTTCCAGAAAAACTTAAGAAAGCAGACATAATTATGGTATATAAGGGTGGTGATGTTGACCTGCTGGATAATTTTCGACCTATTTCCATTTCCCCAGCACTTTCAAAAATATTTCAGCACATAAAGCAACAGCTTCAAGAATATTTAGAAGCAAAAGGTTTTCTCAATCAGGCGCTTCATGGCTTTCGAGCTGGTAAATCAATAGTCAAAGCGCTGGCCAACAAAAAAAAAACAAAGCGCTGGACTGTGGTAATATCACACAATGCATATATTGTGATTTACATAAGGCGTTTGACACAGTATCACATGAAATATTGCTAACCAAATTGGAACACTATGGTATTAGGGGTTTGCCACTGAGGCTGATGAAGCCATACCTTACCAACCACTACCAAAGAGTGAACCTAAGCAAACAGTACTCAAGCTGGGAGCCACAAAGCTACGGTATACCTCAGGGTTTGCTGTTGAGGCCTCTTCTATTTATTGTATATACAAATGATCTTCCAGAAAGTGTTTCATCTGATGCAGTGTCTTTCTATGCAGATGACACCTCATTTGTTAACATTGGTAGAAATAAAGTTGAACTTGATATGAGAAGAAGTGTCTCTATGTCAGAAGCAGGAGAATGGTTCAGAAATAATAAACTGAAACTCAATGTGAACAAAACAAAAGTCTTGAATATCAGCTCCCACGAACCTCAACAAAGACGCTCTGCAGTCCACGCAGTTAAATGGGTTGTGGACTTCACTAAGAGCAGCAGGTGTAAACGGGTTGTGAATATTGCGTTGTACATCAGAAATTCATTTAAATCTGCCACATGGAGCATTATCATAGATGAACTGCAAAGAAAAGAAATATCTAGGTATTTGATTAACCTGGTGGAAAGCTATTTTCACGAGAGAAAGATCAGACTGGCAAGAGATAAGACACTGGACATGACGGCTGGGGTCCCACAGCGATCTGTGTTGGGGCTGCTACTCTGGAACGTTCTATATGACGGGGTCCTCGCCTTGCCACTTCCAGAGGGGACAGCGAGCATCGCTTACGCGGATGACCTGGCGATACTAGTGGAGGCTGATGATGATGACCTGATGTTTAGAGTGGATGAGTCGCTAGCAAGGATAAACAGGTGGATGATGCAGAGAAACCTCGTACTGGCGTCACAGAAGACAGAATCTGTGATCCTGAAGGGCCCCAGAAAATGTAGCCATATTAGCTTTCATCTGGCTGACGCGAGGATTACACCGGCGAGGCACTTAATCTACCTAGGAGTCTGACTTGAACTTTCACGAACACCTGAGAGCAGTGATGAGGAAGGCGGAAGAGAGGCTGTCGTTTCTAGCAAAAATCCTCCCAAGAAGCCCAAAGAGAACAGTCTTGTGCAGCGTTCTCCACTCCGCGGTCAGCTAGAGAGCTCCTGTGTGGCAAGAGGTAATGAAAAACCAAGTATGCAGAAACAAGATCCTCGGCATACAGCGAAAGGCTTTATTGAGAGTCGCGAGTGGGTACAGGACAGTCTCCACTTTTGCCGTCTAGGTGGTGACAGGTGTTCCGCCCATGGACCTGTTAATCGAGGAGCGGTGTAGGCTGTACAGCAATGAGAATGCACACCTGGCATTGGCGAAAGCCAACGAAAGAGTGAAGACAGTTGAGAAGCGGCAGGAGAGGTGGAACACTCACACTGAAACAATGGCCTGAACGAGGACGATCATGCTGGACCACAAATCATGGGTATACTGCAGACCCAGGAGGTTGGACTTCTATCTAACACAATTCCTTACCGATCACGGCTGCTTTAGACACTACCTGGTGAAAATGAGAGTGGGGGACGACAAAAAAATGCATTTCTGTGGCGCAATAGATACAGCTGAGCACACAGTATTGGAATGCTATAGGTGGGCATTATAGAGACAAAACCTGGAGTCCCAGCTAGGATGCAGGGTTACAAGACATAATGTTGTGTCTCAAATGGTGGGTGAAGAGAAGAACTGGGGAAACGTAGCCAGCTTTGTTAGGAAAGTTCTAGAAAAGAAAAGGATGATGAGCAACACGAGGGGAGAGGTAGGTCCTAGAAAGTTGGAAAAGAAGACAGCCCTCACCTGTGCAGATATATCCTGACGGATCGTTCCAGGGTGTAGGGGCGGTTTGTAAGGGCCTCTTGAGTCACCTGCAGGTGGCCAACGTCCTACAAAAAAACGCAACAAAGCCAACAACAATCTGAAATTTCTTGCTGTGTATACAGTCAGATTTTCGCTGATCAGTGCACATTGAAAAGCTCCATGCTACATTGGTGTCGTGTTTATATCTGTTGAGGCATCTGATGACAATCAGTAGCTACCAGACAGTGTTGACAGCTTATCATGCATGTTTCCATAGTAGGACCACCTTGGTATCCCAATATGGGGCAGTAGTACTGGAGTGTCTGAGATATTTCTCCAACAAAAAGCTGCAGTAAGAATAATCTGTTCGGTGAACAGCCACATAAGTTGTAGAACCTTATTTACGAAAACAGTCATACTTACCATCTTTTCAGCATATATGTTAGAATGTGTCTTGCATAATTACCAACATCAAAATGACTACAACCAAAATGGTGATTACCACAAATATGGTACTCGGGGCAGACATGACATATCCATCCCTTACCATAGAATTAAGAGCTGAGGCTGGGGTGTCAAGTTCTTTAATAAAATCCCACAAAAAATACGATAAGAAAATAAACGCAAATTTAAGAGAGATGTTAAAAACACTCCTGAACTACGCATTTTATTCTGTAATTGAATACCTCAACATGGATATTGAGTGGATGGAGTAGTGCCACTGGAGACACCTTGAAATGCCATTTTTTTTTTCAATTTGTTTCTTTTTAGTATTTTATTTTTTAAGTTTGTCATTTATATTATATTGATACATGTTTATTTTATTGTTTATTTCATAATTTTTATATATTTGGCATTCCTCTTGACAAGGCTATGTAATTTTTGGCAAAATAAATATGATTATTACATCAAAGGCCTAATCATATTTCTAAAAGAGGTTAAAGGTAAGCTGAAGAACTCACAATAATCTATTATTCTCCGCAATTGATATGCTCTGATACAAAGACAGGAGATTATTTGAATATAGGAAACATCAACTTGTACTTCGATTTAATTGAACAAAAGAACTTGATAGGGCCATTCAAGTTTTTAATAATGCTGAGTCAGCTCCTGAATGAATTGAGCATTTCCGTCGCACTATCTCGAGACCAGATATGGCATGTTTATATTTGGAACCTAACCTGTGGAGCTGGAAGAAAAATTGTGATGCCGTTTCATCTGTTTACACCATTGAGCCACCCGCTTCAGCTTCTGTTTTGCTATTGATAACTTGCAGTTTCATGCAAGGTTGTGGAAAGAGATGCAGCTGCACTAAGGCAGGATTGCGTTGCACAACTATGTGCCGATATTGCTGTGATCAGAGCTGCACAGATGCTGTAGATACTACAGAAGATATATTATAAATACATTTTGTTAGTGAATAGATCTCATGGAGAAGGCACTTAAAAAAAAAACCAGCGGCAACTCTACCTCGCTAATGGTGTGGAAATAAGACGTGGCTTGCAAAGTCGCACAAACCGGAAAATGATGAAGAAGTATATCAAAGAAGCATGGGTTTACCTAGGCTGAACAGACAACAGCAAAAAACTTTTAATCAGCTTCTATACAGGACGTTGTCTCCTGCGTCACCACTTGCACAGAATTGGGCTTGGGCAAGAAACCGAATGAATGATGACTGCGTATGGAGAGCGATGAAACAGCAGAAGATGTGCTGTGTTCCTGTCCGGCAGTGGACAGGACCAGGCACCTGTTTTTTTGCAAGATCCGGTACCTGCTCTTTTACTAGACCCAACTTGCCCAAAAAGATATGAAGCAACTTTCACCCTCAAAAATTGTCGACTTCTGCAAGAGGCTGGACTTGAATGGAATATAAAACAATTAGTCTTAGCTCACATTAGACCTAATGTCGCACTGGAGGGACTGAGTTATCCCACCCACTTTATAACCTAACTGCTAGGTTTAATTATACAACTTGCTTTCTTGTTTTTATCATGTTTGTGAATCTATGGTAATGCAATCCCTAATTTTAATGCTTTGTTTCTCAAAAACCACTGCACTCAACAACTTAGGCAATAGTCCCAAGACAATCATATGTTGGGCAACACTAGATTTTTCTGCTCTATTGAATCTGAAATGAGCTATGTGCTCTTTTGCCCAATATAGATTTTCTCGCAATTATAAGATATTTGATAAATGCCCGATTTTTGTCGGAAGTCAATAGTATCCTTTGGTCCACCCAAAAGGCTCTTAAAATTATCAACTTTATAAACAACCTTCAAGTCTTTGAATATTTTCTCTAACCCTTTTGTAAGAAAAGGGTACAAAGGAAGTACAGCGAACTTTTTGGATGGCTCATCGGATTCAGGCTTCAATGTCGTAATGTTACTTATCGACGTTTTCCACGTATACTTAGTAACTAGTCTATACACAATGTTGGAGAGAAACCATTACAAATCCCAATATATATAATTTGGTTCATCTCTGAATTGTAACTGAGTAACCTCCGAACAAGAAAGCTCAAACTCGAGATTTTGTGACTGAAAGGATTATTTGAGTCTGATGGTATGACGCGATTTGTAGAAGTTTCTTTCCTATAAATGTTAAATTCTAAAATAGCTATATTATTTATGAGAAGAGTGTTAAGGAAGGGTCATTGGTCGTTGTTCTCCATTTGGTAAGTAAACTTGATTGAAGGGAATCTAGTGTTCAACTTATTAACAAAATTATTGAGGTCAAATATTGCAAAAATAGCGTCGAAATATGTCGGATCATACCCTCGTAAAATACTCCACCGCTCCAGCAAAGTCACTCTCAAATCGGCTCACAAAGGGTTTGGCAATGAGGGGAGACAATAGGTTTGCCATTGAGGTTCCCTCAGTCTGCCGATAAAACTTCCTGCCGACTCGAAAGAACTTCTCAGACATACCAGGAAGAGGGTATTTTTTAATTTCCCGATAAGGACCGGTTCTAATGAGACATTCCACAAAGTATTCGACCTTATGAAGAATAACAATTTTGTTGCCTTTATCTGCTTTTAAATAGAAACAATCTTTCCTCTTCAAATGTCTTACAGTTTGCATATCGATTTTAGACTGTTGACTTCTCAATTTTGGGATCTTGTTTGAAAGGCAACTTTTGGATAATTGACATATGGAGTGCTTAGTTTTCTCGTCAAGAGAGTTGATTGAGCTCTCCACTCCGACAATGATGTCTGTGATTGATGGGGTCACGAGTGGAGGAGGATATTTCAAGCCCTTGCCGAGCAAATCCAACTCCTTAGTCTTTCAAATGATTCCAGAAATATCTAGTATTGTAGTGTTCCTTCTTGACCATGTTGAAAGTTCCGGAAAACAAAGAACAAAAAATGGGTTATTTAATCATAGATTGTGCAAGTTACAAACACATTTTCTACTTTGATATATGGGATCAGCAACGAAAAATCTAATTGCGTCCCAGAATTGTTATTAGCTGATTGTCATTTGGCATGGCTGTTGTTTTATTTTCTATAAGTAAAATTTGGTGCCTTAAAAAAAAAAAGGCTGCAAAAGGAGGTCGCGCTTTAAAATAGTGTGGGGAACACTGGTCTAGATAGTGCAAATAACAGACTTCTTGGACAGACGTATCTCTGTACAAGACAAGCTAATTTCTTCTCACTTGCTTATAAGCTTTATCTAACTGTCCTTTCTTGAGGAAATTTTTATTTCTTCAATAATTTTAAACCTTTTCCAAGAGCAGTTGATAACTAACCATATCAAACACCCTTTGTAGGTCTAATGCAGAGGCAACAGCAACCCTCATCCAAAGAGCTGTAACATGAAAAGCCATTTAGCTATGGCATCCTGGGTTGATTTTCCAGCATTAAATCCGTATTGATTGTCAGAGATTAGGGGTGTGTGAAGCTTTGAAATTTCGAACCAAACCATTAGTTTGACGAATTGTACTAAGCGATGTTTAATTTGAAATATGTAATTATCCAAAATAGTCGAAGTTCCTTACTTAGAAATACTTAGAAATTGAACCACACATGCAGTCAATACTGCCAAAGGTAGCTAAGTTGTACCTCGATAGCGGCCCCATAAACTCTGTATCGGCCCCATTGGTCAGTAGCGTAATTTCAAGAAATTTTCCTTGTGCATATTTTTTAGTTTCTTATTTAACAATCACATAATTTTTTTTATGCAACTAGCATCCCAACACCTTTTTTGGTTACAATATTATGATAGCAGTGTTTGAAGGCGACTAGTAACATACATTTTCAGAATTTATGATGATAATTACAGACTGCCTTCCAAAAAACAATAGGTTATACATGATTTAGTTCATAACAGTTAACTGTTCACAATCAGGAGTTACAATCTAAGTGGTTCCTATATACCTATCATGCTTATTTTTAACCGTCTCAATCTAACTGACGGCTAAAACTGCCTAGCTAATACAAAACAACAACAAATATTCATAGCTGAACTTACCTATAGAGGTAGAAATCTAAAAAAAGTTATCAATATACCTTTTTGTATTTTTGATTCAACGTTGACCAACTTCGCAACTAATGTCAGCACGAGAGGGCATTTTTACACAATGAATCTGCAAATGTCGAACATTTGCTTTTTATAAGAGGAATAGAGATTCTCTACATACCAATTAGTTTATGCTACAATATACCTAAATTTTGTATTTGAGGAAATGATATATGAACATTGAAGAATTTTGGTTACTTCAATTTTAAATCTTCAAGAAGTCCAACTGTGAACGTTAGACATTATATTTCGAAGGTTCGAAGTTCAAACCAACATATTTGCTGGGGTTCGTTCATAGTTCCGTTAGAAAAAACACAGATTTGCACACCTTTATTAGATACTAACCCATTAACTTCCAATTTAGTTCCCTTATAATATCTTCCACTTCCTTCTTTTACTTTGTGATGTTGGAAAGTACATATATCACAGTATGTATCACAGTATTTCGGGACTTTGCCTAAATTGTTACCCGAAACATCCTGTCATTGACAAAGTCCATCTTCGTGAGTTTATTAACCCATTTGTTTTGTAATACAATTTCCATTTTATTCCTACCAGAGTTTTCTATTCTGTTATATATCATTTGAACATTATCACACTTGAGAATTCTTTCACACCTTACTTTTGACACCCTGAGTATATCTATACCCAATTCTTTCATTGGCTTTGCATGTTCCATTTTTCTCAACAAGCTTCTAAAATTTCATACTCCTATATTAGACAGGTTTGTTTCTCCTTTCTTTACATCTTCTATGATAATTTTCTTCAACATTTTGGTTGCCGCCTCTAAATTTGGGACAGAGTTTTGCATGATAATATTATGAAAAGCATGTCCAAGATGACTTCACCTACCGAGCCTTGAGGTTCAATGATCCTAACCAGTAATAAGGTTTGGTTGTCGTTCATGTGCCTTAGTTGCTGTTTGGCAATGCGGTGACTTTCTGTTGCCTTTTGTGGAAGTTGGTAACAATTTGTCAGCACTCTTATCAGTTGGACTGTAACCAACTGGTAATGGTAAATGATTACCAAACTGTACAGAATCCAAGAGGAGACCACTGCACAATATACAAACTAAATAATAAGTGACAAACCTTAAGCTGAATATACCAATATGCCTCTTGAATTAGAGTTACCTATATACAATTTATTTGACAATCCAAGCAAGAATAATTATTAACTCACCTGAGGTTTTTCAGTTTTTGTCGCAAATAAATTTGTACGTGTCTATCCTTGATATCTTGTTCAATTCGTTGTGCCTTTCCTTCTTCAAACTTCTCTTTTTGTCTGTTTATTCTTTCTCTTTCCCTCTCATTGATTTGCTTCAAGAGTTCCTTTCTGTGTTTGATCCTTTCTTCTCTTTGTTTGACATATTTTTCTTGTTCTTTTTCATATTCCTGCTGCTGTATCTTTGCAAGCTTAAATACATAATTAGGTAGCATTAAGTGAAGATAGATTAAATGAATAATAAATAATGGTTACATAAAACCTATTGACTGTCAGATGTCTACTGGGATTCTTCATTGTAGAGAAAAATGAAAAAATAACACACATGTACAGGATATCCCAAATTCAACACATAAGATATATCAGTATCCGCGGCTTAAGACAAAAAGAATTGCAGTAATGATTAGCTTGATTTTAAAGATATCTATCAGTTAAGAGAGAATTCAAATATTTTATGTTGTTTCGAAAATAGGTGAAATTTTAAATTTGTTACTTTTTAAAATGCCTCTTATTAACAAAATGTAACCAAAGTGTTGATGCAAGTTTGTATATATTTTTGAATTTGAAATTGCCGCCAGACATTTAGGGATTGCTGCTCGCCGTGGTTGGCACCACTGAGAGGAGGAGAGGGGGCAGATTTTGTGACAGCCTCTCTCTCTCTCTCTCGCGACGTAAACCAGCGTCACTGCGTTAGAATCAGTCGTCCTGAAAACTGCTAGTACTCCAGACTAGGGATGTGCTCCAGATTTTCTGGTCTAATTTTCTTGTTACATAATTTTTTTGCCTCATTTGGGGTGAAGATAGTCGCCCGACCTCCAAAGAAGACCCTAAAACCCACGTGAAGATACAGTCCATTACACAGGTGAGTGCATCTCTTATTTGTCTGGTATAATTTAAAATCTAACTTTATTGTAAACAATTCCTCTTTATTATTTCGTAATATCTTGCAACAACATTTTGGTCCATCGAAGCCGATGCTTGTTTGATTAGAATTGACACTTGTGGGTGTTCATATCGTGAATTTATGCACACGTGTTTGGCGGTTTTGTTGTTAAAAATCGTAATTTATAGCCTCCAGGGTTTGGTTAGAACACGTGTTCGGGTCGGCAAATCCGTGTTAGTGTAATTGTTTTGCTTGTTTAATTTGTTTTACGGCCTTTTAGCGTCAAAATTGTTTTGTTTTTCAGTGTCTCGCAATCGGCGATTTTCGAGCTCTGTTACTTGTTTGAAACGTGTTTTTTTCGACGTGAAACACGTGGTTATCATCCGATTGGGTTCAGGTTATATCAGTCTTTTCTAGTTTGCCTTTTCGTTTTTTGTCATTTTTGAAATGGAGGTGGAAAAGTTGATAAATAAACGTAACTCTGTTATGAATCGAGTGCAACACCTATCAAGGTTTGCATTAGACGCCAAGGCTGAACCCACAAAAAGGAATGAATTTAGAATCAGATACCAAGGTCTTAACGATTCTGTAAATTTGTTTGATTCTTTACATCTGGACATCGTGTCTTTAATGAAGGATAAGGATAATTTGGCTTTACAATCGGAGATTCAGACAGACTTCGACAACATACAGTACAGCATCAAGTCAATCTATTTTGAAATTTGTGGTAAGGTTACTGCTGATGCTGCCGATGTAGCTAAGTCGCTCGATAATGAGGCTCACTCTGATAGTGGAACGGGTGGCAGACGTAATGTTCGATTGCCTAAGATCGATATTCCGAAATTTGACGGGGCGATTGGTCAGTGGCCACGTTTTTTCGATTTGTTTAGGACTCTGATTCATGAAAATGACACTTTGTCAGATATTGAGCGTTTCCAGTATCTTCTTGCTTCCTTGACAAAAGAACCAGCTTCAATAGTTCAAAACCTACCCCTCATTTCGGATAATTACCAAGTGGCATATAATTCGCTAGTTTCAAGGTATGAAAATAAACGTGTGTTGCTTACGAATTACTGGTTAGCTCTTCTTAATGCTCCGAAGGTGTCAGGCGATTCATCTCGAGATTTAAGGAATTTGTTGACAACATTTACTGAAAACGTATGTGCGTTAGATTTATATCAAGAGCAGCAGTATGATTTGTGGGACTTTACGAAATTCAATTTCCTTTTGCAAAAGTTAGATTCCTCTATCCGAAAGCAATTTGAAATACAGTTTGGTGACTGTGAGGTCCCCACGTACTCGCACCTGAGTGATTTTTTAGAAAAACAGTGCAAGGCTCTTGAAACATCTGCGCTAACCGTAGCACCGGTCTCAGTGAAGAAGGGTCCTCAAATGTTGAAAGGGAAACAGTTCGTGCAGCCGAAACCAACCACTTCTTTGGTGACTAGTGTTAGTAAGTCAGATTCATCAATTTCTTGTGTGTGTTGCCAGGGGGAACACTCATTGACGAAATGTGACAAGTTCTTAGAAATGTCTCCTAAGGATCGTCATACCTTAGTGAAGAGGAAAAGTCTGTGCTATAATTGTCTGGCTGGGTCTCACAAACTCGCAGGGTGTACCTCGAAATTTAATTGTCGTGTTTGTACTAGGAAACATCACACATATTTGCATTTTACATCAAGCTCTGGTCAGACTGATACACAAACATGTGAGCAAGGTGATAACAGACCCGACCAAGTAACCGGTCAAGTCGTATTGACAAGCACGCTTCCCAGCTTCCCTGTTGTATTATTTGCCACATGTAAAGTGGATGTGTGTGATGCTTATGGGGTGTATCATAGATGTCGTGTGCTGCTCGATTGTGCAAGTCAGGCAAATTTCATTACGCAGCGCCTTGTAAGCAAACTTTCTCTGTCGAAGTCACATGCTTCTGTTCCAATTCAGGGGATAAATCAGATGGCCACCGTTACTGATTTGGGGGTTACTTCATTTAGGTTGAGACCTCGGGACAAACCTAATCCTAGTTTCGATATCGATGCTATTGTGGTTCCCAGAATCTGCGACAAGGCACCTTCAACGGACGTACAATCATATGTCTGGAATCATATCAAAGACCTTGCTTTAGCGGATGATACTTTTGGTCAGCCAGGGGACATTGATATTTTATTGGGTGCTGATATATATGCAATGGCATTGTTACCGGGACTTAGAAAGGGTAAGGATCACTACTGCTATCAATACAGTGTTTGGTTGGGTAATCTTGGGTAGTGTACCAGCCCAATCGAATTTAGTGGTTGATTCCTTTTGTACGTCGGTCGATGTTTCTCTGGACAAAACTCTCAGACAATTTTGGGAATTGGAGCAAGTGCCTCAGTGCACATTAGCGAGTCCGGAAGATGCCCTGTGTGAGAAGATCTTCCAGGACACTCATTCACGTGACTCTAATGGTAGATATGTCGTGGGCCTGCCATTTCGTGATGGGATGCCAGATCTGGGTGAGTCACATTCCATGGCATTGAGACGGCTTCATGCTCTAGAGAGACGATTGTCCAAAGAGTCAGATATCCGTAGAAAGTATGTGGCTTTCATGCGTGAGTATCTGAGCGATGGGCACATGTCTCCTGTGTCGTGTAAGGTATCACATCCTAGTGCCGTCTACTACATCCCTCATCATTGTATCTTGAAACCCGAAAGTACCACTACAAAGTTACGGGTGGTGTTCGACGCCAGTGCTAAGACCTCAAATGGCGTCTCGCTCAACAACACCCTATTGGTTGGACCCAAGTTGCAGCAGGATATTGTGACAGTCCTGTTGAATTTTC
This sequence comes from Tillus elongatus, assembly GCA_964006375.1. NCBI lineage: Eukaryota > Metazoa > Arthropoda > Insecta > Coleoptera > Cleridae > Tillus > Tillus elongatus. Next base: position 112,276,265 of record OZ023264.1, read on the forward strand.
GGGCTCATCGAGTCGCCTTTACTGCAGACATTAAGCAAATGTTTCTGCAAGTATTGGTGGCAGAGGAGCATAGGGACTTCCAGCGCATTCTTTGGCGGTTTTCCAATTCTGAGCCAGTGCAAGAGTTCAGACTCAATACAGTGTCCTTTGGTGTTGCTTCTAGCCCCTATCTTGCCATTAGGACCCTCTTACAGGTGGCAACAGATTTAGGTGGTAAATATCCTCTTGCAGCAGACGTCATAAGGTCTGACACGTACGTGGATGACATAGTAACTAGTGTGCCAGATTCCAATTCTGCAATTGAAGTGAAATCTCAACTGATAGGAATGCTCGGAGAGGCTGGATTTGAGTTGCGAAAATGGGCAAGCAATGATCCCGAATTTCTTGCGTCTCTCCCCAGTAGTCATCAGCAATCTCTGTGTTTCGACTCTGATGACTTAGTGTCTGTCAAGATTTTAGGACTACAGTGGTGTCCAATGACTGACTGCTTCTCGTACAAGGTACATCCAATTGAACGCAAATGCACCAAGCGTAACATACTGTCAGAGCTTGCTAGAATCTTTGATCCTTTGGGTTTCTTGTCTCCCCTCACCCTCTCTGCGAAGCAGCTGATGCAGTTCCTGTGGCAGCTAGGCATTTCGTGGGATGAAAAACCACCACTAGAAGTCGAATCCAGGTGGGACACATACAAATCGCAACTTTCTTGTTTGTCATCGTTGTCAATTCCGCGGTATGTGTCTGCTGAAGGTACTACTTCTTCTACATTGCATGGATTCTCGGATGCGTCTGAGCTTGGTTATGGGGCCGTAATTTATCTTCGTGTTGTATCCGCCAGCGGAGCCATAAAGATATCTCTCTTGTGTGCTAAGTCTCGTGTCTCCCCACTAAAAAAAAGTATCAGTACCCCGATTGGAGCTTTGTGCAGCAGCCTTGTTAGCAGAGTTGATGGAGTTCGTTCAGGTTACATACCAAAAGACTATTTCTATTGATAATATATTTTGCTGGTCTGATTCCACAGTTGCCATTCAGTGGATTAAGTCATCTCCCCATCGATGGAAAACGTTTGTGGCCAATAGAGTGGCGCTCATACAAGAAAAGGTACCCCCTGGTTGCTGGTCACATGTTTCGGGGTTAATCAACCCTGCAGATTGTGCATCGCGCGGACTTACTCCTAATGAGCTTCTCAATCACCCGCTATGGTGGACGGGTCCGGCTTTCTTGTCCGAACCATCCGATACATGGATTAGCGCAGAATCTTTAGGTGAAGAGTCCGATGTCATGATGTCGGAGCAAAGGCAAGTTGTGTGCATGACAAAGGTTGTTTCGTGTGATTGGCCGCTGAATTTGTTAGAAGGGTATTCTTCGCTGAGGAAAATTCAAGGTATCATTGCTTACAGTATGAGGTTTGTCAAAAATCTGAAATTACCCCGGAAGGACAGAATTTCGGGCGCATTGAGTGAGGCGGAGCTTTACACTGCACTGACTTTTCTTGTTAAAGCAGTACAAAGGTTGGCGTTTGAGAGGGAAATGCGTGACATTGAGCATGGTCGACCTTGTGTAAAGTCTATCCGTAGGCTGGCCCCATTTGTGGATAGGGATGGTGTTCTCAGGGTGGGCGGTAGACTTAGATGCTCGGACTTGTCGTTTGATGCAAAGCATCCCATGCTTCTGCCACGTTCACACTTGCTCACTGACTTGGTGATTCGTAGCGTCCATCAGAAACACTTACATCCTGGACCTCGTACCTTGCAGTATTTGTTGTCACAAAATTTTTGGATTCTTTCGGCCCGCCGGGCAATTAATAGTGTGCTTGGGCAATGTTATCGTTGTTTCCGTGTTCGTCCGGTAACTTTGACACCTGTAATGGGGGATCTTCCTCCAGTAAGAGTTTCTCAGCTGAAACCATTCTCTCACACTGGAATTGATTTTGCCGGTCCATTTCTCGTTACCCAGGGAAGATATCGTGGTGTCAGAAGTGCGAAGGCATATGTGTGTATTTTTGTTTGCATGACCACAAAGGCTGTGCATATTGAATCGGTATCAGACCTTACCTCGGAGGCTTTTCTTGCTGCTTTTCGGCGCTTTGTGGCTCGAAGAGGTCGTTGTGACAATGTCTACAGGGACTGCGGCACTAATTTTGTCGGGGCCAACCGATTGTTGGTTTCATACGCACATCAGGTGACTGATTCCTTGTCAATTGAGTGGCATTGGAATCCCCCAGCAGCGCCGCACTTTGGAGGACTGTGGGAAGCAGGGGTTCGTTCCATTAAAACTCACTTGCGTCGTGTTGTTGGCACACAGGTTCTGACATTCGAGGAACTGACCACTGTTCTGGCACAGATTGAAGCAGTTCTTAATTCCCGACCGCTCTGTAGTCTTAGTACAGACCCCAATGACATGACATCGCTTTCCCCTGCGCACTTCTTGACCATGGAGCCTCTTTGTGCCCCACCTGACCCAGACGTGACTGATGTCAAACTTACCAGACTTTCTCGTTGGCAACTTGTTTCCAGAATGCATCAAGATTTTTGGAAACGCTGGAAAAGTGAATATTTGCACACCTTGCAGCAGCGCAATAAGTGGTCTACCCCCCAAGAAGCTCCTTCGATTGGTACTCTCGTTGTCATCAAAGATGAGACAGTGTCTCCGCTTGTGTGGAAGTTAGGGCGCATATTGAAACTCTATCCGGGTCGTGATGGCGTTGCCCGTGTCGCTCAAGTACGAACAAGCACAAGTATTTTAGATCGTCCTATGACCAAGCTGTGCCCTTTACCTTCGCAGTAAACGGCCAGTACGCATCTCCCATTTGTATAGTTAGTTATAGTGTATCTACCAATTTAATTTAATCTTTGCATTTTTTAATCGGAAATAAGTAGTCCTTATTTGGTGGGCGGAATGTTGATGCAAGTTTGTATATATTTTTGAATTTGAAATTGCCGCCAGACATTTAGGGATTGCTGCTCGCCGTGGTTGGCACCACTGAGAGGAGGAGAGGGGGCAGATTTTGTGACAGCCTCTCTCTCTCTCTCTCGCGACGTAAACCAGCGTCACTGCGTTAGAATCAGTCGTCCTGAAAACTGCTAGTACTCCAGACTAGGGATGTGCTCCAGATTTTCTGGTCTAATTTTCTTGTTACATAATTTTTTGCCTCATTTGGGGTGAAGATAGTCGCCCGACCTCCAAAGAAGACCCTAAAACCCACGTGAAGATACAGTCCATTACACAGGTGAGTGCATCTCTTATTTGTCTGGTATAATTTAAAATCTAACTTTATTGTAAACAATTCCTCTTTATTATTTCGTAATATCTTGCAACAACACAAAGTGACCACGTGTAGCAAACGTGGATAGTCTTTGTACTTCTTAATGACAAAAAACAAGTATGAGGTATATGCCCAAATTTCACGGCCTGACTATGAAAGAAACTGTGTAGACTCACAATTAAATCTCATTTTTCAAGGCAGTCCCCCCTAACATCAATCGTTTCAGCAACAATTCGATACCTCTAAAAAAATTTCTTTCGAATTGTCCTCAAAATGTGCCCACATTGCAGCTTTCACCACGCTTTTTCAAATTTCCAAATAGGTACCCAACTAGCAATTTGATGTTGTATTGTAGTCATAAGAACGTTTATAAAACAGTTTTTATAAAACATGACTGTCCCTATAAACGTTTTGGTAACGTTTATACAACGCTTATAAACGCAAAATGGGCGCAGGTTTATACAACACTTTAGTTCTTTAGTTTATTTTATAAGGGATGTGTAAGGTGTTATAGAATAGTTTTAGAAATGTTTACCGAGCTGTAAAAGAATATGATATACGATACTTATAAAACAGTTTTATAAGGAACAATAATAAAACTAAAAATCATTTATCATGGTGCCAGTTATAGAGCCTTAATAGAGTTATTATAAAACATGTTTTATTAGAATTCCTTTATAGTTTACTTTGCAACCTTTTGTTGCATACTGCAATACTTATAAGAATGATATGTCTTTTAAATGTTTTTGTTATAACTATTTTATCCTAAAATTGTTCTCTAATATTATGAAAGTAATATAAGTACTAAAATATGATGGCGTAAGAAATAATGTTAGTGCGGTGTGAAAATTAAACTCAAAAAGTCTCCTTTTGGCTACCAGCAAGATGGATTTCACCTGCGAAGAAAAATTTTCTGTGTAAAATATGCTACATATACGATAAGTTTTGAAGGGCCCTCGAAATAATGAATATTTCTTCTATTTGTAAAAATCAACTCGAAATTAAATTTTTCATTTTTTTTCTCATTTTATTGGCCTAAACCCATTCTGTTACACATTTCGCATGTTTTATATTCATAATATATTGTGAAGTTTGTCAGGTCACAAATATTTCTATATTTATTAATTATTTTTTTTTCGTTCAAGATGGCTACCAAACAAATACAGGAATTGCATAAAAACATGGCGTCTGCTTTATAAATCACTTTTATCACGACTGCTACAACCATTACAGAACTATTTTATCTCTTAAGATACTGCTACAAAACAGACGATATATTAAAACCTGTAATATGAACAGAGACGTATTTGAACAAAAATAAAGTAGGCTTGGCATTGACTTTTATTGTCAATTTTAAAGTTTGGCTTTTACAGTAAAAGTAGACTAGCGCCACCGATATTTGCCAAGTCTCTCTATGTATGCTTTACATTATTACTACATTTTTTCTCCCCATTCCTACAAGGGATCCAAAAGTTTTAGGATTTTGATATTTTCATTTTACTATAATCCCCTGCAGTTAATAATAACAAAGCCAATTTCTTCACTTTAATTAATTTTAAGTGAGAAAATAATTTCGGTTCTTAATGCGTGCATGTGCGTGTGTGAGGATGTGCATGTGCGCAGAATGATTTTGGAAACAATAACGTTCGAAAGATTTGAGCTAATAAGTTCATTTTTTGGTATGTTACATAGTGCTACAAATTGAATCATGACTTCCACATGGCTGTGATAATTTATTCTCTTTAGAAAGACATTCTCATGGAATGAATTTAGGCCCCATGAGTTGACCACAAAGAAAATATTTGTATTCCTGTACCCATAAACTTTTGAAACGTTGTATTACCCGAGTTTTATTGAAAAAATGACAGTTTCCACCAAATCACCCCTTATTTATCCCCTACCCCCCGAAGTGATCTTGCCTAAAAACAATTCGAAGCGTTCTTTGTCGGGTGCTAACTGGGTACCAAATTTGAAGATGATACATCACTTCGTTCGAAAGTTATTGCACCTATTAACAGAGAGACCGACAAAATTTCGTTCCAGAATCAAGTTTTCCACATGTTTTGAGACCTTTAACGCCGTTACCAAAACAAACAAAAAAATACTTTGCGTGTGTACACACAAAAATTATTGAAATACATTTCTAAATCTAATAAACAATGGTTTCCTGATCTTGTTAACACGTTAGTCGCATGTTTAGAGGAAGACAAGAGACGATACGTTCAACTGTCAAACTCCATTAAAAACTCCACATGACATCATGCACGTGGTTATGCGAAAACGATATAATTCATAGGTGTAATATATCTACTTGTTGTATCATGATCATGGGTAACCAACCATTAACAACTATTTATGGCTAAGTACGGTCCTGTGCCCTAACATTTGGGCAAACTGATGATCATATTGACAGTGTGGCTTCAGATGGCGCAGTAAGCAGATTGTTACACAAACAGCACTTATAGAGCTTTAAAATAATATGTTTCCCATTGCTGCACTGAGAAAGACCTGCGCGTAGCTCTATAACACATATGGTGTATTTAATTGTTCTATAAAAGCATTTTTGGCAACACTTACATATCAGTATAGTGCTAAACTCGCGTTAGCTGCGACATTTATGCAACATAAATGTAGTAGCAATGTGACCTAACCTCAAACCCAAATTGTTGTTTGTTGTGCTGCTTACTATGTAAAACACTACTAACATGTTTATTAACAAATTTGCTACTTTCTAAAATATTTTTATATTTATTGACTTTCCTTCGAAAAGCACCGCTTCTTTTTACCTGTTTCCATTTATTTATTCATTGCAAATTGGGCATGTTTAGAAATTAAACGCTACAGAATACACAACTTGCAAAGAAATAAAAGGTATATAACGGTGATTCTTACAAAAGTTATAATATGTTTTATAAAGATCCCAGCAAACGCACTTTTATGCAAAGGAATAATTTTGTACTATAATTGTTTTCTAAGTGTTCTATTACAGTCGCGTTCCATCCAACAATAAAATAGTTTTTTAACACCTGCGTTCAAGTAGACTATTGCAGCTGTATTGTATCGTTGAAAATGTTAATAAAACTGTTTGCTCACATAATCACTTAAAGAAAAGCTTTATAAATGTTTGCAAGTTGACAGATATGTTTGGAAGATCGTTGTTATAAAGCCATTACAGAACAATTTTGTTCTGTAAGCTAATATATTCTATAACGATTGTTGTATAGAGGTTTACAAAACAACGAAAAATGAAATCTTTAAAATGTTTTATAATTCTGCTCTAAGAACATTCTAACAATAAATTTAAAGAAGCATTTTGCTGTGAGAAGCTAAATACTCACCTTGGCGGTCTTAATAGAACAAAACTGCTTTCGAAGGGCAGTAATATAACAGTAACACAACAAATGTGCACTATTATTTAAAAATTACAGAACATTTTTGTTAGTTGGGAAGTAGTCACACTGAGGGCCATATCTGGACTATATGGAGCATGATCAATTTGTTCAAAACCGCAGTCACAAATTGCGGCTTGTGTAATTATAATAGTGTGCAGGGATGTATTGTCATGGAGCAAACTCACGCCTCTGCTCAATTTCCCACATCTTTTCTCCCGAATACTTAGTCATTATAACGTATGCAGGAGTGTTGCATAGTGTGCTCCGTTGACTGTGGTGTTGCGTTTTTTTAGTGAATTTTCGTATAAAAAATTCCCTAATAAGGAGATCTCGACTTTTGAATTTTGAAACAATTTTTGCAAATGAGCGCGAACTAGGACCCCCAGAACCCATATCCGGGGTCAGTTTCAATTTATATATATATATATATATATATATATATATATATATATATATATATATATATATATATATATATATATATATATATATATATAAAATTACAATTGCTACATGGACTACAATATACCACTCCAGATACTTCGAAATTTCATCCTTTCTTTGGAGTTTACTGAAAATATTATTAATTGTATTTGAATATCGAAACGTTATTTCAAAATTGGTTTCATCTTTAAATATAAACTTTAGTCTATTGGAAATATTCTTAAAAAATAGAATATTAAAGATATGCCACCCTTCTTTCCATGAGAAAACTTTATAATATTTTTTCAAACAACTCGTATCCTCCCAAATTGCTTAATAAACTATTATACAATTCTTCAAATAATCGCCATTACAATACAAGACACTCTGTACAAACACTATCACATTTATCTGACAGACATAGCACCCACATAATTTCAAGCCCGTTACCATCTAACTTTTTTTACATATTGATCCTTTACATTAAGAATATTTCCAATCGACTAAAGTTTATATTTAAAAATGAAACCAATTTTAAAATAACGTTCCGATATTCAAAAATAATTAATAATATTTTCAGTAGTCTCGAAAGTAAGGATGAAATTTCAAAAGTATCTGGAGTGGTATATTATATTCCATGTAGTAATTGTAATCTTAAATACATGGGCCAAATAAGCAGGGTCCTCAAAGATAGATTAACACAGCACAAAAGTGATATACGTTTACAGAAAATAACTTGTTCTTTGTCTGAACACAATCTTGATACTGGCCACAATACAAATTTTAGCAATGTTTCTATCTTACATTGTGAAACTTTCAATAACAAAAGAATGTTTTTAAAAGACTTTGAAATTACTTTTAAAGACAATTTAATAAACTTAAAGAAAGATAATAATTTTATAAATCACTACCCCTATTTATATGTCCTAGACAAAAACAAATTCAAAAACACAATAGTTGGCTGCATATGCCAGTGTGACTCTTATCGACTTCAGTCAAATTTTTCAAATAATTTTTTTCATGTTTGTTATTTACTAATTTGCTCAAATTCAAGTAAAACTCACGTTATATGCTAGTATTTAAAACCGTTGTATTTTTTCAATGTAAATTGTAATTTTTTTCCTTTCCATGTTGTAGCCTTGATCATGGAATACATATTTCCGAAAGCTCGGCCATTAATAAAGAGTTTTAATTGTGCAAGTGGACAGCTATCCCACAATTTTTAAGAAAAAAAAATATAGATACAGTGTGTCCCAAACTGGATGGGAATGTATTGCTATCTCCGTTATTATTAGAGATAGGGAGACGGTAAAATTAGCAATGTTTTGTAGAATTTCATGCTCGTTCCGAATATGACTTGTATTTTGCCCTGCCTGTTTTCGTTTTCGAGTTATTTTGAGAAAAAAATTTGTCGATTTCTTTTTTCTTCAATATCTAAGGAGGCGTTGATCTGACATGTCTAAAACTTACACATTATCAGGACACTTTTTACAGAGTAATCTTTTTGTGCTATTCTCAACTTTGGGTTGTCATTTGTTTTTGAGCTACAGGTATCAACGTTTGTTTTTATAATGGCAGCCATATTGGATTTCTTTCTCATGTGATAGCCCGTGAAAAGAGCTTTCCAATGATGTACAACATGCTTGAGAAATCTTGTAATTGCACTGACAATTTTGAGAAAACCGTTTTGAGGATAGTAGGCTATGAAATCCAATACCAGAAAACAAATGACAAAAAAAAAGTGTTCAAAAAGCAGTAGGCCATGGAGTCCAGCAATAGACTTCTACTTTTAACATAATTTTCCGTAATGTTTCACGAAAAAAAATAGGAACTTTAAGCGCAACAATGAATCGGCCATTATTACAAAAGGTATTTTACATTACAATATTATCCCAAAAAATTGTTATAATTTAATTAAATAGGTAAACGTAGTAAATAACTAAATTTACTAACAGAACTCAATAAAAAGCAGATTAATAATTTACAAAGATGCCTTTGAAAATTGTTTGATTTTTAAACGTAAGTCAACTGAAAAACAAGAGAAGAAAGGTTGCTATGGATATAAAACTATCTCGACAATTAAGAATAGTGTCATTCTTAATTATCTGAACAATTTGAGGTGTATTTAACACGTAGCTTAAAATTTTGTACTAAATAGTTTGTTTCCTGTTTATTTTAAATATTATTCAACAATATGTTCAGTAATGAAGAATATTTTGACATGTTAGAATGTTTTATTGGTTCTAACCGAAATACTGAGCAGCAGCAAATTCATATCAAAAGAACTATCCAGAAAGACGACAACCAAAGACCAAAATATTTTGCAGGATAGTGACCAATCTATTGAACGACGGTAGCTTCCATGCAAAGAAACTACCAATGCCTAGAAATGAAGAAAGAAATAATGCCGTCTTACAGGTTTCAAACGAAAACCCTCCGCAATCCGGTTGTATGGTGAACAAATTGACGTTCCAAAAAGTACAGTACACTGTGTATTAAAACAAAGTCATTACCATCCATACAAACCTACAATCGTACAAGGCTTAAATGTTAATGATTACCCTAAGCGACTTCAATTCTGCAGATGATATCAAGGACAATGTCAGTAAGATGAAAATTTTCATTTGAAAATAATATGGACTGATGAATCCAGATTTACAAATTGTGGTGTGTATAATCGCCATAATAGGCATTAAAGGACAAATGAAAATCCCCGTCTAAAGGAAGAAGGATTATTGCAAGACACATTTGGTATTAATGTTTGGTGCGGATTATTAGGTAAAAAACTGTTATTTTGATTTGTAGATTAGACAGTTAATTTTAAAAAAAAATTCAAGTAACTTCATTGTTGGTCCGTTCTTTTTTGATAATAATTTAACTGGGGAAAGGAATCTTAATCTATTGAGAAATGATATCTTACCAACAATTAGAAGAGTTTATGATAATTTAGAGAAAATTTGGTACCAACAAGGCGGTTGTCCAGCTCACAATGCTAGGATCGTCAAAGAATTTTTATACCAAAATTTTAATAATCGTGTCCTGTTATAACACCCATGGATTTTTATTTTTGGGGTACTCTGAACAATGATTTGTATAAATTCGATCCACCACAAAATATCAATGAATTATGAAACAGAATCACGGAAGCTATAAATCATATTAACCAAAACACCCCCACCAGAGTTTGCAGGCATGTTTCAAAAAGGTGTATAAAGTGCATTGAACAAAACGGTGGCCATATTGAACAATTTTATATTTAGTGTATTTTTAAGTTTCTATTTCATTATTTGTTGAGTTCCGTTTCTAATTGTGTTGCTTTGTGGAGTTTAAGTTTCTATTTGTTATTGCCGGGTTTCATTGTTAAACTGTTTCACATAATATTACCTAGCATTATTACCTAATCAAGTATTGTAAAATAAATCACAATATTCTTTTATCGCGAATCATTACGGAAAATTATGTTAAAAGTAGAAGTCTATTGTTAGACTTCATGGCCTACTGCTTTTTGAACACTTTTTTTGTCATTTGTTTTCTGGTATTGGATTTCATAGCCTACTATCCTCAACACGGTTTTTCTCAAAATTGTCAGTGCAATTACAAGATTTCTCAAGCATGTTGTACATCATTAGAAAGTTCTTTTTACAGGCTATCACATGAGCAAAAAATCCAATATGGCTGCCATAATAAAAACAAACGTTGATACATGTAGCTCAAAAACAAATGACAATCCAAAGTTGAGAATAGCACAAGAAGATTACTCTGAAAAAAGTGGCCTGATAATGTGCAAGTCTTAGACATGTCGGATCAACGCCTACTTGGATATTGAAGAAAAAGAAATCGACAAATTTTGTTTTTTTCAAAATAACTCGAAAACGAAATGAGGTAGGGCAAAATACAAGTCATATTTGGAACGAGCATGAAACTCTACAAAACATTGCTAATTTAACCGTCTCCCTGCTATGTCCGTTATTATTAAAGAATAATAACGGAGATAGCAATACATTCCCATCCAGTTTGGGGCACACTATATATATATATATATATATATATATATATATATATATATATATATATATATATATATATATATATATATATATACAGGTGTCCCACGTCGAGTAATGTATTATATTATTTCCGAAAATGTACATTTTTGAGTGCTGAAAATTTGTATGCGGGGGTTTCCGAAGATACCCTATTTAATGGAAATAATTTCCAAAATGGCGGACTTCCGGTTACACCGTAAATATATATTATGGATGTTAATTGCACTTGTTGATATTAAATCCATACGTAAACATTTAATATACTTTATTATTTCACTAACTGAATAAACTATATAAAACAATCCAACAGTACATAACAGATAACTGACCGAGCGTGGAGAGACGTATCTTTACTGTATCGGTTGGTAGCGAGGAGAGAGAGAGAGATCCCTGGTGTCTCTTATATAGTAGTTCTTGACAGCTTGCTGTCGAATAACGTAACGCAACGTTTCTGTCAAGAGAAACATATGGTAGTGTTGACGGAAACACTGCGGTCGGAACCACCGCCACATACTCCCCTCTCAGTGGCAACGCTATTAGTTCAAGTATCTTCGTGGAAATCGAACTCTACGTCCATGGCGTGTCGTTTGAACGGGAACTTCACTGTCACTTTCAGTTTCACTAGGTGTTGGACTTTCACTGTCACTTTCAGTTTCACTAGGTGTTGGACTTTCACTGTCACTGTCAGTTTCACTAGGATGTCTCTGAGGCTGGAAAGTTGTCTGTTCGTTATCACAAAGAATGAATGCGGGTTTAAGACGGTCAACAGAAATTGTCTCTTCTCCGTGTGATTTCTTGATTTTGAAGACTTTGTCAGTTCGGGATAACACTTCAAAGGGGCCGTCATAAACTGGTTCGAGAGTTTTTCGCGGAATATCAATGCGAACAAAAACAAAAGGAGCTTCCATAAGCTTAGGATGGACAAATACCTTTTTTGCAGTATGATGTTTAAAAGGTACTGGTCGAAGTTTCCTTATGTCTTCTTTCAGCTGAGATATAAGTGGTGGAACATCATGAGCTTGTGTACTGTTGAAAAAGTCGGTGGGAAGTTTGATTGATTCTCCGTAGACTATTTCAGCGGGTGTTGAGCGATATTCTGGAATTATGTACGATCTGAGTCCTAGTAACACAATTGGCAATTTAGCGACCCAGTTTTCGTCCATATGGGCTTTCAGGGCCTGTTTCAGAACCCTATGCCATCTCTCGATTACACCATTTGCTGCTGGGTGGTAAGCTGTGGTCTTGATGTGGTCTGCACCTAGTGTTTTAGTGAGGTGTGTGAAAAGGTGGCAATCGAATTGTTTACCTCTGTCTGTGGTGATGTATTGCGGAACACCGAAACGAGAGATCCAGCATGATAAAATAGTGTTCGCTACTGTTTCTGCTGTAATATCTGACAATGGAATTGCTTCGGGCCATCGAGAAAATCTGTCTATTATTGTTAACAGATAGCGTTGACCTTGTGATGCTGGTAATGGTCCCACAATGTCAACATTTATATGCGAGAATCTTCTCATGGCTGGGGTGTATTGTCCAATGGCACTGGAAGTGTGTCTCCATATCTTGACTTTCTGGCAGGGAATGCAAGTTTTAGACCAAAGAGATACATCGCGTTTCAATTTGGGCCAACAAAATCTATCCTGGACCAGATCGACTGAAGCTGATATGCCTGGGTGAGATAAATTGTGGATAGAATCGAAAATCTTTCGGCGAAATTTGAGCGGAATGAATGGGCGAAGTTTCTTTGAAGAAGAATCGCAAATAAGATTCATTCCGTTGTCAAGAGGCATGTTTTGAAATTTGTATGAGGAAGATTTAGACTGCAGAAGGTGTTTGAGTTCGTCACAAGATGACTGAGCTTGCGCAATTTCTTGGAGTGACACAGTGGAAGAAAGTGAAATTGTTTCAATGCGAGAACAATAGTCTGCGGGAATGTTTGTAGGACCTGGTATGTAGCGAATGTCTGTGGTAAATTGACCTAGGAAGTCTAAATGTCGTAGTTGCCTTGGAGATGCTTTATCGACACGTTGTTCAAAAGCGTATGTCAAAGGTTTGTGGTCTGTATAAATGGTGAAATGGCGACCTTCTAGGGTATATCTAAAGTATTTAACTGCCTGATAAGCAGCTAGAAGTTCGCGATCGTAGGTGCTGTAAGATTTTTGGGCTGAAGTAAGCTTTTTAGAGTAGAAACCTAGGGGTTCTAGTGTTTGATCACGTAGCTGTTGGAGGGAAGCGCCTACGGCATAATCAGAAGCATCGACATTGAGAATCAGTGGTAGCGAAGAAGACGGATGAGCTATTAGTGTAGCGTTTTTTAGTGTCTCTTTCAAACGTTCGAATGCTTCTCGAGTCTGAGGAGTCCACTCGATTTTACGTTTGTCGCGTTTTTTGGGATTCTGGCAGAGGTCGAATAGTGGTTGCTGAATTTCCGCAGCACGTGGAAGAGAACGACGGTAGAAATTTATGAGACCTAGAAATCTTCTGAGTTTTTCAATGGTATCGGGAAGAGGTAGGTCGGTAATAGCTTTGATGCGTTCAGGAAGTGGAAATAATCCAGATTTATTTACACGAAAACCTAAAAATGAAATTTCGGCCACTCCGAATTCACATTTAGATGAATTGATACGGATGCCGTTGTCTTGAAGTGTCTGAAAAAGTTTTGCTAGATGCTCTTGATGTTCTTTTTCAGAGGCTGATGCAACGAGAATATCGTCAAGATAGGAGTAGGCAAAGTCAAGATGTCTTAAAATTGAATGTAAATATCTTTGAAATGTTTGTGCTGAATTACGAAGGCCAAATGGGGTTTTAACAAATTCGAATAACCCAAATGGAGTTATGACTGCTGTTTTGGGAATATCTTGAGGTGCTACTGGGATGTGATGGAAAGCGCGAATGATATCTAATTTTGAAAAAATACGTTTGCCTTCTAACTGGGCATTAAAATCCTGCAAATTTGGAATGGGATATTTGTCTGGGATTGTTTTAGCGTTTAGTGCTCGGTAATCCCCACATGGTCTCCATGAGCCATCCTTTTTTTGCACCATGTGGAGGGGGCTTGACCATGGACTTTTGGAGGGTCTACAAATTCCCAAGTCCATCATGTGCTGGAATTCTAGCTTTGCTTGAGCTAGCTTTTCTGGGGGCAATCTTCTAGCTTTTGCAGTGACAGGTAGTCCTTCCGTACTTATAGTATGGAAGAACTCAACCTCTGGAAGGTTGCTAGAAGAAGTTTCCTTAAAAAGGTCAGGAAATTGTTGTAGCAATTTGAAGTACTGGTGTGTCGGGTCTACAAGGTGAATTTTAGAATTAATTCCTGGTGGTGGGTTAGCACCGGTCTTAGAGAGGTTTGTCTTTGTATGGATTAAACGTCTATGTTTCATATCCACAAGTAAAGCAAACTCTGCTAGAAAATCAGCGCCTATAATTGGTTGCTTGATATCGGCAAGTGTGAAGGGCCAGCAGAACCTACGGCGTAAACCTAGATCCAAATCTAATAGTTGTTCGCCATAGGTATGAATAGGGGTCCCGTTTGCAGCATACAAGGTACGTTTCGATTGAAAATTCCGTTGGTCGTGAGTGGGTGGAATAACTGAAATATCTGCTCCAGAGTCGATTAGAAATTTCATATTGGAGCGTCTATCAAAAATAAAAAGGCGGCGTGTTAGGTGGCTCTCGTCTCCTGCCGCGTGGAGGGAGTGCCTTATTAGTTTTCCGACACATGTTTTGCTTTGAAATTGCAAGGTTGGATGCAACGTTTGGCCTTGTTGCCAAATCGTTCATGATACCAACACGTGGACGTTGAGGAATTTGCGGTTATGGAATTTCGAGAAAGCTTGGGTCTTTCTCGGGAGGTAGATCGGGAACGCGTTCGCAATTCGTTGACTGATGCTGTTAGCTTCTCTAATTGCGCTTCTAATTTGGCTAGCTTGTCGGGCTCGCGTGACTGAATTTCAGCCACGTTGTATTTATCTCCGGAAAATTCCACGATTTTGTCTGCTGTAACCGACAAATTTTCTAGAGAATCGTTGCTCAAAGCCAAAATTGAACGAACGTTGACTGGTAAACGTTGTAGAAATAAAATTTTAAGGAAATTTTCTCCAATCTGACTACCGGCTAAAAACTTCATTTCGCGTAAAAGTTGCGATGGTTTTTTGTCGCCTAATTCTAATTCTGTTAAAAGTTTATTTAGTTTGCGACTATCGGACTCTTCAAATTCTAATAAAAGACGTTTCATTAGATCTGAATAGGGGGTTGATAATGGTTGGGTTAAAAAATCTGAAATTGACTCTGCGACATCAGGATCGAGTATAGCGAGTACATGACTGAATTTTGTCTTTTCAGAACTGATCTGCGATATATCAAACTGGGCGTCAACCTGCATTTGCCAGATTTTCACGTTACGTCTCCATAAAGGAGGTAATTTTATTGCAACCCTTGCCATGATATTGCTGCTTGAAGAATCTTCGGCCATTGTGAAAAAAAAATCAGATAATTTTTAAATTAGAAAAGACTGACCTGTTTAGATATTCGTTTTCTGTAGGCATGAGCACGTGCGTGGAAGTTAGGCGACGTCGGCTGGAACATCAGGCTGGGCATCTTCGGCTTGCGGCACGGGGTCACCAATATGGATGTTAATTGCACTTGTTGATATTAAATCCATACGTAAACATTTAATATACTTTATTATTTCACTAACTGAATAAACTATATAAAACAATCCAACAGTACATAACAGATAACTGACCGAGCGTGGAGAGACGTATCTTTACTGTATCGGTTGGTAGCGAGGAGAGAGAGAGAGAGAGATCCCTGGTGTCTCTTATATAGTAGTTCTTGACAGCTTGCTGTCGAATAACGTAACGCAACGTTTCTGTCAAGAGAAACATATGGTAGTGTTGACGGAAACACTGCGGTCGGAACCACCGCCACATATATAAAAATCGTTATTTCAAATAGAACAGACTGTATATTATTGCATTTTTAGAATACTCATCTAATTTTAGGTTAAAAGTTGTTAGAGTATACTCTCCATATGTTCAACTGTTTTCGAGTTATGTCAATTTATTTGAAAATTCTGTTCAAGAGGAGGCTGACTTAATGAAGGTGATTTCGTGTCGTGTTAAGGTGCTGAAAATTCTTTAATTTGTGAGACACGTTCCAAGGCCATTAAGCTTCCACTTGATTGTGAGGAAAAATTGTTTCATATACATGCTGTTTTGTAGGATGTATTAGAATTTGGTGTGCTTTAAACTAGAATAACTCATTTATTTCGAATGTATATATTGTCTGCTCATTGAATAGAATAGAGACAAATTTAGGAGTATGTCTAAAATCTGTATGAATTCTAAGAGTGCTATGTGATGTTTGACATTTTCATGTTTATTGTCAGTTTTATATTTCTGTCATTCACAACGTGAGTTATTTTGTCTTTGTTGTCTGAATGAATAGGAATTCTGCGTTATAATGGATAATGTCAGCTATTCAAACGAACAATTGCTGAATTTATTTTATTTTCATGGAGAGTGCAACAGAGTGGTCAGCAGAACATGTCGGCTGTTTAATGATAGGTATCCCGAGTCCTCGCCAATGACTGCGTTGAAATTCAGACGTTATGAAACCAATTTCTTGAGAACGGGAAGTTGCACAATTAAACAAACATCAAGATCAGTTCCAGTTACAGAAGACGACGACACACAAATTTCTGTGTTGTCTTATTTTGAAGCTCATCCAAAGGCGTCAATACGTTCAGCTGAACATGACATGAACATAGCACGTTCCTCCATACAGAGAATATTGTCCAAGCATAAGATGCATAATTATAAATTTATAAGTGTACAAGCTCTGGAACCGAACGGCCCAGCCCACCGAATTCAATTTTGTCACACTCTCATTGAAAGACATTGAAAGACACCTTTATTTCTGAAAAGCATAATTTGGACAGACGAAAGAAAGATGTTCCATGAAGGAATATTTAACAAACATAATATTCACTACTGGGCTCAAGACAATCCTCATGTGAAAAGATAACGCTGGATAGATGATAAAATATCATACTGCATTTACGATAATAATCTGACAGCTGTGCAATACGTAAAGATTTTGTGAACCACTGTCTCTGATTTCTTGGACAATTTACCACTTACTGCGTATGTGAATTGTTGGTATCAACTAGATGGGGCTCCTGCGTATTATTCAGCAGAGGTGAGAAGCTTTTTAAATGATGAATTCGGAGAGAGGTGGATGGGACGCGGCGGAACATACAATTGGCCCCCACGGTCGCCCGACCTCACTCCTCTGGATTTTTACCTATGGGGTAAATTGAAATCAGATGTTTATGCGACTCTAGTCAACACTAGGGAAGAACTTGAAGATAGAGTCCGTAATTGTTTGGATAATATTGATCCCGCAGAAATACGCCGTACAACAAGTGAAGGAGTTGTAATACGCTTAGAGCAATGTATTAGTACGAATGGTACACAATTTGAACAATATCAATCATGAGTTTCTTAGCTAGTGATAATCATTTCAAACTTTCAATACTTTTGGTTATTCTCTGTTATTTGTTGAAATTTCATAAATATTAAATTAATTATTATTATTATTATTTTTTTGGTAAATAAATTTACATAACTCGAAAACAGTTGAAGATAGGGAGAGCATACCTTAATAACTTTTAACCTAGAATTAGATGAGTATTATAATAATGCATCAATATACAGGGTATTCTATTTGAAATAACTATGTTTATATCTATTTACGGTGTAACCGGAAGTCCGCCATTTTGGAAATTATTTCCATTAAATAGAGCATCTTCGGAAATCCACGTATACAAATTTTCAGCACTAAAAAATGTGTATTTTCGGAAATAATCTAATACATTACTCGACGTGGCACACCTGTATGTATATATATATATATATATATATATATATATATATATATATATATATATATATATATATATATATATATATATATATATATATATATATATATATAGAATATAGAATATAATAGTGGATACACAACACGCAATTAACTCAATAAATAGCCCAAACTTAGAACCGCCTAAAAACAACTGGCAACAGAAATAAACAGAGTTATTGGCAAAACTAAATCAAAAAACCATGCACATGAAAAAATAATCAAACAAATAAGAAACAAACTTACAGGTAACAACATAACAATAGCAAAAACAGATAAAAGCGACGTACTAATAGCAATAAAAACACAAGAATAGATAGAAAAAACAAACACATTCATTTCAACAAACAAATGCAAAAAATTGAACGAAAACCCAACGAAAAAATTCCAAAATCAAATATTAAACATCATAAAAAACAAGACAATATTAGGCCAAAAAGCAACACATTATTATAACAACAACCCTAAAGTACCACCAATGACAGGAATAATAAAAATACACAAAACGGGATACCCAATAAGACCATTCATCAACTTCAAAGATGCACCGTCATACAAAATAGCAAAAGAGATAGACCAAGTACTAAAACAAAAAATAAAACTAGAAAATAAATTTAACATAAAAAACTCCATAGAACTAGTGCATACATTAGAAAACATAAACAAAACACAAGACTGGCCTCATTCGACATAACAAATATGTACACCAATATACCAATTAACGAAACCACAACTATAATAGAAAATAAAATGCAAAATAACAACAAAAAAGAACAAATCAACGAAATATTAAACATCAGATTGAAATAAAATTACTTTGAATTCAACGGAGAATACTACATCCAAGAAGACGGACTACCAATGGGATCTCCACTATCAAGCATCATGGCAAATATATACATACAACAGTTAGAAGATAAAAACAACACCATCATATAAGAAACAATGCCAAACATCAAATGGATAAGATACGTTGATGATATGTTAATAATTATGACAATCAAAAAACCAACATAGACAATATCCTCGAAAAAATAAACCAAATCAACAACATAACATTTACAATAGAAAAAGCATCAAACAACACCATAAACTTCCTAGACTTAACACTAGTCAGAAAAGAAAACCAGATTGAATACAAAATATACAGAAAACCTACACAAACAGACATCACGATACCTAAACACTCGATACACCCACGCGCGCACAAAATGGCCGCATACAGATACTAATAAACAGAATGCTAAATGTGCCACTCCATAATGACGAACGAGAAAAGGAATACATCATAATACAAATAGCACAAAGAAATGTATACAACAAGAAAACAATAAAAAAGCTAGTAAAAGAAATCAACAAAACCGAAAACAAAACACCAGGAACAAACACAAAATACACAACATTCACTTATAACTACCGCATCAAAAAAATAACACAAACACTCAAACAACATGGCTTTAAAATGAGCTACAAAACCAATAACAAAATAATAAACAAAATAAATAAAAAACAAGAACACAACCCACATGAATTATAAACGGAATATATCAAATAGAATCTAGCACATGCAATAAAAATATATAGGAATGACAAAAAAATCATTAGAAACAAGATTCAAGGAACATATAATAGCATTAGATACAATCCATGTACCTAGCTACAAATCAAACGTAGCAACACACATTCACAACCGAAAACACCAAAAACCAGATATCAACCAATTAAAACTAATGAAACATATTAAAGACCACAAAAAATGGAAATCTGGGACCAATACTACATTCATCTAACAAACAGTAAGAAACAACTAATGCCGGAACAAATCCAAGTATAAACATTTAAACAAAACTTAATAAAAGCCATACAAATAGACAAATTATCAAACCACAGTGATCAAGACAGGAGACCGATACACACGACACAGTCCGAGAACACAACCAATCGGAGAACAATCAACCGACCAATAGAAGCTCAACGCGCAGGCGTCACGTGCAATCTCAGACATAGACCACACAGGAGCGATCATAGTCAGTAGCGTTCTGAGGATTAACCGGGACGGTTCGAAACTGCAGTCCACGTAACCAAATAACAAATCACTGAAAGTACAGCAAACAAATAAAGTATATATATATATATATATATATATATATATATATATATATATATATATATATATATATATATATATATATATATATATATATATATATATATATATATATATATATATATATATATATATATAAGTGTGTGTGTATGTATGTATGTATCACACCGATAACTCAAAAAATAATGGGTCGATTTTCATCAAATTTGGCTTTTGCAAGTGACTTGGATAAGTTCGTTAGCCAGGAAAATCGGCCCAGGTTTTCCCGGAAATGTTTGTGTTTTCTTTTGGAAAAAAATGTATATCGGGGAATAACAAAGTAAGGGCAACCAAATTTGGTACAGTGGTCGTTATTTTTCTTCTTTTCGTTAAAATATGAGCAAAAAATCCATTGTAAATAAAAATTGTTTGGTATAAATAATAGACGTTAGAAAATTAAGACACTACTGTATATACCTGCTAGTACCTACATCAGTCCATGTCGACGGTGGACGAATGGGGTAAGGCGCTGCATCAGATAATCGAGTACTGTAATAAGACGAGTCCTAATCCTAGTTAGTGACTTCACTTTTTATTAATTTGTTTTTAGTCTTTAATTTTATTTTACCGTTATCTGACCATATTGTTGTTATTCCGAATAATTTTGTAGCGAATTTTTGTATAAAAAATAATTTAATAAAGAGATGAAAACTTTTAATATTTAATCCAATTTGAATAGCAAATCTGGTTGTTTGTTCTTCCCTAACGTAGTGAAACCGTTCCATATTTAAAGCAGTCGTAGACTTTTCCCGTGGCTTAACAAGTGGTTGTTTTTAGTGAATTTTCTTTAAAAAAAATCACTAATAAGGAGATCCTGACTCTATAGAACCCATATCCAGGGTTTGTTTCAATTTATATATATATATATATATATATATATATATATATATATATATATATATATATATATATATATATATATATATATATATATATATATATATATAACATATAAAAATCGAAGCTGACCCCGGATATGGGTTCTAGGGGCCCAAACTTGCGCTCATTTGGAAAAATGTTTGCAAAGTCTCACTATCGATACCTCTCTATTAGTGAATTTTTTTTAATACAAATTCACTAAAAATTAAATTCTGTTTACTGAGAATTTTGAGATACATACTGACTGTGTGAATGGAAACTGTGGACATTTTCAAATAAATTACAATGAATTGTTGCATTGAGCACAAGTGAATCAAAGTGGCCAATAAAAGGTACGAGACGGATAAGAAACTATATTAAATGTAGAGTGATTTATAGGAAACTTACTGAATGATAATGAATCTGATATTTAGAAATAAAAATATGGACATGGAGAATTGTCTGATGCCAAATCTGTCAATAAGATTGTGTCCAGAATTGAGCATTTTAGCTTGAATGGACAAAACGAACTGTAGATGCAAAGCTGAACTCGGCAAATGTGACCACTTAAACAGGTCAACATTTGGCGACTTCGGTTCTGCGCATACTGCTCTTTATGTTCGTCTGGTCTACAATGTTACTAATGTCTAGCACGAATAACATTTTAACCAGAATATATAGAACGAGATATATCTATACACATAAAACATAATTGGCCAAAGCTGGATTTCTCCAGGTTTATTTCTGTTTGTTCAGTGGGGAAATGCTCTTACAGATGTTGATTGGCCAAAACTGAAAGTAATTCGTGACTTACTACAACTATTTTTGTAAGTTACCTTATGGAAATCTTGCTCATCTCTCGCCAGTCTGAGCGCTTGTGATTTCCTTATATCTACAATTTGATTTTCTCTTGCTTTCTTCAGTTCTTCGTTCATCTCTTTCTTTTTCTTGGCAGCCAGCATTTCTTTTTCCCGCCATTTTCTTTCAACCTAAAAGAAGATTTAAGTACATGTTAGTTCTAGAAAAATGTTGATTTTTACGTGATGTAATGAAACGCCGTAATTGTCCATATCAACATAAATAGGTAGGTATATTAAATAGAAAAGAAAATAAATACAGAGAGAAGCATAGGTACCTAAGGTTTAACCAATCTTAACTCTCGTTCTTTATCAAAATCAATATATATATATATATATATATATATATATATATATATATATATATATATATATATATATATATATATATATATATATATTAAAATGTATATGCAGTTTTTTCTCCAAACATTTTAACTGAACTGTTTAAAATGTTCTATGACAAACGATATACAGGTGTATGAGGCAATTTTGTGTTTTTTTAAGTATACCCTATATGTTTTGACAGTAAATACAGTGTATTATTATCTTTGTGAGACATGATGTATAATTTGATAAATACATAAGTAAATAAATAATGTAAATTATAAAAAACAAAGTTATAGAGGTCATTGAGTCAAAGCCTTCTAATATGTGGAGAATTTGAATCTTAACTGTACAATATATCTAGTGTGCTCTGCAAGCTTATCTAAAATATTGTCTGTTTTATTAACATATAACAACATACACAAATGATATTATTCAGAAAGTTAATACTATTAAAAGAGCAGTCAGACCAAAACGCAATTGTAAAATCTTTATTTTTAACACTAATACTTTTCGTTGGCTTTGCTTATGTAAGTTCGTATGTAAATAAAACACACTAGCTACTGTAGGTACATTTAACATACAAATTCACTAATACCCCAGTGGACTTTGATTTCAGGCCTAAACACCCTT
Organism: Tillus elongatus; assembly: GCA_964006375.1. NCBI lineage: Eukaryota > Metazoa > Arthropoda > Insecta > Coleoptera > Cleridae > Tillus > Tillus elongatus. Next base: position 112,299,133 of record OZ023264.1, read on the forward strand.
ATTTTTACAGTCTGCACTAAATGCACTGTCATCTGATATGTTAAAATATATAAGCTATGCCAAAATAACACTTATGTATATCTTATTGTGTCAGAATATTTAAAATGCCATATTTCAAAGTTTCGAAATGAAAATACAATTTAGGAGTAGACTCTAATGTATTTATTTTAATTTTTAGAGGGTACAAAAGTCCAAAGAGAAGGACATAATAACACATTAAGTGCCGAACCTGCACATTCATCCTGGTTTATTAAAACTTACACAACCTGGAGATTCTAGGTTGTTTAATGAGTCGTATAGGTCTTTAGCCTCTCAGCGCTGCGACCCCAGTGGGTCTGTTGTGCATGACTCTTTTTTCTAGTAGTTGCCCAAAATGTTCAGACTTCATATAGTCTACTATCTTTTTGGGGTCTATTTTATCTAATTCCTGTGGTGGTAAAGTCACCCCTTCAAGGTATATTTGAGCCTTTTGCAGAACTGAGCGACGCAGTCGCATGGCAAGTGTATTGTTGTTTCTGCTGTTTCGGTGCAGTATCTGCAGTTTTCAATGTCCGCCTTATTACCCATATTAATAAGATGATACTTTATTGAGGAGTGTCCTGTGAAAAGTCCTGATTATTCTCAAATAGTTCCTGTTCAATTCAAGAAACAGTTTAGATTTCTCTGTTGATATAGTGATAAACCGTTTTGTCTGCCTTAATGTCTGGCGTTTTTCTCCAATATGACAGGATTTGGTTCCTCTCCCAAGTAGCGAGTTTATTTCTTACACGGCTTTTTATTAGTCCACAACAGGGCTCTGGACCATAGAATGGTGTTCTTGTCGCCCTTTTTGTAAGGCTATCTGCTTCCTCATTTCCTTCAATTCCCTGATGCCCTGGTACCCACATTAAAGTTACTTTGTTGTTCGTAGCCAGTTGCTTCAAGGATTTTTGCAGTCCCAGGTCAGTTTGCACTCGGTTTTAAAATATTTCAGAGTCTTTAGTACTGCCCGACTGTCGGAGGATGTAAATCTGTCTATTTCCTGAGTTTTGTTTGTATGCCTGTGCACAAAGATTGCAAGATAGAAAGATAGCAAGCATTTCTGCTCGGAAGTTTTTCCTAGCAAGTCTAAAGTTAGGTCATCTTATTCCCAGTCCTGCTCTTTCCACTTGTTTAGACCCGTCTGTATACCATACAGACGAATTGTTTGTCAGCCTTTTACTGTCTCTGTCCCATGCTTGGCAGTTACTTATGACTAGACATCGGATTATATGCACTATAAAGATGCTAAAATATGCATGCAAGTATCCACGAAAAAAAGTCAAAATACCTATCACTATCAAAAATAAAAATAACCTACTTAGAAAACAATATTTTTTATTCTTTAACGTAACGCAAGGAACAAAAAAAACCTTAAAATACTCTTACTTACGAACTAACGAAAATTAATTGTTTCAAATAATTAATTATAGTTTTTGTGGCAGTTTACTACAACATACTTTTGCAAATTTTCAATTTGAAATTTGTAACGTTTACCAGTTAATATTAAATTGTAGGCCGAGAATGATCTCTCTACACCTACTGACGTCACTGGACAACATTTAGGTTTTCACAAAAAAACTTACTTCCGAGTTTTTCAGAAAAGGAATTCGGAAGTACTTGGACTAGCTCCACCTTTCTTTCCAGTATTGCAATTAAATTATACAGGGAAAAATTTTTGGTTTCCAACGTACATGGGAAAAATCTGAAAAAGTATGTTCTAATAATCAAAATATTTTTTTCTTATCAGCGGGTCTCGAAATGCTTGCTGGCATGATGCAATCGCCAGTGCAGCGGAACTGATCGACTACCTATTTTAATGGGTTCAAAATGCCCACCATAGAAAAGTATTGCTTTCAACCAGATACCCCATTGCGTTATTATAGGTTCTGGGGAAGTGGCAAATTTGGAAGTTGTTCCTTGTTAGTCCGTATACGCGATGGAGCTTTTAAAAATACGTTTTTTGTTGATGAAATTAAATCACTGACATTTCCGAAATATTTTATAATATACCACACAGGTACAAACAGGTAACGTGCAATACGTTTGGATAACATATTTTAAGAGCTTGACATTGACATTTCCGAAATCTTTTCGAATTTCTTCTGCAAATCGCTGGAGTCCATGCGCCAAACAGGTAACGTGCAAGTTTGGATAAAATATTTTAAGAACTTGACCAGCTTTCAACATATACGGTGCAGGGTCCGCAATAAAAAAAACAGATATTTTCGTCCATACAAGAATCATGAAGCAATGAGTTTATGGAGTCGTTTATAGATTGGGCAATGATTTAATGATTTGATTTTTCTAGTGTTTTATATGCACCCAAATGTGGGGTAGCGGGCTCAACGGTTAATTTTCCAATTGTCAAATTAGCTACATATCGTGCACATGAATCCGTGGTTTCATCAGGCAATATCGAAATTAAATTGTCTGAAATGGCAGCCCGAATTTCCGCTAGAACATCTTCATAAATAACTGACAAGTAATTTTTACGGACTGTTGATTCTTCTAAGGTTATTTGATTGGGACAGTATTTCTTTAGAAATCGCCTGAATAAATCATTATTCAGTTAATGAAACGGAAAATTGCAACTTGCAAACAACTCGCACAAATCCTTACAAAATTCACCCATTTGCGATACATAATCATCAGCCGTGATTCAAGTCAGCAGTTGTTGACGACTGGTTGTGGGTTTATTTCATGCCGCTATATACGAAGCCGTATTTACGTGTTGATCAAGCTGATATTTTTTCATTTGTCACAAACCTTACAGTATATTATTGTGCCATCAGTTGTAAATTCTCTTGGGTAAGCTTTAATACAACTTCTCATTAAAGCTTGAGAGTTCTTTTTAAAAGGCGGCATTATTGTGTAAGCACGATAGTAGCTGCAATTAAAACACTATTAATACATTACATTTCGTACTTAATTCATAGACGATCAACAAATGACTGAGAAACTGAGAAAGATTTAGACAGGCTCGCGCTCGATGCAATGCCTCTCCAGGCCAAGCAAACCATCGTTGTTAATTTAAGCTTGTACGTTGTTGCATTTAAGCTTGTACATGCAAGGCTCCTATATATCATTTACAAGAACTGCCTAATGTTATTGAAATTCTCTATATTTCTAGTCCATTCCTATTTCTACTTCAAATTGACTTGTTCAAAACTGCTTACATTTAGCATTTGTATAGTAATTATTTTGCATTATAAACGAAAAAATGCTATAATATCCAATGACTTGGGGAAAATCCAGTTATATGCATTTGCATATGCAAACATGCAAATGCATATAATCCAATGTCTATATGACTTACACTACCTACTTTATACATAAATCTGTTATCGTAAAAGGATAAGGGACCATAAAAAATACACACCTGACTAAAGATGGTATTTAAAAAACCGAATGGAGACAGTGTTTTTATAAAAGTTTTTATAACATCATTTTACGTACTTAAAAATTCTCAGGGTTAATGTTAGCACCTCTTAATATGTATCTTCTCTTATTATGTTGCATTTTATGTATCACAGTCAACACAATCATCTTACTCTTACATCATAGCATCTAAAAAATATGATTTTAACATCACTGAACATGTGCTATGTCAGCTATAAAGTTACAAAGTTATCTCATCATTAATATTATGTCACAGTTAGATCACATTATGATATATCTGAAACACAACAACTTATGAAACAAACATATCTAGATGTTTCTTGGTGTAATCTATTTATATTTCACGTATGGTGCTTTGTAATGAATGTTTCAAGCAAAGTTTAGGTAATGTCTTGCCCCCAGAGCGACACGACAATAGCCCACAGAGCAACCCTTTTTTTTTGTTCCCTCAGGGCTCGTCCCCGGCCTTGCCGCCCCGATAGCACTGCAAAGACAGAGCAACCCATGCTACTGCATTAAATAATATTTTTTCTGTGTTTGTTTGGCTTACTCTGTAAAGCGTCCCCTTTATAGGAAGAGACCAATGAGAGTGTTCTGAAAATTATACGTATACACTCAAGAATCCAAAAGTAGCTGGTTGTTTTTGGTTATTGTTTTCTTGTATACACCTTAATATTGATTCCATCTCAGTTGACGCAAGTATTATTGGCTCGAAGGCAGAACTACTCTAATACCTTATATGTCAATGAAGTCAATCAAACGCGGCTCGAGGATTTGAGCAATAGCATGTGGCGAGACAGGCTATATGCTTGATTTCGATATGTACAAAGATAAATGAACGAAATATCCAAATGCGGATGTTATTAGGTGAAAGTGTTGTATTGAAACTTTCGCAAGAGTTGAAAGATAAAGGGTACTGTGTATTTTTGATTTGTTCCGCTATTCCAGAAACTACTGTTTAAAACATTGCTTGCTTGTGTTACCATCAGGCAACACGAAAACACTTTCCAAAAGAAAAACTTTATAATGAGGGGAACATGAAAACCGGAGAATCTGAATCAATTTATTCTGTAAATATCGTATTCTTTGCCTTGTGTTTGTAAGCTTTCCCTGTCTAAGGCTTTAGATTGCGGCTTTGTCTGCTTCGGTGTTATTAATGGAAAGACAGGGAAACTAAATGCATTAGTGTTGCTACTAACCAGGCCAGATCGGCCATCGCCGAGGGCCCCTGGGCTTGAAGGGCCCCAAAAAACGGGGAGGAAAATTTTATAATTTTGTATCGGAAGAAGATTTTAGAGATCTTTAATTTCTTTATAACTATATGCATCTGCTTCATTATACTTATTTCCAGGATGCCCTTACCAGCGTCTCTAAACTTTGTAAGTTGATAGAAGTCGGTTACTTATAGAACTGAAACAGTTTGCAGCTCGGTACAGCACTTTTATACTGACATAAACAGTAAAGATGCCGAGTTTGTTTCAGGATCTGGATTTTAGAAATCTTTAATTTCTTTATAACTATATGCACCTGCTTCATTATACTTATTCCCAGGATGCCCTTACCAGCGTCTCTAAACTTTGTAAGTTGATAGAAGTCGGTTACTTATAGAACTGAAACAGTTTGCAGCTCGGTACAGTACTTTTATACTGACATAAACAGTAAAGATGCCGAGTTTGTTTCAGGTGCTGGAGAAGAAGAAAATCGTTATATTTTCTGCTCCGAAAAGAAACAATGTTTTCAGTGTTTATCATGTGCATTTTCAGTTTTAATGTCTTACTAACAAACAATTTCATATAGTACTGAAATATAATGCAACATTGTTTCTCTAATAAATAAATGTTTTTTTAATAAATATATATTCCTTTAGTATGTGTTCTTAGTCTACTCGTAGACTTTTTCCTTTCTCTTGCATTCTATAATTTATTACTAATTTCTTCAATTCCTTCTAATAGATATAGTAAATAAAAGGTAGTAAGATATATATATATATATATATATATATATATATATATATATATATATATATATATATATATATATATATATATATATATATGTGTGTGTGTGTGTGTGTGTGTGTGTGTATATATTGTGAGGGGTCAAATCGGGATAAGGTTATCTTTCCCTAATATGGGGAGGTTCCCACGGGATAACCTTATCAATACGGCTTTTTACGGGATTTGCTCAGGCGCCAGCAGCGTGGTTTAAAGGAAGACGCTGCGCTCCCTCAGGACTATATCTCTGTCCTGGGTTGTTATTTACAGATACACGGACCCGGGGTACACTTCAGTGGAGACAGGGCTCGCCTAAGTCCTCAGGCAGAGTCCCTCAGGACTCCCTAATTATGGCCTGTATATTAGAGATCAGAATGTTGCGTTATGTTGGGGTGGATTGGTTGGGAAGCTTTAAATGAAATACCGTATAAAACAAATAGTCTATTTACAACAGTATTGGTGGGGAAATATTTACAAAATATATACAAAGAAATACTTACACAAGGGATTCTCCCGGCATACCCCACGTTTAAACTAACTTATTTGACAACAAATCAATTTATTAGAGACCAGAGGCAGAAACTGAAATATTCGCTAGTTATACGGACGGTATCACGAATAGGGGTGGTAAGCTCCTCACCCTCCGACGGCCGGCCTGCTGGTTCCGTCGTCGACGCGACGCACCCAAAGCCAAAAAGAAACACGCCAAATTCTAGACGAGACCTGGACGGTGGCTGGCCACTCTCCGTGACGGCCCCTGCGACCGCCAAAAAAGAGAACTAACTTGTTCAGCGCGTCACGGTGGATCTCCTAGCTCTCGCACGGCACGCAAAGTATGCGCTGCGAGGTGCGCATAGGTATGTAGTGGACCAGACCAGCCGTCCCTGCTTTCATCGCTTCGCACACCGCAGGACCCGCCTGGGCGACCTCAACCCGCTATACTCCTTACCCTTCCTCCGATCTCGCGACGTTTTCTTGAAATTATACTTTATTGAATGTTTTAATAACAAAAATAAATTAAATTAAATACGGATGGTACGGATCTATTCCCCTGTTAACTAATTAGATTTCTAATGGCCATTACGTCACTTCGTGACAATATATATATATATATATATATATATATATATATATATATATATATATATATATATATATATATATATATATATACATATATATATATATATATATATATATATATATATATATATATATATATATATATATATATATATATATATATATATATGTATCCGTCTGATAACTCAAAAAATAATCAACCGATTTCAATGAAACTCGGCAAGTGCCTTTCTTTTATTAATGGCTTGGACGAGTTCGTTATCCAGGAATATCAGACGAGGTTTTCCGGGAAAATTTTGAGTTTCTTTAAAAAAAAAATTTTTTCTCCGAAAATAACAAAGCTGTTTTACTGAAATTTACTATATATGTTGCCTTGTGAGAGACCTTACCACGTACCAAAATTTAACTTTCTAGGTTTATAGAAAATTGAGTTATTCAAATTTTAAATTTTCTTTCGAAAATTTTTTTTTCCCTGAAAATTACAAAGTTATTTTAATGAAATTTGGTGGATATCTTGCCATAAGAAAGACCTTACTACATACCAAAATTAAACTTTCTAGGTTTATAGAAAATTGAGTTATTCAAATTTGAAGCATTTAATAAAAATTCACTACCATAACGCACTTGCTTCGTCCCGAGATTTTTTTACATAAAAATGTAGCTTCAGTTTACTTTATAAGTCCTGAAATAGAGCAAAATACAGTTTCTAGGCACATAATCTTCAGAAATTTTGGATCCGGACCGTTTGCTCCCTGGGGGATATTCCATACTCCCCAGACCCCCGTCAGGGGGCACCTTTTCAGTACCTAGCCACCAGGGTCTGCTACTATCATTCACACATTTGATGAAAATCCGCTTTATTGAGGACTAACAAAAGTGGAACACACGGTCTCGTATCGTGTGCTTCTGCAATAGCAGTTTATAATTGTTATATGGATGGCATTGACCACTTTTACCAGTTACTCTCGACTTACTCAATAACTTGGCAGTCGCGCAGATGGTGGATCAAAATATTCTACTACCTTGTAGTTGCAGCTATACCCAATACTTATATACCAAACAACCAAGATATTATGAGTGAGCGGAACTCACAAGCTAAAATTTGCGATTTAAAAGTAATCAGCAGATGAGCTTATTTCCACGTTTTCCTGTAAAAAACATTCAGGACCACCGAAAAAGAATTCTATAGATAGTATGGGTTTTATATCCCAGTGAAGGGAACATATCGCTGTGTCCTTTGCAGTGTCAATAAAATTAAGAAACGGTCCAATGTAATTTTAAAGAGATGTGACGTTGCGTTTTCTAAGTTATCTTTCGAACTTTTTCCATATACTGCGTCGTACTAGATAATTTCACGTTTCTTGAGAAAAAAAGTTGACCAAAAATGTACCATTTGTTTTTGTACAACTCATTATATATATATATATATATATATATATATATATATATATATATATATATATATATATATATATATATATATATATATATATATATATATATATATATATGTATATATATATATATATATATATATATATATATATATATATATATATATATATATATATATATATATATATATATGTATATATATATATATATATATATATATATATATATATATATATATATATATATATATATATATATATATATATATATATATATATGTGTGTGTGTGTGTGTGTATGTGTGTGTGTGGCATGTTGGTTTTAAGTTGAATTTTACATTTATCCTTGTATTATTTTGACTCGTTCCATATATACTTTGGTGAAGTATAAATTAAATGAGTGAAGCTTGTAACCTGTGATGAGCACTGATAAGTACAATTTGGAGAACTCAATTCATCACAATAGGCAGTTTTTAGACCTTACCATCGTTTCGCTAACAAAGTTAGCGTCATTAGAGGGATGAATTCATCCCTCTGCATGACGCTAACTTTGTTAGCGAAACGATCGTCGGCTCTAAAAACTGTATTGTGATGAATTGGAATCTCTAAATTGTACTTATGAGAAGTATACTTATACATATTACATAGATTAATTATTGATTTGCCTTAATTTGGGCTTGCGTATTACATGCAAATTCATTATTATATGTTATCCTATGTTATAAGGACAGTTAAATAAAATCTAGGTGAAAAATAATTGAGTGGTATCTATAATTACCGCACTGATTTTTCAGTGATATTTCTGTGCAATAAGAATCGCTAATAACCATAGCTACCACATCATTTTCTCGACAATAAGGAAAAATAATACTTGTCGGTTTTAAAACAATTCCAGTTTAATTCAGTACCTAAAATATATGAAAGTCACATCAAAAATAATAAACTAATAAAAAAATTCTTCTGCCATTTAAAGGGTTGCAACATTGAATGATGAATTTGATCTAAATCAAGCAGTGGCCGTTTGACAGTTGACTGAAGACAACAATTGATTATTTTTATTTAATGACTGCTGTGTGCTTTGAAAAAATGTCATCTCAGATTTGTTAGTAGCTTTTTGTTGTACTAAAATTATGTCTATCACACATTCGCTTGAAAAGTATTAAAACGTTGTTTTTTTTTATAATCATAATTTTAATTGGCCTGCTGCGAAACAATACAGCGTTTTGTAACTGGAAATATTCCATGACGTTAGAAAAATACATATACCTACTTTGAGATGTTGTAAGGTTACAGTAAATGTTCTATATAGCATCGTCACTATAAACATAACAAATATTACCAGATTATTATCCCAGCCAGCGTCATATCTGATACAACATTACTGCGTTTAGTCTTATTAATTCTTTACCTTGTTCACCCAAATGGTGCATTATGCATTTGTCCGATGGAGATGTGTTTTTCCCACAAGTTTAAAGTGATGTGCTGTTTTTCGACTGATTGTTAATATATTAACCCGGCTACGTAGTAAATTTAATGGACATGTGCAAAATTATATGAAGTGATATTTTGTGTCTTTAAAATAATGAACATCTGCTATGTAATCTTGACATTTTTCCACACAAAAAGTTTAAAATCAAAAACTGTTAAACTGGTTTTATATCTTGCAAACAATTATATGGTAGCAATTTGGAACAGAGAAAACAATTGACAAAGCTAAGACGATAGTCTTATCAAAGCATACTGTATTCGCCATAAATAAAAAATGATCTGGCCAGTAAATCTCATGTCCTTCTTGTTGAGTTCAGTGGACTAACAAATAATAAGTGGTTGCTTGGTTTTTTCACCGTTAAAAATAAGTTTAGTAATAAAATAGTAAACAGTGTCAACAAAGTTTAAGTAGATTTTTCAAAGACTAGTTTACCTCCTCCTGAACCCTCTGAGCATGTATTTCTTGCACCATCGCTTGATAATCTTGTGCCTTTTGCTGTTGTGCCCTCATTCGATTCAGTTCTTGTTCTTTAGTAGCCTTCGCCATCTGTTTTTCTTGTTCTAGTGCTTCTTCTCTCTCTACCTTTTGCCTCATAAATTCTTTGATCTGAAATAAGTTTCGGTTTTTGTATAATTTGTAAAAAAAACTACCAGTATACATTTAATGAGATATTGTTCTAACAATAAATGGTTACTTAAATTTTATACCCTTAAATCAGCAAGCCTTTCCTCTTCCTTTTTCATTTGTCTATACTTCTCTGCATTTTGGTTGGCTTTTCGAAATTCTTCTCTTATAAGTTCTTGTTGTTCCATTTTTTGTTTTGCTTTTTCTTCCTCCTCCTTTAGTTGAGCTATCAACATTTTGTTTAATATTCGACTCTCTTCTTCAATCCGAGTAGCTTCAATTAATTTTTCTATTTCGTTTTCCTTCATTTGTTGTGTTACCTCTGCTACATAACTAAAAAGAAAATTCACTAAAAGTATGCGAGACATTATAATATAACCGTATTATAATATCTCGATATTATTAGTCCCCAAAGGTAATAAATGTGTTAAATCTGGATCGACTACCCTTATTCTTTATTGGTCTTATATATAATCTATTAAATTATTGCCTTGGAATTTTTGGATTGAAAGTAACATAATGTTACAAAGCACTTCAATAGACGTATGTGCGGTGTTGCCACATCTCCAGAATTTCCCCAACATCTGGGAATTTTTGCACAATCTGGCAACACCGCCTCCCCACCCCCTGGGGTGCTTGGGGTGACCCCCCTCAGGCGAAGTCTCAACCCTCTAGGACCAGAAATAACGAAGTTACCAACTTGTACCCCGTCGGAACGGATAACTGAGGTCTGCACATTCCGAACATCCTGTATACACACCCTGTATGCGTAGAGAACCCTTACACTCTGTATACGCAGAGAGATCTTATATTACGAGAAACACCTCTTGTGTAACATAGGAGTGATGACAACATTTGGATCATCCTGTATATGCATCCCCCCTGTATACACACGGGGCCGATCTGTATTTACAAAACCTTCTAGCAAAAGAAGGTCCTGGAACATTCTGGAATAGAACGCTCGCGAACAAACTGGAAGATGCGACGGCTATATAAAGATGGAAGTAAGCCAGCGCAGGCAGTTCAGTTAGAGAATGTTGTAGTGACTCGAAGAAGCAGTAACTAGTGTGAAGTGTTATAGAGTAGCGACTGTAGTTTCAGTGTATTAGCGACTTTTGTAAAAATTAGTGATTGTAAGGCCAGATAAACAAAGTGTTTTGTAAGAGAAACATTCTAGAACTTTTATTGTATCCATATTTAGAGAGTAAATAAAGTTGTTTTGTTAAAATTAAAAGTCTCACTTATCCAGAACCCGGAGAAAACGCGACAATAATGTAGCGTCCACCAGACCAGGCAGTCTCTGAGGCCAATAAGTCTCATGTCCTTCTTGCTAAAAGCAATGGAAAAAATGCTGGACCGTCACATTATAGGCGGTGTACTGGAAGCATATCCCCTACACTGTGAACAATATGCATACAGAGCAGGAGTCTTAACAGTAACAGCACCCCACCAACTGGTGTTGAAACTGGGGAATACGCTGGAGAAGAGGGAGGTGGCGCTGAGGGCCTTCCTAGACATAGAGGGGGCCTTCAGCAACACTCATTCGGATCGGTACTGGCAGCTGTCAGGGAGCGTGGAATAGAGGAGACCTGCTGCAGGTGGATCGGTTCCATGGTCAGGGACAGGGAGGTGTTCACCTCACTCGCGGGAAAGACTCTGCTGGCGGAGGTCGCGGCTGAGTGTCCGCAGGGGAGCGTTCTGTCTCCCTTGCTTTGGTGCCTGGTCATTGACGGCCTGCTGGGGAGGCTCTCGGGAGGGGGTACGAGGTACACGGCTATGCGGACGACATTGTCATCATAGACCGAGGGAAGGTTACACAGTGTGGGAGCGCATGCAGACAGCACTGAAAGTGGTGGAAAGGTGGACGGTTGGCCAAGGGCTCGGCGTGAGCCCCGAGAAAACAACCCTCATACCGTTTACGAGGAGCAGGAAGTGGAAGAGTCACAGAACTCTCACTCTATACGGTAGAAACATCCCAATGGCCAGGGAGGTAAAATATCTTGGGGTCGTATTGGACTCTAAGCTAACCTTGGATGGTCACGTTGAAAAAATACTGCTTAAGGCAGTTATGACCCTAGCCGTCACTAGGCGGCTATATGGAAAAACGGGGGAACTAAGACCCAGTATAGCCCACTGGCTGTACACAAGGTGGTCAGACCATCGTTAACATACGCGGCACTGGTCTGGTGGCCTAAGGTGACACAATCCAGTGCCAAACAAAAACTAGGCAAGATCCAAAGGATGGCTTGCCTGGGCATCACAGGGGCCATAACTTTAACCCCAACAGCCGCCATAGAGGTGTTGCTGGATCTCCCCCCCCCCCCTCACACCTACACTTAGTTATCATGGGGGAGGCCAGGCTAGGACTATACAGACTAGCCTGTAATGATAGATTGAAGATCAACCCAGGCTGCAGTGGCCATTGCAAAATTTAGAAGATCATGATGGAGCCCATGCTTGAAATGAGGTAAGACTTCGTGAGCCCGCGAATCTACAGGGAAAACAATTTTACGGTGGAAATCCCCGACCGCGAGGCATGACGGGAGGAGACGCCAGGCTTACCACGGGACACGCTCGTCTGGGTGACGGACGGATCCGGCGGGGAGCGTGGGACGACGGCAGGTGTTTATTCGGAAGGACCGAGGATAAGTCATAGTATTTCCCTCTGAGCCCATGCAACGGTCTTTCAGGCCGAAATGTACGCCATCCTGCACTGTGTGCAGGAGAACAAGAGGAGGGACTACACCAACAAGCGGATCCTCATAGCCACAGACAGCCAGGTAGCCCTTAAGGCCCTAAGTAGCCCACGGGTAAATTCCAGGCTGGTAAGTGAATGCCGAGACGAGACGAGCGACCTGGCGGGGCAGAATGAGGTCACCCTCATCTGGGTGCCGGGTCACTCGGGGGGTCAAACGCAATTAAGAAACTGACAGCCTCGCGAAAAGAGGGTCAGCAGAACTATTTATGGGACCAGAACCGGTTCTGGGCGTGACAAAGAGCACTGCCAGGGGAGCCATTAAGTCCTGGGTCAGAAACGAACACAAGGTGTACTGGGCAGACTTTCTAGGGCTCGGACATGGGAAGACACTTATTGCGGAACCCAGTTCAAAGAGAGCTGTTGAGCTGCTAACTCTTAACAGAGGAGAGCTCAGAAACATAACAGGAGTCTTGACGGGACACATGGTCGTCAAGAAACACCTGCATAAAATAGGGCGGTTCGAAGGGGACCTGGCATGCAGGCTTTGCGGCGAGGGGGAGGAATCAGCCCAGCACATCTTGTGCATGTGTAAAGCTCTGGACTGCAAAAGACAACTGATATACGTTCAGCCACGATCGGAGACAGAGCAATATAAAACTTCGCCCTACCAATTGCTGTGCAGACTAGTTCAAGGCACAGTCATTTTGGAATAGAGTAGAAAAGACAAAGGGCATGCACAATAAGCCAAAGGCTGCGGTGCTATCGGGGCGGCAAAGACACGACGAGCCCTAAAGGAGAAAAAAACATAATGTAGCAACCAAAGTTATTCATAGTTGTCAAACATATGGACTCAAATTGAAAAACTTTGTATTAGCTGCTTCTTACCAAATTTCATTTCTGATAAAGGCCTTCGCATATTAGTGAATTTTCAATACGAACATTCACTTAATAGAGAGGTCATAATGGTGAAGTTTTCGGAACATTTTTTAATGAGCGCGATTTAGAGCCTCCTCGTAGAACCTATATATATATATATATATATATATATATATATATATATATATATATATATATATATATATATATATATATATATATATAGGTTTTGTTAAAATTTGTGTACCTGAGCGAAAACTTAAAAATGATTAATAATCTAATTTGGCAAGTTTATTTGGAATAATAATAACCACATAGATAAAGAAAATCTGAAAGTTATCAAAAATGTTAAACAACCAGCGAAGTTAGATGCGTACGAAAGTATTTATATCTCTAAGGCAATAAAAAACAAATGTTTTTTAAACCGAGCTCTTCTATTGATTTATAGCCCGTTGTTTGCACTCTCTTAAAAAGAGATTCCGAAACTCGGCAGGTAAAAGTTATAACGGGAATTCAAAAACGACGTGCGGCAATTAAACTACAATACACAGAAAATATTTGTTCAAATGCACCGTTTTCGAGATATAAGCAAAAAAACAACAAAAAAGGACTCTGCACCCCCGTCACGCCTTTATCCCACCTTCCAGGGGCGGGGACTTTTAATATGTTTGCCTCCTAACTATTCCTAACAAAGTCCTGAAGTCGAAAATTTTCGCATATTAGATGCATTCTACACCCCTCTTTTGAGCACACATTGACTGGACTTTATTCAACTAAGAATATTATTTTCCATATCAGTCCGATCTCATTTACTAAAATGATATTCCAAAGCTGATTTAAATCTAAAGACTCTATAAAAACTAGTAATATTATGTTTCTTTACCACACTTTCTTTTTTTCTTCCTCCTCTCTTTTCTTTTCTTCTATTTCGATAGCCTTTTGTCTTTGTTGCTCCATCATCTGATCCAATCTGTACTCTTCTTCAGCCAATTGTTTTTCTATTAGCTAAGAACAGTAATGTTCAGACTAAGAAAAAAATAACTGCAACTGTTAAATAGTAGTACCTCTTTCTCTGCTATTTGTGCGTTCCTAACAGCTCTGCATTTAGTCGCTAGTACTATGCAATTGGCCATTTTCACTTTGTCTTCCTGTTCTTGTAGCAGCTCGTATGATCTTTGCAGTAAATAAAGGTTTCTCTTTTTAGCTTCACTTTCTGCTTCACCCAGTTTAGTTCCTATACGTTTTTGTTTGATTTGTGATTTTAGCAAGATGTCTTTCCGTTTTTCACTCTCTCGAGCCAATTCATTCTTTTTTCTTTCCGCCTCTTCCAACATTGTCATCTTATCTTGCATTGTAACCACCTAAGAGCAATAAAAAGTAATGAAATATTTATACTCATTTTTGTTATTTATTTTATTTTAAAGGCAACTGTGCTCAGATTATGTTAAATTGGTAAAATTATGTTTTAAAAGTTATTGCGGTTTCTTTTGTGGGCTATAAGTACTTATCAAATCCCCCTTGCATGTACAAGCTGAGACAACGATTGAATAAAGTAAATTTATTGTTTATGGATAAACTTTTTAATAAAATGTATATATTATATTATATGGTGGCTAAGTGTGGGCATTTTGAAATTATTTTGGACAGTACAGAGTGTTCCAAAAAAAAGCAGGGCACTACAAAGTTGGTATTTTTTATCGAACACCTGCGTGTTATTCAATTTTTGAATTCTACGTGTAATTATAAAACGTTATTATTATAGGTTGGATTTATGTAAAATTTATGGTTTTTGAATTACCTGGGATTTTATCCAAAAAATCACATCACTTTATTATTAAGCACCTATAACCTGTATTTTGCTAGGAGAACTTTCAAAGTGATTGAGGGAAGATTAAGTTTAAGCTTATGCTCTGTCTATATATATATATATATATATATATATATATATATATATATATATATATATATATATATATATATATATATATATATATATATATATATATTGACTTTTTTATGAACTCAAATCAGTAGTTCTTACTGGTAAGAAGTTCTAGATTTAATTACAATATGCTCTGTCTATATATATATATATATATATATATATATATATATATATATATATATATATATATATATATATATATATATATATATATATATATATATATATATATTAATTGACTTTTTTATGAACTCAAATCAGTAGTTCTTACTGGTAAGAAGTTCTAGATTTAATTACAATATATGATATTTTCCTGACGTTTGTGAGAATTACAATAATATACTAACACTAAATAGTCTGAAACAGTATTTTACACACAGATAATATTAAGAAATAATTTCCCCCGCTTGGATTTTTTACCTATCTGTCATTTTATACACTTAGCAAGTGTCCTTTAATAGATCTTGCATTGTTTTCTGGTTGTTGTATGGTCCTTAGTTCTTCATGAGTAATCTTATACGATTTTATATTTCTAGTTATTTACACTGTTGCCCAGTAAACACATGTTCGTTAATTAAACGTTTAAAAGGAAACTGCTACCTTACGTTTACTTTTGGTAAAAATGTCGCCCGAATAAACATATAATTAAACCAAGATAAAAACGTTTTTTACATGTATGTTTTAACGTTTAAATATAGTTTTTCTTACATGTTTATTAACAAGGATTTTACAACGTTAATTTAGCCATCATCTGTAATGGAGAATATACGTTTATAATTACTGTTTATCAACGGGAATTTGTAACGTTAAACTACACACATCGAGCTGCACTAACTGTACCTATTTCCAAAACTTTTAAGGGAAATCGCTACAGGATGATAATCATTGTTTTTTTTTTTTAAATTTTAATATTATTGGCTGCGGCATCTCAGGCCATTAGCACATTCTTTCCCATAATTTAATATTTTTTACAAATTTTCCAGACAAAGTCAACTTGGCTCACCCGGGAATCGAACCCGGGACCTCTCGCTTTGCAGGCTGGCACCTAACCACCTGCGCCACGAGGGCGTCTTTATCATTGTTTGTAAAAGTGTATAAAACAATTATAAATTATAGAACAGACCACCATTCACCATAACATACAAGTGTCACGTACTGAATATAATATTTAATAATATCTAATTCTAAACACCACGTTACACACTGCACACCATGTCACCTGTTCTGTTTCTATTCGTTGTTCGTTCTCGTTCAGCAAGCGCACAAACACTTACTAATTTACAAGGACATAAGTAGTTAACTAGAATATTAAATCTGTTTTATGTATTACACAGTGGAATGCAAAAGACAAATTAGCTCCTTTTAAAACATACACGCATTGTCGAATACCTCTCAGATTGATGTGAATTTTTTTTTAAGCCAGGAAAAAATGTAACCTATAACTATAGGTACATAATATAATATATCACATAAAATATCTCACGCTTAAAAAACATATAGTAAAATACGTATATTTTATGTATAAATCCCTACTTTATGTATGTTTTTGGTAGGCGAACATTGTTGAAACTACGTCTAAATATTATGTTTAAAAACACTAATTATTAACGTATTTTACAACGATAAATCGTTAAGTACTTTGCTTTTTTAACAAAAATTAGAAAAATAGTGATTTTAGATATATCGTTTATATCACATTATATATCTCTCGCTTAAAAAGTGTCCGATAATATACGTATATTTTATGTATGAATCCCTACTTCATACACGTGTTTGATAGACGAACCGTGATGTTTTACATATAACGTTTATACCACACAAAATATATTTCGCTTATAAAATGTTTAATAAAATACATATATTCAACTTATTATTCTCAACTAAAAGTAGTTTTTAATAGGCGAAATGTGTTGAAATAACGTTTAAATATTATGTTTAAAAATTCTTCATAATTAACGTCTTTACAACGAACAAATGGTAACGTTGCCTTTTTAGCCTAGAAATCAACGTTAATTTTTATAACTGATAACGTTTTTTCAACCGTCTCTACGTAAAATAGACGTTTATTAAACCCACGTTTGTTTATTGGGTGAGCTTTATGTTTGTTCTTGATGTTACTAAATATCGGTCTCCCTGTTATCTAGTTGAGTATAAATACACTTCCTACTTTTTATCACTTTAATGGGTTTTTTTTCTTATTCACTATGTTATGTATTAATTTGCACTCCTCCATTTTTTCGAGATTGTTAATTTGTAAAGTGCCTTTTATACAGCTGCTTGTCGGATAGTACCAACTTAGACCATATCTTCAATATTCGATTTTGTATTCTTTGCAGTCGCTGTAGTTATGTTTTTGGTGAAGCTGCACAAATGGCCATCATATATCTTAGGTGTGGCTCTATTAAGGCATTATACATCAGTCTGTTCGATTTTTCTGACAGGTAATATTCACGCCTCCTAAAATCACCTGTGTATAACTAGATATTTTTTCTTATTTTAACCAGATGTTCTTTAAAATTCAACTATTTATCAATTAAAATTCCAAGCTATTTATAGCTTCTTACAGGTTGTAAAGAAATATGTCTTTATATGTTTCATTGGCTATGATAAGGCATTTGACAACGTTAAGCACAATCTTCTGATAACATATCTTAGAGATTTGGGACTTGACGGAAAAGATGTAAAGCTAATCGGTAGTCTGTATTGGCACCAAAGAGCAGGAATTCGTATAATTAACGCTGGAACCACTGGAGATTTTGAAATTTAGTTCGCGTATCCTATCCCCAATGTTGTTCAACCTGTATGTGGAAAAAGCATTCTCCGAGTGAATCTCAGTCCCTTTGAAATTAAAGTAAATGGAATCCCCATTAACAATATCCGGCATGCGGATGATACCGTAATATTAGCAGCGACAAGAGAGTAGGTCAACAGACATCTCACTCACGCATTCTCAGCCCGGGCACTTCCTCACATCTCTAACTCACTCACTCACATATACACACAAAAAGCACAACGATACACCCACACGTGGCATATCGTTCGGCCGACAGTTCTTTCGGCCGACAGATCATCTAGTCGACACTACAATAGAGCGAGGGTGACTGGCTGAAGTCTAATATTGATCTCTGCTTCATATTTAGTTGCAAAACATGACATATAAGCGAAATTTAAATAAAAATGCCAATTTACATGCGGGGCAATACGCACTCTTTATATGTTTAAAATGGCTTACCTAATTGCATAGCAATATTTTGAGGTTTAGTTTGATTTTTTTTTGCTTTAATATAACATTGTAAAAAAGATGTTAAGTTATTATTACCCCTGAACCACCGAGGTTCTTAATAAAAAAGTTGTAATTATAATTTGGACATATATTTACTATTTTAGTTTAAGTATGTTTTATGAAAATTCGCTGCGATATCGAACTTGCTGCGGCCACAATTTTTGTTGTTATGGACAAACCTTATTAAGACGCCTTTTATTAATTTTTTCAAATATACCAGAAAAAATGTGTGCTTTTGTAAAAGCGTGACTATATATGCATCAAGATTATTCAAAATTCTTAACTGAATGGGAAACTCGCTAATTAAGATTTGAAATATTTTTATAACTCTTTGCAACAAAGCACTTGCTGCATGTAGACTTTTTTATACTTTTATTTACTATTTACCATTTTTTTAAATAAAAACTCGCTACCACAAGTAATACAAGTTTTTTAACAAATATTTACTGTTTAACAACCGGAATTTTTTATGCACATTTGTTACCATTCCACATTTGCTGCGCCCACACTTTTTATTATTGCGAATCGACAAATCTTATCAAGTGCCTTTTATTTATTTTTCTCAAGTATCAGAATAAATGTGTGCTTTTCTGAAGGCTTCACTATACATGTATCAAGATTTTTGAAGATTATCTATCCGACTGGAAAGAATGTAAGATTTGAAATGAATGAAAAACTTTTTTTAATACTTTTAATTACTATTTGATTACCAATTTTTTTATTAAGACTCGTACCACAAAAAATTCGCTACCAAAACGCACTTGCTGCGTCAACACTTTTTTGTTATTGCAAATGGATAACTGCCCTTTTTTTTCAAATTTTTTGAAAAAAATCTGTTAGTTTGGCGATTTAGGTTTGCTTTAAAATGGTCTTATAAATCCAAAACAAGGGTTCTTTTAACTTAATTATAGGTATACTATATCAACACGCAAAGGTGTTAAGCGAATTGCCTATTGCATAAACGTAGACACTACCGCGATGAAATACACTCGACCAGTATATTATTGTACATCCGCCTAAATGAATAGGTGTATGCAGGGGTTGCATACATGTAGGCGCTGTCGGTCGAACAATACGCACTCCACCCACAGACGTGTAAACCTTTTATAAGTTCATTATAAGCACACTACAGGTAACAAAGTCTAGTTCAAGTGCAAGAAAAACAACTTTCCCACCAAGAAAGAATCGCTTAAGATTTCACTTGAATGTAAGTCTACTCAAATTTCCTAGGTGCAATAATGATATCCTGTTATAATATTTACAGTTCAAAAAAGTGTAAGAACTCCTATATGATGCTGTACGGTATCTAGGAGGTGAAGCAATACAGTGCTCGTTATGTCTTACATGTATGTTGTGGACACCTATACTGCCCTCATAAGCAAAAGTGCAGTATCTACCAATCACATAGTTTTGAGATAAGGACACAAACATGACTAATTACGATTTAAGTATTTCTAAGCTTGGTACCTGTTGTTCCTTGTATTGATGTTGCTGTTTTTATCAATTAGAGGTAATCAAATACATTTTTAAAATCTAAAGATTAATATTTAGAAATATATGAACATAAATAGTAGAAGCTGCGTTTTTGGTTATGTTCAGTAAGCCTTTAACCAAACATCGAAAAGAAATAAAAATGCAGTATATGCCTAGTATAAATGAAATTTATTAACTTTAATTAAACAATGTACGAAACATAAAGGGAACAATGTTTTATTAAACAATAAATAAGATAAACGTTTTGATTTCGCTTTGAGATCGCTTTCTGCGCAAGGTCCAGGCGGCGAAAATATTTTTTTGTTAAACTTTTCGAGTTTCGTTTCTTTGCTGCAACTTCTTTAATTGGCTTTGGTTGTGATTTACGACACTTTTTGCTGAATGTTTTGACTTTCCTTTCTTGGCTAGTGCTGCCTCTGTGGGCGCAGGTGAATTTTTCCAAAATGGTTTTCTGTTTTCGGGTAAAATATTGCGCACATTATGTAATCTGTTCTCTTTTTATCCAATTGAAAATCCATCTGATTCATTTTTCTTAATGGGAAAAGACATACCACCGTTCTTCATAGCAGGTTCTTTTAAACAAATTAATTCCTTATATTCTTCATCATCCGGTAAGTGTTTTTATCGTTCAAGGTAAAATTTCCTCTTACAGCTTTTTTACAAACTTTATCAGCAACTAATAAACGATTTACTATTTGAAGTGCAATTGCGGATGAATAGTCAATCCATTCATAAAAACCCGTGTCTTCCATTACTTTGGTAGTAACATGGCTGCTGTTAACTGTTTGAACCGCGGTGCAAAAATCCTTAAAATCGTAAATTTTACCCATTCTTTTCATAGATCTTTCGATTTGGTGACGAAAGCTATCAGCACTCATAAACGAGTGTCCTGGTTCAAAATAATGAATTATAAGTTCTTTGCAGGATATAAGATCTGAATTGATAATGAAGACTAAAAAACTCAGGAGACACCAGTTTTTATTTTGGCTACTGCAGTTGTCTAGCCAAATCTCTAGCATTTCGTTGTCTCTTTCGTTTATTAAAAAGGCATAAAATGTGCTAACGAGTTCTTTTTTGCAACGTCCAGCAATTGCTTCGTACCAAACACTTGCAAATGGCGGAGTTTTGGATTTTTCTCCCAATGACACAAAGCATTCATTGTAGACTGTTAACCTTTTAGTAAACATTACTTCTTTGAAGGGGTCTACACGAGGAAGCATAATTACCTTATCTAGGTCTGCAGAAAAGGGCACCGCTTTCTTATGTTGTTTAATGTCATCAGCTTGCTTTTGATGTAAGGCACTGCTTTTAGTGTACACATCGTGGTGAGTTTTGTAGGTTTTATATGTCGGACAATCATCTTGCAAGATGTTTTTATCATGTTCGTGCAATTTAAGTGACACACATACCGAGCAGTCCTGGTGTCCCAACTTAGTAAAAGATATGTGCATTTTTTTAACACGCTGGCGGTATATCTCGTAACTCATTTTTATGTTAGGGTTTTTTCTTTGAAAATCGTCATGCATCAGATTGGTGCTAATGTCTGCTGGCAAATACCTTACATTAGGAGCATGTTTCCGGCGGTAATGAGGCATAGTTGGTTTGAAAGATTCTATGTGCTCTGTGAATTCAGCATCAGATATTTTGTTTGCTGATGGATGTTTACCCCCTCCATCAGGATTTGGTTGCAAAATTCCCTGGGTTGTTTTGCAGAGCACATCATGAAGTACCCTGTCATTACTTTTTTTTATACCGTAATGTTGTCAAAAATAACCATTTGCACACAGATTCTTTCGTCCCGTTATCGTCTTTAAAGAAATATTTATTTCAAAATTTCGTATTTTTGACTTCTTTTCATGATAGTTTTGTTAACTGACTTAAGTTTTCTGGAGTTTGTTCAAGTACGTCTGAGTTACCATCAGTATTAGTAGAATGATGTACATCATCCTTGTCAACAAATGGTGTATTTTGACGAAGCACGCCGTCTTCGGTAAAAACTGGAATATTTTCAATAGATTTTAATCTCTGTCCCAGTCTTGAATTCGATGGGTCCCCTGGATAAATCTGCAAATTTTCTTCTAAAGCAATGTTCTCTTGCGGTATTATTGAAACAGTAGCTATTAGTGAATTTTTATTTTACAAAATTCACTAATAGAGAGGTATCGATGGTGAGACTTTGCAAAAAAAAATTTAATGAGTGCGAACTAGGACCCCTAGAACCCATATCCGAGGTCAGTTTCAATTTTTATGTTTATATATATATATATATATATATATATATATATATATATATATATATATATATATATATATATATACATATATATATATATATATATATATATATATATATATATATATCCTTCCGGTAACTCAAAAAATAATTAACCGATTTCGATGAAACTCGGCAAGTACCTTTATTTTATTAATGAATTGGATGAGTTCGTTGGCTAGGAAAATCGGACAGTGTTTTCCGGGAAAATGTTGAGTTTTCTTTCGAAAAAAAATTTTTCGCCGAAAATTACAAAGCTGTTGTGAGGAAATTTACTACATATGTTGCCTTGGGAGAGGCCTTACTACGTGCCAAAATTCAACTTTCTCAGTTTTTAGAAAATTGAGTTATTCGGATTTTGAATTTTCTTTCGAAAAAAATTTTGTTCTTCGAATATTTCAAAGTTATTTTAATGAAATTTGGTGTATATCTTGCCTTAGGAAATACCTTACCACATACCAAAATTAAACTTTCCAAGTTTATAGAAAATTAATATATTAATATACTAATATATTAATAATATTAATATATTAATATACGCGACTATATGAACTACGGCAAATCAGCCAGGAGCCAACAGAACGTTAGGTATACGCCGTTGGCGGCAAAATTGAAAATTGCAATCATCGCTGATCACGGATAAAATCAGCATGATCAAAGAAAATACACTTATAGTTTAAAGACAAAATAGTTTCCTTATATTTACATAGCTAGTCCTATAAAACATTGTTAAATTTATTTTGGGGTGAAATGGAATTGTATTAATCATAATTTGAGGTTATGATAGAGTTGCCATGGAAATTATATCTTAATCCTATATTGTGTTTTATAAGACTGGCTGCTTATAGATACATTAACCATAATTTATGTGTAAAAAGCCAGGGTTTCTCGTCAATAATGAGTAATTATTTGCCATAATCTACCTACTTTCATTTATTATGTCACATAAGTACGTGCAAATAACGTTACAATAACTTATTCATGACATATTACATCGAGATATATATGCGACGGATGAAATTGGTCTCATTGCGCTGAGCATCAAATTTTTTATTCAAGTTGAAAAATTATATTTATGTTATATCACATAGATATACTTTTGCATGTCACTTCTGTGACTTGGGTAGTACATAGATTGATATTAATATAACAACGTGTTTGCTGGAAAGCGAAGGTCAGAAGGCTGTTGGATAGAGCAAAAAGGATTGGGGACTGGGCTGAATACCGACAATCCCTAACCTCTTATAACAAAGTACTTGGACGATCCAAAAGGAGAACCTGGAGACAGACACAGCGTCTACAGAAAATCCTATCAAAGGATCATTCAAACGGCATTGGTGTATACTTAAAAATTCTAACGGTGAAAATACAAACAGCCCAAAGGAAAGCACTGGAGCTCTCCTACAGACTTACTTTCCAGGCTCACAAAACAATATAATTTGCACCAGCGCATCAGCTGATCCCAACACAGTGAGAGTGGGGAAAAGACTGGCAAATAAAATCTTTAACAGAATTAATGGGGGATAGAGAGTTTTAACCATTATCAAATTACTAAAAAATACTAACTTAAGCGTACGAAGTATAAAAAAATGAAATTCATTATTAATCACTGGGTACAACCCAGTTTCTTCTCGATGCCACGCACACGCTGATACTTACATGAGCTTGTTTCTTCAGTCTTTCAAATTCTGATTTAGGTAATATGCCAGGTATTTGGTTTGGATTTCTGTTAGGCACAATCATCTCACGTGTACCATCGGCATGAGTTATTTTGACTATCTCTTTACCTTCTGTGGCCCTTTGGGGCTTGTGATGAATAAGTTTTCCATTTATAGAATGAAAACATTCTACCGGACTAGAGAGAAAGAAAAAAGGAAATTAAGGCACAGATAGTCGATATTCGCATGTAAAACAATATTAGGATATAGGTTATTCACAAAGAGCGTGTTAGGCTTTTACAGAAAACCAACAAAGCTACAAATTATGAAATATTTATAAATTT
The DNA here is from genome assembly GCA_964006375.1 of Tillus elongatus. Classification (NCBI taxonomy): domain Eukaryota; kingdom Metazoa; phylum Arthropoda; class Insecta; order Coleoptera; family Cleridae; genus Tillus; species Tillus elongatus. The sequence continues at coordinate 112,323,706 of OZ023264.1, forward strand.
TTACATTCGGCTGCAATAGCTTTAGGTTTTCTAAAATCTCATTCTACTAGAATTTGCATAGAAGCTACAACATGGCGACATCGCCTTTACATTGTGATTATAATGTGAAGTAAATTAAATTGAACTGTCTGAATTAAACGAGTTTCGTTTAAGCGTCACATAAAAAATTAACACAATTTCGTTGCAAACTAATCCACACCTTGCACATTCCCCACCCAGCTTGGCCCTAAACACGTAGTTAACTTGTAACTTTGCATATAAAACGTGCTATCTTCTAAATAAAATTTTACATAATGCACAAGACCTAGAAATTTACGCCCCTCGGAGGATAAAGTTTCCATTTAGAATGATAGACTATACTGCCACAATCTCGACAATCTTGCGGAATATCAGAATATTTACTACCTTAACATTATAAGCAACGGTTTGTGCGCTTTCTTACTAAATCTGCTAACAATTTTTTAAATATAACGATGAGCAAAAAATATATGTCTCAAAAATACACTTACTCGTGATCTCCAGCATTAGTAAATTTTGCTGGTTTGGCACGACTTTTAAACTTTCCGGAAGTGGCCATGATATTTCCACAACTCAAGTAGTTTAGATTTTTCTAAATTTGGACTTGGGGGATTGTAAAAATTAAAAAAATATATAGTTTTGTATCAAGGAACATAATTATCGATAAAACGTTAGTAAATGACAGAGACATGTTACATTTGTTTCCATGGAAATGAATGTTATCGTAATATCGTAATTTTCTGGAGATCTGCACATAACATATTCCTCATCAAAAATACCGACGCGCAATGACTATATATTCACTGCATAAGACATGCTCTGCTATAACAATAGGCAGAACCAAGGTTTCCTTCAATGATCTATCCCTAATAATAGATAATTGGGTTCGTCAACTAAAATTGCAGATGTTCCCCGAATTGGAGAAGTTTTTCCGCTAATAATACATGTTTTGTTGGCTAAGTGAAGATTGGAACTTGTGATGAGCACTGATCAGTACACTTTGACTTGTTGCCATTCACATTTAGTTAAAGTAGCCACTAATATGTTTCCGATAAAAAACAGAAGATGGTGCCACTTGTAGATTTAAATCTGACATTTCAGATAAGCCCATTGAAATGTAACCTTGAACTGGAAGGGAGCCCAAGTCACATGAATGATAGTTGATTTTCAATAGAGAGATGGTATAAAAGAAGATGCCGCCTTTTTCTTACTCATTAGCCTTATGGAAATATTTAACTGTGTTTATTATTTTTAAACTATTCTTAGCGTTAACAAACGTTTTAATTTACAGGTAAACCAAAATCAAGTATAAAAATTAGAAAGTTATACAAATATTACAAATGAGCCTAATCTCCGTGTGTGTGCTACTGCGACAGAGATAACCTCTTCTTATATTATCAATCTCACGCTTGTCTCAGAAAATCGATATTGAACGCAGTGACGGGCCTTCCAGTGTAAATTGCATTTCAACGTACAAAATAAAATCATAAAAAAACAAAATAATCGTCGTATGCAAATAAATGCGTCTCAATATTATCATCTATATGTCACATAGCCAAAAAGAAACCTTGAAATTAAAAAGAGTTCGGGACGCAGCAAGTATTGGTTCTGAATTGTGGTTGGTTTCATCCAAATCGGTTAATTATTTTTTGAGTTAGTGGTTGGATATATATATATATATATATATATATATATATATATATATATATATATATATATATATATATATATATATATATATATATATATATATAGGTATATATAAACATATAAAAAATGAAACTGTCCCCGGATATGGGTTCTAGGAGTCCTAGTTCGCGCTCATTTCAATACATTTTTGCAAAGTCTCACCATCGATACCTCTCTAATAGTGATTATTTTTAGATAAAAATTCACTAAAAGGATATTGGTTATCTAAATATCTACATGTTGGTAAACTGTGAATTCAATAGTGTTGGTAGTTATCATTTCTCATGGTAAGCCACACACAAATCCAAATTATCAAAGCAGATTCATAATAGATCACACTTCGCATTATAGTTGAAATACAATTTTACTCCTATAAGTTGGCAACCCTTCACGACGTTACCAAATACCAAATCGCATAATTATTAATCATAAACAAATTGGTTTGCCGATACACCAAAATACAGGTTTTCAAATCACTAATTTATTATATTAACTGAGTATTTTCCAACAATAAAAAGTCTGAACGCAGCAAGTGCGTTATGGTAGTAAATTTTCATTAAATTGTTTCTAATACCAAATATGTCAAATTTGGTTACCAGTATAACCTATATAGTAAAAACAATGTGACGTGTTAAATCAAAATAACTTTCTTGTTTGAAAATGTACAAACATTTCCAGTGTTCCAGAAAAAAACCGGTTTCTTGGTCAACCTTATAGGTTAATAGCAAATTGAGCTATTCAAATTTGAAGCATTTAATGAAAATTGGCTACCATAACGCACTTGCTGCGTCCCACATTTCTTTTCTTACAAACATGCATTATATTTCGATGGAAAGTGCAAAAATGCAATAACATAAGGCGTGTTCGATTAACAAGAAAAGTTTTTAATAACAAATACGAGCAGGCATCAATCTGATTACCGGTATAGCCTATGTAGTAGAAACAATGTACTATATTTTATCAAAATTACTTATTGTTTGAAAATGTACAAAAATTTTCCGAAAATAAACTTAAATGTTGGTTTCCTAGTTTACGTTAATAGCAAGTTGAGTAATTGAAATTTGAAGGATTTAACGAAAATTCGCTACCAAAACGCACTTACTGCGTCCAGATTTTTTTCTTACAAACATGCATCATATTTCGATAAAAAATGCAAAATGCATTAACGAATTTGTTCTACCAAAATTAGCTAAAAAGTATAGACGATTGAACCATAAACTTAACTAAACCTACAGCGAAAGCATCAACTTAACTAAACCGACAGAGAAAGGATATATTTGAACTGAGTTTTCTGTAAATATTTTAGTAAAATGAAAGGCAATAACGGTTGAAGCTGAAACTTAAGGGTTCGCGGAACACTCTTCTTGCAAAATTTTCTTTTCACAATCCGTATTTGTTTCACGTTCTTTGCCTAAATATTGCCAATTTTGACGTTTCAAATCGCGACTTTGACGTTTTGAGAAAAATCCCAATGTATTTTTCTTTAAATGCCTATAACTTTTAACCTACAGAGCTAAATTTTGGCAGGTAATTTACCTATCATGTTGTAAACCGGTGTACCAAATTTGGTTGCCGTTACTTTGTTATTTCCGGAGATGTGAATTTTTTTCGATAGAAAACACAACATTTTTCGGGAAAACCTGGGCCGATTTTCCTGGCTAGCGAACTTATCCAAGCCACTTGCAAAAGGAAGGTATTCACCAAACTTAATCAAAATCGGCCCATTATTTTTTGAGTTATCGGTGTGATACATATATATTGCTATGGTATTTAGTGTGGTTTCTTTTATTTAATTTATTTTATACCTTAATAGCACTTTTAATTGTAGAGCATGAGAATGCAATTGCGTCTTTATTTAAAAAAAAACGCTAATATTGAAGATCCTGAAACTATGCCAAAAATTATTTACTTACTGCTGTGATTTTAAATTTTTCTCTCATCTCATGGGTAGGATACTGTGCTTGGGCTAGCATTTTTGTTTAATATATCGTTTTTATGAATTCTAGTATTCCTGAATGTTTGGAAATTTCAAAAAAAATTATGTATGATTGGGTCTTTTGATTTTACTTTTTTTTATTTATTTAACGGTGAAAAATAGCCTTACTTTTATACTTTTCCATATCATTAACATTTGCTTGATTTGAGGTCAAAATTAAACAGATTGATCAAATTAATAAATTTCTATTAACAACAGGTTATCTCAAATATGTGAAATAAAATTTAGTTAACAAAATGAATTTTCTAACTATAATACAATGATTCGGCCTTTATATTGCATCCTCCCTAGTGAACTAAAATTTACATTAACATCCTAAATGAAACGAAAATATCCTTAAAAGCTATTTACACTATAGAAAAAGAGTCATCATATTTATTCCGATAAAGTTCTAGAACGACTTACTGAATGTTGTCTTGATGGATCCTTCCATTTTTTTTCTGTGATTATCAAAATCTATTTGTTCTTCTATTTGGATTTAGCAGCTTGGCAGTAATTGTTAATTAATTTTTTGTTATATTTAACTGTTTTCACCAACCTTGTACCAGGTAATTTTCTTTCACACAATTTTTCTGATGGTAATTTCAGGCACTTGCCTTGTATTTACTCATTGTCTTCTCGCGGTTCTGTTTCTAATCGTCTCACAGTTGAATTACTTCTCCCCATCGAACTCCCGTCGACGCTTAAATAAACTCTGCCGTGTTACAAAAAACCCTGTTCGCGCTGTGTCTCGGTAATAAAGTTCATAGGCCTTTTGTTATTTCATTGTTCAACTTTTTTTTTGTCCCTCGCACTATTCCTTTGAAGACACGCATACAGAAAAAAACTATCCTTATTAACTATCAGTGCGTCTTTGCTTAAAATTATTTACAAAAAAAACTTATGTTTACCTTAACATTCTAAATGTATAATATGGTAAATGTGCCTACTGCCTAAAAATAAAATAAAATCGTTTTTTTTCAGTAAAATCCTATGAATAAAAAAAAATTCTGGGCGCAGCAAGTGCGTTATGGTAGTGAATTTTCATTAAAATGTTTTTAATAACAAATGTGTGTGTTTTTTTAAGAAAGCAGGCATCAAATTTGGTTACCAGTATAACCTATATAGTAAAAACAATGTGCCATGTTTCATCAAAATAACTTTATTGTGTGAAAATGTACAGAAATTTCCAAAAGTACACTTAAAGTGTTCCCGAAAAAACACGTTTCTTGGTCAACCTTATAGGTTAATAGCAAATTGAGCTGTTCAAATATGAAACATTTGATGAAAATTCGCTACCATAAAGCACTTGCTGCGTCTAGAATTTCTTTTCTTACAAACATGCATTATATCTCAATGGAAAATGCAAAAATGCAATAACATAAGGCGTGTTTGATTAAAAAAAAGGGAAATTTATATCACCAACGACTTATGGGCCACCCTGTAATTGTAGAAATATTATTTTAAGATGTAGCTCAAGACACCCTATAATTAATATATACAAAATTTTTTCATATCTTATATAATAACGGATATATTGAGCTTTATTGATTTTATACGAAAATTCGACAAAAATTATATACCATTAAACGATAAACTCTATAGCTAAGGCTACTGCCAAGCATCAGAGAAAGGGTTTATTTGAAATGAATTTTCTGCAAATATTTTAGTAAAATGAAGGACAATGACGGTTGAAATTAAGACTTTAGGGTTTGTAAAACATCCTTCTCGAGACATTTTATTTCTATAGCCCGTATTAGATTCAAGTTATTTGCCTAAATGTTGCCAATTTTGACATTTTAAATCGCCACTTTGACGTTTTGAGGAAAACCCCAATTTATTTTTCTTTAAATGCCTATAACTTTTTTGTCTTTTGACTTACATAGCTAAATTTTGGTAGATAACTTACTTATAAAGATATAAACCTGAGTACCAAATTTAGTTGCCCTTACTTTGTTAATTCCGGATATATATTTTTTTTTTCTAAAGAAAACAAAAAATTTTCCTGGAAAACCTAGGCAGATTTTCCTGCTTAACGAACTCATCCAAGCCATTTTCAAAAGGAATGTTTTCACCAAATTTAATCACAATCGGCCCATTATTTTTTGAGTTATCGGTGTGATACATATATATATATATATATATATATATATATATATATATATATATATATATATATATATATATTTTATATATATATATATATATATATATATATATATATATATATATATATATATAAATTGAAACTGACCCCGGATATGTTTTCTGGGGGGCCTAATTAGCGCTCATTTGAAGAAATTTTTTCAAAATTCAATAGTCGGGATCTCCTCATTAGTGATTTTTTTTAAAGAAAATTCACTAAAACAGGGCTATTGTTGTGAGTTATTTTCATATTATAAGGATTTTTTGCTTCGTGAAATTTAAAATGCACTACATGTAAAAAAAAGGAATCCATTGTTCTTTATTCTGCTACCTAATGCTATTTCTTATTTAACCCTAACATATTTTACACTTTCAATTATACAGGGGATTTAAATATTAGGATTTATTAATTTTATGTACATTGCCCGTTTTACTCCACAATAATGTTTCTATTTTATCCCATATTTGCTATCTATAGCAATATATATATATATATATATATATATATATATATATATATATATATATATATATATATATATATATATATATATATATAAATTGAAACTGATCCCGGGTATGTGTTCTAAGGGGCATAATTAGCGCACATTTGAAAAAAGAGTTCAAAATTCAAAAGTCGAGATCTCCACATTAGTGATTTTTTTAAAGAAAATTCACGAATAAAAACACCAACTAAAATATTTCTCTATTACCAGATGTCTATAGTTCACTTTTTGCCTCAATTATTTCGCACTGACTCACTTAATACTGATTGCTCTATCTCCGGCTCGTTTATTTATACCTTCTATAGAGCAGTTCTGGACCTTTCTACATTCTTCCACATCTGTCACTTCTCGTTCATTCTCGAAATATAATTCTAGAGTATTCGCTGTTACCAACACACTCTAGAAGCTGCCTGTGACCATAGAAGTAATAGAGTTCATAAACTTGCCCCCTGCTTACATTCGATCAGCCCAGTCGAGTTTTAACATTTCTTGGTATGTACCACCTTCATCTTGCTCTTTGGGCTCCTCCGACTGCGGTAGACAATGTCATTGATCCGTTTGACCACCTTGTACGGAGCTTCCCATAATTTCTGCAGTTTCGGTCACCGCCACTTGCGTCGTACTGGATTGTAAAACCACACCCGATCTCCTTTTTTAAAACCAGCTGAATTAGCTTGCACGTCATAACGGGTCTTCGTGCGGTCGCTTTCTATCCGTATCTGCATTCTAACAGCAGAATGGATGGCTTCCGTTCTTCTTCACAATTTTCTTCTTTTGCTTGGTCGTGTAGTCTGTTTGCTTCTTCGTCCCCTTTCATCATTTCTTCTTTTGCTTCTTCATCTCTCCTCTTAACTTCTTTCCGGGCTAATTTATGTTCTTCCATTTTTTTAAATCATCTCTAATAGTTGAGTGTTATTTATTCAAGATTATCTTTATATTAACAATTAAATCGGTGAATCGTCATAAAGGTATATATGTGTTTAATGTAAAAAAAATAGGCTATAGGTATATAAACTTGAAACAATAGCTCAAAACTGAACCTAAATATCTGTCTAAATGCCTGGTGGAGTGGTTTATAGCGCATTGATGTGCAAAAATAATCCTAAAAAGGCAATGGAAAGTGTAGATAAACTTTCCTTCTTTTATTTTCCAAAAGAAGTAAAAATAAAGTATTAGATAAATTTGCTGATAAGCTTGAGAAGGGCTTTTAGTAAATTAATTCTGAAAGCAGCTTAGAACCCTTTTGGGCGTACAACACCCACGAAAGTTACGGTACCAGGAGTGAATAGGAGTACTTGGCAGGGCAGAAAATAAAAAGGAAGTATAAACAGAAAATGCGAAAAAAACAGCTTAGCAGCACCTATATAAGCTGCCCTTATCCCATTTTGTAGCTACACCTCCTTCAAATCTCGTGTATCCCGCACAAAACCCCTATTCGCTCCAGGTCCCGTAACTTTCTTGTGGTTTATGCGTTGAGGGAGGTTGTATGCATGCATATGTAGATCGCCCTCTGTTTGGGGCAGAGTTTGGGTGTTTCGTCCTGGGGGGTTCCCCTTCTGTATGAATACATCCATCCTCAATGCATAAACCACCTGAAATATTTATTGGGAACAATCCCTAAGAAAATTACGTGACCTGAGGCGAATAGAGGTTATGTGCGGTGTCAACACGATTTTAAAGAGGTGTAGCTACAATATGGAATAAAGACAGCTTATATAGGTCCGGCTAAGCTGTTTTTTCGCATTATTCGTTTCTTCTTTCAGACAATGCTAAAAATATGAAGAAAGCACGGCAAAAAATTTTACAAGAATATGCTGATCACCAACCCATTTCATGTTACGGATGTGCAGCACATGTGCTTAATTTACTGATCAAAGATGTTTTACAGGTAGATATATTTTCACTTTTAGAAAATGATGTGAAAGGTGTTATAAATAAAATCAGAAACTCTCATATATTAAACAGTCAGTTGAAAATCTTTCAGACATAAGTTTGGGGGTCTCTAAAACCTTGAAATTGCCAGTTCCAACTAGATGGGAATCTTTTGTAATTACTTTAGATAGTATGATTTCTAACAAAGGACCATTGCAGAGATTAGCGATTTCCGAGGAATTGGCAGTTAACCTTGGACCAGAGATTGTGACAATTCTTTTAGACAATCAAAACTTCTAGTCAAGTATTAAGCATTTGCATTTTCTTCTTGAACCTATCCTCAAATAGATGACAATTCTAGAATCAGATAAATGTCGAATAAATCTTGTTTATCAAGCATTTTTTGAGATCCACAATGCTTTTGAAGAAAAATTGGTTTTCCACAACATTCAACCTACAGTAGCAGAAGCAGAACAAGTATTTGAAGCTCTTGAGCTTAGAAGGCCAATGGCTGTTGTAAGCCAACACAAGGCAGCAAATCGTCTTGACCCAAGATTAAAAGGAAATTTTCTTTCTGCTGCCAAAACTGTCGCTGCTGTTTCTTTTATCTTTCAATTGTCACATCGTATTTTACAAGCAGAAAACAATGATGTCATTTCAGATCTAGCTCTTTATAGAAGCAATGGGGGGATTTGGAGTCAACCATTTGTAAGTTAAAGTTTGAAAAAAAGGTCAGATGGAAAAATCATAAGCCCCATAACTTGGTGGCAGGAAATCTGCAGATCGACTTCATTGTCTAAAGGGGCTATAGCAACTTTACAGTGTCCACCAACTTCTGCTTCTACTGAGCGACCTTTTTCAACTTACAGCTCAGTTCACACTAAAAACAGAAATAGGTTGGTTAATCAAAGAGCTTCTAAGTTGGTGTATATTGAACGCAATTTATTATGTGAGCCCAATAAGAAGGGGATAAAACAGTAATTGAATACCACTTGGATTATGACAATATTAGAGAATTATTGGTACAGGAAAAAAATCATCAAGTTGAAAAGGAAAAGTCAGAAGGTGAAGAATGCATTGTAGTGGAGATTATAGATTCAGATAGAGATGGTGAAGAATATGAGGTGTCTGAAGGAAATATAACAGGAGCCGAAGATAATTGAAGAGTTAACCCAGGCAACACAACTACATAACAATCATGTATTTTGCATGTAACAGCGCGACATTGAACATCGCAGAGATGTACTTTGTAAGGTCTATGCAAGTTACCAGAGCTAGGAAATGTCAGCAACTGCCAACATTGACAATACATCGCAGGGACATGACAGCTTAACATGCTGGAGACATTGCCTGTGCTGTTAAGGAGATGTACTTACTAATATTTCAATAATGTATCTAGATTCATCTCTAGCATGTAACTAAATCATGTACTTGAGATGTCCTATGATATATTCCCAGTATATAATTCACACTTCATATATATATATATATATATATATATATATATATATATATATATATATATATATATATATATATATATATATATATATATATATATATATATATATAATATACTAAGTTACTAATAATTATTGGTAATAGTAAACTCAATCTGCATCTGAGTTAAGGGTCTATAATATTTATAAAAAAATGAATGGGAAAATAAAAACAACAGATGAACTTCTAGAAAATGGAAATATATATATATATTTTATACAACATACAAAACTATAACATTTTCAGTAAATGAGGAAAAAAAAACAGAATTCTCATATAGTATAAAAACAAAAATGAATTCTAAATATATACACAAATAAAAGTTTCTAAAAAATTTAACATGTATTTAATGCAGCACAAAACAATATATTTTCCAACTAACTCTAAATGTATAGAAAAAACAAAGTCTCATAATATAAATATAAAATTAAAAATGAATTCCAAAGGTGTAGGTAAATGCAAACTTCTAAAAAATGTTAACATGTATTTTATGGACCACAAAACAATATTTTTTTCAGTAAACACTAAATAAAAAAAACAAAATTCTCATAATACAAATCTAAAAATAAAAATGAGTTTAAAACATATGCATAAACTTGCTGGAATTTGTAAACATAGAAACAACAATGATCCCATATTGTCTATATAAATTAAAAGTTAAGCTGTAAATTTCCATTTCTTTGGTGAAATATGCTTTTTGTCATTTCTCTGTTTCCGCTGTCTTGCTCGATGGAAGCACTCCGAACCAGAAATTTCACACTCTTTTGTTTTAGTTGGTCGTTCTGCAGAATTACATCTGAAATTTCAAAAACGAGGTGTTAGAAAAATTAATAAATGATGATATTACTAATGCATCATCAACAATATTTTTAGGTAGTGGGAATTGATTAATAGCGGAAGTCGAATTCGGCTCGACATATGGAAAAGCTGCAACTTCCCTATATTATTTTTATTGCAATCTAAAATTACTTCCTTGTATGGCAATGAAGCATGACTGTTAATTTGTTTGTCTTTTAAGTTTCGCGTCTTTTTTGTCTATATGAAATCAGTGAAATTACCTTTTGACATTTTACATTAAGAAATGGACGACAATAAAATTATCTAAACTCAAATAGCTAACATAAACACCTCAGCATACCTAACAATTGTTTCTTACGTTGTGCAAACACAAAAGTAATTCTGATCATGAAATGCGGATTAATAAAAATTGGGGCTAACTCCTGACAAAACCAGTGACACAATAACAGATACCTACGTGCAGTAAACATTTTGTCTAGTTTCGCGATTCAAGCAGATGATTTTCTGTGGCGGTTTTACTGCTACTGCCATGTTAAATGCATGTACACAAATGCTGTATTGTTTGTAAACAATCGATTTAATTTGCCAAACATATTAGATGTTCATCATATAATAAGTAGTTATACACTTAACCTAGGAAATGTACTTACTGGGTAATAGATATATTCTATATAGGTAGGTACTTACCTCGTAATTGTAATTGCAGGATAATGCTTAATGTACAAACACAAAAACTGCTGCCTAAAACCTAAATTGCAAAAAATAATCCATATCCACAAGAAAACACGAAACTCTTGTATTTGTATGTCATTGTCGTGCGTCACATGTCACACACAATAAAAGTTAAAAAATAACCAAGTGTCAATGCGATTCCAGCGATGACAAACGGTGTGGCGTGAATATGAACTGTGAATCTATAACGTAACGGTCATCATGTGTTAATTACATGCTTAGCATGTTCTTTTTCTGAAGTAACAGCGATATAGTTTATAATATCGCTAGCATATCATTAAAATTAACTTCTGAAATGTAAATTATTGATATGTCGCTGTTACATACTTGGCATGTAAAGGTTAGCCATGTATCTCAAAGGTAACAGCTAACATCGCTAGCATGTACCAGTTTAAGCGCAAAATCATAGGTAACAGAAACAATCCCAGAGACATGACATGCATGTATCAGGATATGTCGCATTGGTTACTTAAAAATAACATCTCAGCGATGTGAATATCACAATTGTGTTGCCTGGGAAACAGAAGATAATGTAATGTAATGTAACATTTTGTTATTGTAGAAATATAGAAATAAAAATCAATGGACTCTATTGACAACCCCATACTAAATTTAGGCAACACTTAACTCACGTTTCTAAATGTCGCAGTTGTCATACTTAGTGTATGATTTTATTAATTAACTGGAGACATGGACAACTTACTCATTACTTTAATAGACATGAACTTTTAGACTAGTCTAAGTACCGAAGCTTCAAGAATAGACAAGGACTCATTAATCTGTGAAACTAAGAACAGAAATGACAGGACAGTTCTAATGTCACTATCCTATTCCTCATTTGACCTTGATTTTGTATTATACATGTGTTATACACGTATTATAGACTGTATTATACAGTGAAAAATAAAATACTGTATTTTTACATCCCTAGTCATAACTATTATTATTATTATTATTATTATTATTATTATTATTATTATTATTATTATTATTATTATTATTATTATTATTATTATTATTATTATTATTATTATTATTATTATTATTATTATTATTATTATTATTATTATTATTATTATTATTATTATTATTATTATTATTATTATTATTATTATTATTATTATCGACTAGCCTGAAGAGCTTTTTTTTTTAATTTTACTCTAGTTTGTAGTTAAATGTTACCCGTTTTAAATTTAAACTTACCGCTGCTGGAACGCATTACAATATAAAAGGATACTATAAGATAGCACCAACTTAGTTAACTTTATGTGAATAAAATAGCTGGAAATTGAAATGACACTTTCAGCTTTTTATTACAGAACAGAATTTTTAGCAAATAACGTTGTATGTATTTGTTTGTGTCAAAGTAACATGTCAACATTTTTGTGCTTTAATTTGTATTAAATAGAACAAATCTTGGTGGTTTATGGAGATAAGTTATTCAAATATGAGAGATGAAGGTTCAAGATGGTAGTATATATGCTTGAGGCAGCACAGAAGTTAAAGAAATAAGAAAATTCTTACAAAATCGGAAAAGTGACAGTTCACCAAAAGTATTTGAAGCTCATAGTTTGGAATTTTTAGTAAAATTGTGTAATGTACAAGCACAAGCTTCAGCTTATTTGTACTGCACATTGTATGAATCTTATAGTCAAATATACTTACTTACTTACTTACTCCCTCAAAGGGGAACATTCACTTATCCCAGGTATCTCAGATACCAAAGGGACTGAGCTCAGATGGGGCCCTTTCCAAGCTATCGGGCCCTGACCGACAACGCGACACATCCTCATTTCCCAGGAATCTCCGCACGGCGCGGGAAGTTGCAAGTATTACTGCCTTCTGCATAGCCGTATAAAGATGCTCTCCAAGGCTATTATTATTATTATTATTATTATTATTATTATTATTATTATTATTATTATTATTATTATTATTATTATTATTATTATTATTATTATTATTATTATTATTATTATTATTATTATTATTATTATTATTATTATTATTATTATTATTATTATTATTATTATTATTATTATTATTATTATTATTATTATCATCATCAATGAATTGAATACGTCAGTGACTTATTACTGTGCAGTCTGCTTTCCAACCCAACATAATAATCATCTGCAGGACTTAATTATGGTAAAAACTTTTTATTTGACTCCACCTGTTGGTAGGTATATGTGAAACAAATATATCAATCAAAAATTTCCACAAGTTATAATTAATATAAGCCTTTGAAATTTTGCACCCGTGTAGAATCCCAGAGAATATAAAATAACGTTCCAAATCCAATAATCATCTGGAGGACTTAATTATGGTAAAAGCTTTTTATTTGACTCCACCTGTTGGTAGATATGTGTCTGTTAAGGAGCGGAGGATATTTCGGGAATAACTTGTCGAACTAGGCGAAGTTGGATATAGTAACGATGTAATAAACTTTAATAAATAACTAAACTTTAACAATGCTTACAACTAATTTAACCGAATGAATTTTAAAGCCGAAACCTTTACATACTGAATCTTAATTTAAAAGCCTCTGATATTAGTCACTACATTTTCAAAGCAAAAGTCTGTACTTCTCTCTACATAATTAAAATCACAAGTCTCTTAATGTTTATCAACAACTTCTTATAACCTTGCTTAGGTCTACATAATACATAATTTCAGACCTCAGCAGTCAGTATTCCTTGTACTGTACGCTGCAATTTCAACTTGTTTATTATTTAGATAAATAGTAATATTATTTCAATGCCAATGTTATTGATACATCTGTGACCTACTACTACATGAAATATTACATTAATTGTTGTAGCGAATTTGCCTATAACTACATTTTTAATTATAAATTGAATGATATTAACAAATATATTTTCACGATTGGAAATGCCCTTTTATATAGCTTTCTGTTCTATGAACATACTGCCGAGTCGAAAGGAAGGGCGACTCTCTGGATAGCTCTGACCTGAATGTTTGATTTACCTTGACCTAAGTTTGGCACTAACTATAATAATTGAAAGAATATTAATTTGTATACTACGCTAGGATGATGACGGAAATAATAATAATTGAAGTAATATTAATATGTAGACAACTCTAGGATGATGATAGAAATAATATTAATGTGCATACAACCCTAGGATGATAATAGAAATAATATTAATGTGTATACAACCCTGGGATGATAATATAAATAATAATAATTGAAATAATACTTTTGTATACAACCCTAGGTATGGTAATCGGAATAATAATAATTTAAATAATATAACTATATATACAGCTCTAGGTATGCTAATCTAAATAATAATAATTAAAATAATATAAATATGTATACAACTCTAGGATGATAATAAAAGTAATAATAATTTAAATGATCTAATAATATATGCCCATTTTCTGGTGATGGATTGGACACGTAATTTTGTCTTCCCTCTGGTATATCTCCTCCATTTGGCGGTTGCTCTCCATGCTTCTTACCATGGCTGGGATACACACATAGAGCTTCTTGGAGATTGGGATGCTGCTTGCTAGTTCATTGTTTGTTATCTCTGTCCTTGTGACGTAACGGAACAGATGATTTGAAAAATTCATTCTGCTTTGCTTGCAGAGCTCTTCCAACTCCACAAAATCCAGCCTCGCTGACCCTGAGTCCTTTTGGAGTGTTTTTTCTTTGAACCTTGACTTGATTGGATCACGCAGCGGCCATTGTTTGGTTGATACCATGTGTACTCTCTTCTTCTTAAACTTCCATTTAAACCTATGCTTCCATTGGCGAAATTGTACCTTATAACCAGCGTCCCAATAATATTGCTGGGTTTGTTTTGTTGGTGAGCCTCCCATTATTGTCGGATGGCCCTTGTATAATTTGTGGCATCTGCCCATTTTAGCTCGTACCTAAATCTGACCTGCATACTCCACCCCAGTGTGTGTAAATACCTGGGTGGTTGTACTTCTTACTGTTCTCAATTTACACATCAACTGTTTCGCTATTTCTTCCTTGGAAGCATCGGTCAAACCATTAATTCTTACTTCTGATGTGGTCGCTGCTTCTTCCCACCTTGGTTGATTCATTCATAATTTGGGAATTTTCAGACTGGCTCCGATTACCACCGGCGATAGCCGCCCCAATGGGTCAAATAACTTGGCTATTGCTGATAATATTGCCCTTTTTGTTATCTTCTCTGCATTTTTTAATTCTAGTTTTAATTTGAATGTATCCTCCCTTGGCGTCCAGTAGATACCAAGCGATTTGTCTGTTCCATTGTCTGGTAGCTGCAATACTTTTCATTCTGCAATTCTTTTGGTAGTTTTGCAATAATCTGCGATTTGTTGCTGGACAATTTACTTAAATTGAACCCACCTGATCTGATCGTTTCGTTGAGTTATGTCTGTACTAATTTTGTTTGTTGCTTTGGTTCCGTTCCAGATTGAATATTCTCCATATAAAAATCTTAATTTTCTATCTTCGTTTCTATTGGAAAATTTTCTGTTTACCTCTTTCTTCACTTTTGTCATTGACGCCTCAAAAATTTATAAATTGTTTTGCCTACTTTATATTTGTTTTAATTTCCGCCGCTGATTCTGGTCCAGCTAGAAGATTATCTGGAAAAAAATTTAAATTATATATTTCCTGCTCGTCTCTGGCTTCTTCTACCTCTGGTACCTCTTTACTTAACTTTAAATTAAATATTTCTTGCTTCTTTTTGGCTTCTTCTATCTCTGGTACCTCGTTTTCGAATGGAACTTCGACTTTTAAATTAAATTTTTCATCTTTGCTTCTTGACGCTGTTTTTGCGTAGAATTTCTCAATATTTAAATATATTGCCTTCTGGACTCGCTCTTGGTATGCTGTACGTTCCTTGTACTTGCCTGCCAAAATTGGTATTTTTATTTTTTGGTAGCTTGAATGTTGGAAACCTAACCCTTCAATTGCGGTCTGTTCGGTTCCTAATTGTTTCTGACAGCTTGTCACTGGCATTCTGGTAGCTTCACCTTAGCGTGAAATATGCCTCATCTTGAATTTCTGATTCTGTTAGTATATTTATCTCAATTATGTTTTCATCCAGTAATTCCTATTGTTTCTCTAATTCGTCCCGATTTCTTTCATAGATGGAAAGTACATTGTCATCGCCCATGATTTCTGCTTCCTCTAATATTCGCCTAAATTGGTTTACCATGACTTTTCGTTTTTTCTTGAGTCTTGGGAGTTCTTTGATATCATTATGTACTTTTTCCATTTGTTCAAAGTATCTCGTTTCATAGTAAGGGTGTTCTAGTTGCCGTAATGCTTCTAAATTGTTCGTTGATTTACCTATTGCCTCCTGGGCTGCTGCCAGATTATTAACTTCCTCCATTATGCTTCTGACCTAGTTTTGCCTATAACCCTGTATTGGTACTTTTTGTCGACGCTTGTGTCCTTGCATCTTTTGAATTTGACCCTGTATAGGTGCTTTATTTGGAACTGACCTTATTTTGGTACTTTCCTGGACGCTTCTGTCTTGATTTGACCCTGTATAGGTGCTTTATTTGGAACTGACCTTGTTTTGGTACTTTCCTGGACGCTTCTGTCCTGATTTGACTCTGTATAGGTGCTTTATTAGAAACTGACCTTATTTTGGTACTTACCTGGACGCTTCTGTCCTGATTTGACCCTGTATAGGTGCTTTATTTGTAACTGACCCTATTTTGTTACTTTCCTGGACGCTTCTGTCCTGATTTGACCCAGTATAGGTGCTTTATTTGGAACTGACTTTATTTTGGTATTTTCCTGGACGCTTGTGTCCTTATGTGGCCCTGTATAGGTGCTTTATTTGGACGCTTCTGTCCTTGATTGCTTTTACCTAAAATAAAAAGGTATTTGGAGACTTGGGTTAAAGGATGTTTGATAAGGATATTTTGATTTTTAGTGAGCACTGTATTTCCAATGGCACTGGTTACTTTTTCGTCGAAGGACCATGTTCTTCAACTACTGTTGGCTTCGAAGGACCATGTTAAGGAGCGGAGGATATTTCGGGAATAACTTGTCGAACTAGGCGAATTTGGACATAGTAACGATGTAATAAACTTTAATAAATAACTAAACTTTAACAATGCTTACAACTAATTTAACCGAATGAATTTTAAAGCCGAAATCTTTACATACTAAATCTTAATTGAAAATTCTCTGATATTAGTCACTACATTTTCAAAGCAAAAGTCTGTACTTCTCTGTACATAATTAAAATCACAAGTCTCTTAATGTCATCAACAACTTCTTATAACCTTGCTTAGGTCTACATAATACATAATTGCAGACCTCAGCAGTTAGCATTCCTTGTACTGTAAGCTGCAATTTCAACTTGTTTTTAATTTAGATAAATAGTAATATTATTTCAATGCCAATGTTATTGATACATCTGTGACCTACTACTACATGAAATATTTTACATTAATTCCTGTAGCGAATTTTCCTATAACTACATTTTTAATTATAAATTGAATGATATTAACAAATATATTTTCACGATTGGAAATGCCCTTTTATATAGCTTTCTGTTCTATGAACAGTGTGAAACAAATATATCAATCAAAAATTTCCACAAGTTATAATTAAGATAAGCCTTTGAAATTTATTGCACCCGTGTAGAATCCCGGAGAATATAGAATAACGTTCCAAATCCAATATGGACTCCTCAACAAGATGGCGGGTTACCTTTGTCTTCACAACCCCATTGTCATGAGTATACAATGAAAGCAATGACAAGCAGAATACAGTAACTATGTGACGTCACTGTAAACCTAATATAGTCGTCAAGATGGCGAATTATCTTGTCGTCACAACCACCTTGACATATGTGTATCGAATGAAAGGATTTAACAAATATAATAGGATAAGCTATATATATGACGTCATCTTAAACCTAATATGGCGGTCACCCCAAGATAACAGATCACGTCAAAACCTCCTTGATATGGGTATCAAATGAATGATAATGCGTTATCAGAAATCCATAAGTTAGATGCAACTACACATTCGAAAATAAATTATATCAAAAATAACCTTTTAGAAATTAGAACTTTTTTATTGGGACAGTATCATTCACCAAACCACTGAATTTTGTTGGAAAATTACGGATCTTTTATAATGTGCATAAGATTATGTGCTGAACAGGACCGACGGATTTACGTCTTCTCTCATATGTGGAACATATAGGAGGAATTCAACATTCAGACACATTGTAAGATATTTGTAGTACGTAGTTATTATTTCTCTGTTTGGTTTGTACTAAATTAACTAATTACTTGCTAATGATTTTTGTAGAAGTAATATAGACTGTGTGAAAAGCAATCCCGCAGGACCCTCTACGTGCACAGTGATTTTTTTTATTAAATTTAATGTATGCTGATGTTTTATATGGTGGCTTCTCTTAGTCATTAAATTAGTATTTGGGGATCTTATCAGACCCAAAACTGAACTGGAACACACACGTGGAAAAAACTATTTCAAGAGCCACAATGGCAATCTGGACCTGCCGTAGAAAAGATATGGGGCTGAATCCCAGGATGGTACATTGGATATACCAAACTGTGGTTAAAACCATGGTCACATGTGCATCTGTAGTATGGTGGCTATAACCGGAACAGCACAAAGCAAATTGCAGATAGGCTAATCTGTCTTGGAATAACGGGAGCTTTGACATTATGCCCTACAGCTGCAATAGAGGCAATGCTGAATATTACTCCAGTGCAAATCCGCGTGAAGAGGGAAGCAGTACTAAGTGTCTCAAAACTATTTCAAGCAGACAAACTCAAATCAGAACACTTATTATGCGACTGCATGGCTCGATTCTGCAAAAGGCTAAAATACCTTGGAGGCGTAATTCTAACACCCCACGAAATAGTTAAATGGCATCCAAAAAATAATAGACTAGATGAAGTCTGAACATTTTGGGCAACTATTCGAAAATAAAGTCATGCATAAACGACCCATATTTTGTTCGCAGCGCTGAAAGGCCGGAAGCCTATATACGACTCATTAAACAATTTATAATCTATTCATTAAATTTCTGGCATCAAAATAATTTATTTTAACCCATAGGATTTTTTTCACAATTCTAAAATAAATAAAAATTATAAGTATTGTAAATGTCTGTCATTTTGAGACGAAAGTATGTTTTGTGTCCATATTTATTCACTGTGATTTCTCAGCCAGTACTAGGCACAGTATCTCTTTTAACTTCGGGAGGCTAAGGTAATTAGCTAGTTCTGAAAGTCATGTTTTTCCATGGAGAATTGCAAATTTTCTTGTCGAGGATGCTATATTTATGACACTTGTCAATCTATTTTCAAGAAATTTAATTCATATTGTTACGTTCTACGAGGTTCTGGATTTGTTGACTAACAAAACACAGCTTTTCAAACTACGAATTTATTATAACCAACCATTTTCCAACACCAAGATCCACTAAAATATTTCTCTCTATTACTAAATGTCCATAGAACTATATTCCAATATCCTCCTTCTATGATCGCTTCTTATACACCAACACTTACTGCTGACTCGCTTAATACTCTGTGATCACTTATTCTACACCACACTAACTCAATACTGAACTAACTTACTCTGTGTACCGCTCGTCTATTTATGCTGTCCATAGAGATTCTAGACCTTCTATACTGTTCTACACCTGTCACTTCTGGTCCCTTCTAGAAATATTATTCCAGAGTGTTCGCTGTTACCAACACACTACAACCGACCATAGAAGTAACAAAGTCCTTAAAACTTAATTTTCATAGACAAATGTGACAATATACTACACACGACAGATTCGATGTGCTAATATTGGGTTTAGTTGAATGATTGTAATCCCAGTTTTTCCAGAATTAGGTTTAACAGCATAATTTGAAAAAGGCCGCGAAATATATTCCCTGTTGTTAGAAAAGGAAATTACTATGTGTTCTAATTCTCATAGACAAATGTGACACTGCCACCCTCTTATATTCGATCGTTCCGGTCGAATTCTGATATTTCTTGGTATGGCGTAAGTCTGGGGCAAAAAGTGCCCATTGTGGCATACTTGCTTGGCGTTAGCCTCCCCACCATTGCTACTAAGTCTGTGCATATGGACCACCTTTATCTTGCTCTTCGGGCTCCTCTGAATGCGATAGACAGTCATTGGTCTTTTTGGCCACCTTGTAAGGACCTTCCCATAATTTATTTAGTTTCGGTGACCGTCCCTTGCGTCGTACTGGATTGTAGGACCACACACGATCTTCTTCTTTAAAACCAGCTGAATTAGCTCGCACGTCATAACGGGTCTTCATACGGTCGCTTTATATTCGTATATGCATTCTCACAGCAGGGTGGATGGCTTCTATTTTTCTTTCTAAATCATTGATGTATTCATCAGTTGAACTTGGAGCATCTGCGGGTTTTCCAAATATGAGATCAGGAGGAAGTCTTAACTCTCGCCCAAAAACCACGCTGACTGGGGTATGTCCGGTAGTCTCATGTACAGCCGGTATGCCAGTAGAAATAGTGGAATGTGCCTGTCCCAATCCGTTTGGCGTTCATTGACAAATAATCTTAAGTGGGACTTCAAAGTAGCATTGAATCATTCCACCATTCCATTGAGGGCGCTTGAGTGTAGTTCTCGTTTTCCTGATTCCCATAAGCTCATAAACCTTCTGAAATACAGCCGACTCGAAATTGCATTTTTGGTCAGAATTGAGCTCTAGTGGTGCGCCAAATCTGCATAAAAACTCATTCACAAACTTCTGCAACGGTGGTGGCCTCTTGATTTGGGACCGCAAATACTTCTGGCCACTTGCTAAAATAATCCATGACTACAAGCATATAGCGATTTCCTGCGTCTGTTCTAGGGAAAGGACCAGCTATCTCGATTGCAATTCTTTCGAAAGACGCTCGCACGTTGTACTGCTTCATTTGCCCCCTGGTTTTTTATTTAGGCCCCTTACTGGATGCACACTCTTGGCAGGTTTTGCACCATTCTTCCACATCAGCTCTACATCTTAATCAATAAAAACGTTCTCTGACCTTTTCCAAAGTTTTCTTTGCCCCTAAATGGCCTTCACCTGCCCCGCCATGGATATCCTCGATTACCTCCCTAACTCTTGGCCCCGAAAGGATTATTTGCTTCAATATGCGGATTCCATCCTCTGACTCCCAATTTCTGACCAGAAGATCACCTTCGATTTCAATAGAGTCCCACTGGGCCCAGTAACTTTTGGTGGCAACGCTTTTATCTTTAACTTCGAAGTGATAGCTTAACCGAAAAATATAGGTGAAGCGGAGCTTCACCTGCGTCATCTGACGAACCGCCACTGTTAGAACTGTCTCCATTAGACGCTCAAATGTGGCTGGAGCATTACACAACCCAAATGGCATGACGTTGAGCTGCCACAGTCCACTACCAGTGGTAAATGCAGTCTTTTCTTTGTCTTTGGGCTCAATCTCGACTTGCCAGTAGCCACTTTTTAAGTCCAATGTCCAAAGCCATCTTGAACCTGCCAGAGTATCAAGTGTATCGTTAATTCTTGGAAGTGGATAGCTGGCTTTCTTAGTGACATCATTTAACCGGCGGTAATCTACACAAGACCTCGTGAAGCCATCGTTCTTTTCAACTAACACTACTGAAGAGGCCCCAGGGCTTTGAGATGGTTCTATAACTCGTGCCTCCTCCATCTAACTTAGCATGGTATCCACTTCGTGCTGTTTTGGCAATGGTTCCCTTCGCGGTAGTTGCTTGATTGGTACAGATGTCCCAGTCTCAATGCGATGGCGTACTAGGTCTGTTCTTCCAAAATCGTTCTTGTCGGTTAGGAAAACGTTGCGATATTTGGACAGCAATTTAGCCATTGCTTGCTTCTGTTGTGGAGAAACATTTTCACTAGCTCCTACTAAGACATCGCGTAGATGTTTTGGAAATGGTTCATCTAGGATGGACGAGGCTGGGTCGTCTTGATCGTGGCAACGCCCTATGATGGTTACTGGCGAGAATATTTCGATTTCGGAACCTTTGGAGATTTTCTGATCAAAGCTTTTAAGGTTGGCTATTCTGACAGCTGCTTGAACAAGCATTTTACTGACTAGTAGAGTTTTCTGAAAAATATCGTTTTCTTCTGGTTCTATGATGCCCACCACTTGTCCAGAAATATCTTCAACTATCTTCACTGGGACAATAATCTCACTCTGAGCTCGCACAATGATATCTTCTTTTGCCGTGACTTTTCGAATGGCAAGGTTATTGGCAGCCGACATAACTTACTCATCACCAATATTCAAAATTTTGTTCTCAAGATCTAACTTGACCTTGCAGAACATCTAAACCAAGTATAATAGGGTCTTATATGGCGGCAACAATTACTCGCTGTTTGGTCTTCCAAACTCCGATTTGTAGCTTAACGTCAGTCTCATCAAACATAAGTTCGCCAACAGCTGCAGTCACTTTGTAGACTCTCTCTGGCTCTCTTACCCGCCATCTTGGTACCATATCACGACGGATAATCGTTGTGGATGCGCCGGTGTCTACAACCATTTGAGTCTTCCTGTCGCTGATGTATCCGTCTACGACGAGCGTGTTGCCAGAATCGTTGACCAGTGAAATAGTTCTCGACTTCGGGGCATTGTGCTGGGCAGCCAGCTCTCGCCCCATAAAGCTAGCTTCATTTAGTTTTCCTGTACGTTAGTTGATGTTGATATTGGATCCCGGTATTCATTTGTTATGTGCCCCACCTTGCCACAGTTCCAACAGCGTATAGCACTTGCACGACGAGCTTGCGTTGACACGTTATGAGGCGTGGGCTGCGTCTGTTCTATCTTCTCTAGTAATTGCATGATCTTGGATGACTCAGTTTTATTTTCTTCTCCTGGGACTTGGAGACTGCGAGCCCTCACATTGCCTTTAGAAGCTTGTTTGGCAGCTTCAAATTCTAGCGAATGTGCCGCAACATCGTTCAAGTTTTTATGTCTCGCCATACTCAGCGCCTGTTGAGTGTCGGAATACTTGATGCCGTCAATGAATGTTTGCAGTGACAGCTGATTGAAAAATTTCACCGGGGCTGTGGGGTAAGCTGATCGTGTTAATCTGGCAACGTTGGCTTCGAATTGTTGCAGACTTTCGCCTGATTTCTGACAGCGACTTTTTAGCTGAGTTTGATACAGCTGTTGTAAATGCTGGTCTCCAAACCTCATTTCTAGGCAATACTGAATGCTGTCGAAACTGTCCTGTTCTTTCCTGGGGATACCTTGGAGCACATCTAGGGCATCTCCTCTGAGAGCTACAATTAGCGAAGTCGCTTTCTCCCTCTCGCCCCAGTCATTTGCTGTAGCAGCGTCTTCAAACTTGCGTAGATAAATACCCCCATGGGACTAAGCCATCAAATGTGGGAACCTTAATTCTTACGATCGGGCTATCTTCGAGTCTGATGTTTCCCTTGGCTAGGATATCACACCCCTTTTCTAGGGATTGCATTTTCAGCTGAATTTCTTTTTGTATAGTCGTCAGTTTGTCAGGTACATCGTCGCTGATATCCCTTACTCGGCTTTCTACTTGCTGGAAGATGTCGTCTTTCACCTGCTTCATACGTTCGTCCACACATAAAGTAATATTCTCAATTCTGCTTGCTTGTTCTTGCAGAATTTTCTTTGTTTCTTCATCCCTTTTTCTCAGTTCCTCTCTCATCTCTTCGTCTATTTTTCTCATTTCTTCTTCGTCTCTTTTTCTTAGTTCCTCTCTTGTCTCTTCGTATCTTTTTCTCATTTCTTCTTTGGCTTCTTCGTCTCTTTTTCCGACTTCTTCATATCTTTTTCTGGTTTCTTCATCTCTTTTTCTCATTTCTTCTTTGGCTTCTTCGTCTCTTTTTCTGGCTTCTTCTTTCATTTCTTTAATCAATTCCAATAGCTGGGTGTTCATATTGTCTGTTGCACTACGTGTCTTAGGCATAGACCTACTTAAAGCCGGTACACAGTTTATTCGGTTTCAAACACCTCGTTATGAATTACTGCTGACAATGATCTTCCAGAGATTCTAGAAATTTCCACGTTGTTTAACGAATATTCTGGAAAAATTTTCCGCTAGCAGCTTGAAAATCCCACTCCGGACACCAGTTGTTACGTTCTACGGGGTTCTGGATTTGTTGACTAACAAAACGCAGCTTTTCAAACTACTGATTTATTAAAACCAACTATTTTCCAACACCAGTATCAACTAAAATATTTATCTCTATTACTAAATGTCCATAGAATTATATTCCACTATCCGCCTTCTATGATCTCCTCTTATACACCAACACTTACTGCTAACTCGCTTAATACTCTATGATCATTTATTCTACTCCACACTAACTCCATACTGAACTAACTTACTCTGTGTACCGCTCGCCTATTTATGCTGTCCATGGAGATTATAGACCTTCTACAATGTTCTACACTTGTCACTTCTGGTCCCTTCTAGAAATATCATTCCAGAGTGTTCGCTGTTACCAACACACTACAACCGACCATAGAAGTAACAAAGTCTATAAACTTAATTCTCATAGACAAATGTGACAATATAGTAAACACTACAGATTCGATGTGCTAATATTCGGTTTAGTAGGATGATTGTAATCCCAGTTTTTCCAGAATTAGGTTTACTAGCATAATTTGGAAAATACCGCGAAATATATTCCCTGTTGTTAGAAAAGGAAATTACTATGTGTTCTATAGTTAAATAGAATAAATAAAAATGGATATACTACATTACATGCAGTACTTTTTAATCAAGAGGGTTTCAAAAAATTCGATTGACATATTCAATTGATAAAAAAATAATTAAATAGCTTCTAGTGAATTGTTCACAAAAATCAGCAACTTAAAATCAACATATGTGTGTGTGCGTAGAGAAAGGCATGTCATTGGAAGGTTAACCATGATCCACAGACAAAATTAAACATAAATGAGTTTAAACAGGTTCACTAATATACTTAGCATGAGATAAGTTACGTTTATAACGTATTGAAAAATGTATAAAAATTCATTACTACAACGCATTTGCTGCGTCCCGATTTTATTTTAATTTTACAGCATCTACTTATCACTTGTCAAACTTTGATAATCAAAAATTATTTACATACACTGCTAGACAAGCTCGAGCTAAGTTCCCTCACTCGTAAATTCTGAAATTGCAAATTGCGAACGTATTTATATTGGTTCATTTTAAATAATCTAATATTATTTAAAATAAATCAATAGAAATTTGTTTCACAATTCGTGAATGTATGAACCCAGCTTAAGACAGTTATTTTAAGTTTCATTATCACGTTTTGAATAAGTGAATGTTTGATATTTGAGTATTTAAAGGAGGCAAAAGAAACACTCATTTCTAGAGGGCCATAGACAAATAATACATTTTATTCTGCTTTACTATAAATTCCCCATAAAATATCCTATGATTGCGTTATGACAAACTGACATTTGACATTAATGACATGTGACACTAATGACATTTTAATCTTTAAATGATAAATAAAAATGACAAATGAAATTGTAGAACGTCAGTTCAGTCATCAATTGAGTGAACTATACATGATTTTTTAACAATAAATTTGATAAAAGTACAATGTGATTTCCATAAATGTAGTTAATGTTGTCATTTAAATTCTAAGGAGTATATCAGTATTTATTTCAGGAAAGTATTGTTGGACGTAACACATAACAGGTATGTTTTAGTGATAACCGTTTTAAAGAAAAGTTTATAATGGTCGTCTTGTGTGTGTGTGCATAATGTTATTTACGTCAGATCATGATTTCAAATTAATAAGTGGAATTTAAAAACCCACCTTTTACAATACTTGATAACGTGTGACAGTTTGATGTATAGTTTTGAGGTATTCTTACACTGCCTAGCTGTACTTTTCATTTGTTACTTTTTTTGTTCAAATAGAATTATTTAAAAGCCTTACGTTGCAGTTTTTACTTAATAACATGGTAATATAGTTATGTTTAACTATTCTTGTTTACTTTTTTATTATTCTATTTATTAATTTAAAAAATCAGGAGTGCAGTTAGATAATACTTTAATTTGTCATGTGGGTATCACTCTTTTGCTTACCTTGAGTTAAAAGCTAATAGCTGATAAGTTTTATGGTTACAGTGGTTCAAACAGTAAAAATACCATTCTGTGTAATTAAATTATAGTTTTTTTTTAAGGTGAAATAGCCTGTTGTAGTAAAGGAATGCTTGTACATTCTAAAGTAGACAAAGAATATTTGTTCATTATATTAGGATTTTGATTTATCCTTCAAATCTTTATAGTATTTATAGTTTATTTCTTAAATGTATATGCTAAAGACAAAATTTTAAATTTCTAGCATGTTCATTCTGCAAAGTCTTCTATTAACCCTTTCGCTGCTGAATTAAGAAAGCATGTGGCCAACTGGTGTGCTGAATTAGGAATTGCCTAAAACGTTTATATACTGTAGCCGCACGTGAGACATTTCTTGTACGGTGCAAGCACTGAAACTGCTAATAATCCGTATGTATACATATACCATAGAAGCACAAGAGGTGTTAAAGTTTTACGTACACATGGGTCAATAGCATTATTTATATTTACAACAAAAAAAAACATTTTGTATGCTTTGAGAAGTTATTTATTTGAGAACTGTAAAAACAAATACAAAAATTAGACATTATTCAGCTAAGAAGAAAAAATATAAAATGTAATGTAGTTAGAATTTCTTCAAAGTACGATATTTTTCAAGGCACGGTACAATGCAAAGTCCAACCTCACTTAGTACACTAATACCTAGAATCTCTTCTATTTTTTGGACCAAGTTGAGTATGTTTACACACAAAGCATATTCTTTGGGCTGATCTTTTACCCCAGGAACAGGCGGTAGGTACAAATTTTGGAAAATGGTGGGCTCCTAAATGAGTAGGTAGATCTTTTGTTGAAGGTCTACCAGCATGTAGTTTTGCAGCAGTCTTTTCTTCTGCATATTTTTCTATTAGCTGTCTTATCAACTCCAATTGAAAATTTGCAAGGCTAATAAATTTTCCAGTTTTCACTTTATATATAGCATGAGCATTGATAATAGTAAGATCTAACAGGTGACAAAATATTTTTTATACCACTTTGTGGACTTTCTTAGACATTCAAATGAACTCAAAAGCATGTCTATTTTATCTATCGATCCCATGTTTTCATTGTAATCGATAATGCATTTAGGTTTCTTCAAATGTTCAGCAGTTGATCTATCTCTTTTTGTAGACACCATTTTATTTTCATGTATAGTGGTCAGCATGTGTACAAGCCTTCTATCTAGCCATTTAGTTACCATAATCATTTCTGTATGTTGACTAGCTGTTGCACCCTTCTGTTTTAGTTCTGGTAATACTGGCATACCTATCCTGTTAGTTCGTACCATTCCACAAAAAATTGGTTTTGTGCTGGTGTAAATATTGTGCCAATTCAGGACTGGTGTACCAGTTGTCTTTATATAAGTGATGGCCTTTATTGAGCTAGGGCTCTATCAATGTGGCAACAATAGAACCTGAAATACATAGGTCAGCATGTATATATTATAAAATTTAGAATGTAATCAGTTTCCACCATCAGCTAACACAAAAAACTTTATGCCAAAACGATGTCATTTTGTCTTTATGTATTGTTTGAAGGATAGTCTACCCTTATACAAAAATAATGACTCATTGATGCACAAGTTACGAAAAGGCATAAAACTTCTCTGAAACTTATTTTTTCAAAAAATTGAGTATACTGTCCAGTTTATATAAACGATCTCCCGGAACTTGTTTAGTGTTGTCACAAAAGTGTAATAATCTTAGTAAGAGTAAATATCTATCTCGGCTCATAGTTTTTCCAAATATAGGTGTGTGGAGTAAAGGATCTCTTGACCAACAATCATTCGGCTTTAGTTTCTTGTTTCGTGAAATTAATAGTGTGGTTGCAATAAAAAGGTACATTTCTTTAGGGCTGGTGGGCGGCCATTTTTGAAGGCGAGAAAATTTCTTCTTGTCTGTATTTATGCTCACATATTCAAAATACCTAGAAGGAAGGAAGATGTGTAAAAACGGTAAATGTAAACATGTTTATAATAAAGTTTTTCTTACCTATTAGTTTCATCTGCAATCATTGTCACTAACTCAAGAGGGAAAAAGTATTCAAAGTAATCTAGGATATCTGAAAAGTTCTAAATTTCAACATCACTTGGGTGAAAGCCGCTGCCTGTATCATCAAAGTCATGTACAGTGGGTATAAAAGTTCCATCATGCCACATAAGGGAGCTACTACTATTTTTTTGTTTTTTAGCAATCTTGTCTCCAGAAGATTTAGGTTTTCTTTTATTTGTTTGTATGTTTACTTGACCAACAGCCTTGTTAGAAGAACCTGAAGGTTCAGTTTCTGTAAAAGTTGTCTCAACGTCATGAGAAATTTGATTATCTATGCCTATATTATCAAAATCTTCGTCATCGCAGTTATCACTTACATTTAAAGAATATATTTCATTATCTGATTCGTTAGATTCTTCTGTCGTAATCAATTCGCATAACTGTTTTGTTTCTTCATCAGACAAACCTACATAATTACTAGCCATTGTGACTCATTGACGTTGTGCCACACTGTGTTCGATCTACATAAAATTACGACTGCAGACTAAACAAGTTACATACTAAGATACAGTCCCGTAAAAAATACAGAGAAATTCGGAGAAAAAAATTTCAAGTTGCGTAGTTTGCTTGTTGTTGATCAGCCACCCGTATTGAGTGTACAGACACGTTAGGGGGGAAAGGATGTCTTGTGTTGTACGTCCATATGAAGGCTACATAGTAGAACTATTGAAATGGCATATACAATCATCGTACGTATAAAGGCGATCAAAGCACATAATTTGTAAAAAACTAAAACGTATATGTACAGTATAAGTACCATTTTGACGAAAAATTAAAATGTATATATGCGAACAAAGCAGCTAAAGGGTTAAAGACAATGTCTTGTATTTACAAACTGATGGAGATCCAGAATTCGATTGTACATTTTTCTGATAGGTTCAATAGTTAGATGTTTGTAATTTACTGTTTGAGAAAATCAGGAGTATAATTAGATAATACAGTCAAATCTTTTTAAGTCGGCAGCTCTAAAAGTCAAATTTCTCCTTAACTCCAATTACCCAGCAAACTTTAGTCAGAAAATGACAGTGTATATTGCAATCTTGCTCTCTAACTTGAATTTCTCTTAGTCACACTCTCTATAAATCGACTTATATTCCTTGCACATTAACAAGCAAATGTACGTATATAAATCACCATAAATGGAAACGCAAACAACTGCACTATTTTTACAAGAACTGGACTGTTCGAAATCACTTACTGGAAATACCTCACACATATTGATTGCCTATTGTGGCAGGTGCTCTGTCTGCACAAAATATTGTAAACAGGTGACGACCCTTTCCTTCTTCAAAGAATCCGAGATGGCAACAGGCGGCTGAGTTTGTCTATGTGTGTTCATTAATTCATTAACCGTTATGTTCTCGTCGTACGTATGTATACACCAGTGTAGTTGCAAATCACGAAACCGAATTTTGCAGAATGGCTTCTGAAAAAACTTTGACAACATTCTCATTATTTGAGAAAAAAGCAATGGTAGAGAGACTATTAAAAAGCATGTGGTATAGTGTCTACAATTTGGAAAAATAAAGACAAGGTGTTAAGTGACTTTGAGAATAGTGACTGCAGCAGTAAAGCAAAGAGTTTGCGTATGCACTTACAAGGACGTTGACAAAGTAGTCAGTCCATGGTTTTGCTCAGTTAGAGAACATAATTTACCCATTAGTGGACCCATTATCAAAGAGAAGGCTTCGTTTTACGCCGAGGCTCTCGGTCATGGTGAATTCAGTGCTAGTGAGTGCTGGCTGGAGAAATTTAAAAAGAGACATAATATTGTTGCCAAAGTTCTTAGTCGCGAAGGAACATCTGTTGAAGAGGTTGCCAGTAACGAATGGATAACTTACCAAAATTAATTGAAACATAGCACGCTGACAACATATTTAACGCAGATGAAACAGGGCTATTTTTCAAGTGTTTGCCAAATAAAACGTTTATATATAAAAATTAAACGTGTTTTGGAGGAAAGAACAGTAAGGAACGACTTACAGGGTTGCTTGCAGCAAATATTATGAGTACGGAAAAACTGAATGTTTTGATGATTGGGAAGAGCAAGAATCCCCGTTTTTAGGGGTGTTTGATCACTAAATGTAGATTACTTTAGCAACAAAAACGCATGGATGACTGCTGAAATTTTTTCTACTAGGTTGTTGAAGCTGGACCAGAAATTTGCTGCCCAAACTCGCAAAATTTTGTTGTTCATTGATAACCGTTCCAGCCATCCCAAAGACATTCAAGTCAAATTGAAGTTTATCAAAATTGAATATTTCCCACCAAATATGAAAGCTAATATACAACCAATGGACATGGGAATTATTCAGAGTACCAAAGTGCGTTAGACAATATGTGCTGCTAAAGACGATCAGGTCATTTGAGGAAAATATTTGCAAAATTACCACTTTTGGGTTGTGTAAGGTACGTTTCAAAAGACCGCGACTTATGAATTTTGAAAAGTTTTCTTCAAATGAGCGTGAACCAAAACCCCTAAACTCCATATACGGTCACTTTCAGTTTTTGTCTGTTTACATATATACAGGATGGCGCATTTCTACGGTAAAGCTCAATATATCCGTTATTATACAAGATATGAGAAAAAATTATATATGTTAATTATACGGTGTCTCGAGCTGCATCTTATTCACCTATTTTGACAATCACAGGCTGGCCCATAAGTCGTTGGTGATACATATTTTCTTTTTTTAATAGAACACCCCTTATATTATTGCATTTTTGCATTTTCCATCTAACTATAATGCATGTTTGTAAGGAAAAAAAATTGATAATGTTCATCGTTTTTCAGTTAGTTAAATTGTATTGTGACTTTTCACGTTTTTGGCACATATCACACACAATAGACAGCGGAGCCCCATGGAAATGACACATTCGGAGAGCGTTTTGTTCATATTATTCGTCGAAAAAATTGAGGAGCCGTATACAGACGATCTCAAATAGTGGCTGAATTTGAAAAGTTTTCGCAGAATTTTTTTTAGTGTCCGTACAAATGATTTTTTGTACGATTTTTGTGATATGTTGGTAATTAATAATATATGTTTAGTTAGTTATTGTAAAAAAAAAGTTGTCGAATTTTTGTGAAAAATATAATTTAGTGTAACAGTACTGAAGGCAATGTCTGTAAAAAAAAAGGTGAATTTTTGTAATAAGATTTGCAAATTTTCATAATTCTTTTTTCCCATTTTGGTCATAAAGCTGTTTGTGAATAATTATATCTTGGCAGGTGTGTAAATAGCTTGAAGAGGTTCGTTTGCCAGGAAAATCTGACCAATTTTTTTGAAACTTTTAAAGTTTATTTTCGAAAAATTTTTGTAGTTTATTTGAAACAACAAAGCTAAATGAAGCATGGTACACTGTTACTTCTATATAGGTTATACTGCTAACCAAATATCCTTTTTTTTTAAGAACAAGACATCTATTTATGATTAAAACCATTTTTGCAAAAATTCGCTACCATAACACACTTCCTGCGTCCAGACTTTTTTTATATTTGCTTATCTTTTTTTTTTTTTTAGAATGTCTTTTAAGTATGCCTGTAGGCATGTGGCAACCGCCACCAACATTCCTATTGCAACCATAGTAAATTCCAAAGAGGTATGTATCATCTTAGAATTTAATATTGCTTACCACATAGGCCCGAGGGGGAACCACTCTTTACATTATGTGTAAACTTGCGTTTCAGTATATTTTAAATATATTAATTATTCACTTTCATTACACAAATACTTTTCATTATGAGCGTGTTATTTTCATTACATTTAAATATTACTTCATTACTTTCATTACCCTTCATTATGCCTTTAATTCTTTCATTGCCCTTTAATTACTTCATTCATTCCTTTTATTACCATTCATTACATCTTTTATTCCTTCATTATCTTCCAACAATATTTGGTTACTTGTGAGTATATGTTCAATATGTGTAACGATTCCCAAACATATCAGAAGCTTCGGTAATATAGTAATGTTGCTAGCTCGAAACATTATAAAGGACTCGTGTCAGTTTTATTTATTAGGTTACAATGAAGGTAGAAAAGCGACAAATTATGTACTTCATTTTCAGCCTTCTTGTTAATATGGTGGGAAATAATAAGTTTACTCAATAATCCGGGTGCAATCAATACATAAATAAATGCTAATATTAGATATTTACATCATATTAATCATTAATCATAATTATATGGAATAAAAACAAAGAACAACCTAAAATATATATATATATATATATATATATATATATATATATATATATATATATATATATATATATATATATATATATATATATATATATATATATATATATATATATATATATATATATATATATATATATATATATATATATATATATATATATATATATATATATATATATATATATATATATATATATACATTTCAAAATACAGTTCAATAACAATAACATACATAGATCTATTGAACATAATAAATCTTGGAGAGATCCACAAAAGTCAGAGACTTGTGCGTGGATACATCTAGACCAAGCAAAGTATACAAAACTAAGTAATGAAGACAAGAACACACACACACACACCCACAGGCGCAAAAACCAAAAACACCCACCAGTACACTCACACAAACACATTCTCTCACACATTTTCACATGTACAATGTACACTCTCACAAATGTATATAATAATAAAAAAAAGTGTGCATATTTAAAATGATTACTGTGCGGTACAACATCGCAAAAGCTATCATACGACCTGCTCAACACCTATCTGTGTACCAAACCATGAATAATGTGTCTAGATTTCGAAACCCATGCTTTCACCATCCTCACGTAAGAACGTAAAGTTGGTGCAGCTCTGATATTGACTGGAAGAGTATTATAAATTCTTGGTGCAATATAAGTATAACTACGCTGGCCCACAGTCTTAATTGCTCTGTTCGTTTGAGCGGCCGCTGCTGCGTTTAGCCTAGTTATGTACGAATGCTCTATTCTAGAGACGCGATCATACTTTCTTACGTACGTCAACACAGCCAATGAAAAAAGTTGCCTAATATCATTAGCTCCTGCTTCAGCGTACAACGATTCAGACGGGTAAGTGTAGCACTTATTATAAATTAGTTTCAGGAACCAACGTTGAATTATATCCAACCTTTTCAGGTGACAACTCAACGCAGCACCCCAAACAACAATCCCGTATGTAAGAAGGGGTTCAACCAATGCCGAATAGACCATTCTAAGACACACCGTTGTCAGAAAGGTTTTTAGGTATTTAAACTTATACAAAATGGTCCTCAACTTTTTAACAACCACACCAACATGCTCATCCCAACGCAGATGTTGATCTATGATGATCCCCAAATACCTAACTTTTTGTGCCGCCTCAATTTGGATACATTGGTCATTACAAACTATTTGCAGTGTATTAAATGACGGCAGGTGTGACTTATAGGAGGCAAATGCAACATACTTCGTCTTCTTTGTGTTAATAGTCAACCCATTGGCATCAAACCACCCCTTAACATTCACAAAATCATCTTTAATTTTGGTCTTTAGCCGCTGCCAAGAACAATCTTCATACAGAATTGCAGTATCATCTGCAAAACCAATGACTTTACCAGCTGTCTGTACATCAAATATATCATTGATATACAAACTAAATAACAACGGACCCAGGACTGTACCCTGAGGAACGCCAAATTCAACCACCTCAAAATCGCTGCAGCTGTCGTCAATCCTTGTGCACTGCCTTCTAGACCGCAAATAATCCCCAATCAAAAGCAGCGGAACACCCCTAAAACCGATACCCTCCAATTTTTTGAGAAGAATCCTGTGATCAACAGCGTCGAAGGCCTTTTCGACGTCTAGAAAGATGCAAATACTTTGTCTTTGCTTATCCAGGGCAGAATAAATTCCTGTAGTTAGGGTATTTAACGCATTCTGTGTTGACAGACCCTCTCTGAAGCCAAACTGCGATTCTGATAAAATGTTATGCTTCTTTAAATAGCTTGTTATTTTCTGACAAATAATTTTTTCGAAGACCTTGGCCACATTCGATATTAAGGATATCGGCCTATAATTTGGCATTTCGTCCCTGTTTCCTCCTTTAAACAATGGTTTTATTACTGTCTTCTTTAGAATGTCTGGGAAGATACCAAGTTCTATGCATCTGTTGATTAGGATAGTCAGCGGGACTGCAATAACATGTACGAGTTCCTTCAAGTTCTCCACAGTGATCGAGTCCAACCCAGGAGCTTTTTTTACCTTCATACCCATTATGCAATCAATAACTTCGGACTCACATGTAGGTGTTAGAAAAATGCTGTATGGCTTCATATCTACCTTAAGACTGGCCTCCGAAGACGGTATTTTTTGTGCCAGTGCTCTCCCAACGGATGAAAAATATTTATTGAATGCGTTGGCTATTTCCCCCGGGTTGGAGTTATTTAATGAGTTATCACCCCCTAGTTGAATGCTTCCTGCAGGATCCTTTTTCTCTTCCTTAGTTAGCCGATTTACCGTCTCCCAAAGCTTTTTAGGTGAATTGGGGTGGAGGCATATTTGCTTTTTGACAAAGTTTGCTTTTGCGCACTTGATTATTTCATTTAGCCTATTTCTATATCGCGCAAACTGCAGTCTCTTATCCTCATCACCCGGGCTCTGTATCATTGTTCGGTATAATCGATTTTTTGTGTTTATCGACTTAATTATACCCTCCGTTATCCATGATTTCCTGGGTCTATTCTTGTTCTTTATTTTAACCCTAACTGTACACCTTCCCAGCACTGATTTAAGATACTCCACAAAGTTTTCCGCAGCAATGTTCAAACTTTCAGAGCCACAAATATTATTCCAATCTGTACGCTCTAGTTCCCTGCGTGCCCTATCATAATTTATGTAACATTTTACCCCTAATTTATTGATTTTAATTTCTTTCTCAGAGTTCACTGGGAGATCCAATAGTACAGAAAAATGGTCGGTGATAGAAGTGTGGTAAACCGCGCCCATAAAATTGCACTGCAACTTGGAACTCACAAAGAGGTGGTCAATGCAAGAGGCAGTGTTGTTCTGTACCCTCGTGTGTGTGTCCACGGCATTAACAAACCCGTGCTCAGCAAGTATATTAAGGTATTCCTGACTGCTGGACTCGTTTTCAGAGAGGATATCAATATTTAAGTCTCCAACCATGATGTGATGGTCTTTACTAACCCTTCGACTTTCAGCTAGATAAATATCTAAACATTGATTAAAGGAAGCTAAACACGTGGCTGGCGATCTATAGATAGCAGTAATAGTAACGTATTCACTACCCATTTGAAGTGATATTTCAACAGCTCGACACTCTGCTAAAGAAATTATATTATGCGAATATTTAATTGTACTTTTTATGTATACCAAGACACCATCACACCTATTGTATACCCCTCCGCTATATAGAATGTCATATCCCTCCATCTTGAAGATGCTTGCACAATCGACCTGCCAAGTCTCAGTCAGAACGATCACATCAAAACTACAAGACATTTGAGACAACACTACCTGCAATTCCTCAATATTTTTACAAATGCTTCTTATGTTATTATGGAACAATTTTAAGCTGTTTGCTCTAAAAAAATTTTTGCATTGAACATGGTCGTACAACAGCCTAGTATTGCAAACCGGAAGCTGAAAATCGCGAATATACTGGTCCATTGCTAAATAAATATACACACGTACATATGAAAACTGTAAATCCTAAAAACAAGCGAATTAAACGTAGATTAAAAACTCTGCTAAGATAAAATATAAACGAAAAACTCAAAGGTGTATATATATATAATATATATATAATATATATATAATCCTATAAATAACGAACATACAATTTTTTTTTCAATAATGAGAGACTTATACAAAAAACAAATCTTGCCTCCTGTTGACACATATATTCTGGGAGTTTCTCTACTTAACCCTTGACACTTGTTTGCTGCCGGATGCTACACTTGGTCCACTCCGCTTATTGGCCCCAGTATCAGTCGAATTACTCCTTAAAATCTTCTTGACAACATTACGTGTGACTGTTTTTCTTGGTGTGTTGATTGTTACATCCCTTTGTTCAATGGTTTCGCCCCCACTTTCCTGGTTTACAGTTGGTGTAGTCGGAGCACTGCTTGATCTGGGGGTTTCCTCTGCATTCTCAAACACCTCAATGTCTTCCAAATCACCTGCCTTATAGCGATTTTCGTTAATATACAGTATACCTCCTCTCATATAAGCCTTCTGATTCCTTTCCCTAGCTACCTTCAGGTGCTTTCTAAGAATGTGTTGCTCACTAAGTTGCTGACGTGTCAGATCGTTCTTCACATATATGTTCGTTCCCCTTAACTTACTAGTCTGTGACACAACTGAGCGTTTGTCTACAAATGAGGCAAACTCAACTACAATGGGTTTGCTCCCGTTTTTGCCGTTTCCAACCGTGTAAGTATCATTAATTGAATTTCGATTCAACTCAGTATTAAGACTTCGCTTGAACTTTGCCAACATAAAATCTCTCAAATCCGTGTCTCTATGCTCGACCTCATCAATCCCAAAAATAATAATGTTATTTTTCTTAAGCTTCCTTTCTATTATTTCTAATCGGTTTTTTAACAATGTGTTCTCTGATTCCAGTGTCTTAATTCTATTATTTGTTTCCCCAACTTGTTGTAACAATTTGTTTTCCAACTCATTTAAGCGCCCGTTCAAGGCTTCCAATAACTGATTATTGCTAATTTCATTTTCACCATGCATTCTTTAACTTGTAATATTAATTATTCGAGCACAGGAAAACCATATATTAACTTATATTTCAATGAAAAATTATCTGAGATATCTACACCTTATCTTCACCTATTTCATGAAGGTTAAATTCCAACATCAATTAAACGGAACAATTTTTACACTTCAAATCTGCTATCTATTACTCTATGATGATTTCCCCGACACTAGAGTACAATTATCATATACAGGTGTACTTACAGAAACTTTTTGTGTAGGTCACTCGAATTAACACCAACTCAATCGCACACCTTTTGCATTTTATACCAGAGGACATACACAGCAACACACGCGCGGCTCAACTCTCTTCATATATATATATATATATATATATATATATATATATATATATATATATATATATATATATATATATATATGCATATGCATGCATGCATGTATGTAGGTATAGTACTGGCCATACATTATGATTTGCCATAAGACATAGTAAATAACATAAACGTAACATATAAAGTACAATACAATATTAGAATACAAAATATTAATTACGTAATCTTAATCTATTTGAAAAATAATGCTGCAAATTGAATTATAACTTCCACATAGCTGCGATAATTTACTCTCCTCACTTCTCATGAAATGAATTTAGATGGTCACTACCCTTGAAGCGAAGTTACCAAAAAACATTCGAAGCGTTCCTTTGTCGGGTGCTCACAGATTACCAAATCTGAAGATTATATTTCAACAGACAGACGTACAGGGCGACAGACAGACGTATAGGCCGACCGACCGTCAGGCAGACACTACAGACAAAAAAAATTTGTTTTGGAATTGAGTTTTCTATATGCTTTAAAACTTTCTACGACGTTTAGCAAAAAAAAAAACGAAATTTCTGTCACCGATATTCCACCCCCACACATTATGGGGGTCGCAAATAGAACGAGTAGGGCGGAAGGGAGTAGCGACCCTCTGGCAGCTGCGTCGAGTGATAGGGAGGACCTGGGGACTTAATCCTCAGATCATTCACTGGATTTACACTGCGATCGTCAGGCCGAGAATCCTCTATGGGGCGTTGGTCTGGTGGTGTGGTGTGAACCAAACTACCAGCAGGAAGCTGGTCAAACTCCAAAGGCTGGCAATCCTGGGATCACAGGCGCTATGAGGACGACACCCTCAGCCGTGCTGGAGGTCTTGCTGATGCTGCCACCGCTTCCCATCTGTATCAGAAGGCAGGCTATGGCGTCACATCTCAGAATGGGAGACTCTGGAAACTGGTGCGGAGAGGGAGCAGTAATAGGGCATGGAAGAGTTGCCAAGGAGGTGGAAAAGGAAATTCCGATTTCCGTCATCAAGGTACGGGATGCCGAGGATGATATTAGGTTGACGAGGCCATATACTTTCAGGATCCCCAGTAGGGATCAGTGGAGGGAAACTGAGGTTGCATTCCAGCCCGCAGGCCTGGTCTGTTTCACCGACGGAATGTGGCTGGAGGATCAACAATCCTCCAGGGCGGGAATATACATCGAAGGCCTGGGGGTGCACGAGAGTT
Source organism: Tillus elongatus (assembly GCA_964006375.1). NCBI lineage: Eukaryota > Metazoa > Arthropoda > Insecta > Coleoptera > Cleridae > Tillus > Tillus elongatus. The sequence continues at coordinate 112,362,412 of OZ023264.1, forward strand.
ATGCTCTTGGCGCATATACCACGGTATTGGAAACAGAGGTGTACGCTATCCTGTCTGTGGCCAATAGACAGGATGTGAGGAGGAGCCCCGAGAAATGTGTGTACATTTGCTCGGATAGCCAGGCGGTCCTCCGGGCAGTCTGCGCGGCCAGAATCAGGTCAACACTGGTTCAGAAGGGCGCTGACGCCCTCAAAGGAGTAGCCAGGATAAAGGAGGTGCAACTGGTGTGGGTTCCGGGACACTGTGGTGTGGCGGGGAATGAGGTGGCGAATAATCTCGCTAGGCTTGGTTCCCGGCGACCGTTCTGTGGCCCGGAGCCTGCGATAGGCATAAGCAGGAAAACGGTCTCTGTCGCCTTAGACAGGTGGACAGAGGAACCAATGGAGAGGCACTGGGGGTCGGTTGGTGGCTGTAGGCAGGCGAGGGCCTTCGTGGAGGGGCCGGACAGAGATAAAGCTGTCTGGCTACTCGGTAGAAGTCGACCTACGCTTCGCCGCATCCTTGGGGACGCTGACAGGCCACGGCGCCCTTAGAAGACAACTCCCATTGATAGGGGTAGAGAGGGATCCCATTTGCCAGGAATGCGGCGAGAATGAAGAAACGTCCTACCACTACCTGTGTGAATGCGAGGCTTTTGGGAGTCTTCGAGCAGAATTGTTCGGATCGAGGACTCTGCAAAGGAACCAGGTAAGTACCGTCCAATTGAAGACCGTCACGGCTTTCATTTCGAGGTCGAGGCGGTTTAGCGACGGAACCGAGGAAGAGTAGAGCATGGTTGCTGGGGTTGGCAAAAAGGGCCCATTGTGGCCTACTTGCTTGGCGTTGGCCTCCCCACCGCTGCTACTACTACAACCCCCACACATTCAACTCCTAATTTAATTTTAGCACAGAACACCAGATGTTTGATGAAATTGAAAGTTTTCTAATTAGCAAACCCTATAATGTTCTATTACTCGAGTTTTAACGAAAAAATTTCAATTTTCACTAATCACCCCCCATTCATCACCCGCCCCCCTGTAGCGATTTTACCCAAAAACAATCCGAACCGTTCGTTTGTCGGGTGCTAACTATAGACCAAATTTGAAGACGATATCTCAATGGCTACAAACAGACCGACAGACACAAAAAAATGTTTTCCAAATCATGTTTTCTGTATGTTTTAACACTGTTTACAACGATAAGTGAAAAAAAAATTGAAATTTTTGTCGCCGATGACACATATTGATGATGTGGAAGTAATAAACATATCAACTTATCTGTTAGAGTTACTATATAAATGATTTCTAAGAATGTACACTGACAATTTTAAAATTTTTGAAACAATTTGATGATCTAATGACTTGGGTAATCAAAATTTTTCGCCTTATAAACTACTAGTTTATAAACAGGAAAAAAATTAAACCTGCTCAGTACTATTCTGAGCCAGATCTACAATTTTCGACTTATGGTTAGCAGGTAATCTATTGTTTAATTTCATTATGAATCACTACTTTTTTCATTATTTCCAATATTGCATCTAAGATGTATATGCTATGTGCTAGATGTATTTTCAGAAAGATTTGATACCTTTCGAAAAACCTTGTTAAATCGGATATGTGGTATTTTTCTTAACAGTGTAGGGTAAGAAAAAATATAACAAATTTTGTGAAAATTTCATAACATGAAACTCATATACATAGATTGAATTTAATGCCCATGCAATGATACTTGCTATGAAAAAATTCTGTAGTAGCACAGAACACTTTTTGCCTTGGTTAATAAGTTCACAACCACGTGACTGCACTTTTAGAGCAACTTGATCGATGACAACAAAATTTTCAACACTGATGAATTTCAGTCTATTAGACATTCTCCACAGACTAAGAAGAATTTAGACAGTTAATGATATTGCAAAAGATATAGGTGAGATAACAAACTATTGACTTGGTTTTATTATTTATTTGCTACCAATTTTGAAAAAGACATTTCAATAATTAAGCAAATAACATTTAATAATGGCTACTCAGAGTTAAAATAATAGATAAAATGATAGACATAAATACAAATTAGCACTTAATTTATGCAAATATTAGAGCCAAAAGATAACAAATATGTTTCGATTACGTATTTTGGAAATATTTCAGAAAACATTCCAAAAAATTGAAATGCCTATACAAATACAGCAGCTGCTTTTAAATCTTACAACACTGATTCGTTATTTAATGCGAAAGAAAAATCATGTTTCTTGACAAAAGCTGGAATTTATAAATTAGCTTGTACACACACATTGGTCAAACTTCTAAAAATTTTAATACCAGATACAATGAACATATTTCTGCACTTAGAAATAACCATGCTCACAAATCTACATTTGCAAAACATATTATCGATACTCAACATTGACCTACAGTCAATCAACATTGATCTACAGTCAATCAACATTGACCTACAGTCAATAACCGCATAGAGCCACTACATTTTTGTAACAGCAAGCGCAAACTTTACTTTTTTGAATCTCTAGAAGTAAAAAAGCACATACACGACAATAGCTACCTTGTTTTAGATGAGCAAACTGATCTGATGGATTCCCCTTTCTTGGAAGTTCTTCTCTCTAATTAATTACTTGAAACAAAATAAGTCGAACTATATTAAAAAAGTTGTAATATGATAATATATTAGCGAGTGTCGATATTTTCATTGTATCGAGTCTGAGTTGTTGCTGTTATTGTTTAGTTATTTAATTGTTGTGATTGTTGTTGTTGTTATAGTTGGGTTCTATTTTGATCTAAAATACTGACACACATCATATAGACGTTTTGGGGACGCCATCTCTCATTTTTTTTTTATGTTTAAAGCATTTTTTGATCAAAACATAACGTAGTAAGTCGATATTTTCATTCTATAGAGTCTGAGTTGTTGCTATTATTGTTTGTTTATTTTATTATTGTTATTGTTGTTAAAGTTCGATTCTATTTTAATGTTAAATATTGACACACATCATATATAGAGGTTTTGCGAACATAATTGGTCATTTTTATTTTAATCTTTCAGCAATTAACATAACAGATTTTTATTTGTAGTTGTCATGAATCCGTATAAATCAACTCAATTTTCTCCTGTATGATGATGCTGTCAATCAGCGAAACTGGTTTCAGAGCAGAAAATACACATTTGTAAAGCCAGAGAAACTCTCTACGTCTGTATTTAACTAAAATATTGTTTATGATGATGACACTCACTCTTCTCCAGATAATTCTAATGCGGATGAATATACCACTGAAGTCATTCAAAAAGAAGAATATTATGATGCTGCTTACAGAGATAATTGCTATATTGAGCAGTCTAAATAATATCAATAAACAGAACAACACTATTAAAATTCCTCAGATTTGGTTTGGATAGGTATATGTGGGCAAAGGATAACATTATCCAAATCATCGATAACTGTTACATAATAAAAGGACCTCTTACAATTATAGCTAATGGCCCCTTTTTTGTATAGAGGTGTGATAAAATATATATTTAGAAACTGTATGGAGAAATGAGAAAGAAAGAAATTTGATAAAGGCGAGATTAAAAGACATGGTAAAAGTATAAATGCACATGTTTCAGCAAATAGTAGACATATTTTACTTGAATCTATAATAAAATTTGAAACATATATTTTTCTTAACTTTATAATACCAAACTTTTTGAATTTCTTTAATTATCTATTGCTACATTTTTACACTACTCAATAAATCCGTGAAATTTAAGTAACTGAGTTACATCAAAATCGTTATTCGACATAATTTGAAGGAAGTTTGTTTCATCCATTTTCTCCCAAAGAAATTTAAAATACAAATTGAATTGAGTTACAAGCAAACCATTAGAATTCCAACATTATATCTAAAATAAAATAAATGCAATTACTTGGATGAGATTTTCACAAAATAGAATATATCAAATCAGGGTTGGCATGTTTAAAAACATTTGTTTTAAACACCTGTTTTTAAACATGTTTAAAACAAGCCTAGTGTTTAAAACATTTTTTTTAAACAGTTTTAAACACATGTTTTAAAACGGTTTGTTTTTAATAACTGTTTGTTTCACATGAGTTTTTTTGTTCTCTATAAATAATAATTTTTTAGTAAATAACTTTCTTTTCAATAATATGCTTTAATTTTATTTAAAAAATATGGTAAATACGGCAGTAAATTAACACAAGAAGCAATGAGCAAGGCATTTTATTTGAGTTTGAGCATTATTGATAGTAACTTAAATAAAATAAATTGAAAAAGTTAATAGTATAATTGTGTATTAACAAAAACAAAATCGATATCTTTGTGTATGTGTAACATGTAACATACAACATAAGAGCGAATATTTATTTTTTTAAATTCGCTAATAGAGAGGTATCGATGGTGAGACTGCAAATTTGTTTTCAAATGACCGCAAATTTGGGCCCCTAGAACCCGAAACCAAGGTTCATTTGAATTTTTATGTTTATATATATATATATATATATATATATATATATATATATATATATATATATATATATATATATATATATATATATATATATATATATATACAGGGTGTTCAAATAAGGGCACGGACCGGCTATATCTCGAAAACCGTCACAGCTGCAGCTTTCGGAAAAAAGTTAGCATAAGTAAAGTGGCCATGAGAAAATGTTGGAAATTATTTTCAGCTTCCTAAATCTGCCGCTAGGTGGCGAAAATGCCATGGCATACCTAAAATCATTAATTTCTCGAAAATCTTGAGGCATAACATAAACTGGTTTTAGGTAATTTGTAATGAACGTTCACTTATCTACAACTTCTGTTAAAAATTTTTTTCCTTATAGACCAGTGGCGGAGGTAAGGGGCGAGGATTTTTTTTTATAAACAAATGCCTATAACTTGATAACCAGTAAAGATAATTTCAAGATTTTTGGCTTGTTGGAAAGAGATCTCATAAGAAATTCCACGTATTAGTATTGTAAATTCACAGTCACACATGCACAAAATATAGAGGGCGTTAGAGTAGACGAGTCTGGTTTTATTAAATTTTATCAAAAATTTCAAATGGCAGCATAGTGTTATAATATAACTATCGAAAAGTAGATGAAGTTAGAAAGAACTCAGTGAAAACCCAAAACGAGTATGTTTTTCCGTTTCAGAGAAAACTCGAATTTTATGTATTTTGGTGCTTATTATGCCATTTCTCAAAATTAAATATGAATATAGAAAAATCTCTATAGAATATTTGTTTTCAGGCATCGTTATACAAATTAACATAGTTACCAATAACAATTAATCACTTTAATATGAAATATATTTATCACCCTATCACAAAACTAAGATACAAGAGCCAATAATCGAATTTAAGGTTATATTCGTAAATTAAGTGATTGTATTATGAAAACGGAACTATATGAATGTAAAACACCTAAAATTTAACTAACATATAATTATTTACAAATGTTCAAACTGCTGTCCGTTTTTATGTATACATTTAACTAATCTCTGACGAGTAGAGGCTACCGCCGTTTGAACTTCAGCCGTAGATATGCTATTAACAGCAACTTGTATCCATCATATTTTCTCTAGTCGTTTTTAGAGTTTGATATACCAAATATTTCACTCTCCCCCATAAATAAAAATCTATGCAAGTCAAATCAGGTGATCTGGGTGGCCATGGAAATAAGCTTCCTCTTTCTATGCACCGATTTGGAAATTGAACATTAAGATATTCGCGTACAATTTGCGCGAAGTGTGCTGGACACCCGTCATGTTGAAACCACATTATTAATCTTGTTTCTAGGCAAATGTCTTCCAATAACATTTTTAAGCTTTGAGTTAAAAAATTTAAATACAGATCTCCGTAAAAAAATATGGTCCAACAAATTTCCCTTCAGCTATACCACACCATACGTTTACAGTCCATCGATTTTACCGATCTAATTCTTTCATCCAATGGGGATTACTGTCCGACCAATAGTGCATATTATGGAGATTTACTTATCTACAATTTGAAAATGTTGCTTCATCTGTCCATAGTATTTGGGATAGAAATCGTGGTGTTTCTTCTAGGATGCTCAGCATCCAATGGCAATAATTCAGTCTGTGGTCACAATCAGCTTCATTTAGCGCCTGATGCAATACTATGTGATATGGGTGCATATTATGGTCTTTTAAAATATTGTATACAGATCCTACGGTCACACCTAAGTTTCTAGAAATTTGTCGTACACTAATATGTGGATTTGTGCTAACAAGAGCAATTACATTAGTAATGTTTTCTTCATTTATAATCCTACGAGCTCTGACTTGTCTCCCGGTGTGCCTTACAGATCCAGTTTCCCGCATATATCTTGCAATGCGACACCTCTCTTGACTAATGTCTCTATGGGGGTACCTTAATACATATTCTCGTGATGCGATAACAGAATTCCGAAAACATTGTAAATAAATTTCAAACATATCAGATGCTTCCTCGTTGGAATAAGACATCCTGAAAACGTAAAATACTAACTATCGATAAAAAACACACAGAAACACTACAAATAATTAATAAGATCAGTAATAAATTGAACATAAGATTTTGACGTCTATAAAACAAATTCTTTCAATTGTCTTACCTTCGCTGACAACACATGCACCACATTGATTGAAGTACAAAACTGCATATGAATTTTACATGTGTATTAACAAGTGTTTAAATGATTGTAGACAATGCTTGTATTTATTACTATATTATGATAGAGACATGTATGGAATGAATTTTCAAAATAAATACTTAGCATTTTCTCTAAACGCCTAATGAAAAGTGTTTCGTTTTCATAATATTAATTAATTTTTTCATGACTTCTCCATTACTTCTGTATTGTAATTTTAATAAAGTAATAAATTTATTTCATTTTAAAGTGATATAAATGCTATTGGTAAGTACGTTAATTTGTATAACGATTGTAATGAAGTTTGAGTTCATTCCGTGTCCGTGTCCACTTGGCAGACATGGTATTCTAATTTAAAGTAGATACCTTCAGGGATATAATCAAATAATATTTATCGTATTTTGCTTTAGTGCGTAGGGTGTACAGATGTTAGTTAAATTTTAGGTGTTTTACATTCATATAGTTTCGTCTTCATAATACAATCACTTAATTTACGAATATAACCTTAAATTCGATTATTGCCTCTTGTATCTTAGTTTTATGATAAGGCAATAAATATATTTCATATTAAAGTGATTAATTGTTATTGGTAACTATGTTAATTTGTATAACGATGCCTGAAAACAAATATTCTATAGAGATTTTGCTATATTCATATTTAATTTTGAGAAATGGCATAATAAGCACCAAAATACATAAAATTCGAGTTTTCTCTGAAACGGAAAAACATATTCGTTTTGGGTTTTCACTGAGTTCTTTCTAACTTCATCTACTTTTCGATAGTTATATTATAACACTATGCTGCCATTTGAAATTTTTCATAAAATTTAATAAAACTAGACTCGTCTACTCTAACGCCCTCTATATTTTGTGCATGTGTGACTGTGAATTTAAAATACTAATACGTGGAATTTCTTATGAGATCTCTTTCCAACAAGCCAAAAATCTTGAAATTATCTCTACTGGTTATCAAGTTATAGGCATTTGTTTATAAAAAAAAATCCTCGCCCCTTACCTCCGCCACTGGTCTATAAGGAAAAAAATTTTTAACAGAAGTTGTAGGTAAGTGAACGTTCATTACAAATTACCTAAAACCAGTTTATGTTATGCGTCAAGATTTTCGAGAAATTAATGATTTTAGGTATGCCATGGCATTTTCGCCACCTAGCAGCAGATTTAGGAAGCTGAAAATAATTTCCAACATTTTCTCATGGCTACTTTACTTATGCTAATTTTTTTCCGAAAGCTGCAGCTGTGACGGTTTTCGAGATATAGCCGGTCCGTGACCTTATTTGAACACCCTGTATATATATAACCTCTTTAACTGACCTTAGAAATGAGTTCCAGTGGCCCTAATTAAATAATGTAGTAGGCAGGATTTGTTGGGTGAAATGTAAGACATTTAGGTGTGAGTCACAACAGACCTTAAGGTCGCAGTGGAGGGACCGTTATGGCCCACTCACAATTAGCTAAACCTTAACCTAACCAGAGAGATACCAGCAAAATTAATATAGAATTTAGGCAATCTTGGTTTGGAGGACGATTTGTTTATATCTATGCAGCATAGTCTAAAGGGTCCTTGGCATACATTAGCAATGTTTATAACACTAACACAGGAGCACACCATCTTGCCACAATAACCTTCCGTTTTCGAGTTATTTTGAAAAAAAAAAACAAAATTTGTCGAGTTGTTTTTTCTTCCATGTAGGCGTTGATCTGACATGTCTAAGACTTGCACATTATCAGGACACTTTTTACAGAGTAATCTTTTTGTGCTTTTCTCAACTTTGGATTGTCATTTGTTTTTGAGCTACAAGTATCATCGTTTGTTTTTATTATGGCAGCCATATTGGATTGTTTGCTCATGTGATAACCTGTGAAAAGAGCTTTCCAATGATGTACAACATGCTTGAGAAATCTTGTAATGGCACTGACAATTTTGAGAAAACCCGTTTTAAGGATAGTAGGCTATGAAATCCAATACCACAAAACAAATGACAAAAAAAAAGTCTTCAAAAAGCAGTAGGCCATGGAGTGTAACAATAGACTATTACTTTTAACATAACTTTCTGTAATGTGTCACGATAAAAACATAGGAACTTTGAGCACACCAATGAATCGGCCCATTATTACAAATTATATTTTACATCAAAACATTATCCTAAAAAATTGTTATAATTTAATTATATAGATAAACCTAGTAAATAACTAAATTTACCAACAGAACTCAATTTAAGGTGATTAATGATTTACGAAGACGCCTTTGAAAATTGTTTGATTTTTAAACGTAAGTTAACTGAAAAACAACTGAAGAAAGGTTGCTATGGATATAACACTATTGCGACAATTAGTAATACTGTCATTCTTAATTATCTGAACAATTTGAGATGTATTTAACACGTTGCTTGAAATTTTGTACTAAATAGTTTGTTTTCTGTTTATTTTAAATATTATTCCACAATATGTTCAGTAATAAAGAATATTTTGACATGTTGGAATGTTATATTCGTTCTAACCGAAATACTGAGGCAGCTGCAAATTCATATCAAAACAACTACACAGAAAAACGACAACCAAAATATTTCGCAAGATAGTGACCGATCTATTGAACGACAGTAGCTTCTACGCAAAGAAACTACCAATGCCTAGAAATGAAGAAAGAAATAATTCCGTCTTACAGGTTTCAAACGAAAACCCTCCGCAATCTGTTCGATTTTATGGTGAACAAATTGACGTTCCAAAAAGTACGGTACACTGTGTATTAAAACAAAGTAATTACCATCCATACAAACCTACAATGCAAATTTTCATTTGGGATTTACAAATTGTGGTGTGTATAATGGCCATAATAGGCATTATTGGGCAAATGAAAATCCCCATCTAAAGGAAGAAAAACGATTGCAAGACAGATTTGGTATTAATGTTTGGTGCAGCTTATTAGGTAAAAAACTGTTACTATTATTTGTAGATTAGACAGTTTATTTTTTAAAATTTCAGGTAATTTCATTGTTGGTCTGTTCTTTTAGTGAATTTTCTTAAAAAAAATTCACTAATGAGGAGATCCCGACTTTCGAATTTTGAAAAAATTTCTTCAAATGAGCGCTAATTAGGACCCCTGGAACCCAAATCCGAGGTCGGTTTCAGACTTTATATGTTATATATATATATATATATATATATATATATATATATATATATATATATATATATATATATATAAACATATAAACTAAAAAAATAATGAACCGATTTTGATAAAATTTGGTGAGTACCTTCCTTTCACAATTGGCTTGGATAAGCTCGTTAGCCAGGAAAATCCGCCGAGGTTTTCCCGGAAAATTTTGTGTTTTCTTTCGAAAAAAATCGAAAAAAATTTATTTCGCCGGAATTAACAAAGTAAGAGTAACCAAATTTCACACGCGGGTTTATATCATTATGGGTAAAATACCTACGAAAATTTAGCTCTGTAGGTTAAAGAACAAAAAAGTTACAGGCATTTAAAGAACAATAAATTCGGGTTTTCCTCAAAACGTCAAAATCGTGACTTTAAACGTCAAAATTGGTGAGTACCTTCCTTTCGCAAGTGGCTTGAATAAGTTTGTTAGCCAGGAAAATCCGCCGAGGTTTTCCCGGAAAATTTTATGTTTTCTTTCGAAAAAAAATTATATCCAAAATTAACAAAGTAAGGGCAACCAAATTTCATACGCGGGTTTATATCATTATAGGCAAGTTACCTACCAAAATTTAGCTCCATAGGTTAAAGGACAAAAAAGTTACAGGCATTCAAAGAAAAATACATTTGGCTTTTCCTCAAAACGTCAAAACCGCGATTTTAAACGTGAAAATTGGTAATATTTAGGCAATGAACCTAACACTAATATGAGCTATGGAAGGAAAATGTCTCAAGAATAATGTTTTACAAAGCCTGAAGTCTTAGTTTCAATCGTCATTGTTCTTCATTTTACTAAAATATTCCCAGAAAATTCATTTCAACTAGACCCTTTCTCCGATGCTTTGGCTGTCGGTTTAGTTCAGTTGATGCTTTGGCTGTAGGTTTAGTTAAGTTTATGGTTTAACGGTCTATAACTTTTAGCTAATTTTCGTAGAACAAATTCGTTACTGCATTTAGGCATATTTTATTGAAATATGATGCATGTTTGTAAGAAAAAACCTGGACACAGTAAGTGCGTTTTGGTAACAAATTTTCATTAAATCCTCCAAATTTCAATAACTCATTTGCTATTAACGTAAGTTTTGTTGGTTAGGAAACCAACATTTAACTTTATTTTCGGAAAATTTTTGTATGAATGCAGCAAGGGTGTTTTGGTTGCGAATTTTCATTAAATGTTTCAAATTTCAATAACTCAATTTGCTATTACCCTAAGGTTCATTGGCTAGGAGACCAGTTTACTCAGAAACATTTAAAGTTTATTTTCCGAAAAGTTTTGTACATTTTCAAATAATTATTTTGATAAAATATGATACACTGTTCCTACTATATAGGTTATACCGGTAACCAAATTGATGCATGCTCGCATTAGAGAGATATATTTGTAATTAAAAACATTTTTATGAAAATTCACTTCCATAACGCACTTGCTGCGTCCAGAGTTTTTTGAAAATAATTTAACTGAGGAAAGGTATCTAAATCTATTGAGAAATGATATCTTACCAACAATTAGTAGAGTTCATGATAATTTAGACGATTTGGTACCAACAAAATGGTTGTCCAGCTCACAATGCTAGGATCGTCGAAGAATTTTTGTACCAAAATTTTAATAATCGTGTCATTTGTAACAATGGGCCGGTTCATTGGTGTGCTCGAAGTCCTGTTATAACACCCATGGATTTTTATTTTTGGGGTACTCTGAAGAATGATATGTATAAATTCGATCCACCACTAAATATCAATAAATTACGCAACAGAATCACGGAAACTATAAATCATATTAACCAAAACACCCTCACCAGAGTTTGCAAGCATATTTCAAAAAGGTGTATAAAGTGCATTTAACAAAACGGTGGCCATATTGAACAATTTTCTATATAGTGTATTTTTAAGTTTCTATTTTATTATTTGTTGAGTTCCGTTTCTAATTGTGTTGTTTTGTGAAGTTTAAGTTTCTATTTGTTATTGCCGGGTTTCATTATTAAACTGTTTCACATAATGTTACCTAGCATTATTACCTAATTAAGTATTGTAAATTAAATCACAATATTTTTTAATTGTGAATCATTACGGAAAATTATGTTAAAAGTAGAAGTTTATTGTTAGACTCCATGGCCTACTGCTTTTTGAACACTTTTTTTGTCATTGGTTTTCTGGTATTAGATTTCATAGCCTACTATCCTTAAAACTGATTTTCGCAAAATTGTCAGTGCAATTACAAGATTTCGCAAGCATGTTGTACATCATTGGAAAGCTCTTTTCACAGGTTATCACATGAGCAAAAAATCCAATATGGCTGCCATAATAAAAACAAACGTTGATACCTGTACTCAAAAACAAATGACAACCCAAAGTTGATAATAGCACAAAAAGATTACTCTGTAAAAAGTGTGATAATGTGCAAGTCTTAGACATGTCAGATCAACGCCTCCTTAGATATTGAAGAAAAAGTAAGTCGACAAATTTTGTTTTTTTCAAAATAACTCGAAAAAGAAAAGAGGCTGGGCAAAATACAAGTCATATTTGGAACGAGCATAATATTCTACAAAACATTGCTAATTTAACCGTCTCCCTATATATATATATATATATATATATATATATATATATATATATATATATATATATATATATATATATATATATATATGTGTGTATATATATATATATATATATATATATATATATATATATATATAGTGTGTCCCCAACTCAAAAAATAATAGGCGGATTTTGATCAAATTTGATTAGTACATTCCTTTGGAAGTAAGTGGCTTGGATAAGTTCGTTAGCCAGAAAAATCTGATCAGTTCAAATAGATTAAAGAATGCTTTCCCAACTAACAAAATTGCTTTTATAATAGCTGTCAGAACCTTTACTTAGTTTTTTAATAAATATTAAAGTTTTATAATTAGACCTCACAAACGTGTTCCCAGTATTAATACAACCCCTTTATGTCCAAAATGGGCACAAATTTATACAACAATTTTATTGTATAAGTACTGTTTATGTCAACGTTAATACCACAATACTGACTTCTCTGTGATGTTCTGTTAACGTTTATACAGTCTATAAAGCTCCTAAAAAGTAAAAGTGAGATCGGTTGGGGATACCATTTTGGATCTTATAAAACCTGTATAAAACAAATTTGTCGTATTCTGGTATGATTGGTTGATACATACACAGCAGCTTTATAAGGGTGATGTCAAGAAGTGTAATACAGTTATTGCTTCTTAGTGTTATAAACTTCTACTCCACCTTAAAAAAGTAATTGTATTGAGCTTTATAAATACGCCATAATCGAATAGCATACGAGATTACTTTATAAGGATGTTGTTTCTATCGTCTAATAAAACATTTTTGTGAATCATGTTACCATGATTCTGAGTCTCAGCAGCCATGGTATATAATAATTGAATAATGTCTCCCTCCTTCTTTATTTTGTGTTTGAGAAAAGTGAGATAAACGGCAAGAGGCCACTCCAAGGTAAATGTGAAGGTTACTTTATTGATAAAAGCTATTTAGTTACTTCGAAAAAAAAAACGACGCGCCTTTGATATTCATTAATTTAAACAAAAAAATTAAAAGGTCAAATATTTTAGGTGCCTATTTTTTCAGTATTTGAACCTCAAAAATTTACTAATACTATAAGAAATCTAAATCAAACACCGATAACACTCTGTTTATAAGTAAAAATAGTATACGTATATTCTTCGAAGTTTCAATGGTGATTTAATATGGTGGATCTGTTTACATCGGTGAACCCTAAACCAAAATGTCTACCAAAGTTATAAGACAGTTTTGACACAAAACAATTTAAATGAAAGTTAGTCTTTCGGTTCCTTAAACAACAATTTTGCAAATGATGAAGCTGCTAAAACACAATTAAGACGCAATCAGCTATGTAAAAGCTGTGTTAAGTGACACCTATAAATCATATTAGTTATATTATGAAATAGCGGCATATATATATATATATATATATATATATATATATATATATATATATATATATATATATATATATATATATATATAAACACACACACACACACACACAAGACGTGCTGGGAAACTAATTCCAATGGTGCTGAATTGTTTTCCGCCGAAGTTAGCAAGAATATATTATTCATAACGTAATCAGGGCTGCAAGAAACATTTTATTAGGCGAGGATTATAATATAATAATACCTACGTCCTGGTATGAAAATTAATTAGACTACAAAATTATTTTTTCAAAGGCAAATGTATTCAAATACAAAATATATTTTAATCTTAAATTTTGCAAACTAAAATACTTTTGTATAGATTTAAATCTTTTTGGGGTAATCTGAATCATTTTTTTTTTCGCCACTCACTGACTCATCGTTGACATTTGTAAATGATTCCAGGGGAGAAATTTCAGTATACAATACATTTTTTGATGGACATTCTCTATTTTCATTGGTATTTCCGATTTGCACACCATGATTATTTTGAATCTGTTTCATTTGTTCTATTCTTGATTTTACTTTTCATCTAAAGTAACCAATTTGTTAGGTTAAGGAAAGCTACTCTAAAATTGTTATTTAGTGGCAACAAGTAGCACTCAATGTTGCATAAAAGTAGTTTTTACGTCATACCTTTTTAGATATTCCCTTTGTTGCTTTAAAAGACCCCTAATGTAACATTTTTTTAAATGGCTGTTGAGAGCCATTTGGATAATAAAACATAAAAGTGTTCTATTTTGACTTTATAAAAGCTTTTATCTTTACTTAGTTGACATCAGTATAACAATTTAATTGCTGTGTAAAAGTTTTATTAATTATCTCTAAAAGCATTTATGCAATACCTATACAGTAAAATCACTTAGAAGAAGCGTTCTGGTTTATAAAGGTTAAGTTTCAAGCTTTTAGGAAAGCTTTACAAATTATTTATAAAATAAATTTATATTTTTTCTGATAGAATGCTCTTAAAACACCTTTAAATCACAAAATTGTCACCAAAAGCCAAATAGTGGTAGGCGATGCTTTAATAAGGTAAGAAAGACAAATTTTATGCACTTAAGAAATAACTATAAAACAATTAGTCATGCAATGCAGAATCTTTGTTAGTTGGGGTAAGAATAATAAGCTGCTAATTTGTACTGGTGAATAAAACATATATACTACATGTGTGTCCTCTACAATTTGTTAGGTTAAGGTTAGTTACTCTAAAATAGTTCTTTAGTTGCAACAAGTAGCACTCAATGTTGCATAAAAGTATTTTTTACACCAGAAAAGCTTTTTAGTGATCCCCTTTGTTGCTTTAAAAGACCCATAATGTATCTTTTTTAAAATGCTGTTGAGAGCAAATTGGCTAATAAAACATAAAGGTGCTGTAATTTGACTGTATAGAAGCTTTTATCTCTACTTAGTAAGACACCAATATAACAATTAAAATGCTGTATAAAAGTTTTATTAATTATCTGTAAAAGCATTTATGTGGTACCTGTAGAGTAGCATCACTTAGAAGAAGCGTTTTGGTTTTATAGAGGTTTAGTTTCAAACTTTCACAAGAGCTTTATAAAATGTTTATAAAATATATTTACATTCACAAAGTTGTCACCAAAGGCCAAATAGTGGTGGGCGATGCTTTAATGTTGTGAAAAAGACAAATTTTATACCATTAAAAAATAACAATAAAACAATGTAGTCATGAAATGCAGAATCTTTGTTAGTTGGGTTGTCTTAACTATTCAGAGGGTTTCCCTGGTCCGAGCAAGTTCTGAGCTGACCTTTAATATATCGAATTTCGACCACTACACAAGTCCGCTAGTTTATATCTAATAACCGATCAGATTATGTGACTAGATACTTTGTGATTTTTAGTGAATTTTCTTTAAAAAAATTCACTAACGAGATCTCGACTTTTGAATTTTGAATTTTTTTTTTCAAATGAGCGTAAACTAGGACCCCTAGAACATATATCCGGGAACAGTTTCAATTTTTACATGTTTATATATATATATATATATATATATATATATATATATATATATATATCACACCGATAACTCAAAAAATAATGAGCCGAATTTGGTGAGTACCTTCCTTTTGCAAGTGGCTTGGATAAGTTCGTTAGCCAGGAAAACCGGCCCAGGTTTAATTTTATGTTTTCTTTCGAAAAAAAATTATATCTCCGAAAATACCAAAGTAAGGGCAACCAAATTTGGTACGCATGTTAGTTTTATAAATAGTGATCCACGTACCAAAATTTAGGTCTGTCAGTTTAAAGACAAAAACGTTACAGGCATTAAAAGAAAAAAGGGGGTTTTCCTCAAAACGTCAAAGTTGCGAGTTGAAACGTCATAATTCGCAACATTTAGGCAAATAACCTGAAACAAATACGGATTGCGTAAAGAAAATATCTCAAACAAAGTGTTCTGCAATCCCTTAAGTTCCCGCTTCAACTGTCATTGTCCTTCATTTTACTAAAATATTTACAGAAAATTCATTTAAAATAGACACTGTCTCTGATGCTTTGGCAGTAGGTTTAGTTAAGTTGATGCTTTGGCTGTATGTTTCGTTGATTTTTTTGGTTTAACGGTCTATAATTTTTAAGTAATTTTGTAGAAAAAAATTCGTTGATGAGGAGACCGCGACTTTTGAATTTTAAAAAGATTTCTTCAAATGAGCGCAAACTGGGCACCCTAGAATCCATATCCGGGTTTACTTTCAGTTTTTATCTGTTTACATATATACAGGGTGACGCATTTCTACTGTAAAGCTCAATATAATTGTTATTATACAAGATACAAGAAAAAATTGTATACGTTAATTATAGGGTGTCTTAAGCTGCATCTTATAAAAATATTTTAACCATCACAGGGTGGTCTATAAGTCGTTGGTGATCCCTACAATTGTTTTTTTCGAACACTCTTATATTATTGCAGTTTTGCATTTTTTATTGAAATAATGCATGTTTGTAAGAAAAAAATCGAGACGCAGTAAGTGTGTTTTGGTAGCGAATTTTCAATTTTCAATAACTCAATTTGCTATTAACCTAAGGTGTGTTGGTTAGGAAACCAGTTTTCTCGGAAACATTTAAAGTTTATTATCGAAAAATTTTTGTACATTTTCCAACAATAAGTAATTTTTATAAAATACGGTACATTGTTTCTACTATATAGGTTATACCGGTAACCAGATTGATGCCTGCTTGCCTTAGAAAGACATAATATTTGCTATTAAAAACATTTTTATGAAAATTCACTTCCATAACACACTTGCTGCTTCCAGACTTTTTTAAGTATTCACGGAAATTTGGACCAGTGGAAGTAAAGAAAAATATTAGCGGAAAAGCTCATATTTTCATGCCACAAGCTGTCAGAAATAAGAACATTATTTAAGTTTGTCACTTTAAAATTTCATTTGACATTTGTGCAAACAATTATTTATCAACAACTTATATATTATGAAAATGTAAACATAGATAATCTTGCCGAATTAATTATTTCTATATATAAATACCTTTTTTTGTACCAAAGTTAATTTAAATATTTTACTATTTTTCTTTAAAGATTTGCTAAATAATCACATGTAATCAGTTATTAGAATTGTATGCGATTATCAACGTAAATATTTCCAAAACTAGACTCTGTAGGTATAGGGAGTATTATACAGAACTCGAAGCAGAGGGCAGACACAAAATACACAGGTGTTCCATTTGCAAAAATTGAGTTACGGCAGTTTAAACTTTTTTAAATTCAGTAACTATTTGAGAGCGAATAATATAAACGAAAACTTCTCTGGAGGCGTCATTTTCATGGGATTCTGCTATACCTACATGTATGGGTATAATTTTTTATGTGTGCCAAAAATATGAAACAATTGAAATAACTTGAAAACGACGAACGCTATCAAGTTTTTTTTTTCTCACAAACGTGCATTATAATTCGATGGAAATACAAAAATGCACTAATATATAAGAGGTGTTCGATTTAAATAAAGAAAATTGTTATCACCAATGACTTATAGGTCAGCCTGTAATCGTCAAAATAATTTTAGATGCAGCTCAAGACACCCTATAATTAATGTATACCATTTTTTTCAAGTATCTTATGTAATAATGGCAATATTGAGGTTTACCATAGAAATACGTCACCCTATATATTGTATATCTGTAAACAGATGAAAACTAAAACTAACCCCGGGTATGGGTTTTAGGGGCCTAGCTCACGCTCATTTAAAGAAAGCTTTCCAAATCCAAAGGCGGCGCGGTCTCCTCAATAGAACATTTTTTCTACGAAAATTCGTTAAGAATTATAGATTATTAAGCCATAAACTCTATAACTAAAACTATTGCAAAAGCATCAGAGAAAGGGTCTATTTGAAATAAATTTTTTTAGTAAAATGAAGAACAATGACGAATGAGACTGAAACTTTAGGGTTTTTAAAACACACTTCTTGCTACATTGTATCTACATAACCCGTACTCGTTTCACGTTCTTTGCCTAAAAGTTGCCAATTTTGATGTTTAAAATCACACGTTTGACATTTTAAGAGGAAAAACTATAAAATTTTGAAAGTAATTTTTCTGGCATTTCTTGACCTTTTTGACTCGAAAAAACATCTTTGTCTGTAATATACAATAGATTTTGTTACCCACACAAAATATCTTGTTTTTGTGCGTTTCTCTGGTCATCAGTGCCACCCACAATTTTTTATATAAACATAAAAATTGAAACTGACCCCGGATTGGGTTCTAGGGGTCCTAGTTTGCGCACTTTGGAGAAATTTTTTCAATATTCAAAAACGAGGTCTCCTTATTGGTGGTTTTTTTAAAAAGAAAATTCACTAAAAATGACAAATGACGCCTTTAAAATTTCTATCTGATTTATATTAATATTTAACCTGAAAATAATATTAACTTATAACAATAATAACTATATCAATCATAATAATAAAATAACTAATTAGTAATATGTAGTGGCTCTAAATATTTCAAGAAACTCAAAATTCCAAAGGTGAAGAATGAACAGACTGAAGGGATATTGGACATATCTAGACTTTTAGATTTTATAATTTTAATTGTGTAATATACAGTATATTGAGGGCAGATCTCTCCTGGTACACTGGCGGCTCCAAAACCGATCAGGGGGCAGGAGCTGTCACATATGGGAGCAACACCCATGCAAGAATGTCATCTAGCCTCGGAAAGTATGCAACCATACACCAGGCAGAAGTGTACGCCACTGAGATGTGTGTGAGGGAAATTATACAAAACCATTGCACACACACCCAAATCCATAAAAATATATTCAGATAGCCAAGCTGCAATAAAGGCACTTGGTTCCTACCATTGCAATTCGAAAACGGCATGGAGCTGTAAATCTGCTCTCAACGAACTAGGCAGCTGCAATGAGGTGTCGCTGGTCTGGATACCGGGTCACTCGGACCTTGATGGCAAGGTAGCAGTCAACACGCTTGCCAGGGGTGGTGCGCAGGAGGGCTTTATCGGACCATAATTGCGCTGGTAATATACTCATGCATAGCAAAACGCACGTTAACAGACAACAACTGAGAACTCTGGTCTGCCTGTATACTAGACACTGACGCTTGCGTCACCACATGCACCGAATTGGTCTCTGTGAAGAGACTTGAGTTCCACCTGTATATGGAGAGTGACAAAACAGCAGCACATATACTATGTTCCTGTCCGACTGCAGACAAGATAAGACACGACACCTGCTCTTTAGCGAGACACAGCTTGTACCAGAAGATCTGGGTCAACTTTCGCCCACAAAAATTCGCGACCTCTGTAGGAGGCTGGATTTGTTGGGTGAAATATAAGATAATTAGGCATGAGCCACAATAGACCTTAAGGTCGCAGTGGAGAGACTGTTATGACCCCACTCACAATTTAACCTAAACTAATATACAGTACAAGTTCATGGTTTTTATATAGCATGTAAAATTAATACAAACTAATAAACTAAACTAACTAATACTAACTATGTGTGTCATTTACTGTAGGCCTATGTTGAGTACTCTTTCTTTTTTGCCTTTTGATGACATCATTCAATCCAATTAAATTCCAAAAAGAAATTTCAATAATCAAACAAAAGCATTTAATAATGGTTAATCCGTTAATATGATAGATAAGATGATAAATAGAAAAGGATCAAATCAGAGCTTAATTTCACTTATCCAGATATTAGTGACAAGGATAATACATACTAACTTTTTAAACATTTAAAATGCCAGTACAAATACAAAGATAGCTTCCAAATCTTACAACACAATGCACAATTTACTATTAACACGACCAAAAAAAGCATATGTCTTGGCAAAAACTGAAATTTATAAATTAGCTTGTACATATTGTAATGCTGTCTACATTGGTTAGACTTCTGGAAGTTTTAACACCAGATACACAGAACATTTTTTGGCACTTGACAAATCTACATTTGCAAAACATCTTATTGATATTCAACATATGCCCACAGTAAATAGCCACCTAATCACTATATTTTGGTAATAACAAGGGGAACCTTTATTTTTTGAAGCTTTAGAGAAAAAAAGCACATACACAACAGCTGCCTTGTGTTAAATGAGCAAACTGATCATGAATCCCCATCTTGGAAACTCTTATTTTTGATTAAATATATCAAATGTCTATATTAAAAATAATTCTAATAATGTAATAAGTTGATGTATGTCAATATTTTCGTTATATAGAACTTACTTCTTTTATTTCTAGTTAATTATTTTATTAATATGATTGTTATGGTTATTATTGTTATAAGTTAATTAATTTTTATTATTAAATATTGACGTTCATCACAAAAACATTTTAAAGACTTCATTTGTCATTTTTATAGATTACCAACGGATTTTTATTTACATATATTAGTTGTCATGAGTATTTACCAAGAAATTCAGTTTTATCCCCCTGAAGTTGCTGTACAAGGCAAAACTGGTTGCAGAGAACAAAACAAGCATTTGTAAAGCCAGAGAAGAAGTCTCTACATCTGTATTTAGTATGAAATGGTTTCACTGAGTAAAGACAGCAATTAATGAAAAAATAAATAGCTTTGAATTAAAAGTACTGTGCTTTCTTGGTCAGGTCGTGAATTTATATTTGCACTCTCTTATCTTATGGTTAATCTTACTTCAAGGGTTCTTTATTTGTTTTCACACTGGACTGCTGCACTATATCTTTTTTTTCAGAGATTAGTTTGTGCAGATTGTGATTGTGCTGGGCCAAATTTGTGGATATGTTTGAATAAAAATTGCCTAAAGATCGGATGTTCTGAAAATTTTAATGACCACAGCACCAAACATAATGAAGTAAGTACAGTACAGCTTTGGTAATCCGGACAGATATTGTTTAGTCGGGTGTTCGAATTGGTGAATCGTCCGGATTGCCGAAATATGTAACTAATTTTAGATTTAAATATATATCATGCGCAAATTAAATCTTAGTACATACGAGGTGTGGCTATGAAATAATGAGACTGATACTTCTACAGAAGAAGTACGTTATGCGCGAACGACTGACAGCTGACGCCTTCTCTTTCCAATGCACTGCCTCCTGTGTCTGTAAACAAATCAGTCTGGCAGTGGCTTTCATTTGTATAAGAGCCGTTGTTTTGTTTTGCCTGAAAATGATAAGTCGAATAATAGAGCAACGAATTGTCGTAAAATTTCACATGAAAATTGGAAAAATTGCTACTGAAACTTATCTTTTATTAAAAGAAGGCAATAGATGTTTATCACGGGCGTGAGTTCTTGAGTGGTTTAAGCGTGTCCAAGATGGCCGAGAAGACGTTGAAGATGATTCACGCCCGGGTAGCCTTTCCATGTCAAAAACGGGTGAAAATATTGAAAAATTAGGTAATATCATTCGATCTGAACGCCGACTAACTATTCGCGCAATTGTGAAACTGTATGAATTGCAAGGAAAATTTTACGTAACAGTTTTAACATGCAAAAAGTGTAGTAGGCTAAAATGGTGCCTAACATTCTCACGATTGAACCAAAAGAAGCATGTGCCAATGTTTGTCCTGACACTTTGAATGCCATTGGAAATGATCCGAACTGCTCGGAAAGAGTGATAGCATGTGACGAACATTGGTTTTTCACTTATGATCCTAACACTAAGCGTCAATCCATGCATTGGAAGGGCCCAACTTCACAGAGAGTTAAAAAAGCCCGAATGAGCAAATCAAGATTCAAAATGATTAGGAATGTTGTTTTCGATATTTATGGGATTGTGTACCTTCACTCGGTTCCTGCAGGTAAAACTATTAATCAGCATTACTACCTTTTTGCTCAAGTCTGTGAAAGACTAACCCGAATTGTGGAAGGACAAGTCTCAGCTCATTCTGCATTGTCTCTCAAGACGTTTCTAGCCAAGTACAACATCCCAGTGTTAGACCATCCACCTTATTCACCTGACCTTTCACCATGTGACTTTCATCTGTTCCCAAGGTCAAATATGCGTTAAAAGTAACAAGATTTCAATCTGTTGAAGCTGTGAAAGAAAATGCTGCACGCATCATGAAGGAGCTCACAGAAGGAGACTTCCAGCACTGTTTTGAACAATGGAAAATTCGCATGGAGCGTTGTAGAGATAGAAGAGCGGTGTGTATTGAAGATGATAATAACTAAATATGTATAAATTCAAAATAAAATATTTTACAGCGATGGTCTCGTTATTTTATAGCCACACCTCGTATGTACCTGGTACATATTATGCAATATTTAAGAATGACTAAATTTTTTTACCCTGATTTATCTACTTACATGCGTATTCTGTACATATGTACATATAAAACCTGGGAAAAGATGAAAGGGAGGCTTACCTACTACAATTTAGGTAAAATGTCACCTATTTTCTTTTTGAGTAGTGCGTTTGACATAAAGACTTCTGGCTGCTTCTTGATTTTTTTCCAGCAACAGCACATCTTGGCAATTCAAGTTGTTTTCTTCTGCCCACTGCACACATGTTGAAAAAGACTTAACTGCCTTTAAATGTTTCATCTTTGTCAAAATTTCAATAATTTCATCTTAATCTTCATCATTTTAGTTTGATTTCACAGCTTCAATTATTTCTATGTTGGCCAGACTATCATCAGCAACATCGTCCTTTCCAGTTGCTCAGTTTGTAATTTGCCTCATTTAATTCTCTATATGGCTCAATAATCTGTAACATTTCTTTAAAATCTAGTACTCCAGTAGTTTCTTTAGATAGGCCCTTTCTAAGATCAGCTAGCGAAATATCGTCTCCCTCATATGTCACTAACTGAGGCCATAGCATCTCAGATTTTTTTAATATTGTTTTCAATTATGGACTTGCAAGCAGAGTCTAAAGTAGTCATTGCATCTTCTAGACTACATTTTTTAGGAGTTTTCCTATGTCCCCATTGTAAGTCAACAACCAGCTTCTGTGGAAAACTTTAATGTTGTGTATCAAGTTTTGGTACATTGGTTGGGCTAAAGCTGTACAATTAGGAGGCAAAAATGACACTTTAAAATTTGGACCGGTATTAATTTCTTCTTCGGGTGGGTCTAAAGGTGCGTGGTCAACAAGAAGCAATGCCTTACAGGACTTACTGGCGTCGCTCAGATATTGTTTCATGTCGGGGACAAAACATTTTTTAACCGTTTGGAAAATTAGACTCGGGTTATCCAATATTTGATGCTAGCTTGGTATTTGAAACTCAATTGAGAATTTTCGAAAGCACGTGGATTTAGCTTTACCCAATATAAGTAAGGGCAACTTATGTGTGCCTAGTGCTTTTCAACATGGCATAAAGGTAACTCTGTCATTTGATATTTTTCTTCCTGTTGCTGATTTCTCCTTGTGCACCCATATTGTATTTGGCAGTACCCTCCAAAAAGAGCTGATTCATCGGCATTGTAGACTTACTCTTCAATCAATTGCATCTCAGGTATCATAGTTTGCCGTTTGTGTTCAAAAGGGGCAACTGCTACAGTGTTACTCCACAAACTTATCAAAATGAAATACCATGCCTCATTTAAAATTTGTTAAGCCAATTTAACCTGGCCAGAAAGTTAGTCTTCCCTGTTATTTGTTTAGAGAAATATCGGGCATTTGTGTGCAAAATTTCATTAAAAACAGGAACATGATTTTTACGCTGTTGAAGAAACCATGTGTAGAATGCATCTTATACTTCTGGGTTTTCAGGCTTCTTAATAACTCTTCCCTGGCCTAAGAAAAGAAAGTTATGCACAGAACAACTCAAAAACTAGTATTATATGTTTCAGTTTCCAGCCACTGTCTTAGGATTTATAGTTGAAACTTACCTATATCAGTAAGCGAAACATCGTATCTTCTGTTTGTTCTTCTTTATGTCTGATATTGTTGATTTCGATACTTTGAATACTTTTGCCTCATGCCAAACACTATTACCTGCTTCTAAATTGTCTAAAATAATTTTAGAGTAACAGTGCAGTGAACATACTTCGTATGAACAATTTTTTATGTGGCTGCATCCAACGGCAAATTAAAACTAAACCAGTGGTGGCTGCAACGTTTAAAAACCTCTTTGTTTACTTTATTCTTCGTATGTGTATGTATTGTTTGGCAGTGTCCGGATTGTAGTGGTAAGCATCTGAAAGTGTCCAAAAGGCAGAGGGTGTCTGGTGTACTGGAGTGTCCGGTGTACAAGGTGTCCGAATTGCCGAAGATGCACTGTATCCTAATTTTGTTTTTATGTGTACTATTTTTTACGTTTTATACGACCTAGGGTTCGAATTATGAAGTATGTTGTATTAATTTTACTTATGTGTGCGTAATAAATATTGGAAATACCACACTTCCAAGTGCAAATATTTGAAACGAAATTGGACTCCTTCCTAAAGGGTGGAAATTTGGACAAATTCACTTCTTTTCATGTAATACTTCAAAGTTATATGCAAAAAACTATCTTTTATCCACTTTGATTAGGTAATATGTTGGTTATTCAACTATTTACAAAACATGTTGTAAAGCAGTATTTCGTTGAGTATTAGGAAGGTGTTGAATAGATAAATAATGTTAGGGGCTTACCATTACATGAGAGGGAATGGAATGAGCTGTCAAATGTTTTTTAAAAATTATTTCTAGGTTTTAATTACTTTTTTGCGCAAGTGTTTGGTATCATGTTAAAGAGAGAAAAAATGTGCTTTTCGATGAATGAAGTATATAATAAATAATCCATAAGAAAAAAATACGAATGTAGTTCTAGGAAACTGAAACGTTTTAATTAAAATATGATTGGATATGTGCTTTCTGCGAAAAAAAGTTGTCATGAAAACGTGATTTCAGGTTTGGATAATATTGGGAAATAAAACAGTTACACCCAGTGTAAGAAAATGCAATATTTACGTTTTTTTTTTGTTTTTTTTTTAATATCTCCAAGACCCAAAACAGCTATAACCACTCCAGAAGTGGGCCTAAACTACCAACATAATTCCCTAAAACTTTTTCCCATTAAACTGTTTCTCTGCCTCATAGTTTCCAAAATAGCAATAGTGTCATCAACAATTTCGGACACACTGTATAAATTATGAAGTTTTGTTCTGTGGTTTAATTTTGTCAAAATTAATACATCACATTTGACACTTGACAAGAACATTTAAATTTTAGCTGTTATGTACAAAATTCCTGAAGTAAAACAAGGGCAAATGTTGTTAACACATTTCTATTTTATTTTAACCACAGCATTTTCAGATTGCATTTCATAAACTTTGTTTGATAAAGTAACTTAGAATATTTTAAGTAGTTTAATCACTTATTTACCACTATGAGAAGGTATTTATATTAGATTACAGATCATAGTTTGTTTAACTAAATCCGTGTTTTTACAGATATTATTTATATAGGAAAATTAAAATTAAGTATATTGTTTTTCTTTCAACAAATAAACATTGTATATGTTGGTATTTAAAACCTTTATTTGAAAAAAATTATGTAATTGTAGTGTTTCTAGAACATATGCATTTACAGGCAGAACGTAGTCACTGCATCCATATGAACCTATCATCATACAGAGTTTGGTGTTATGAATGTAAGACAGAGGTGTTCGTCGACCAGCAGATAGCAGGAGATAGTGATCAAGAAACGGAACATTGTCAATTTAGATTACAGGACTCTGGTCATGGAAGTTACAGCACACTGCGTACTGCGTCACCTGAGCATGCATTGCCTGGCATGAGCGGAGATACTTCAGAGTCCAGCGATGAGGGAGAGTTTGGTGGCATACTAGCTTCATTGTCGGAGGAGAAGCCCCATGGACTGGTTGGTTTGCAGAATATTGGCAATACATGTTATATGAATGCCGCCCTGCAGGCACTAAGTAATACAGTGCCCCTTACCAGGTTCTTCCTGGAGTGTACGACTGCTGTACAAGTATTGTCCGAAGGCCGTAAGCCGGGTCTTAGCAGAACTTATCAGACTCTTGTTAGGGATATATGGCTAAAGAAAAATGGTGGATATGTCACACCATCAGGTAAGTTATAATATTAATAATAATTATAATAATGATAATAATTTATGAATTACTTCAGGTACAAGTAGTATATGTGACAGGTGATAAACAGAAATTACAATAATTTACACCAAGTATGATGTAAAAAAGCAAACAGTTAATGACAATACAAAACACACCAAAAACCCAAAGTATAAATAAAAACCTCAGACGCGTACAAATAAAAATAGAAAATATGTAAATAAAAACTACACGTAAATCAATAAAATGTAAAAAAAAACATATACAATTCTTGATTCACAAACATAAATAAAATGAAAATTCTATGTCAACGGATAAATTATATTGAATAATGTACTCTGAAACTATTGACTAGCAGAATCTATATAGTCCCTGGTAATATGAAATACTTTCTAAATTAAAAATTGTTTGATTTTAGTTTTAAATGTTTTAGACTCTGTTATTTTTTATAATTGGGAGGTAAAGCATTAAAAAGAACTATGCATTTATAATAAGAGCCATTCCTCTATTTTGTGGACCTGGAAGTGGCATTCTTAACGAATTCTGGTCACATGTATCATGGTAAAAAGAATTTTTTAGTGGCAAGAACTTTATGTTTATTCAAGTGCGATTTACTATTTGAGAGATTATTTCTTAATTAAGATTTAAGCGTTTTAATTTCTCTCTTTTTTGTGTGTTTTATTAGTGAATTTTCTTAGAAAAAAATCACTAATGGGGAGATCCCGACATTTGAATTTGTAAAAAATTTCTTCAAATGAGCGTGATCTAGGATCCCTAGAACCCATATCCGGGCTCAGTTTCTCAGTTTCAATTTTTATATGTTTATATATATATATATATATATATATATATATATATATATATATATATATATATATATATATATATATATATATACAGGGTAATTCATAAGTGGTCACCAAAAATGAAACCCCATGTTCTTTGAACAATTTTAGAGAGGGTATGTCCTATAAAAAATAATCCTATAATGCTTCATTAAAAAGATACAGGGTGTTGAAGTTGAATTTGAAAAAATAAAATTTCCCAATTTTTTAAAAAGTAGTACATATATTTTGCTGAAACTTCGCATGTGTAGGCTGTTATGAAAGGCGCATATTCCACCATAACAATTGAATCGGCTAATCCAGCAGTGGCGCGCGTACCCACATGTCATTGGTTATCCCTCAAGGAAAAAACGGGTAAGCCAATGATATATTTTTTTATTTTTCATTTTTTGAATCTTGCTTTCATTCGTGAACAAAATGACTCTCTTAATATTTTGTACGACGCTTATTTTACTAGTAAGCAATGAATCAGGTAAGTGTTTTAGAGCACAGTTCATGATTTTTAACCAGTCGTTGTTTGGTAGAAAATCGCAATGATACACTTTTATCAGGCTTATAGTAATTTATTTATTACAATAAATGTTCAAAAATGCCTCCATTGGCCTGAATACACGCACGACATCTTTTTAATATAGAAAATTTAATGTCTTGAGGATTCTTTGTTGGTTGACTATGACGAAAAGCATTATTTATCAGTTGTTTTAGCTGCTCTGGTGTATTTATTTGTTCACTGTAGACCAGTCGCTTAAAATCATCCCAAATATAGAAGTCAAGTGGGTTTAAGTCCGGTGATCTTGCAGGCCAATGTATTGGTCCAGTTCTGCCAATCCATCTTTCATTATAATGTTCATGTAGCCATGTAACAACGTTTCGACTATGATGCGCTGGTGCACTGTCATGCTGGTACCACATTATACCTCTTGTTGCTAGTGGAATGTCATCTAGAATGTTTTCTACACGGTTTTCTAGGAGCGGTAAGTACGAAGATCCATTTAAACGTTGTGGCAGGACTTCCATGAACAGTGAGCCGTTAAAAATACCACACCATAAATTAATGGAAAATCTATGTTGAAATGTGCGAGTCCTTGTTACATGTGGATTTTCCAATGACCAGACATGCTCATTATGAGAATTATAAATACCATTTCTTGTAAATGTTGATTCGTCAGACCAGAAGATTAGATTAGGGAATAAGATATTTTGATTGTTCATTTCCAACATCCATTCACAAAAGACTCGTCGATGCACATTATCTCCAGGTAGAAGGTAATGAACATCTGTCGATGATATGGATGTAAGGCTTCCCGATGTAAAGTTCTCCAAACAAAGCTTTGAGAATATTGTAACTGCGTGGCAATCCTCCGAGTACTTGTAGAAGGTTGATCCATCACTGCATCCACCACGTTGATGTTGTCCATCAAGTTGATGTTGTCTTCTACCATTAGCTCTAGCGTCAGGACGTTGTCCAATACCGCACTGCCGAAGTCTTGAAAACGATCGAGAAAAAACCCTTGGTGTGGGTTGACGGCGAGTGGGAAACCTACGTTGATATTCCCGACAAGCAGCTAGAGCATTTCCATCAGCATATCCGTAGATAAAAATTATATCTGCATACTCTTCTGAGGTGTACTCCATTATAAGAAGTAAAAGAGTAGAAAATTTTGCAATTTTATAAAGTTTACCACTTACAGATATTTAAAATAATAACTTGTTAACCTAAACGTCAAGTGACACTTAATGACAACTTTGGCAAACCAGACTACTACTTACTAAAATACAACAAAGATAATTGTCGTACAAAAAATTATCAAGACATTAAATTTTCCATATCAAAAAGATGTCGTGTGTGTATTCAGGCCAATGGAGGCATAAAAGTGTATCATTGCGATTTTCTACCATACAACGACTGGTTAAAAATTATGAACTGTTCTCTATCTAAAACACTTACCTGATTCATTGCTTACTCGACAAATAAGCGTCGTACAGAAAATTATCAAGAGACTCATTTTGTTCACGAATGAAAGTAAGATTCAAAAAATAAAAAATAAGAAAAAATATCATTGGCGTACCCGTTTTTTCTTGAGGTATAACCAATGACATGTGAGTACGTGCATCACTGCTGGATTAGCCGATTCAATTGTTATGGTAGAATATGCGCCTTTCATAACAGCCTACACATGCGAAGTTTCAGCAAAATATATGTACTACTTTTTAAAAAATTGGGAAATTTTATTTTTTCAAATTCAACTTCAACACCCTGTATCTTTTTAATGAAGCATTATAGGAAAAATGTTTATAGGACATACCGTCTCTAAAATTGTTCAAAGAACATGGGGTTTCATTTTTGGCCACTTATGAATCACCCTGTGTATATATATATATATATATATATATATATATATATATATATATATATATATATATATATATATATATATATATATATATATATATATATATATATATTTATATGTCCTATAAGTATCACACCAATAACTCAACAAATAATGGACTGATTTTGATAAAATTTAGCATGTACCTTCCTTTTGTGAGTGGCTTGGATACGTTCCTTGGGCAGGAAAATCGAACCAGGTTTTTTAGGGAATTTTTGGGTTTTCTTTCGGAAAAAAAAATCTCAAAAAATTGGAAAGCTATGGTAACCAAATTTGCTACGTAGGTTTACGATAGTAAAAGAAAACTATATACCAAAATTTATATTTCTATGTTAAAAGAAAAAAGGTTATAAAAAAATATTTGGTGCCAGATCATTTTTATGAAATTTCACTACCATAATGCGCTGGCTGCATCCAGACTTTTAAGTGAATCACTTAGTTATATCCAAAAACGTTTTGGAAATTTGCTACCATAATTACCTAGGCTAATATGTTTTATCAATTGTAGCATTTTTTTGCAGGTATTCTCTATGGGATCAGAAGCGTGCATGCCATGTTTAGAGGTTATCACCAGCACGACACACAGGAATTCTTGAGGAACTTCATGGACCAGTTGCATGAAGAACTTAAGCAACTGCAGGCGCCTGACCATCAGCTGAATTCCCCTAACAGTCCCACAGGTGGCAGTGGTGCTACATGTGCTGTACCCATGGAACAGGACACATTCTGTATGGCCATGGAGGAGCCGGGCACACACAGTTCCAGTTACGACTCTAGCGAGGGGGAATACGAGACCTGTGACTCGGGAGTGAGCGAGAGGTCCAGTCTAAGTGATGATACAGAACGTCCTCACGCTACCTCCAAGAGAAGAATCAGCAGGTCTGGTAGTCCTGGCAGGAGATTACGTGCTAGACTGCATAACACCACTGTTGTAGGTCAGTATAGTACACCTAATTAGATATTATATATGGTTGGTACTTTTAACATACAATATAAGAAGCTTTTACCTTTATGTTAGTATTAACTAAATGTTTTTAGCGCTTTATATGTTTAAATTATAAGGAACATGATCCGGCTCAAAGGACCATGTTTAAGGAAGTATGGGAAATGTGGGTAAAGTAGGGAAGTATTGTTAACTCACTATATATAAGTGATTGGACGAGATGTTACTAACAAACTTACTTTAATAAAAAATAACTTTGTAAACTTAACAACAATAGAATATATACAAAAACCTTTTTAGATCAATCTAATTCCACATTTAAAAAATACAATTTTTGCAATATAGCTTAAGTTTCTAAATATGAAGATAAACAAAAAAAGATTGCTCTAGACAAATGTAATCCTATAAACATTAATAACGCAAGCCCATACAACTGCAAACTTGCATTCATTACAGCACAATGCCGAAAATGCATAGGCAACGACTTTGCCTTAATAAATTAGACGGATTATTAATTATTTGTAGGTCATTTATGTTTAATTAAATGCTTTTATAAATATAATTTGAATGGCCATTTAGGCAAGCTATTGTTTCTGAACATCATCCTTAGGCATACTTCGGATACATTTTTTCTGCAACAGTAGGTTCTTCCGGCATCTACATTACACATATTTTAACAAAGTTGTGTGACATGGATAAAAGTTATTCAATACAGGCATGTCTAATCCTGGAATATACAGTAGCATTATATAAACAAAATAGTGTCAAAAAGGCAAAACATATTTGGATATCATGTTGAGGAAAACTACAAGCTTCTTAGTAAAGAGAAAATAATGGAATTTAGATGAAAATTAAATATCAAATTGGAATACAAATCAACTATGTTTCATAATATTTTATTCATTTACGTAAATTTACAATTAACAACAGTTTGTATACAACAATAACAGTATAGTATTTACGGAAGTACATATTATATATGGAATAGCAACAGAAACACAAATTTGAACTACACTTATTTTTTAGTTAAAATAAAGTAACAAACATACCAACAAAATATAATACGACGCCGAATATGTACTTTATTATACAACACAACTAATAATGTGCAATAGAAGTGTAAAGGTTCCTCAACCAAGCTTTTGCTCGTTAGTCGAGTCACCTTGACTTTTAAAATAATACACAATAAATACTCTCAGGCTATGTGAATGATCAACCATCCACTAATTTCACAATTCTTTTTTGAGCTGAACATTCAATTAATATATATATATATATATATATATATATATATATATATATATATATATATATATATATATATATATATATATATATATATATATATATATATATATATATATATATATAAACGCCACTCTCTCTGACCTATCAATTGTTGCATGTCCTCAGGATTTGCAGGTTCTCAATCAGACCATTTGATTTCTCTCCTATATTTATATTTTTGATAGTTTCTTCTTCTTCTTTTTTCAAACATAAAAATATGGTTGGAAATCCCAAATCTATGGTGATATATTATCTTTATATATTTTTAAGAAACTGCACTAAAATAAGAAGAGTTTGACGCCAAATGGAGATGAAATAATATGGATCCAATTGAAATAGTAGCAAAGATGGTTAGAATGTTTTTCTACATGAAAATTTAAAGAAAATTTGGAAGTGACAGTTTCAAAGGTTTTTGACATTTTTTTTGGACATTTATATAAAAATTGTATTCCTTACATGCACAAGTAATGCTTCTATGTAAGATACACTATATAATTAATTTTCAAATATATATATATATATATATATATATATATATATATATATATATATATATATATATATATATATATATATATATATATATATATATATATATATATATATATATATATATTACTATTACTATTACTATCACTTTATTCAGCAACTTGGGCACATAGTACACTATATGTCGCCGACCAACTGTCATTTAATTATATGGGATATGTAAGGGCACCTGCTTGATATATCTATTCATATTTATGGATATGTATAATCTGCACCTCGTTTATCTTTGACAGGTCATAAACAGAAGTCACAATAATAGATGCCAAGTATGATGTAAAAAAGCAAACAATAAATGACAACACAAAACACACCAAAAACCTTAAATATGTATAAATAAAAAACCTGAATACATACAAATAAAAACATAAATAGTATCAATAACAATTACAGATATGTCAATAAATAAAATTAAAATAAAAACCATATATAATTTTTGATTCACAAACTAATAAATAAAATGAAAAGTCAATGTCAACAGATAAAATATATAATAATGGTTAACAGATAAAATATATAATAATGGTTAATAACAACAATAGTCATTTATTGACCATTTAAGGTACAAAGAGTACACATCGCAATAGACAATTTGCATGGTTTTTCCATTAAATTAATGTAACATTTACCAAATAGTCTTTCATACACAGAACATGATTACATGCATGAAAATACCCAAACACATATGTAATGGACAGAAAAATTATTTTGAAAACAAAAAATATCGAATTATTACAATGTGACCGTGAAGGTTCTGTTATGGGTCGTGATGTGCTTGGACAGTGAATAAATGATGCATTTATAGCCTTATGGTATCATAAGTACGGTCACTTGTTTCCCAATACCATGGTGAATTTTATTCGTTTATCGGGATCTCAAGCTCATTGTCATTGTCAACATTACCACAATATAAACTGATAATATTTTTAGTTCGTTAATTGTTGTTGCCCTTGCGTGGTGACACTGTTCCATACTAAATACTATTTTTAGTGTTTTGGTATTTATATTATCCACACCACCATTTTTTAAATTTCATATTGTTTATAATATACATACATTATTAGAAATACAAAATATAAACATTTTCAATATTTTGTCACATAGCCTCTTGCAGCAATGACTGCCTGGATCCTACCTGGTATGTTTTCTATGCACCTAGGAGAGTTTTCTTTGATTTTTTCATCATGGTGCCACACACTGATGAGTCTCTCAATGAGCTGATGCTTAGTTGTTACAATATCTTAGGAAACCTCCCGTTTTGTTAGCTTCCAAAGATTTTCTATTGGGTTGAGATCGGGGGAGTTGCCAGGCCACCGCAAAATGCTGATTTTTTTTAGCATTAAGGTAAGCTGTTACTCTTTTGTCCTTATGGCAGCGAGTAGAGTCATGCATAAACCAGAAACGTTGCTCATTCAGAAACCATTCCCCTACTTGAGGTAACATTCTGGTTCTGATATGTCGATATATTAGTCTTGGCACATGGTTTCCTCTACAATGTAAAGGTGACCAGTGTCTTTTTGAGATATAATGGACGAAATCATAACTTTGAATGGGCGTTTCACCTTTTCCACTATGCAGTCCTCGTGAAACTTCCCACCGGGTTGTCTCCAAACAAAAGTTGACTTGTCTGCTAGTATTTCGAAAGGAAACTCTTCTGAGAAGCAAACCTAAAAATTAAGGCATTAGTAATATTGAATATTAAGAAGCACTACGTTATCTGGTGTCAAATGATGATGATTCCTAGTCCATTCCAGTCGCTGTTTCTTCGTGGTTTCTGTTAATTTGGGCTCTTTTGCCGGCCTGCAGCATTTGAACCCTGGCTCAACCAAGCTTTTTCGAACTGTTCGTTCAGATAAGTTGATTCCAGCTTCCTGAACTAGCTTGGTCAACACCTTGCCAGCTTTTTTTCGGTTCTGTAGACAAATGTCTCTAATTTTTCTGTCACTTCGTATTACAAGGCGTTTCCGACCACAAACCAGCCAACTCGATTTCCTTCCACTCCCTCGGACTTTCTTTGAATTCTATTAACAGTGCCACAGAAACATGAGTCAGTATTTTTTTAGTCAATTTTGTTCCTATGCTGCAAAAGAAATAATTTATTGTATTGGTTATGTCTTAGGGTTCAGTGATTTTTTTGGTTATTTTTCTCATAAATTTAACCTATGTTATAACACATTTTAACATTTTTACCAAGCTTAATTACTCTACACAAACTCCTCTAGTTATTACTATTCATTTTAATTTGTTCTGGGCTGTATATTAATTTAGCCACATTAATTACCTTACCTAAAATCTTAACATACTTTTTATATTCAATCTTAGTCTCTACGTTATTTAGCTCTAATTTCCAAACTGTATACAGTAATTCTTTTTTATCACAAAAAACTAAAATTTCCATTGTAATTCATTTATTTCTTGGAATTGATTTCGACTTTTTTTATGTTATATTGCTACATGTCAAATTGATACAATTTTTTATATTTGCAATTAGTGAATTTGTAGCACCATTTGGATCATGCATTGAAACTATTCTAGACCAATTTTCAGTTTTTGCTATCCTACTTAACTTTCCCTAATCAGCAGAGCATATTGATTCATTTACTTTATTATTTCTTTTTTTTTTTTTTTCAATCATGAATAGTGGATAGTGATCTGTTAGTGGATTTGTTCACTTAATAGTTTTGGTATTAATTGAGTTTAGCTTTATAAAATATTATGAATGCATGTACTCTCTTATTTTTGTTATCAGGTGGTCTAGTTATATTTTGAAAACCAGGCATGTATTCACTTTCCACAAAATCATTTGGTTAATCTGTATACCTTACATTTAAAAATAAATAAAGAGAGACAATCAACAATCTGGTAAGGTATTATTGCTGAATAGACCATAGCTAAACGAACACGTTCAAAGCCAACATAACATCGAAAAAAATTATATTATCCAGATTTAGTAAATTGGTATTGAAGTCTCCAATTATTAGGTGGCTTTTAGAACTTTTTTCACAAATTAGAAATTGTTTTAAGTGCATAATAAAGTCAAGTTTCCGTAAATCATATGATCTGTACAAAGCCAAGATTTCAAGATTATTTTTATCGATTTTAAATATATTTAAGTAAATAAATATATTTAAGTAAATTAAAAATCAATTATTCTTAACACTAGAGTTTACTCACACAAGTAATCTTTTTATACAGATTCCCAGCCCAGCACAAGTGTTCAGAGCCAGACGTTAAATAGTTGCAATAACAGAAGACAACTCAGGTACCGATCCATCATATCGGACATCTTCGACGGTAAACTCCTATCTTCAGTGCAATGTCTCACATGTGACCGGGTGTCGAGCAGAGTGGAGACCTTCCAGGACCTATCGTTACCCATTCCATCACGCGACCACTTGGTTGTGCTGCATGGCAGAACTACCAGCACTGCTTCCATCACCAGTACCTGTAGTGAGGCTGTGATACCCGTAGATGATGGTTGGATCACCTGGATCTTGGCGTGGTTGCGCTCATGGTTTTATGGTCCGATGGTGACGCTGCATGATTGTCTAGCAGCCTTCTTTAGCACTGATGAGCTAAAGGGTGATAATATGTATAGTTGTGAAAAGTGCAATAAACTCCGGAACGGAATTAAATTCAGCAAGGTAAATACAATGTATGTTATTATTTACTAAATGATCATTAATAGTTTAAAGACTTCTAATTAGCAAAAAAATAACATTCCCCTGTGTGGTTTTTAGTAAAGGTGGTATCTCTTTGATTATGACATTAAAAAAATATATTTTAAAATTTTATATTTTGCATGCACCCAATTTCTTAAACAAATGTGGCCTAAAGTATATAGTAATTTTTATTTGGCAAATGAATCATAATGGAAGAAGTGGTTATTTTAAACCGCAAGTTAAAAGTGGAAATTGATGAGTTGATGAAACTAAAAGAGGAATTGGCCATTGAGGTGAGAACAGTGCAGGAATTGTTGGAGTATGAAAGACTAACAAATGAGGTGTTGCATATACCAGCCAGGAAATCTAACTTAGTAATAACTGAAAGACCAACAAGGCAACATAAAAAAAAACAAGAAAATACTGATATTGTGTGATGACTATGGGATAGGCATAAATAGGCAGTTTTATAGACAGCTAAATATGACAAATGTTAATCTAGAGACAATAATTAAGCCAGGGGCACTTTTTGACAATGTTATTGAAAGTGTGGAGGAACTGGTGAAGGGATTTACTCCGGAAGATCATGTAATAATCATGGCTGGTGCAAATGATTTTAGACCCAAAAAAATATCCATCTTTTAAAAGAATTTTGAATAAGATAAAGCTGTGTTTAAATACTAATATAATAGTTGTGACAGAAAATGGGCATCATATCAAATACATTCAGAAGTTTAACTGCAAACTTAGGGAATTCATGACAAGGGTAGACAACTGTATGCCTAGCATTGCATGTTATTTGGAGTCGAATTTGAAGCAGGGATACAGAATGAATAACCATCACATTATGTTGGAGATGGTTGCAGGGATTAAACAGAAATCTGTTTCAGCAAAAAATTTGATTTTTATTAACACAACAAAAAGTGATGTAAGCAAGTTAACACAAATAAAGAGTTCTCATTGTCTGAATCTGCAAGATGGAGACAATCTTCTTGGGAGAGTGGAAGAACTTTTGGGTAGGAAAGTGTATGATTTTCCCAGAGATCATAGTAGCACAGCACAACTTCTTTCTGAAGCAGGTAGAAGATCAGATAGACCACAATGTGATGAGACAGGTGATTTTTTAGAATTGAGCCTAAAAGCCCAAATAAGCATATAAAACACTTTTCAGTTTTAAATAAAAATATACAAGGCATAAACAGAAAGGAGGAAATACTATTAGAGGCTCTAGATAATGAATCAATAGATATCGCAGTCGTAACGGAACACTGGCTTGACCCTCCAGGGATGAAAGTTTTTGGTAACAGAATATATGAAGTGAAGAATTCCTACTGTAGATCTGATGCCATCAGAGGTGGAGTGCTAATAATCGGAAAGAAAAACACGAGTGTAAATCCTGTAGAATTTCAAAACCTTTGTGTGGAAAAGAGTTTTGAGTGTGTAGGTGTAGATATCCCTCAGTTTAGGACTATAGTTTTAGGAGTCTACCGTGCACCAAGTGGGAATTTGGTCAGCTTCATGCAAAGCATGGAGCAAGTTCTTTATGTGATAGAGGAGAGGTATCCGGGCAGAAGGATAATTGTAGCAGGGGATTACAATATTGATATACTTAAAGATAGTAAAGAAAAAACAAATATCATTAATTTATTAAATAGACATGGCATCTTTTACACAATAAAGGAACCATCTAGAATATATGGAGTCTCTGCAACCTGAAGAGATGTCTTTGTAACAGAATCACTTGCTGTCTTTGATGCCAGGACAGTGGAGTTGCATTTATCAGACCATTGTGGGCAAATTGTTGATCTGGAGATCCCATCGTTTTCTCCACCTAAAACAAATAAATTCATAAAAATTAGAAGAGTAAATGATACAAACTTTAAATTATACATAGAGAAGTTGGAGCAGATTGACTGGACATCAGTCTTAGATGTGACGATGCTGAAGAGTCTTTTGTCAGATTTCATGACATTATTAAAAGAGAATTTGATGTATGTTTTCCAGAAGCAGTTATTAAAGTAAAACGTGACTGCAAAAGCAAAGTAGCTCATAAAAGCAATGAAATTAGAAGATTGAAAAACATTCTTGATGTTTTTCGAACAGTCAATAAAGTGAGAGGGGATAAGGAATCAGAGGTCTGTTATAAATATCTGAAGAATGTCTACAGTACTAAACTTGAGGAAATAAAAAATATGACCTAACACATAGTGTTAACGCATATGGTTCGTATTTATATGCAGATGATACGAGTTTTATGACCAGGGCAGGCAGTACTCAGGAAGCAGGGTTAATTATGCAAAATTATATATGCCATGCTAGGAGCTGGTTTGAGGCTAATGCACTGAAGCTAAACAAAAGTAAAACTCGGATACTGAAATTTGATGTAAAACCTAATGGTAATCCTGAAACAGCTAAGTTTCTTGGCATTGTTCTGGATACTTATCTTAAGTGGTATGTGCACATCGACTGTTTGTGTGGACGGCTGTCGAGTATGATGTATGTTTTGAGGAGACTGATGAGGGTTGCAACTTACCGGGCAGCGAGGATAGCGTACTTTGCAAGCTTTCACTCTGGTAACGTATGGAATCCTCATATGGGGCTCTTCACCTCAGTTAGTGAAGGTCCTACTGGAACAAAGAAAAAAGCTATTCGAGTGCTGAGTAATGTGGAACCACTGGAGAGTTGCAGGGAGCTGTTTAGGCAACATGGTATTTTGACGATAGTAAGTGCTTATATACTTACCTGCATTTTGTATATATGGTACAATAAAAACACAATGGGAAGAAATAACCAACATCATTCATATAACACACGATATGGTAATGAATTGTCCATTCCACTGCAGCGAATAGGAGCCTTGCAGCATGGAACAAATCATCTGGGAGTCAAGTTTTTTAATGCACTGCCTCCTTTTTT
This sequence comes from Tillus elongatus, assembly GCA_964006375.1. NCBI lineage: Eukaryota > Metazoa > Arthropoda > Insecta > Coleoptera > Cleridae > Tillus > Tillus elongatus. The sequence goes on from OZ023264.1 coordinate 112,401,296, forward strand.
AAAGACACTCAAAGTTAGAAATATATTTTATAATAGAGTTAAGGACTATTTGCTGAATGGGACTTTTTATAGCATTGTTGAATATTTTAATTATAGTCAGGGTGTTTGAGTTAATTTTCCTGTATCATTGTGTGGCTGCTTTTGGCTTGCAATGTAGTGATATTTTCTACATTTTTGTGTATTTTGTGTAACTGTGTTTAAGAGGTGTGAGTTTGTATACATTATATTTTATTGTTGTGGTTTTGTATGTTTGTTTTGTTCATGGTGTCCATTTTAGTTTGTTTGACTGACCATGTAATTTTGATGGTGAATAAATATGATATGATATGATATGATACAATGTATTATACATAGAAGCTTTGCTTGTGCATGTGATTAATACAATTTCAATATAAATGTCCAATAGGTAATAACCCCAAAAGTATTTGAAACTGTCATCTTAAAATGTTCTTAAGGAAATTAATTAGAAAAACACAGTTATCCTTCCCACCAACACTTCTGCCATATCCACATTATTCACTCTCTATTTTACATATATGTGCACAAATAATTTAATTTTTAATTTTAGTTTGTTTTTTAATTTAATACTTGGATTTTTTAAGTAGCTGTTTTGTCGTTTTATTTTATTTTAATCATATTTTTAATTTTTCTCTATTATTTTTTATAAATATAGAGAATAAAACTATAGAAGTCTTCCTGGATTTGTCTTGAGCTTTTGCCTTGTTTGAAATTTATATATTACATAAACACCAAGAAGACATGATTATGTAGTGTTTATGCATATATAACGTTTGTACCATTTCAAAAATTTTTAATGGTTTACCTATTTCTGCAATCACTGGGAGTGGATTTTGATGTCATAATAGTATTGGAAACCCATGTTTTCAATAATCGAGAACAATTTAAAATATACTATCATGTTTTCTATAACGAGAGTAGAATGGTGATGGCACCATTGTGTATGCAAAAAGTGAGTTGGTAACTAATTCGGAAATTATAACCATAAATAGTGCAATATTTATTAGAACTCTGTTAACTAAAAACTCACTCACATTTATACATACTATAAGTTATCATTAATTCAACAAGTTTTTATTAACGATCTGAACCAATTACTCGAAAGTAATTTGGATATGTGCTCCTTGAAATCTTTATAGGCGACATAAACCTAAATATCCTGAACACAAAACCCCAAATAATAAATGAGTATATCACCTTCTTGGGTTCTCACACCTATTGTAGTTTAATAAATAAATGTAGTAAGGAACATGGAATAACAAAGACATGTATTGACCACATATTTCTCAAGAACAGTAGTAGACAAAAAGAAAGTAATATTTTTTTAAACTATGGTCTTGAGGAGTGGTATCTCAGATCATTACCCTATATTATTGAATATGTGGCTACTCCTGGATGATAGTGACAGGTGACTGGGTAAACTAAAGGCAAATATTCCCCGAAATTAAATAGCACCCAACTCACTGAGAGAATAAAAAATGAAGAATGGAATGAATGCCTAGAACTTGACAACCCAGATTTAATAACAGAAAATACTGTCAGCACACTTAAAACCCACTTAAAACAGTGTACAACAAAAGTTAAAGTAAAGTCAAGGTTTCGAATTATTAAACCGTGGATGACCAAAGGCCTTATGATATCAATAAGACAAAGAGACAGACTCAAGAGAATTGCTACTAGCAACACACAAAATTCTAATGCTTTGGGGGACTTCAGAGAATACCGTAGAATCCTTACTAAATTAATAAATAAAACAAGTGACTAATGCCAGCATTAATAAAAACCCATTAAAAGCATCTTAAGTGACCAGAACAAAGAAATAACCGATCCTGTTTCAATAGCAGAAGATATCAATGAGTTTTTTAAAAAGGAAAAATTGATATCCAAGTATCAGTTTCGCTTTCAGGAAGGGCACAGCTTGGAGGGTGCTATATTGTAAGTGACTAACTAACTAACCAAAAATATTAAATCTTATACCAGCTCACTTCAAACTAAGATCTTACCGTGGAATAAAAAACATAATAAAAGATTGGATTGTAGACAATTATAAGAGCATATGTGACAAAATACCATGGTTTAAATGACGTACATTGTTGTAAATAGCAGTTAGAACTTGTAAAACAGCACTTTTAATACATTGTCATACATTTTCTGTAAAATGTTAGGCTTAGTCATAAATATTGTGTGTCAAGTGTGACGTAATCACTCTGCGATAATATTGTGTATTTGTTCGTCCTTTTTTAGTGTTTAAGTTGAAACTTAGTGCACACACACAAATCCAATGGATTCATTGTGCTCTTGAACCTTATATAAACAAATATTTTGCATTTTGTATTGTTTTAAAATGACAAATTCTATTATTATTATTATATATAAAGACAAAAATAGAGGTGGTACATATGTAAATAAGTAAATAAACATATATCAGCTGACCATGTATCCAGATCTTCACTCCAGCGCCATTTTAATGTTGGTATAACTATTGGATAACCATTTGATTGTTTAACAGAAGCAGCATGAAAAGGGATGTATTATATTTAAGAGAGAAGCGTGCTGATTTCAAATCACCATGGAATTGAAATGCAGCAATACTTCCATAATGCTGGCCGATGAAGTTGTCAAAGATTTTCAAGATGTATACACTTCATATTATTGAAATAATATAAACTGAGCTGAAGCTTGCTTGTTTTTCAGTGAGTTACTATTCACGGCTGAACTGAACAAGATGAGCTAGAAGCTTGATGTACCTCACGCAAGTGAGCCGATTTTATATTTACAACGGTCAACAAACAGACATTGATAATAAAACAATTATCTGTTTGTTGATTATGTGAAAAATAACTGTGATGGTGCCGCACTTCTACGGGGTATTTCAGCAACTGAAACACTTTCAACATTCCCAAATTTATTTCACTGCTGTTCACTTTGAACTTGCAACTTTTCAATTTTTTAAGGATGTTTCACTAATGATAGAATCTATTTCTTGACTATGAAATCACCCTTATTATGTGTATTGTACTGCCATATAGTACTTTCTTCAGGTAATATATTTTTAAAATATTCTGAAGTATTCGCACATTTTATTTTATGTATAAATGCCAAAGCTTTACATTCCGTTGAATCTCCCAGCTATCCCAAAGCCTGAAGCATCCAATCAATCCTTCTATATCTACAGCAACCTAATATCATCCTCATAGCTATGTTCTGTAGCACTTGCCACCTTTTAAAATTTGTTTTCCTTGATAAATAAATTATAGTAACCCGGAACACAAAATATGCCACATCCCTCAAGAAACCTCTACATTTAACGAGTTTCATTTTTTTGTAATTTTCTTACAAATATAATTCTTCTGCTGACCAAAATTCAGCTCCCTATCCACAGTTATCCAAAAATATTTAGTTTTGCTGTGTCAATTTGATGTGTTAAAATATGTATTTTAAATTCTTCTTGAATCAATTCACTATTTTATTTTTTTCCAGTAACGTGGCTTTTGTCTTCTCCATTTTCAATCTATTCAACTCCAAGCAATTATACAATTTTTCCAAATCGGCATTAATTTTCAGTTCTACTTCATTTCTGTCTGCCTGTGACATATATCACTGTATCAACTGCAAAGATGTTATGCAAAATCAATAACACTACTGCTATTATATATATATATATATATATATATATATATATATATATATATATATATATATATATATATATAATAATAATAATAATAACAGTGGACCCAGTATGCTTCCTTGCAGAACTCCAATTTATGTTTTTGACCTGACTTTCTGTAGAGGATCAGTTAAATAACTTCTCAATCAATCCAATACAACCCCTTAAAGTGCCAGTGCTTCTAGTTTTTTCAATAACCTCTCTCTACATACTGTTTCAAAAACTCTAGTCCAAATAAATTACAGCTGTAATATTTTTTTCATCTCTTGCTAATCTCCATTCATTTAAGCAAATATTGCAGCGCAATTTCACACATATTAGTGCTTCTAAATACAGACTGGTGTTTGTTTAATATCTTATTTTTGTCTATAAATTCATACATATGATTACATACTACCGTTTCTAATATTTTTGACTAGAAGGGAATAGTGTTTAGAGGTCTAAATTCTTGTAATTTTATTAGATTTGGCTATTTGCAGATCAACTGTAGGCCAACCGGGTATTCAAGACCAAACGTCGTCACGTAGGTTTATATATCTTGCAAAAAGCAACCTAGATAGTTCTCGAATTCTCTATGCCCATCGACTTGTTAGAGTATGTTCTTGAGTTAATGGTCTAGTCCAGCAGGTTCTAAAATAGTGATGTCAGCGGCTGATTGTAGATGCCAACCATACACTGATAATGCATAATCCGTAACAATATTATATTAATTTCATTCATCCAGTGTACATCTTTACAAATGTTTGCAAAGGTTAATTTAAAAAAAGTTTGCTGTAGATAAAATTACAAAACATAAACAATATTAAAAATCTACAAATAAAACTTATCTTGTACATTATACGAGTTAATTAAAATTCTCTAAAACAAAATAATTTTAAAAAAACAAGCACATACACTAGAAAGAGATCAGACTCCACACAGTAGCAGCTCACATCAAAACACAAAAGTAACTTGCTCCTCAAAAGAATAAAATGCATTGTCAGCTAATATAGGCTTGTTTTTGGAACAGAAAGCAAAATCAGCGCAAACACTACAAAAATAATAACTAGAGTTATGTGCTAGATATGTATTTCGACAACGAAGATGTCTGATGAAGACAACTTCGTTGTTGAAATACATATCTCCGCATAATTCGCTGTTATTTTGTGGTTTTTTTGTGTGATTCTGCTTTTTGTTTCAGTTTCCAACCACAGTGTCTAACCTCGGTCTTTTATTTTCTCTTTTTTATTTTAACGATTTGTATTCAAGTTCTCTCATCTTATATGGAAGTTTGTTGTAGAACTCGCAAGTAGTTAATACTGTTTCTTGTCTTAGACAGATGTGTACAATCTATGTTAAGTTGTTATTGGATAATTATGCATTTCGGGCTGTTCTGTGTAGTCTGATTCCCTTCTTTTTACATGTAAAAGGTACTGCAAAATATAAACACAAAATAATGTTAGAATCCATGATCTTTTCAAAGCACAGTGGCAGTCATCCATATAGGCAAGACCTCCAATAACCCAAGCTGCCCTGCGCTTAGCTTCAAAACATTGTGTGGAATGACCCCAAACCAATAGTGCATAAGAAAACGTAATGTGTATGTATGTTGTATGCATCATATCTTGACACAAGAGTGAATTCCAAAACCTCCCCCACAATATTCAGCAGAATACATAACCCCGGACATCCTCTGGCAGACGTTATTACAGTACCTACTGTCAATTATCACCCCTAAAAACATGACAGATTTTTTTTCTATTAGCACCGTTACAATCCAGCAAATGCCTAGGAGAAAATAAGAGATGTTCTGATTTTGTGCTGTTTAAACTTAATTGATTTGCCAAAAACCAGTTCTCTGTCACTGATATTGTTTTGCTCAGATTTGACTTAACATCTCATACATCAGGGTCAAAGCAAACAAATGTGGTATGATCCACAAAAAAGAATACACTCACAGAGTTTTACTGTGCTCAAGAGGTCATTAATGTAAATAAGAAAAAGAATGGGTGCTAAGACTGAGCCCTGAGGCACACCGTATGTTAGAGCTAATGTTTTGCCTGCATTATCTCAGGTCATAGAAAAAATATTGAAGGTTCAATTATGTTTACACTAATGACATCATACCCTCTCACCAATCGGGATTCAGAAGGCAGCATAGTAGCACTACAGCTTTGTAAATATTACTGACGACATATATAGTTATTGAAATCATGGCGAGGTTACCTGTATAGTTTTTCTGGATTACAGCAAGGCCTTTGATACTGTGACTGACGAGTTGCTATGTAAAAAAGTTACATATTTTGGTTTTGCAGGGTCCAGCATGAGTCTTTTGCGAAGGTTACTTGCCTGGTATGTCTCAGCAAGTGTGGTTGAATGGCTGAGTGTCTTCTAGTCTTTCAGTCGGGCAGGGGGTTCTGCAGGGATCAGTGCTGGACTTCTGTTTTTCCCTATTTATATTTCTGATTTCTGTAGTGTGGTTAAATATTGTAAGATTCAGCATTACGCAGACGATGTCCAAATGTATTATGAGTTTTGTGCAAATTTACCTGAAACTGTGGTTGCAGCTATTATCTCTGACATGCCTAATCTATGTACATTTTGAAAGGCTTGTAATCTTAGGCTTAACAGCCAGAAATGGAAGTAACTGGAAGATGGGGGGAGCAACAGCTTTTGTAGTTGAAGTCGATGGAAAAGTGTTATCTGCAGAAGAGAGAAAAAATATGGGTTTATAGCTGGACAGGGAATTGAGATTTTCAAGACATATTAGTTATTTAAATCAAGTTTCTTTTCCAATTCTTAAACAACTCTTTCCCCATAGAGCATCGCTGTGTATGCAGCTGCGGCATCAACTTATATTTTCGAAGCCATCTAAATTTTATGTTGTTCACGCTCCCACATTAACTTGTCTTGAAAGGCAGAGAGTAGAATGATTAGTGTGCTCGATTTATTTTTGGAGTGTGTGAGTTTGAACATATAAGTCACAAAATTACGAAGGCTGTTTTCTCAGAATTACTGCCTCATCTCGCTTTCATCACTTGTGCCTGACTCAAGAGATTTTAAAAACATCACGACATAGGTATCTGTCAGAAAAGTTGGTTGGGTTGGCTTAAGTCAACGAGCGTAATACTAGACATAAAATATATTTATGTATACCTGTATATTCTACTGCTGCTTTTAGTTGATCATTGCCTTATGTGGCAACGAAGGGCTATAATAATCTACCACAGCTCTCTGTTAAGAATTTTAAGAAGATGTTCTTTAATTTATTATCATTCTGTGGCCAAAGGTATTCACTAGAGGTGTGCGAAGCTTTGAACTTTCGAACCGAACTTCCCGTTCAAAAATTGTGCGCACTAGGCAATGTTAAATTAGTTCGAAGTTCAAAATACGTAATTCTCCAAAATAGTTCGAAGTTCATTGCTGAGAAATACATTGAAGTTGAACTTTACAGTCGTTCAATGTTTCCAAAGGCACCGAAATTTTAACTCTGTAGCGTCCCCATTAACTCGCTAGTGGCACTTTAAACTTGGTATTGGTCAGTTTAGTCGGTAGCGTAATTTCAGGACATTCTACTCATGCGTATTTTTGACAGTTGGTGAGACACATTGAGACCCACCAGAGCCATTTAACAATTACATAATTATTTTTTATACACCCTAGCATCCCAACGCTTTTTTCAGTTAGAGCATTATGAGGGCAGTGTTTGAAAGAGATCAGTAACATAAATTTTCACAATTTATGATGATAATCGCAAATTGCCTTTCAGAAACTCTAGGTTAAACACGCTTTATGTTACAATGAGCCAAAGCAGTTAAATAACATTCACAATCAGGAGACGGTTAAAATTTTAAGTGGTTATTATACAGGGCTTTCATTAATTCCCCAACCCCACGTGACCGCTTAAGTTAGGCAACCCGGCATACACGGTTGTACAACCTGAATTAATGAAATCCCTAAGATGCCAGTGTTGTCTCATATTTCCTTTGGGGTTTTATAAAAAATATAAAAATTATAATAAGTTGAAACAGTAAATGTCTTAAATGTATTTATTATTTAGTATTTTTAACAGCAAGTCTGTTCATGTATGGTTTACTGTTATTGATTGTTAAAAAAATAAATTAAAAACATAATAAAATATTACTTTTATTTTATATCGATATCAAAATTTTGTAATGTACGTAAATCATTTTGAGGTCCGATTATTTAAACTTCTAATTTACGGTTTTAGGAATGTGTATTGTGTAACAAATATGTACCTGTTTAGGCAGATTACCAATGAACAGATTTGGTAGGGCTTCCATGTGATGTCGAATATCGTCAACAACATAACCTTAACATACCTACACTTTTAACTTACGTAAAAACGCAATGAAAATGCTAAGTTTTGATAAAAACTGTTTATTTTTATTGTCCAACAGATAGAAAATTATTTGGAGAAGGTAAACACTGGTCGAACTTGGAAAATGCACAATATACATTACAAAATAACCGTCAAAAGGGAATTGAGCACCAATGGACTGAACTGTCAATTGTCAATTGATTTAGTAACTTTAGGGTCCCTAGTCTAGTGGTTTTTTTGGTTACTTTTTGACTGCCAACTCATAAAATCATATTCCACTAAGAGAGAGACAGAATCCGGTCACGTGGGGTTCGGGAATTAATGAAAGCCTTGTACATACCACGCCCACTTTTAACCCCCTCAATCTTACTAGCTGCAAACACTGCATAGCTAATTCCAAACAACAAAAACTATTTACAATTGAACTTAACTGCTGTAGAAATCTAAAAAAGTTTTGTATTTTTCGAATTTGATTTAACGTTGACCCATCTTTACAAAAAGCCTGGACGCAGCAAGTGCGTTATGGTAGTAAATTTTCATAGAAATGATCAGGCAACAAATATTTTTTTAACTGTTTTCTTTTAACATAGAAATATAAATTTTGATATATAGTTTCCTTTTAATATCGTAAACTTACGTACCAAATTTGGTTACCATAGCTTTTCTATTTTTTGAGATAATTTTTTTCTTCCGAAAGAAACCCCAAAATTTTCCCAGAACACCTGGCTCGATTTTCCTGGCTAACGAACTTATCCAAGATACTTACAAAAGGAAGGCACATGCTAAATTTTATCAAAATCGGTTCATTATTTTTTGAGTTATCGGTCTGATACATATATACAGGCTGTTTCTAAATTGATGCGAAAAATTTTACAGGGTGATTATTTGGCGAAAAATAAGGGGTGTCTTTTTAATAAAGTTTTTCTTGATACCCCTTCTCCTCCAAGTTACAGCCCTTTGAAATTTTGGCCAAAAAAAAAAGTGTTCATTAAATTTCTCCGTTATGAAATAATTTTAAAAAACGAAATTTTGCAGATGCATAAGGCTAACAAAATGACAGTTTTAAATGGATTTTGTAACCGTACAATGTTATCACAAGAGGGTTAAAAAACCTACCCTTACGTTATTTTTTATCAGTACTTTTTATTGTGTGTACTGTTTTCCATTAAAAAAATGATTTAGAAAGAAGAATTCATTTAGCAAGTTTTTTATAGCTTGACATTTTCTCATAAAATTGTTAGTTTCATCACAGAAAAATAAAATATTACTCAGATCGATGTCACATGAATTTACAGAGTGGTTGTTATTTGCTGAAAAATCAAGTACGTGGTAGGCTGTCAAATAACGTCATAAATATGTTAATATGTATTGTTCTGGCTTTTACTAATTTCCAAAAATTCCTAATAAGAAACAACAACTATTGTACTACTATTTTATAATTAATAATTAACAAACTAAGAAACGAAAAGATATATTAACAAAATGTCAGTACGTATCATCATAATAAATGTTGAAAATGCTCCCCTTTGGAGAGAACTCATGACTCTAGTCTGTTTCTCATTCAACTTCGTATTCTATGAAAAATACCGGGTGTGTTTCTTATAATATCACATGATGCGATAATACGATTTCTGAGGTCATCAATGTTTTCAACGGGACTTGAATAAACTAAAGTTTTCAGAAAACCCCACAGGCAAAAATCCAACAGATTCAATTCAGGAGATCGGGCAGGCCAATTCTGTGGGCCTCCTCGACCTATCCAACGATTTGGGTAAACTTCGTTCAAGTAGTTACGAGCGTTGATACTAAAATGACCCGGAACCCCGTCATGCATGTGCCACATTTGTGGTCTAATTTGTAAAGGGGTATTTTCAAGAAGCAGGGGCAACTCTTCTTTGAGTAGATGACAATACACTTCTCAGTTTAGTCTTATCGGAGGAAAATATGGTCCAATTAAGTCATCACCAATGATAGCCAGCCACACATTTAATAAAAACGTGTTCAAAAAGAGATTCCGTAATTTCATGTGGGTTTTCTTCAGACCATATGTGGTTATTATGAAAATTTCTAATAGATTCTTGTGAAAAGTTGGTCTCATCAGTAAATAAAATATGAGATAAGAACTGTGGAATTTTCGTGATCATTTGATGCATCTATTGACAAAAAATTAAACGCGGTAAAAAATCACGAGGTAAGAGTGCTTGAACTCGTTGGATATGGTAGGGATACAGTAGTTGTTCTGTTAAAATTCTAAATACCGTGGAATAGCTGACATTTAAGACTTGAGCGATTCTTGTACTTGTACCAGGAGATTCTTCAATTAAATTGAGGACAGCCTCTTCAAGTGCTACAGTTCTTACTTCTCTAGAACGCCCGCAATCGGCGGCAGTTCTTGAAAATTTTCCTTCTTCTTGCAGACGTTGTTGAATGCTTGCGAATATGCTGTGATTGGGTACAGTTCTATTTGGATATAACTCAGTGTAGAGGCGCTGTGCTCTTAATCCATTGCCATTAGCACGGCTATATTCAAAATGCATATCTGCCATTTCGGAATTGGTATAATTTACCATTTTATTCACTTATTTGTTCTAAATGTTTAAAAAATTCTCGATAGATTGACAACAACCAGAACAATTAATATTAGTGTAATTATGACGTTATTTGACAGCCTACCACGTACTTGATTTTTCAGCAAATAACAACCACTCTGTAAATTCATGTGACATCGATCTGAGTAATATTTTATTTTTTTGTGATGAAACTAACAATTTTATGAGAAAATGTCAAGACATAAAAAAGTTGCTAAGTGAATCCTTTCTAAATCTTTTTTTTTTTCAATAGAAAACGGTACACAATAAAAAGTACTGATAAAAAATAATGTAAGGGTAGGTTTTTTCACCCTCTTGTGATAACATTATAGGGTTACAAAATCCATTTAAAACTCTCATTTTGTTAGCCCTATGCATTTGCAAATTTCGTTTTTTAAATTATTTCATAACGGAGAAAATTTTTTTTTGTCAAAATTTCAAAGGGCTGTGACTTGGAGGAGAAGGGGTTTCAAGAAAAGCTTTATAAAAAAGACACCCCTTATTTTTTGTCAAAGAATCACCCTGTAAAATTTTTCCAATCAATTTTGAAACACCTGTATATATATATATATATATATATATATATATATATATATATATATATATATATATATATATATATATATATATATATATAAGCACCGGAAGGCATTTTCACCCAATCAACCTGCAAATGTTGTCAAATCTTTAAGAATAGGAGATATTCTATATACTAAATAGTCTATGTTACAATATATCTAAATTTTGTATTAAAGGAAATGATATATGAATGTTGAAGAATTTGGATTAGTTCGATTGTGAACATTATACATACTATCTTAGAGGTTCGAAGTTTGAAACAACATATATGCTTGGGTTCCTTCATGGTTCGCTTAAAAAAAAAACAGTTTGCACACCTCTAGTATTCACCATAGCCATTTCAATCCAAACATACACACCAGAAGAGGCTTAAAGGAGTCTTCTTTGTTGGGGATTGCTGATTGATATGTAACAACACGAGTATCTGATAATCGACTGTTTACTCACAGTGTAGAATCTTGATTGCTATTAAGTTTGTAAAGTGTATTCGTTTTTGTGTTTTTTGTTGATTTTTTAAGGGTTACGCTGAAAAGCAGTTCTGTAACTGAACTTTGGCCGATTTAGATTAATTAATTGATGTGGTATTAAAGATCATTTGTTGCCTAATAAACTCCTAATAATAATAATTCAATGTGCAGGACCCACAGCCATGAGTGTCACTGCTTCCATTTATTATCATTATTATGAGAATGCAGTGTGAGCTATCTGAATTATCCACACGAGCTACCAGTATCTTGCCTTCGATAAGTTGACAACCCATGATCTAGACCTTGAAATTAGTTCTTTTTCTTATAAGCTGCGAAACTGTTTTTAAGGTTTATTTATGTCAAGCTAAGAAAATTGTATGATTTTGATTAAACATATTTTAATGTCTTATTTAACTTTATTTGTCAAGTATAAGGAGTTACAATAACAGTTTTTTTCAGGTGCTTCAGTTGCCGGAAATTTTATGTATACATCTGAAACGATTCAGGCATGAGCTGATGTTCAGTAGTAAGATATCATCAGTGGTAAGTTTTCCCTTGAAAGGCCTAGAAATGAAACCTTACTTACACACAGATTGTGTATCTAAAGTTACTACTTACGAATTGTTCTCTGTTATCTGTCACCAAGGAACAGCAGGTGGTGGACACTACATATGTTATGCCTTAAATGGAAATCAGTGGTATGAATTTGATGACCAATATGTGACCAGAGTTAGCGCAGATAAAGTACAATCCTGTGAAGCATATGTCCTGTTCTACAGGAAAGTGAATGCATTAGCAGAAGATATAAGAAATGAAACTGTCAGGCTAGTTGATCAACACATTGAAAGTCCTCAGATAGCATTAATATCAAAGCAGTGGTTAAGCAGGTTCAGTACTTGTGCAGAACCTGGACCAATTGATAATTCAGATTATCTCTGCCACCATGGATTAGTAAGTCCAGAGCGAGCACAGGTGCTTGATCAGTTGACTGTTTCATTGTCTTTACCTGCATATGAATACCTTCACAGCAAATTCGGGGGAGGTCCCCCAGTATGTGGTGCAACTGTATGCCCTACCTGTCAGGCACTACAGAAAAAGCTCGTTCTTGAGCGCGAAACATTCCTACAGCTTTCTAGAGAGGCACAGGATCTTAATTTGCCTGCTACTCATTTGCTTTCTACATCATGGTATGCCCTGTGGCACAACTTTATTCAGAGAAGGACAAGTGAACCGCCAGGTCCAATAGACAATTCCAAAATAAATCTAAGTCAAATTGATGTGAATGAGTGTGCAGAGGTAAGTGAAAATATATGGAATTTCTTTTATAATATATATGGGGGTGGTCCGGAGGTGCGAATTAAGCCTGAGATTGAAAGAGCAGAGAGTGAAGCGAGTTTGCAAAGTGAAAATGAAGAGAGTTTTGGTTTTGTAATACCATCCTTGAAGAAAAAACAGGAGAAACAAGAGAAAATAGATAGGAATATGTATTCCCATGGGGAGCCTATGGAGTCAAAAGTTATTATGGAGAATGGTACAATGGATAATGAGAAAGAAAAGAAAATGGAGAGTATACCAATGGAAACTTGTGAGGAATCAACAGATGTAACTGGTAGTGATACAGTGTCTAACAACAGTCATAACACTTTTAATAATTCTAGGTCGTCTAAAATAGAAACTAGCAATAGGCATCGACGGAGGAGACAAGCTGTGGATTTTAGTTAAATATTCCAATGTACCATTTACCTATACCATTTGTGTTTTTACTATTTACTGTAAGTCTGTTGGTTTGCCAGTGAAGCAATAAATGTTGATTTTAATTTTTTGTTATTTGAATATTTTACACTATGTATTTGCAATTTCGTGGACAATTCAAGTTTATGTAATGTTTTATGTGGATATTGTGAAAGGTTGTACATAAAATTGCATTTGATGATTTTGATTTACACATTGAGACTGCTTTTTTTAAGTATTACCTGATAAAATATATATTACAATCATCATTAATGTTATCAGACAAAAGGGATTTCATGAATTTATAGGTGTTCCAATTCCTTAATTCTCCAATTAATTGATGACAAAAACAAAAAGATTGAAAATTATTACAAAAGTGTTATAGGCATTAAAATGTTAAATGTTGTAATTGCATTTTGTTACACATAGGGTTAGGCAACATTCCTTCTTGCACCTTATCTTTAATACAAATTAGAATAGTAAAATTACTTGTTTTATGTAAAAATCGTAAATATTTATTTAAAAAAAAACTACTGTGTTCGAATTAATTGTCATTATAGTTATGTTTATCCCGTTGCTTTCTAGAAAATCACAAACACTTGAGGTTTTTTATTCCAAAAGTATCCTTATCCATAGAATATTATTTTTCAAAAAATCAAAGAAAACTGTTTGCATCTTTTCTCCACAATTATGTTGCAGATTTTTAACAACCAATTTTACTTTGAATCACAGAATTTATTGAAAACATATTAAGTATACTTCTTTAGGAAATCCAGGGGAATATTTGACTAAGATGAGTATTATTTCATCCATTGGTAAACAAGTAAACAAAATATTTGAATAAGGTATAGCTTTTTTAAACCCACTCATTTTTATTAAAACAAAGGACCTTTTAAACTAATTTTATTATAAAAATTGCAAAGAAATATTAATATAAAAGATTATGTAACTATATTCTCATGTCATTATCAGCGGCTGCTTAACCATCTCCTCTTGGATCACAAAAGTCTTTGAGAATATTTACCTTTGCAGTTCCCTTTTAAAGGATTTCTTGGTCAAGGATGACTTGCAATATTTTTTTAAAACAACTTAAGCATCATTAAGCATCCATTTTATTCCAAAATGTTTGTCAATAAGATGCTTAATTTCCATGACTTTCTGGCATTTGACAGGCACACCTTTGAACCATTTTTTTTTTGGGTTAAAATTTGCCTAAAGTTTTGCCTTTTAGCAATGCAGTGTTCAGTACGATGTGTTGCTATTAAAATAAATCTCACCTTGGATGTTAACATTTCCTGTATTTCTTACTATAATAAATATTTTTACCCTTGCAAATTTGAAATGTCAAGAGCCCACTGGCTGCAGAAACTCACTTGCACTAGCGTCTTCCAGTCCCTAATCTCACAATCCTGTAAATGTGTGACTAGGTCATGTTCCTCAAACACACATAAGTTTGAAGATCAGTGATTGTTAGCTCCTTGAGGATTTTTTTAATCCTTTCATAAACTCGTATCTTGTAATAAAAAGTAGATATGTTATCAGGTACACAAACTTAATTAGCTTTATGTTAAAAAGAGCGACTTTTGCAAGAAAATAGCTGCACATGCCTATTATTGTTGAGTTCTTATTTTGTCCCCTGCAAAAGTTTTAGTTTTATTATCGTGCAACTTGATAAATCGCATTTCAAAAGACAGTCAAAGACCTCAGAAGAGATTTCATTTGACTTCTCATAAATTGATTATCTATCCAGTTGTAAATGGACCCATTTTCCTTGGTAAATGGGGCATTTGAAGGACCTTTGCCAATAATTATAAAATTATATGTGGATAACTGCCTACTGAAATAGGACGTCTGATCTGGTACCTTGAGATCTCCAAACTCCTTTTGGCAATCGAACAAAAATTTGATTGTGTTGACTTTCTTTTGCTTCAGCTTATTTAAAATGGTCGTGCTTGTGATGTGTTGATCCACTTCTCAATGACTATTTCAATTTTTGGTGAAACATCAGGGTTCCCATTTATACTTTCTGAGAATTGAATGCTTTTGGAGCATGCATCTGTTACAACACTTCCTAATCTAATATTGTAATCGAGATTGAGAATAATTGTGAAGGATACATTTTTGGTTTGGAGTTCCTCATTGGCTGAATTATTATACATTTGAAAGATTTTTTTGATATTCAACATAGGTACTGTGTAAGTATCTTTTTTTGATATTCAACATAGGTACTGTGTAAGTATCATCTGGTAGAAGATTGAGCCCTGCAGTAATTTCAATACCTTTCTACACATTTTAACCTCTCAGTGAATTTCATAACCAAATCTATTTTCTTTGTATTTGCTGGATTGCCCATCACCTACACAATTTTGTATAGGCATAGCATCAGTTAATAGATGATTTCCACCAGTTCTCTGCAACCAGCTCTTAAAAATACATGAAATATCAAGAAAAGTTTTTTGGCAAACCTGCATTTCAGAATTTTTTGTCTGCTTTTTTACAAAATAATGTAACAATACTCCCTTCCTAATTGAAGTCTTACTAAGATTTATATCTTGTGAGTTTCCATCCTTTAATATACTTCAGGATAAAAGTGGCATGCTCTAATTTTCGGATGCCATTTACTATGAACAGTTGTCATTCATTGTTAATTTTTTCAACCAATAAGTTTTTACCCTGATAGTCGCACAAAAATTCATGTTTTTAATTATTATCTGTATTATTTGTCATTAACAATAAACTGTTGAAATTCTTTTTTTTTTCCAGTTTGAAGGGTCATGTTTTTTCTCCCTTTTCCATATTCAGCTGGAACTATGTTCTCCATTTTATTTACTATTGTATAACAATAACCCCATTTTGCAGCGACCATAACTGGCAAAACATTGCATTTCCATGATCTGATATGGCAAGTTTTGGTATGGTCATATGTATGGATAAGGCAAGTTTTAGAAAGAACTTGAATTCTCAGTGTGGTATGGCGATGCTTTATAGCAACTTTTGTAACAAATTATTAGCTAATACCAATAAAACATCGGAAAAAGTCGCAAAATACTTAATAGCTCATTTTTTCTATAAAAATGGATTAGGAGAGTTTTGAAATGGATTGCCTCATATCATAAATTTTATTTTAAAGTTATTACACTATTTACTGTTCAACTATATATTAAAAAAACATATTCACTAATCATTTATGCCTGTATTTTTAGTGTGGTTTTTTCAATTTAATGTTTTATTTATTTTTATTTTTTTTGTAATGTATTTCTTGTAAAAGTGAACTAAACCATAAAAACATGTTTTGTCTTTTGAAAATGTAAATTATTGTCTGCCATGACTTGTTCATTATGACTACTTAAAAAATAAATATTTTTGAGACGTCGTTAAAGTTTTGGTACTTGTAATTTTTTGTTTAAGTGATTGATGCGATTTCTCTTTGTTTCTGAGCGGGAAATAAAAAGAGGGCTGGTTAAGATGCATATGGTGTTTGTTCCATACCTAGATATCATATTTAATTGACCATTGGGAGGAAAAACCAAAGTTTTTCACTTAACATTTGTCAAAAATTTTAAAAACAGCGTCAGCAAAAGGTTTTTTTTATCACAGACAGTTTTTATGTATTTGTTACTAGAAACAAACTGATACTTTATTTTTGGTAAAGTAATTAATCTAATATTTTTCAGCAACTTTTTTTTTGTCATTAAATTTTCAAACTTACTATTTATTAGAGGAAATCAAATTAAGATTTTGAACAATCATTGCATCAGTTTTACATAAAAACTTGTTGATGCACAAGTTATACAAGGTCGGCCAAACTCAATGGCATATTGGAAGTATATACTGAACGAGAAAAGATATAAATCTGAAATTTTGTTTGTGTTCATAAGCAGACATGATCTTAATCTTGAAAATAGTTTTGACACTGCGGCGTTGCTACATTCATCATTACCAGATACCAGCTTTGTTTTTTCAAATGAAACCGCCTGTATATTGTGACATTTTCAGATTTCCCGGAACAGTTTGAAAGTTTTTGTATTATATTTTTCATTAATGGTTGCAGGTTGCCAAATTTCCTAATTAATAATTTTTATCTCGGTAACGGCTTGAGATAGGTGAAAGATATATAATACAAAAAACTTTTTAAATGTTTTGGGAAAACAGAAAATGTCAAAATAGACAAGCGGTTTGATTTGACAAAACAAATTTTGTATCTGCTAAGGATATATGTGGCCACATCGCAGTGTCAAAATATTTTCAAATAAAGTTCGTAACGACTTATAAAATCAACCCAAATTTCTGATTTCTATCTATTTTGGTTCACCATATACTTCTAATGTGCCATCGAATTTGGCTCACCCTGTATATTAACATATAAAACAGTGATAAATTGATTTGTTGATAATTAATAATTTTGTGGTAACACCATTTGAGGCAAAGTAAATTCACTAAATTAAGGCAAGTTTTCTGTAAAAATTTGTGAAAAAGTTTATTCATAAATTTTTAACAAAATTAACATTCGCTTAGTTTTTGTGAAAAATTAATAAGCTGTGCTTGCATAGTAGAACAGTGTTTTAGTGATTGTTATTCCCACATTAAAACTGTCTGTTGGTAAATATACAGGGTGTTTGCTAGAGTTTGCGCATATAATCCAAATAAGGAGATCTGCAACATCGTACCCTACAATGAAACAAAAAAATCTAGCACCTATCAAATTATGTATAGATGGAGTAGAATATTTCTGTTCGTCTGCTAAAACCAATATTGGACATAATTTTGGCGACAGCCCATTCATGCGAGGTACTGCAGTCGACTCCTGTTCAGACACAATTTTTATGCCTCCAGTTACAATGGAGGAGGTTCTTCAATGCGTGAGGGGGTTGAAGAATTCTAATTCGGCTGGTATCGATAATATACCAATAACTATAGTGAAAGGCATTATAGACTTAATAGGTTTACCACTTACTTTTGTTATCAATGTTTCTCTTGATACTGGACACTTGCTTTCATTATTGAAGAGAGCTCTGGTGATAATACTTTATAAAAAGGGGGCATGACTATTACAAAATTATCATCCAATCTCTTTGTTATGTGTATTCGCTAAAATCTTTGAAAAGATTGTGTCTAAGATAATCTTGGCCCTTTTTCGATAAGGAATGCTTGCACTCCGATTGTCAACACGACTTCCGGTTTGGTATGTCCACAGAAACTGCTGTTTTTCGACTTCTGTTTGATATCAATAGTCATCTAGACATGGGTTTAAAGCTTGGTGGTATCTTTTTCAACATAAGTAGAGCGTTCCATACCATTGACCATAAGATTTTGTTGCACAAGTTGGAAGCAATGGTAATCAGGGATTCACTGTTGCCGTCGATACAATCATATCTATCCGTCAGAATGAGCTGGGTACGTGTGGACGCTAAACTGTCAGCGGAGTATCGCATGGAGCTGGGCGTCCCTCGGGATTCCATTTTGTCGCCGTTGCTCTTTTTGGCCTACATCAATGATTTGTCAACTAATCTGAAGGAGGTTGATATGACCATGTATGCGGACAACATTTCGGTGGTCGTTGCTGAGAGCAATTTTGGGGACCTTCAGAACCGTACATTGAGAGTACTCCGGGACTTCAAGTGGTGGTGTCGGTCCAATCTATTGGTCCTTAATATCAATAAAACGACCATTGTCAATTTTTGAAGGAAAAAAAACACCTGAAAGCTTAATAAAAGGTTTGGCGTCTGGTGGGTTGAGCATCGCTGGCTCGGTGTTGCTTTTGGGAACAGTTGTGCAGGGTAATTTGTGCTGGGACGCCCAGATGAATTTGTAAGAAGCTTACCCTAAGATTTTCTGATCGTACACGGAGGCTGGTCACTGACATAGCCTGCGAGACAGATACACTGTCTCAATCTCTTGGTATCGTTCGGCTGACTACGAGCGGTACCCTAATATGCTGCTGTCCAGTGTTTTAGTAATTTACCACTTGCGCTGAGACAAATCAACTCCTGCAATAAATTCAAGAAACACACTACGCGTTATCTCCAACAAAAATGTTTTTATTCACTTCAAGAATTTTTATCAGAATAAGGGAGTTTTTCTTGTATGTGACGTAATGTTATGATTTTTATGAAGTTTATTAATATATTCTATTATGTATTATTTGTGCAACACGTGTGTGCTCGTTGCCTATTGGCTTTTAATCTGTGTAATCTGATAGCTTTAGCATTTGTGTTTATGTTGTTTATGATGTTATGCAATGTCGTACACACATAATTTATGTTAGCAAATTTTTTTATGACGAACACATCTGCCTTGGTACAGTAGCTGCGTGCAATAAAGACTCTATCTATATTAATAATGATTGAAAAACTATAGTCTAGTTAGAGTGAACTAAATAATGCAAGGCTTTGACATTCAACTGTGGTTGTCCACTATTCAGAGTGCAGGTAAAATAATAGCACAATAATAATTTGTTTATCATATTAACAGCAAGTTATAAAGTTATACATGGTAAAAAAATTAACTATATATATATATATATATATATATATATATATATATATATATATATATATATATATATATATATATATATATATAAAATTACATTAAAAAAGTCCCGATAATTAGAGCTGGATGGGACTAACACCGCCTCGAATTACCGAAATTTCGAATTATACGGAAAAGAACAAGTTAACCATGTACGCAGATGCAAATAATCTTGTATTTTTTTAATTAAGTAGGAGGCTCGCATTATTTGTACATATCTATAATAGATAGAGCTTCTAAAATTCCACAAAACACACCCAAAACGAGAAGAAAAACAAAAATCTGTAAATATACTCGTATTTAATTACTTCTTTGTCTACAAATCACAAAAATTTGCTGCATAATGTACATACTGTTACATTCTTCGTGGGGTTCTGGCTTTGTTGACTAACAAAACACAGCTTTTCAAACTACTAATTTATTATAACTAACTATTTTCCAACACCACTATCAACTAAAATATTTCTCTATTACTAAATGTCCATAGAATTTCTATATTTCACTGTTCGCCTTCTATGATCACTTATCCTGCACCAACACTAACTTATTACTGACTAACTTACTCTGTGTGTGGCTCGCCTCTTTATACTGTCCATAGAGATTCTAGACCTTTCTACATCGTTCCTGTCACTTGTGGTTCGTTCTAGAAATAAAATTCCAGGGTGTTCACTGTTACTAACACACTTTTACAAGATGCTTGTGACCATAGAAGTAACAGAGTACATAAACTTAATTCTTATAGAGGTGGGTGTGACAATACCTACTAAACTACATCACCCCTGCCTGCTGAAAAAATCATCAATCGTCCTTTTTTTCTGCAATCGACATCAGTTTTTTCCCGCTATATCCCCCCAGCGCTTGAGCAGAATGACATCTATAGGCATGATTTCCTGTTGCTGCTCAACATATCGCAAAGCAGCTTCTAATGCAGTGACCAATTTTCCCGTCCTCTTGTGAGGAAATTTCTTCTTCACCATCTTTATGAGATGTTTTCTCCTCATTCACGATTTTTTCGTCGGTACCCTCGAATTGTTCGTCTAAAGCGAACCATTCATTAATCTCCTGTGTATCAGTATTTTCACACTCAGGGAGTTTTCTAATGAGGTACGTTGTCTTCATATTTATCTTCACTTGTGCATTCGTGGAAATTTTGCAAAAGTAAATGCCAGCATTTAACAACCGTTTCCGGCTTGACATCATTCCATGATTCCGCGATCCAATATATGACGTCCTGTAACTGTTTTTAAAAATCGTATCACACTTTCTTCCCTTTCAGTTGCTAGTAGGAGATTCTGGAGTAAAAGCCGGCGGTACTCTTTAAACTTCGAAGGATTCTGATCCATGGGTTGTATAAGACGTAACATTCGGCGGCAAGAATAAAGCACGAATATCACCAGAATGTAGTTCTTCATTTGCATGAGAAGGTACGTTATCCAAAGGTAAAAAGACTTTGACTGGCAAACGTTTTTCTTCCAGAAATGTTTTCACGTCTGGCACAAAGCTATCAAAGAACAATCTCTTGAAAATTTCTATATCCATTCATGCACTCTTCTAGTTTTTATATGCTGCAGGCAGAGATGACATAGCTACATTTTAAAAGCCCTGGGTTTTGCTGACTTGCCTAGAACAACAATCTCTAATTTGTGATTTTCAATTGCGTTAGAACAAGCCAGAATCTTTACCCTTTCCTTGCTTTTCTTATGACCAGGTTCAGACTTTACCCTTTTAGATGCAAGTGCTTTTGCTGGTAACATTTTAAAAGTAAGCCCAGTCTTGTCGCAGTTGTGCACCTGATCTAACATAAGGTTCTCCCTTTCCATAAGTTATTTGACTAGTAGACAAAACAGTTCAACGGCTGTGGTGTTTGCACAAAGTTTTTCACTGCATATGCTAAGCCATCTAACCCCATATCGCTATAACCATCTGTCTAACCACCCAGCACTTGCTGTAAAACCTTTGTAACCATCATTAAACGTGTTTTGATAAAAAATGGCATTTTCCTGCAGCATCGGTCTGGTAATTGGAATTCCTTTTTCTATTTTCTCACAGAACCAGAGATACAGTGCCTGGCTAGTTTTTTCATAGATTTCCTTGCCTGAGGCAAATCTTCTGAATCCCGCTGAAAACCGAATTGCTCAATTTTCAATCTGTTCTGATGCCAGTCTCCGATGGTGATTTCTCCCACACCATACTCCGCAGCAAGTTTCTTAATTGTCTCCTTTATCGAGTATTTTTATTGCCTCCAGTTTTGTTTGCACAGAAACAAATTTCCTTTTATTCTTTCTGCTCATTTTATGAACTGTGAAACCACTTCACTAAGTCACCAAACTAAAAAGTAACACAAGTGAAAAAAGAATATTTATCGAAACGTTCCCAACAAATATGTTTTTTCAGTTCTGCAGTATCCCAAAACAATTCAACTGAACGAATAAAATACGATGGAGTATCGCAGCTCGGGTGTGTGAACTAAATTATACAAACAAGAATGAACAGATAATTTTGCTTCGTGTAGCACTTGTAGTCTCATAATTTTTCCATTTTTAAAACTGTTGTGATTGAGCTTGCGAAGTCTAAGGGGGCTGCCTGGGCTACAGATGTTTTGCATGTGTGTATTATTAGAGAAAATAATGTACCTAATCGAACTAAGTCCCAGTGACAGGTCACTCAGTTCACGAACTGACCGTCCGATTTTATTACAGTGGTATATTTTATTAGTCGAAAAACCGAAAACATTCCAACGCTCGGGTGGCTCGGATTGTCCAGAGCCCCGAAATACATAAGCTCCAAATATCGAGACTACTGTATTTAATACATTTATAGTAGTATGAATTAGAAGATAGAAAATAGAAGAATAATTTAGTGAATAGATTTGAAAAAAAAAAAGTTAATTTGGTTGGTTTTGTTGGTTAGTTACATATTTTTTGAACCAACTAAGTCTTAAAGAACAACTTCATTTGATTGGTCCAGTGTATTTGGGTTTTCTTCAACCCACTGAGTAACATTATTCAAAGATTCAAGGCTTCAGCAGTGGGAATCAACTTGTCTGTCACAATTGGATTGTCGGCAACACCACTTTCTTCATCCTCAATCTCAATTTCATCATTTTCTGGCTGGTGATCTTTATTCCAAATCTCAACATTGTTTTGATTGCATACCTGTAAATTACCACTTTAAGAAAATAATGGACATGTTATTAGTGAATTTTCTTTAAAAAAATTCACTAATGAGGAGATCCCGACTTTTGAATTTTGAAAAAAATTCTTCAAATGAGCGCTATTTAGGACCCCTGGAACCCAAATCCGAGGTCGGTGTCAGGCTAATATGAGCTATGGAAGGAAAATGTCTCAAGAAGAATGTTTTACAAAGCCTGAAGTCTTAGTTTCAATCGTCATTGTCCTTCATTTTACTAAAATGTTCCCAGAAAATTAATTTCAAATAGACCCTTTCTCTGATGCTTTGGCTATAGAGTTTATCGGTTAATGGTATATCATTTTTGTCGAATTTTCGTAAAAAATCTTTAAAGCTTTTTCGGGAACACTTTAAGTTTACTTGCGGAAATTTTTGTTCATTTTCAAAGAATAAAGTTATTTTGATGAAACATGGCACATTGTTTCTACTATATAGGTTATACTGGTAATCAAATTTGATGCCTGCTTTCTTTAAAAAAACATATTTGCTATTAAAAACATTTTTATGAAAATTCACTACCATAATGCACTTGTTGCGCCCCGAACTTTTTTTTTACTTACATTAGAGTTCATAGGATTTAGGATATTCATAACTTCAGTTTGTACATACTCTGGATCTTCGTCATTCAATCGTGATTTTAAGACACTTGTGCAAAACAAAATCGTTTGTTTGCGGTAAAATCTTATGCCAAAATTTTTCAATTGCTGATGGTTTCAATTTTTCCCAGGTCAAATTTAAATGTGAAACAGCACCTCTTTTAGAGTTACGGCTTCTAATGCTTCTCAGACATTATTTTTCCAAACACATGAGGTAAAAAAAATTTACAGTTAAATAACATATTACATTTTGATCCATAGGTTAAATTAGAGGAGTAACATTTCGTGTCATGTACATTACTGTTATGGATCAGCCAATATTGTTAAGTTCTTCTGCTGGTGGATGACTTGGAGCATTGTTTAACAATAATAACACTTGCTGGTTGGCCACAATCTCTTAAAAACTGATTTACCTAAAATTAGGAAATCTTATACCTTTTAGAAACTTTACAATTTAGTAAGTGTGAACAGGCTTACCTCTGGAACAAAGTTTTGCTTAAACCAGCCCTTAAAAATGTCACGTCATCCATGCGGTTCTGGAATGGTCATAATTTATGGGACAATTGCAGTTTCTAAATGATCGATGATTCTTAGCTTCTCCTATGACTAACAATTTAACTTTATGGTTTCCAGAAGCCTTTGTACAGGTTATTCATTATAAATTACCCACCCCTTATCTTGTTATTATTGCCTATAGGAAAAAAAATTTAAAGAAATGTTGTGTGGTTATGACTGAATTTTGTTAAAATGCAATCAAAAGTACAATGGTGTGCAGATTTCAGCGGATACAAAAAATATATTGTTTTAATGGGACACTCTTTTTATTAAATTTTTGGAATGATCTTTTTTCCTGATTTCAAAAATATACCATATATTACTTCTGACTCATACCCTTTTTGAGTTTTTGAACGTCAAATATGTTAATAAAACTAGTTACTGTAAATATGGCAAAGTTAACTTTATGATAGCAAACTTTGAAAATGGCATCTATTATGTTTGATAAGTGACATTTTGTTAATGAAATAATCGCAATGGTTTACAGTGAGAAAGAAAAATTCCAAATATTTACTTGTTATATAAAAATAACAAAAATAAACGTGCGTCAAAAAGAGCATATAGGGTGTATCCAAATTGTCCTACACCATCAGAAAATACATTCAAAAATATTTACTGAAAGGTTATTGATACCACCAGTTTTAGTAGGAGAAGGCGTGTAGTTCAAGCAAACCAGGAAAAACAGTTAGATATACTGTTTTATTTCGAAGGTAAACCCATCCATATTTATTCACGAATAGACTTTTTTGAAATATTGTATTACTCTTTAGAAAATTCTGAATGCAGTATATCGAACATATATAATGCAGCCGATTAATTAAGTAAAAATTATTAGAAAACTCAACGTACGTTAAAAAATAACAACTACAGACCATATAAAATTTTACCTGTACAAGTTTTAACAAGGGCTCATAAAAGGAAAAGGCTGGACTTTTGCGGCCAGATTGAAAAGTTGAATGAAGATCTGGATTATTTTCCTAAATATTATGGACTGATGAATCATCCTTTCCTACGGCATCTAATAGGAAAAATCGAGGGTCCTGGGAAAACAAGCACAACAGAAAAAGATTGTTAAAACAAATACAAAAACAGGAAGAAAAACTGTTAGCGTTTGGTGTGGAATTTTCAGAAACAAAATTGTTGGGCTTATATTTTATGATTATACTTTAACTGGAGTTACATATTTAGAAATACTTATCCCAGAACTAGAAAATATTTTTTTACTGAATTTTTCAGAAGCGGACCTTGATGATATGATTTGGATGCAGGATGGGGCAACTCCGCATATCCTACCCTTTTGAGATCATTTGAATAATGTATTCCAGATATGGATTGGGTATAATTGAATTATTAAATGGCCACCTAACAGTCCGGATTTGACCCCTATGAATTCGTTCCTTTGGGGAATTCTAAAAGGCATTGTCAATAATGATGATAATAATAATAATAGTATTCAAATTATTAAAGACAGGATTACACTGGAAATAAACAATCTGAATGCCAATAATGAAGCCATTTCCGGTGCGATTATAAATATGAGAAGACATTATTAATTATGTGTTGACAATAATGGTGGAGACATCGAACATATTTTATGAATTATCATTCATTTATATTTAAATTTCCAAAATAAATGTTTGTTGTCTATTTTGTATAAATATTCGGAGTTTTCCTTCCATACTGTAAACCATTTTGATTATTTCATTAAAGAAATGTCAGTTATCAAACATGATAGCTGTCATTTTTAAAGTTTACTTTAACAATGTTACTTTTTCCATATAACTGAATGAGTTTACCTCGAGGTCAGAACAGTAACAGTATTTACAGTAACTCGTTTTACTAACATATTCGACATTTAAAACTCAAAAAGGATATGAGTTAGGGGTAACATAAGGTTTATTTTTGAAATCAGAAAAAAAGATCATTGCAAACATTTCATACTATACAGCGTATCCCATTTATATAAAAAAAAAATTGTATCCCCTGAAATCTGCATGCCACTTTACTTTTGATAGCATTTTAACAAAATTCACTCATAACTACACAACTTTTTTTTACTTTTTTTTCCTATATGCAATAATAAAGATGATAAGAGGTGTGTAATTTTTAATGAATAATGCTGTACACGCTAAAAATATTATTCTTTGTTGTTGTTTTTCTTCTAGGAGTTTTTTTTTTTCTAATGATGAGACAGACGTTTTATCAGGGAGAAGCTTACAGTATAAACCAGATTCATCTGCATTGTAGGTGTGTTCTGAACTACATTGTAGTTCCATTATTATTTTTGACAATTTTTCTTCAAATGGTGCTGTTAATTCAGGTTATGAGGAAAGTTTCTCCCCAGCTTCAAAAATAGTTTGTGTAAAATTTTTCATGTAGAATTTTCGGCTTCTCTTCATTCATGTCTCAATTAAGGCCCATGCTATTCTCTTTGCTTTAACAACCATTTATAAATTATTATTATTATTATTACTTAGAGATATTTTCATGTATATTATTTTAATAATTAATTTTCATTTAGTATAAATCAAAACAAATACATTACGTTTTTGTAATGAAATTTAGAGTTAAATTTTTATATCTGGCAACACTGATTCACATTTTCCGTGATGTGACGTCATTTGCGACATGCGCAGTTTGTCTGTACCCTGTATTTCACGTTTACCCACTTGTTTCTTATATCGAAGCTATCAGTAGTATTACTAATTGGCTCACGTTGCTCCAAGTGTTCATCTTTTGCTTCTACCAAATAAGCTTCAAGAATTTTGTTTGACGTGGATGGGAATGATTCTATGATATTAACAGTAGTTTCGTTAATTACAGGCCTTGGAGAAATAATAACATTTATATCAACTATAGAATAATTCATGGCTTTTCTGACTTGCCAGTATTTAGTGCTTTTACTTCTGAATTTGAATTTCTCAAAATTAGACATATTTTTTTCCTTTTAATTATTTTTATTACCAATAATAATTGGCGATACTAAACAACTTTTAACACCGATTCTAAAAACCGCTAACAATGAAAAATATCAAGCACACAGCACTGATGCGTATTTTTTCTTTGTTTCAACATTATGTCAGGACAGAATTCTTGCTTACCTATTTATTAGTTCCTCCATTATTTCTTCGGAATAACAATTAGTAATCTTAAAAAAGCATATTGAAATTCACAAGCAGAAGATATGTAACATCACAAATAGTTAAATTTTTTCCCACAAAACATATTTTGCAGGCACTACGTAAGAAAACTTAAAACCTTCAGTTGACATCTGATAGAATGGTCATAAATAGGAAGTACCAATAAATAAAATTAACAGTAAAATAGCTACCAACTGTCACATATATTTGTAAGATGGAAATTCAAGAGCATCTGTAAACGAAATATTATCCACAAGAGGACTACAGAATTTGCGCTTTTGTGATATCACTATAATTAATTGGCTTCAATTGATGATTACTCATGCATCTTGGCAGATCAATTATGTACTTATTTAGATATTTTAAAGAAACGAGTCCATGATATGGGTATTTCAGGCCCGCCAATATATTTAATAGACAAGGATAAATCAGGGCCATACTTGATTTTTGGAGCGGGTAAGCGCTGCTGGGGTACTTCCGGCGCGACAGTGTTTGCTGGTGACTTTCTAAAAAGATTTTAAAAAATTATTATTTACCTTGCCTCCTTCCACTGTTTAACTTGCAACTCTAAAGATAGGAAAATGTATTTATAAAGTGCTATATTGCTATTTTACATTACATTTTAAACCTTCCATGGTAAACAGGGTGACATAAAGTTGTATTTTTTGAATAGAACATCCTGTAAATTTTAGTAATAAATGATGATAGTGTATTGAATTTAAATTATAGAAATAAAACATTTTAAAGATTTAAACTCAAAGCCCACTGAGATATTAATGAGTTTATATCTAAACTTTTAGTATGGCAATATGAAGGTAATGGCAGTCATGAAAATACAAATGACTATCAAATATTTCAATGCTAATTGTTGATTGTAGTTCCAATAGAGAAATAAACTTGAACTAATAAACAATTAGCTCAAATATTTAATGATTGCGAAATAACATTCATATAAAAAAAACTGGTTTAACCAGTATGGCCTCTGTTGATGGATGATGTCAATCAAGAGTAAGGATAATGGTGGTCATTTTATATGAGATTAGTTATATTTATTAACACCAAATTTGTTGATCTGAAAGTTTAGTAGCAACTAGATGGTCAATTAGAAGTTAATTTCCTTTGAAATCAATTACAGCCATATAATTCAGCCGAATACCAACCAGAGCATCATTCTGGTAACCTGTCTTATACCTGTGGATGAGGCAATCTGCTGTATTGATTGATTGGCTGTGGATGATGCACACGAACCAGGCATTGACGTCGTTGCAGATGACTTCAACAGTATTGATTTTTCCAATTGTATATACAGTGTCCTGTTATCAGGGCCTATTGAATGTCTTTAGTTTCTAATTACGGGGTGCCAGGTTCAAGTCAACTTGAAACCACCATCTCGGTTGAGATGCCTCCGTATTTTAGGTGGCTCCCTCCTGATTTGCAGGTTTTTCAAAATAGCATGCTCTTCTACCGCCAAATTTTCAGGTTGCAATAACCGTAAATGTTGTTAATTCTTCAGCCTCCTTGTTTTTGTGGTTCTTGTTGTTTGTCCTATGTGTACCTTTCTGCATTTACCTGGTATCTAATATATTGCTGACATGTGGAGAGGGTTAGTTGATGTCTTTACTGATCTAAGCATGGCGCCAATTGTGTTATTTAGTAATTTGGCTGTCTTGTCTGTAGTTTCTTGAATATATGGCAGAAAAATGTCTCTTTTGGTCTGTCATTTGTATGTTATTTAGGTGTATCCGTTTGTTGGTTTGTCTCGCATATACTTATGGCTCTTTCAGTGGCCCTTTTTTGTATCCGTTTTCTTTCAGGGTGTGTTTCATGTACGTAATTCTCTACTAACTATCTAACAATTACAAATAATTCGGAACTTCATAGAGTATTACGTTACTTGAAACACCCTGGAAGAAAGTGAATAGAAAGGACATTGAAAGAGTCGTACGTCCAGACAAACCAAAGGAGAAGAATTTCCTACCATATATACCACGAACTACAGACAAGATAGCCAAATTATTGGAGAAGGATATTAGCACCATCTTTAAAAAAAAATCCTTTGGTCTGTCATTTTTATGTTCTTTAGGTGTATCCGTTTGTTGGTCTGTCTTGGATGTACTTATGGCTCTTTCAGTGGCCCTTTTGTGTATCCATTTTCTTTCAGGGTGTGTTTCATGTACTGTAATTCTCTACTAAATATCTAACAATTAATTACAAATAATTCCGAACTTATTACATTACTTGAAACACACCCTGGAAGAAAGTGGATACAAAGGACATTGAAAGAGCTGTACGTCCAGACAAACCAAAGGAGACGAATTTCCTACCATATATACCACGAACTACAGACAAGATAGCCAAATTATTGAAAAAGGATATTAGCACCATCTTTAAAGAAATCAGCGCCATACCTTTATCAGTAGACACAAATTAACCCTTTTCACATGTCAAGCATATATCAGATACCATGTGAATATATTAAGGGATACATAGGGCAAACAACAAGATCCGTTGAAACAACAATGCTAGAACATTAACGACATATATGGTTACTGTACCCTGAAAAGTTGGTGTTAGCTGACCATGCTATTTTGGTAAACTGCTTGTCAAAATGGAGGTTCTTGCCAGAGTAAATGGATCAATCAGGAGAGATCCGATTGAAATAGACATTCTAACAATGTCAACTGCGATGGCTGTGTCAAGTTAAGTCAAACTAGGCTCCTTGTAATTAGCCGTTGCTAAGATGCTACGGACACCGGCATGACACCGTACATACAATTAGAAAAATCAATAATGGTGATGTCATCTGCAACGATATCACTGTCTGGTATGTGTGTCTCATCCAGCGCCAGTCAATCAATACAAGCTATTAATTTTATATTTTATTATCATCCGCATGTATAAGAAGAGTTACCACAGCTATGTCTGCTAAGTTTCAGTCCAGCTACTGAGGAAGCGAGCAGCTATGCCTGGTAAAATATCTGGCAACCCACAAAGTGAATTCGACCATGGCAAAACAGTCTAAAAGTCACTTAGCATTCCATTTGAAAAAGTTTGTAAAAAAGTACATAGGAATACAGTTTATTTTTATTTTACTTTTGAGGGTCTATACTGTAACCTATCGGGAAGTAGTAACATGCTAGACTTCTCACTCCAGAGACTGTTCACATTTTTAAACGAAAATATTAATTCGATTTATCATAAATTACTCATATATATATATATATATATATATATATATATATATATATATATATATATATATATATATATATATATATATATATATATATATATTTATATATATATATGTATCACACCGATAACTCAAAAAATAATGGGCCGATTTTGATTAAATTTGGTGAATAAATTCCTTTTGCAAATGGCTTGGATAAGTTCGTTAGCCAGGAAAATTGGCACAGGGTTTCCCGGAAAATTTTGAGTTTTCTTCCAGAAAAAATATATCTCCGGAAAATTGGATTAAAAATACTCCAGAATGCTGTTATTTACCAAAATTCTAAAAATTGGTGGTTAAAAAGATCTTTACGAATAACTGATACTCACCTTTCGCTTTTAAGAACTAATCTCCTTTCACATATTTTACATGTTTTTAAATGTCCCAGCAATCCTGAATGACACTGTGTATAATAACATGAGTGTTTTAGTTTATTGTATGTTATTTATTTATATTTAAATATAGGCATAGAAAATGTTTACTCTTTATCAAATTAAATATTTATTATATTTTTTAACATTTATATGTGTGTATATTTTGTGAGTCGTCTTGTTTTCTTCCACTTGCTACCAGGTTTATTACACATTATCAATTTGATCTGAACATAATTTATAGAGCCTAAACGAAAACTAGACTAGCAAGTGAAAAGTAAACCTTGACAAAGATTTCACATACAAATGTTGAATTTATAAGTACAATTTGGAGAAGCCATTTATCATAATACAGTTTTTAGACCTGACTTCATCAGAGAGATGAATTTGTTCAGCCCTCTGATGACGCTAACTTTGTTAGTCAAACGATCATCAGATCTAAAAACTATTGTGATGAATTGGGTTCTCCAAATTGTACTTATCAGTACTCATCACAGGTGCCAATCTTCACTCATTGTTGAATTTATGATAGTTTTAGACTATTGAACCACCTAACATATTGTTAGAAGTTGCTCCCATAATGGTTTGAAGGTCACCTAAGTAAATGTTTATGAAAAACATGGTACTCCAATATGTGCAGTAACAATATCACTTATAGACAAAGCTACAGTGTCTACATAAAGACAGTGTTGCCATGCGTTCGTGGCCTACATGTTTAATTATTTTTTGCATTATGGAAGAAACAGGGGAATCGGAGGATTTCTGTGTTAATGTATGCATCAGTGAGAAAAAGTGGACGGGCCACAAGTGATAATGATAAAGAAATGACTCATGTGATATTTCATTTTCGGAGTGTCTTTTTTAATTAGAAAATGTAAATTAAAATCTCGTTCTTGATTCCCGCAAAACTTCAAATCGACTATAATGTCAATTGTTAATTAGTTTGAGAGTTTTCACCACCTGAAAAGCAATAAGTGAAAGGAATCCTGGCAGAATTCTTGCAAATTGCATGGAGAAATGTATGCAATTTTTAGTATTTCACAGAATGTTGACGAGAACATTATTTGAAGTTTTTTGTGATAGTTTTTGAGCTTAGAATCATTCATTGGTGCTCCATATTTGGATAAGTTAATTTTATTAACTACCTGCCAAAAAGTGAAAATCTATTAAATTATATGAAGTATAAAGAAGCCAAGTTCGTTTGCTTGGAAAAGGAAAGTCGGATAACATTATTATTACATATTCGTGACTGAATAATTATTACTACTCATTACAAGCGTGAGATACATGGGTATGAATTTTCAACTATTCACTACCGAATGCTACTTAGGTTTAAGTCAAATACACATTTACAGTTGTGTTGTTTGAGTTTAGAGAAGCCCAATTTATTGAAAAATGAAGTGTGCAAACGGTTCGTAGACATTAAGGTGAAAGGTTATTCAACCTATCAAATACATTAATTTGTTTTATTAATAGGTTATTATTTTCCTTGTTGCTTATTATTAAGTATATGATTAAATAGAAAATAAAACTCTGGACGCAGCAAGTGCGTTATGGTAGTGAATTTTCATAAAAATGTTTTTATTGCAAATATGTGTGTTTTCTTTTTAAGAAAGCAGGCATCAATTTTGGTTACCAGTATAACCTATGTAGTAAAAGCAATGTGCCATGTTTCATAAAAATAACTTTATTGTGTGAAAATGTACCAAGATTTCCAAAAGTAGACTTAAAGTGTTCCCGGAAAAACTCGTTTCTTGGTCAACCTTATAGGTTAATAGCAAATTGGGCTATTCAAATATGAAGCATTTGATCAAAGTTCGCTACCATAACGCACTTGCTGCATCCAGAATTTCTTTTCTTACAAACATGCATTATATTTCGATGGAAAATGCAAAAATGCAATAACATAAGGCGTGTTTGATTTTAAAAAAAAAGAAAATTTGTATCACCAATGACTTATGGGCCATCCTGTGATTGTAGAAATATTTTTTTAAGATGTAGCTCAAGACACCCTATAATTAATATATACAAATTTTTTTCAAATCTTGTATAATAACGGATATATTGAGTTTTATTAATTTTTTACGAAAATTCGACAAAAATTATATACCATTAAACGATAAACTCTATAGCTAAGGCTACTGCCAAGCATCAGGGAAAGCGTCTATTTCAAATGAATTTTCTGGAAACATTTTAGTAAAATGAAGGACAATGACGGTTGAAACTAAGACTTCAGTATTTGTAAAACATCCTTCTTGAGACATTTGATTTCCATAGCCCGTATTAGTTTCAAGTTATTTGCCAAAATGTTGCCGATTTTGACGTTTTAAGTCGCAACTTTGACGTTTTGAGGAAAACCCCAATTTATTTTTCTTTAAATGTCTATAACTTTTTTGTCTTTTGACATACAGAGCTAAATTTTGGTAGGTAACTTACATATAAGGACATAAACCCGCGTACCAAATTTGGTTGCCCTTACTTTGTTAATTCGGGAGATATAAATTTTTTTCGAAAGAAAACACAAAATTTTCCGGGAAAACCTGGGCAGATTTTCCTGGCTAACGAACTTATCCAAGCCATTTGCAAAAGGAATTTATTCACCAAATTTAATCAAAATCGGCCCATTATTTTTTGAGTTATCGGTGTGATACATATATATATAAATATATATATATATATATATATATATATATATATATATATATATATATATATATATATATATATATATATATATAAACATATAAAAATTCAAACTGACCCCGGATATGTGTTCTGGGGGGCCTAATTAGCGCTCATTTGAAGAAATTTTTTCAAAATTCAAAAGTCGAGATCTCCTCATTAGTGAATTTTTTTAAGAAAATTCACTAAAAGGAAGGATTTATCTATGCCCCAAAAGTATCTTAGTAGGTTCTGTGATTACCACTTAAATACAAAACTCACAGTTGCCAAAAATACTGGTTCTTATTTGAGATTTAAATCGTCACAGTTCTCAGTTATTTATATTAAGGTTCACTTTTGCTGCTTTATACCTACTAGGTACTTTAAATTCCCTAATGCCTTCGGTTACACATACACTGCGAACTTGTATCTTCTTTTTAAATAGGTTAGGTTAAATGCCAAATTCATAGCGCCCGCGATTTTAAGGTTCCATTCGCAGTCAAATTCCTGGAGCAGATGCACATTGTAAAGAACAAGTGTTCCATGAAATGTGTTTCACAAGTGTTAGGTGTCTGTTTCAACAATTAATTTTCTTCATTTAATTTAAATGCTTGCAGAAAATTTATTTGAAATAGTTTTTTTGCCAGTTTGGGTATGTAGCAAGTTTAAAGGGACAGTATTCTTATTATTATTTTATTATATATTATATTATTATTCCTGGAGGGGTGACCGGTTGGAAAAAGTTAAATTTCATCTTAAATGAACAAAATATTGCATGACATGTGTTTGATGAATTGTTAAATTTATGGAGTGTGTATCGTTCGACCGACAGCGCCTACATGTATGCAACCCCTGCATACACCAATCCATTTAAGCGGGCGTACACTAATTTATTGGTCGACTAATTCATCACGGAAGTGCTGAAAGTTTATGCAATAGGCAATTTGCTTAACACCTTTGCGTGTTGATATAGTATACCTATGATTAAGTTAAAAGAATCCTTGTTTTGAATGTATAAGACCATTCTAAGCAAACCTAATAGCCAAACTAACAGATCTTTCATGATATTTGAAAAAAAAAGGCACCTAATAAGAGTTATGCATTTTCAATAACAAAATAGTGTTGAAGCAGCAAGTGCGTTTGTGCAGCGAATTTGTTGTGGTAGCGAGTTTTAATTAAAAAAATGGTAATCAAATAGGTAGTAAATAAAAGTATTAAAAAAAGTTTTTCATTCATTTCAAATCTTAAATCCTTCCCATTCAGCTAGAATCTTCAAAAGTCTTTATATATATATATATATATATATATATATATATATATATATATATATATATATATATATATATATATATATATATATATATAGTGAAGCCTTCAAAAAGCACACATTTATTCCGATAGTTGAGAAAACTTAATAAAAGGCACTTGATAACATTTGTTGATTCGCAATAAGAAAAAAGTGTGAGCACAGCAAATGGCTAATGATAACAAATTTACATAAAAAATTCCTGTTGTTAAACAGTAAATATTTGTTAAAAAACTTGTATGCAGCAAGTTACTTGTGGTAGCGAGTTTTATTTTAAAAAAATGGTAAATAGTAAATAAAAGTATAAAAATGTCTACATACAGCAACTGCTTTGTTGCAAAGAGTTCTAAAAATATTTCAAATCTTAATAAGCGAGAATCTAGAATAATCTTGATGCATATATAGTCACACCTGTACAAAAGCACACATTTATTCTGATATATTTGAAAAATTACTAAAAGGCGCCTTATTAAGGTTTGTCTATAACAACAAAAAAGTGTGGCCGCAGCAAGTTTCTTATGGCAGCGAATTTTCATAAAACATACCTAAACTAAAATAGTAAATACATACATACATATTTATTACCTTCAAAGCTTACAAGGCATGTCTACATCTAAAATATAAGTATAAACAACACTATGACTACGACGATCCAATAAAACCTACAAGTAATAAACCATTACAACACAACTGTAAGACACTTTGACAAACATGACTAAAAGCGACAGGATAAATATTCATCCACAGAATAAAAAGCGTTTTTTAATAAAAAGTTCTTTATAGTTTTTTTAAAGATCTCTCTCTCTCTAGTTTCTGGAAAGCCAACGGCAGTTTGTTATACAATTTAATGCCAGTGAACGCACAGGAAGACTGGAACCTTGCTAAGTGATGCCTTGGTGTGACGAATTTGTCTCTATCTCTTGTGTTGTGGCAGTGAAGGTCTGAGTGCCTAACAAATTCACTTTGGTGACTGTGGAGATAACACAGACAGCAAAGAATGTACACGCATGGGATGGTAAGGATTCTGTACTTCACAAACAAATCCCGGCAACTTGTCGTTTGAGGCACACGAGCCAACACCCTCATCACTTTTTTCTGCTTCAGGAAGACTCTTGATGCACCACCCACCACACCCCAAAGGATGATGCCATACGTCGCCACACTATGAAAATGTGCATGGTATGTTAACAATGCTGCACTCTCTCCGACAACCATTTTTATTCTTCTTACGGAAAATATGGCAGTTGACAGCCTAAGGCAAAGCGCATCAATGTGCGGAATCCACGAAAGCGTGTCATCAACTACAAAACCCAGTAATAAAATAGTAGCATGTTCAGGGGACTTTTTTCTGGTAAGGATTAGTGTTTGGGTTTTGCAAGAATTAACAACCAAACGGTTTGCCTCAAACCAAGCTTCAGCAACATCCAAGCCGGCCAATGCTTTCTTGTTCAACACGTCCCTTTTTGCAGCTCTTTTATGAGGGTAGTGTCATCTGCAAAACCTATTATGTTCTTGCGATGGAATTGGTTCGTTCATTAGGTCATTAATATATATATAGAGAATAACAGAGGGCCCAATATAGACCCCTGAGGAACACCTTGTTTCATTAGTCTTAGAGACAATTTTTCTCCATTTAGGTCCACTAATTGACATCTGTTCTCAAATACGACCTAAGCAACTGCCACACAATGCCTCTTATACCGTAATGATGCAGCATCATCAAGAGCCTCTCGTGATTCACACAATCGAACGCCCTACTCAGGTCTATACTGGAAAGCATTGTTTCCTCCATATCCTCAAATTATCAATTATCTCGATCATTGCCGTAACTGTTGACTTTCCTGCACGAAAGCCATGTTGATTTCCACTCAGAATCGACCTTGATTCTATAAAATTCAGCAACCTCGACTTGAGCAGAGTCTCAAATTTTTTTACAATTACCGGCAACACTGATATAGGTCTATAATTTCCACAAAAGTTGACATCCCCTTTTTGTACAAAGCAATCACCCTAGCCAACTTAAGCTGATCAGGAAATATTCCCTCCCTGAAACAAATATTTATTAAGAAGCAAAATGGGACAGCGATGTACACTATACATTTCTTTAGCAGGTTGACTGAAAATCCATATATGTCTTTTGAATTTTTATCTTTTATATTTGCCACTGTCTGTAAAAAGTCTACATACAGCAGCCTCTTTGTTGCAAAGAGTTCTAAAAATATATGTCCAAATTGTAGTTAAAATTTTTAAAAGTTTTTGAGACCATTTCAGTTTCAACCTTATTTATCTGTCAGTTTATTATTAATAACCGGACATTTTAATTTGTTATCAATGAATATTATAAACATGTGCAGATTGAGAAATGTTATATGTTGGGAGAACTGCCCACTGAGTTTATAAAGAATTAAAGTATTACTAGATATTCCAAAAACAGTGAATGCGCGAAAATGCATATAAATTATTTTAAATTTTTGTTATATATATATATATATATATATATATATATATATATATATATATATATATATATATATATATATATATATATATATATATATATATATAATTACTTTATGGCAGTGAAATATTGTTAAAACCTTTCGTCCTCGATAATAAATTTGAAAAATATATTTGCATCAAATAAGCATTAAAAAATAATATAAAAGACAGCTTTTTCCTTGTTTATTTTGTTCATTATTTAAAAAGGAAGGCATAATAAATTTTTGAAAAATAAAATTGCCGCCAATAAAGGCATTAAAAAATAATGTAAGGCAGCTTTTTTGAAAATATTTGGCAATAAAAGAATAAAATAGAAAGTTTATGAAAATCTGGTTTTTCTTTAAATCAAATTGTTTTAATGAAAAAAATTAATAAAACATATCAGTCGATTTTTTACGACAATAACAGAACTGCCTGTCATTCTCCATAGTTTCTTTGTGTGTGGACATTGTAATTCAGGCTTACAACTATTTATATCTTCTTCACAAACAACGCTTTATCCATAAGTAAATTTATTTACATCTAACTCAACAATGTTTTTTACACAAATAGCTTTGAAGGCATGACCACATATTCAATCTCCAATGATTTTTTCTTCATTGCCTATATACATTTATTAAAAAAGAAGTACTTCACCTTCTGCCCTCGCAACCATAAATTTTCAAACAATTGTGCAGCTATGCATTATAAAATGTGCAAAAGTAGATGCCATCAAAGATACCTTTCTTAAGAATAAATGCTTAATAATATGTGACTTCACTTTAAATCACATTTTTATAATTAAAATATGGAATAAAATCTTATATCAATCGATTTTTTTTATTAGAAAATGACCTTTTCATTAAGGTGACTCAGGATTGAGTTTCATACATATCTACATATATAACAATCAATTACCCATAAGTATGTTTATTTGTATCTAATAACATATTTTTTTACACAAATAACTTTATTATGTAAGCCATCTTAAACATATAAAGAGTGCGTATTGCCCCGCGCGCATATAAATTGGCACATTTATTTCAATTTCGCTTATATATCACGTTGTGCAACTAAATATGAAGCAGAGATCAATCTTAGAGCCAGTCGGCCAGACAAATACTGAAAAAAGCGGTATTCTCCGTCGAATCGGCGCTCTATTGTAGTGTCGACTTTACGATGTGTCGGCCCAACGATACGGCACGAAATTTATGTTTACATTGTTACCTATTTCATTTTTTCTAAAATGTTACAAAACATGAATTTAACATAGACCTTTTTCCTAATAAATCAATTTTGCATTAAGCTAGCATCCTCAATTTTGATACTCAGTAGAACATTTATAAAAGCAGAATGGCTACTAGATATTTTAAAAAATAACGTAATAAGATTCAAGAAACAAATTTGTTAACTTTTTTTAAATAACATTTTCTTTTGGAAAACCTTTGTAATTTTAATGAAACTTGTAAAACAACTTTCTTTTAAAGAGAGTACAGTACATATACAAAAATTTAATTTTCTAGCTCCATAGAAAACTGAGTGTTGGGTTTTTGAAGTTTTCACAAAAGGAGAGCACTAGATTTAAAACAATTGTATGAACAAAACAATTTATTCAATTTCATTGACAAAATAAAGGATTTTTTTGGTTAAGTTTCTGAAAGACAGAAAAATTAAAATTAAATTTTGCACCCAAAAAAAGACGAGAAGCTAAGGCGTAATATATTGGAAAATTGACGGTTACATTACTTGTTGTGGCGGTGGTTCCGACCGCAGTGTTTCCGTCAACACTACTCTATGTTTCTACATAAATACTCTGGACAGTTAAACGTTACGTTACGTTATGCGACAGCCAGCTGTCAAGAACTACGGCAACTATAAGAGACACCAGGCGATCTCTCTCTCCTCGCTACCAACCGCTACAGTGAACACACGTCCTCCACGCTCGGTCAGTTATCCGTTATGTACTCATGTACTGTTGTAATTGTTTTATAGTTAAATGTATCATATAGTTTATTCAGTTAGTGAAATAATTAAGTATATTAAATGTTTACGTATGGATTTAATATCAACAAGTGCAATTAACATCCATATTGGTGACCCCGTGCCGCAAGCCGAAGATGCCGAGCCTGATGTTCCAGCCGACGTCGCCTAACTTCCACGGACGTGCTCATGCCTACAGAAAACGAATATCTAAACAGGTCAGTCCTTTCTAATTTAAAAATTATCTGATTTTTTTCACAATGGCCGAAGATTCTTCAAGCAGCAATATCATGGCAAGGGTTGCAATAAAATTACCCCCTATATGGAGACGTAACGTGAAAATCTGGCAGATGCAGGTTGACGCCCAGTTCGATATATCGCAGATCAGTTCTGAAAAGACAAAATTCAGTCATGTACTCGCTATACTCGATCCTGATGTCGCAGAGTCAATTTCAGATTTTTTAACCCAACCATTATCATCAACCCCCTATTCAGATCTAATGAAACGTCATTTATTAGAATTTGCAGATTCCGAAAGTCGCAAAATAAAAAAACTTTTAACAGAATTAGAATTAGGCGACAGAAAACCATCGCAACTTTTACGCGAAATGAAGTTTTTAGCCGGTAGTCAGATTGGAGAGGATTTCCTTAACATTTTATTTCTACAACGTTTACCAGTCAACGTTCGTTCAATTTTGGCTTTGAACAACGATTCTCTAGAAAATTTGTCGGTTACAGCAGACAAAATCGTGGAATTTTCCGGAGATAAATACAACGTGGCTGGAATTCAGTCACGCGAGCCCGACAAGCTAGCCAAGTTAGAAGCGCAATTAGAGAAGCTAACAGCATCAGTTAACGAATTGCGAACGCGTTCCCGATCTACCTCCCGAGAAAGACCCAAGCTTTCTCGAAATTCCATAAACACAAATTACTCAACCTCCACGTGTTGGTATCATGAACGATTTGGCAACAAGGCCAAACGTTGCATCCAACCTTGCAATTTTAAAGCAAAACATGTGTCGGAAAACTAATAAGGCACTCCCTCTACGCGGCAGGAGACGAGAGCCACCTAACACGCCGCCTTTTTATTTTTGATAGACACTCCAATATGAAATTTCTAATCGACTCTGGAGCGGATATTTCAGTTATTCCACCCACTCACGACCAACGGAAATTTCAATCGAAACGTACCTTGTATGCTGCAAACGGGACCCCTATTCATACCTATGGCGAACAACTATTAGATTTGGATCTAGGTTTACGCCGTAGGTTCTGCTGGCCCTTCACACTTGCCGATATCAAGCAACCAATTATAGGCGCTGATTTTCTAGCAGAGTTTGCTTTACTTGTGGATATGAAACATAGACGTTTAATCGATACAAAGACAAACCTCTCTAAGACCGGTGCTAACCCTAAACCAGGAATTAATTCTAAAATTCATCTC
This sequence comes from Tillus elongatus, assembly GCA_964006375.1. Classification (NCBI taxonomy): domain Eukaryota; kingdom Metazoa; phylum Arthropoda; class Insecta; order Coleoptera; family Cleridae; genus Tillus; species Tillus elongatus. The sequence goes on from OZ023264.1 coordinate 112,442,153, forward strand.
GTAGACCCGACACACCAGTACTTCAAATTGCTACAACAATTTCCTGACCTTTTTAAGGAAACTTCTTCTAGCAACCTTCCAGAGGTTGAGTTCTTCCATACTATAAGTACGGAAGGACCACCTGTCACTGCAAAAGCTAGAAGATTGTCCCCGGAAAAGCTAGCTCAAGCAAAGCTAGAATTCCAGCACATGATAAACTTGGAAATTTGTAGACCCTCCAAAAGTCCATGGTCAAGCCCCCTCTACATGGTGTAAAAAAAGGATGGCTCATGGAGACCATGTGGGGATTACCGAGCACTAAACGCTAAAACAATCCCAGACAAATATCCCATTCCAAATTTGCAGGATTTTAATGCCCAGTTAGAAGGCAAACGTATTTTTTCAAAATTAGATATCATTTGCGCTTTCCATCACATCCCAGTAGCACCTCAAGATATTCCCAAAACAGCAGTCATAACTCCATTTGGGTTATTCGAATTTGTTAAAACCCCATTTGGCCTTCGTAATTCAGCACAAACATTTCAAAGATATTAACATTCAATTTTAAGACATCTTGACTTTGCCTACTCCTATCTTGACGATATTCTCGTTGCATCAGCCTCTGAAAAAGAACATCAAGAGCATCTAGCAAAACTTTTTCAGACACTTCAAGACAACGGCATCCGTATCAATTCATATAAATGTGAATTCGGAGTGGCCGAAATTTCATTTTTAGGTTTTCCTGTAAATAAATCTGGATTATTTACACTTCCTGAACGCATCAAAGCTATTACCAACCTACCTCTTCCCGATACCATTGAAAAACTCAGAAGATTTCTAGGTCTCATAAATTTCTACCGTCGTTCTCTTCCACGTGCTGCGGAAATTCAGCAACCACTATTCGACCTCCTCCAGAATCCTAAAAAACGCGACAAACGTAAAATCGAGTGGACTAAAAAACGCTACACCAATAGCTCATCCGTCTTCTTTGCTACCACTGATTCTCCATGTCGATGCTTCTGATTATGCCGTAGGTGCTTCCCTCCAACAACTACGTGATCAAACACTAGAACCCCTAGGTTTCTACTCTAAAAAGCTTACTTCAGCCCAAAAATCTTATAGCACCTACGATCACGAACTTCTAGCCGCTTATCAGGCAGTTAAATACTTTAGATATACCCTAGAAGGTCGCCATTTCACCATTTATACGGACCACAAACCTTTGACATACGCTTTTGAACAACGCGTCGATAAAGCATCTCCAAGGCAACTACGACATTTAGACTTCCTAGGTCAATTTAACACAGACATTCGCTACATACCAGGTCCTACAATCATTCCCGCAGACTATTGTTCTCGCATTGAAACAATTTCACTTTCTTCCACTGTGTCACTCCAAGAAATTGCGCAAGCTCAGTCATCTTGTGAGGAACTCAAACACCTTCTGCAGTCTAAATCTTCCTCATACAAATTTCAAAACATGCCTCTTGACAACGGATTGAATCTTATTTGCGATTCTTCTTCAAAGAAACTTCGCCCATTCATTCCGCTCAAATTTCGCCGAAAGATTTTCGATTCTATCCACAATTTATCTCACCCAGGCACATCAGCTTCAGTCGATCTGGTCCAGGATAGATTTTGTTGGCCCAAATTGAAACGCGATGTATCTCTTTGGTCTAAAACTTGCATTCCCTGCCAGAAAGTCAAGATATGGAGACACACTTCCAGTGTCATTGGACAATACACCCCAGCCATGAGAAGATTCTTGCATATAAATGTTGACATTGTGGGACCATTACCACCATCACAAGGACAACGCTATCTGTTAACAATAATAGACAGATTTTCTCGATGGCCCGAAGCAATTCCATTGTCAGATATTACAGCAGGAACAGTAGCGAACACTATTTTATCATGCTGGATCTCTCGTTTCGGTGTTCCGCAATACATCACCACAGACAGAGGTAAACAATTCGATTGCCACCTTTTCACACACCTCACTAAAACACTAGGTGCAAACCACATCAAGACCACAGCTTACCACCCAGCAGCAAATGGTGTAATCGAGAGATGGCATAGAGTTCTAAAACAGGCCTTGAAATCTCATATGGACGAAAACTGGGTCGCTAAATTGCCAATTGTGTTACTAGGACTCAGATCGTACATAATTCCAGAATATCGCTCAACACCCGCTGAAATAGTCTACGGAGAATCAATCAAACTTCCCACCGACTTTTTCAACAGCACACAAGCTCATGATGTTCCACCACTTATATCCCAGCTGAAAGAAGACATAAGGAAACTTCGACCAGTACCTTTTAAACATCATACTGCAAAAAAAGGTATTTGTCCATCCTAAGCTTATGGAAGCTCCTTTTGTTTTTGTTCGCATTGATATTCCGCGAAAAACCGTCGAACCAGTTTATGACGGCCCCTTTGAAGTGTTATCCCGAACTGACAAAGTCTTCAAAATCAAGAAATCACACAGAGAAGAGACAATTTCTGTTGACCGTCTTAAACCCGCATTCATTCTTTGTGATAACGAACAGACAACTTTCCAGCCTCAGAGACATCCTAGTGAAACTGAAAGTGGCAGTGAAAGTCCAACACCTAGTGAAACTGAAAGTGGCAGTGAAAGTCCAACACCTAGTGAAACTGAAAGTGACAGTGAAGTTCCCGTTCCCGTTCAAACTACACGCCATGGACGTAGAGTTCGATTTCCACGAAGATACTTGAACTAATAGCGTTGCCACTGAGAGGGGAGTATGTGGCGGTGGTTCCGACCGCAGTGTTTCCGTCAAGACTACTCTATGTTTCTGCATAAATACTCTTGACAGTTAAACGTTACGTTACGTTATGCGACAGCCAGCTGTCAAGAACTACGGCAACTATAAGAGACACCAGGCGATCTCTCTCTCTCTCTCTCTCTCTCTCCTCGCTACCAACCGCTACAGTGAACACACCTCCTCCACGCTCGGTCAGTTATCCGTTATGTACTCATGTACTGTTGTAATTGTTTTATAGTTAAATGTATCATAAAGTTTATTCAGTTAGTGAAATAATAAAGTATATTAAATGTTTACGTATGGATTTAATATCAACAAGTGCAATTAACTTCCATACTTGTGTATACTTGACAAATACCAGATCTAACTTCAAACTGGCAGATTTAATGACCTAAGGAGTTCTGGCCTATACATGCTCTTCCTTTATATCTATTTACCTTTAGACTTTTGATTATTATTTCTTTCCATTTTGATTAATTATTTGACTAACAATTGTTTTATTGCAATCCATTCTTATAAAAATTCGCTACCATAAGGCATCTGCTGCATGCCAGACTTTGTCTCTTTGCAGTTATGTTATTAGTTGGGTAGATAATAACGTTTAAAATAATAGTTCACCACAACACATTTTAAAAAAAGCTGACGATCGTTTCACTAACCAAGTTAGTGTCATCAGAGGATATTTTTTTTAATGTGTTGTGATTTGGGTTCTCCAAGTGTACTTATCAGTAGAGGTGTGCGAAGCTTCAAAATTTCGAACCGAACCCGCACTAGAACGGAACCTTCGGTTCGAAAAATTTTATGTGCTGTGCAATGTTAAAGTAGTTCTAAGTTCGACGCAATCTGTAATGTAACTTTTCAGAATTTATGACAATAATTGCAGATTCCCTTCCAGAAATACTAGGTTGAACCTGCTTCCTTTCACAATGAGCCAAAACAGTTAGATATTCTGAATCAGGACACAGTTCAAATTTCATATAGTTATTATTATATAGCTATCTATCATGCTTAATTTTAATCCCCTAAATCTAAAAGACTGTTAAACTGCCTACATAATACCAAACGACAAAAAGTATATACAATTGAGTTTGGCTATAGATGTTGAAATCTAAAAAAGTTTTCAATATACCTTTTTGTATTTTTGATTCAATCTTGACCCATTTTCACAACTAACATCAGCACCGGAAGGCATTTTCACCCAATCCACCTGCAAATTTTGTCGAACCTTTGCATTTTGCAAAAAGAATATATCTTTGGGATTACAATTACTTGTGATCTAACTTGGACCGATCATATAACGGAAGCATGCAACAGGGCCAAAAGGTTTCTGTTTCTGTCGAGAAAGGTGTTTTCATTCCGTTTAGTTGATACGGTACCCTGCTTGTATAGGACTTATGTGAGACCGATGATCGAGTTTGGGTCGGCTCTGTGGTGTCCGGTACTTGCTCGGGGCAGAGTTTTAATTGAATCTGTGCAACGCTCCGCTACCAGAATTCTCTATGGGACTCAACGACTATCCTATGAGGAAGGATTGAGGATCTTCGATCTCCCTACAATGACTTCGCGATGGGTGCGTGGTGACTTAATAACAACTTCTAAAATCCTACATGAAACATTTTCTGTTGACTTCAGTGAAATATATGTGATGAGTACTAATGACCGTCTACGTGGTCATAATTTTAAACTTTCAAATAGTTTTTCTTGAGTCACTTCTTCGCACGTTTTTCATATTGTCACCATTTCAGTGGACAATGTGACATAAGCAGGGAAGTAGGCATTAGCAGATGAAGTGTTAGGAGAATAATCAAAAGGAAAAATTTCATCCATACCATGTTAAGTTACATCAGGAAATGCTTGATATTGATTTAATTCGACGAATTGATTTTTGCTTGTGCGCACTTGACAAAGTTGGTCAGAATGAAAATTTCTTTGATTTTGTGCTATTTTCAGACGAAAGTACATTTCATAGCACGTACCTAGTAAATAGACACAATTATCACTATTATAGTGACGAAAATCCACATCACGTCCATACAGTTGATCATCAGCACAGATGGAGTATTAATGTTTGGGCCGGAATTTTAGGAGGACACATAATAGGGCCTTACTTTTTTAATGGGAACCTGAACGGTCAAACTTTCCTAAGATTTTTACCAGATGATTTGCCAGAGCTCTTAGAATATATCCCAAGAGATATTAAACGGCGGATGTGGTTCCAATTAG